>CM046879.1:321011219-322211219 GCA_025667525.1 Glebionis coronaria
CTATATTTAAATGTCCAATTCCATTTAAATATAAGACATTAAGTCAGTCAACTGATGACTACTATGAGCATATCTTTGTTATGCCCAAATTATATATAATTGCTTTGGGTATATATATATTTTAGGTCCAACACAGGCATCCTCCTTTTCGTCAATAAAACATAATCATGCGCAACCAAATTAAACGTTACATCACGTATAAGATGTCTCCTTGGAGAAATTATTCTTTAAAATCACAAGGATTAATCGGAAATACAAATAACATAATAATCAATTACGTTTTGAAAGGATATGCCCTAAAATGGCACATCACGATACGATGACAATAATCAAGTTCAAATGAGTCGATATGCGATCAATTACGAAACAATATATACGTACCCAAATTATCAAACGAGTTTGGTTCTCATATTCGGATAAAAAATTAATTATCGAGAAAAGTGATTGGCAGCGAGGACAAACTCTCTATAAAGCCGTATCATAAAATGTACGATAATCACGCAAGGACCATTGCTTCATGCCGCAATTCCCTTAAAAAACATAGTATATACATTCATATACATACAACCATTTCTACATACATACAGGATCACATTATCACAACCAAGCATTGGTTTCTAGGAGCCATGAGCGCGCGGATACTTTGTAAGGTAATCAAACAATTTTACGAAAGAGCAGTTATAGTCTAGGTTTTAAAAATGACCTAGTTTGTTATAACTAGTGCTCTGATACCAATATGTAACACCCCTAAATTACCACGCAGCGGAATACCATTTTGGGGCGCTACTTCATAGCACATCACACATAGTCATAGAAAACAAACTCAAAAGAGACGTTTTATTGAATAAACCATTTGATAACTTTATTAAATCAGAGTTTAATATAAATAGGTCCCAATAATTTATACAAACTTTAATAAATATATAAAAGTTTGTCAAAATGTATCGAATGGAAATTGTTTGTTCTGCCTTTACTTTTTCCCGCGCGGCTCCAGCTCCAGCTGCTCTTAAACCTATACACTTGAGAATACATGCTAAATTATCAACACAACGGTTGAGTGAATTCATAGGTTTTTAAATAAAAAATAATGGGGTTTAAAATAAACCATAGAGATTTTGAACACAAGAATATCATCCACTGTCAATATTGTAACACATACAATATCCAAAGTTCGCGCTATTCTACTAAGCCATGACACCGAAGCCTTAAGTATAATAATGCCCTAGTCAAGTATTTGCCCGAATACCCCCTTACTTCTAATACAACACACCTGGCTGAAACTCCAAACCGCAGGTGCGACCTGCCCAGGTCGGGGTCATCCCCGATGGATCCATCTGTCTGTACCAGCGCCTAACCATCATAGGTAGTTAACGGTTCATGGGTTTATAGGGACTTTCCAAATTTTGGCAATACATAACTTAGCAAATAGCGGTTCTCAATCAATACAATCAACGCTTGTGTTCATCTTTCAAAAACATTGAATCGAACATCTTACATTCATTTACAGCAACTTGTATTCGTTCAAAGCGTATAGTAACACCTCGCATGTTTATTCTTAACCATGTATTCTCTTAAAATCATATATATAAACAACATATACCTTTATACCAAGATCAGTTATTCCCCCTCGCGGGTTTATAAAAACATATAAAGCAGTAAAAGCGAGGCTATGAACTCACCTGATATAGCTATCACACGTTTATCGAGGAACAAACATCCAGTAGTTGATACATGACTTCACGAGATAATGATCTCACATTCATCAGGAACAAAATGCCTAATAGTGAACACGCGACTTCACAAGATAACAATCAATCATATATCGAGAGCGAGATGCCCAACGGTCGACATATAGTTGAACAAAACCTATAATGACGAGACGCGTCTTAGGCTCGAGACTATACATAAGTCATACATATATGTAAATAGTTCACTTTAGTAAGTTTGGACATTGTATATGTTTCATAAAACGTTTCATAAAACTTTTGATAACAATGTACCACGTATTATCATATTATAACCATTAAGCCCAATAAGGCCCATTAGTGGCCCATAACAAGTTCATGTGACTTAAGTATATTTCAAATTTAACATTAGATTTCAAATTTATTATGAATCTCAAGTACAATATTGGCCCAATAGCCATTAAAGTGTATGTTGGGACTTTATGGCCCAAATCCACTTTATATGCTTTTCGGGTCCTAATATGCCTCCAAACAATGTCTACTTAATATTTCACGTTGGTCGGGTCTCGGGTTTTCCAATCATAAGTATACGAATGAGTCTAAGATTCCCGAAAATTATGTTTTACCACTTTGGTTTTTATAAAAATCATTACATTTTACGTTAATTAAGTATGGCCCATTTATTACCCTTTTCCCGACATGTCTCGCTCATTTGACCATATCTTCTTAACCGTAAATCATCTAACCGTAAATCATATAAGTGTATTCTTTTTACCAAAATTTTCCTTAACTCATGTAATTTACTGACTATAAGTCCAATGACCCATATCTTATGTTTATCATAGTTTAATCACCCATTTTCTTACTTAGAAGATTTGGCTGTTTTCGCTGCCAATCTTGTTCTCACCGTTTTGGCCGCCATTTCCAAACCGTATGGAACTGGTAGACTATCCAATTGATTTTAATTGTTTATGATTTAATCTACAACCTATAGTACTACCTTTTTCACTGGATATGAGTTCTTATAGGTGTTTTCTGTCCGTTTACACAACATCTTCAGATTTTACACTTTTTATCGTTTCGGTCATATCTAATTCATCGGGTACCATCAGCAGACGAGTTACCCGGCAAAATCACCACAAAAAGTAGAGATATACACCTATATGTGTTTTGAAGGCCCAATACTTGTTGATCTAGTCAGTACAATACGTTTTATTACCGACATGAATATAATTCCTAAAATAAGTTGCAATATATCTCTAAATATTTAAAATCTGTTACACCTTATACAATGTCTCACTTTACATAATAATCAATAAAACTAACATATACTTTGAAATATTAAAATAATACATACATGACCAAAGTAAATAGAAACAATAAAAGAAGGAAGCTGAATTCTTACAAATGATTGGATGATAGAAGAAATTTGATAAAAACCAAGTTCAAACAAATCTTTTTCCAACTCGAGTATGCCAACTCCAAAATAACTCTTGTATATTTTTTTACAAATCAGCCATTAACTTAGCCTTTTGACATCAAATTAGCAAAATGAAATTTGATGGTGTAACTCTTGTGTGTTTTAGTATGGCAAACCAAAGGCAAGATAGATATTAACCCTTTTTGTTTTTAATATAAATGTGTATAAGGGATAAGTTTGGTTAGTAACATTTGAGATGAAATGAACACGTGTACAATTAGTAGAAAGATACCATGATCGTTGGTTTATTTTGGCTTTTATTAATTACGTTTTGTTCTATAATTTGTTAAAGCGGGTATTATCAGAACCCGAGATTTTGAAAGTTACCCGATATAAAAGATACTTGTTAGACACGAAAAATAAACGCTCAATATAAACTAAAAACATTCACATTCAGAGAACATTTATATTTCAATAAATAAAGTAGGGCTTATAATTTAATAAACGTTAACGCGTCGCCTAAACGAATGACGCCTAAAGGTTTAACGTAAATAATCAAGAATTCTCATAAAACGAGAAATTAAAACGACGACAATAGAAAATATTTCTATGTCATAACGAGGATATTTACGGTCGATGGCGGACATAAACTTGTCGATAAATAATAAATGACACATACTCAATACGTTAAAGCCTTAACCTTGTCGGTTAGCCGAGAATTAAATATTATTCGTCGAACGAACATGACAAATAAAAGGCGAGTAGTAAATATTGGTCCGAATATTAGAAATAAGATTAGAGCTCAGTCTAAATATTAATTTTAATGTTCGGGTTACTACACGTGATATGGGTGAATAAATAGTAGAATTGTAGGTATGCTATTGGTTGAAAAAGAGGTAAGTAGATAGAACTTTTCAAAGTATAATCATGAAAATCTTTGAAAAAGGTAACTTATCTCATAGTAATTAAAGATAATACCCAATCTACAAAAATTACGACGTAAATATCTCAAAATTTACAACTGAGTAGGACCCAGTGTTTTTCAGCGGTCAAAAGATTTGTCAGCGGCAACGACTATATTTTCAGCGTTTAGAATGGCTTTGTCTTTTGCTAAAAAGTGTTTATCAGTGGATAAAATATCTTTTGGTGATAGGTCAAAAATAAAAAGAATAAATAAAAACAAAAAGACCTAAAAAAGAAATTAACCCTAAGAGAGTTATCTTACATCAGAAAGACAGAGTTTTGCAAGCACTGTCCAATCACACACACTTGCTTACACAAGATAGATGTGATTGTCCTCAAGTGTGTCTTGCTCACAAAGTCCTTGAGAAGGAAGTTTGCTAATATAATATATTTGTAACTCCCAGATGAACCCAAAAATATGTAGCCCAAGTCACCAATCCAACCAGCCCAATTATGATAAGAGCACTCTAAGAGTACCCAATTCTAAAGGTTTCCCTAAAACCTCCCCTTAAACAATGCTTTCAAAAATATATATGGAAAATTTTTTATTTCAAGATACGAATTCAAACATTCCAACCATCATAAATAAACTTTTTGACACATCCCTTCAGTCCATAAGCAACTCTGTATCCATATTTACTATTCCCTTCATTCCTGGATTATTAGATAAAAACCACAAAAACAAACACATAGACTGCTAGTGACTTCTTTTCTACTTGTCAGCGGATAGAAAGCCTTTGTCGGGGGATATAAAATTTAGTGGAAAAATCTAACTCTCACAAAGACTAGTAACAATGCATATCCTCTAGATTCTTTACATCATTTTTCAAATCCACATTTTTAAGGATTGATCATGCCAATACTTGAGACCAAGTACTGGAACCTCCCAACATCAAAAGGTTTAGTTAAAAGATCAGACACATTTTGATCTATGTCAGTTTTGTCTGGATGTATTAAACCTTTTTCAAAGCAATCCTTATAAAATGATGCCTAATTTCTATGTGCTTTGTTTTAAAATGATGTACATGATTCTTAATAATGCACAATATACTGTTATTTTCTACAAAAATCTTGGTATGCATAAAATTGTACCCATTGTCCAATATCTGATTTTGAATCCATTGTACTTACACACAACAAGCAGCAATAGCTACATACTCAGCCTTAGTTGCTGAATTGGCTACAACAGTCTGTTTCTTGCATTTCCAAGAAATCAATCTACTTCCCAAGAACTGACATCCACCAGTTGTGGATTTCCTATCTCCATTATCACATCCATAGTCACTGTCTGAGTATCCAATAAGCTCCAATAGAGGATCTTTACGATACCATAATCCCAAGCTAGGATAACATCTAAGGTACCGAAAGATCTTATTAACAACATGAAGATGAATTCCTTGGGAGTCACCTGGTTGCGTACACATGCACATACATCAAACATGATGTCTAGTCTAGATGTTGTGAGATACATCAATGATCCAATCATTGACCTATAATTCTTGACATAAACTTCCTTACCATCTCCAATCTTTCCCCAAGGATGTTCTCTGTCCATGGGTGTACTTGCCCGTTTTTCATGAGGTGAGAATCCAAAATTCTTCAATATCTCAGCTACATACTTATCTTGAGATATAAAAATTCCATCATCTCTTTGCTGAACTTGAAGACCCATAAAGAAGTTCATTTCACCCATGGCACTCATTTGAAATTTATCAGTCATCAACTTGGAGAAATCATCACTAATCTTTTGATTTGAAGAACCAAAGATGATGTCATCAACATAGACCTACATAAGAATAAAATCCTTCCCATTTTGCTTTGTGAATAATGTCTGGTCTATGGTGACCCTTTTAAAGCCATTTTCCACTAGGTATGTAGAAAGAGTACCATACCATGCTCTAGGGGCCTGATGAAGGCCATACATTGCCTTCTTAACTCTATAAACTTTATCTGTATGCTCTGGATCTTCAAAACCAAGAGGTTGCATCACATAGACTTTGTTGTCCCATATTATATGATGATGATATACGAATTATCGAAAGAAGAATAAAAAAGATATGAATTTTAGAGAGAGAAAGTAGAGAGATGTGTGTGAAACTTAGAGAGGATTAGATTAAGAAAAAGAAAATGGCTAACCCTTCCTAATATGCTAGGAATAGCTTTGTATAGTCCGCCTACATGTGGGCTTTCTATAAACTATATGTTTAGGTCAGGCTTGAATAAATGCTTAGTACCTTGAAAGAGGCCTTTAAGCTAGCCATCAAGCCCGTATCATCACGACTATTATACTACCTATTACAATACTTTAATAAATGATACATAACAAACCTAATCATTCTTGGTTGACTCAATATTTTGAGGCTAACAATCTCCCCCAATGAGAGGTCATTCCCCTTCGACATTTGGAGATTTGTAGAGATTACTAATCTCACCATAACTATGTCTTGAACGTGTAATGGTAGTCTTGTTCCTTCATGTTGTGATCTTTGAGCATTTGTAATTGTCTTTTGACTTTTTCATTAATCATGAGATCTTCAAATCATCCTTGGCCTGTCTTTGCCATCTTGCGATTTTGTGTCTACATCCACATTCTCACACTATTCATTATCTTTAAAGCTTGCTTTGATCATCTGAGTTGCGGACGTCTTTAGCTTTCTTGATTGTGGAATATGTATTTGGGAATGAGTATGTGGTTTTTGAACCCTTGACATTGCTGAGTACATCGTAACGCCACCTTCTTGAGACAAAATATAGATACGGACTGAATGCCTTTGACATTCGTCCTAAATCGGTAGCGCTTTATCTCCGGTTGGTGAAGACCGTTAGACGATATCAAATAACGTACCTGTGATTATGTAGATTCAATTAAGAACCTCCTTGACAGGGTTTCATGGCGGTACTAGGCGTTCTCTTTACTCGACCGTCTCAAAGCAAGACTACGAACAAGAAGAGTGAATCAATTGGATAAATATCTGCTTGATTAAAGTCATCAATTCAAATTCCTAGAACAAGTCTGATTCATAAAGAATCTTACCATTGTTTCATTCCAGTTGACACAAGCTTGATTCATAAAGAATCTCGCAAGTTACCTACCGTAGTGCTGTTTGAGGTTGACGCTAGAAGGATTTCCATTCATCACTGTGAATAATTATGAATATCACTCTGAATGTTCTGGCAAGGCCATAAAGATATTGCGTAGAAACCTGAAACGAGTTTGAATCAGTTCATAATCAAACCACTGTTGCTTTTCAGCTTACACATGTTCAATTCATAAAGAATCTTACACATGACCTACTGAAGTGTTGTTTGATGTTAACACTGGAAGGATTTCCACTCATCATTGTGAATACTATGTAGTATCACTCTGAGTGTTCTAGCAATATCGCAAGGATATAGCGTAGGACTCTCTTCTTCGTCATTCAATGTGTCCTAACGAGATTTGATTGATCTCTAGGCTCTAGACTCGATTTGTGCACTTTTAGTGGTTGGAGGCTGGAGCAGATGCCACCTATTCAATATCAACTAACTCGGAGTGAGAAAGCCAATAAAAGTCGTGTTGTTCTCCGTGACAATAAAACAAACTTCTTTTGAGAGAAGCATGAGTCAACTGGGGAGGGGTTGTGCATTACATCACTGGGTCCATGATACGTTGTTTTCATGATGTGTTGACCCGGTTTCTACCTAAGTTGTATGAAGGGCTTCTTTCTTTACACCCTTTATCCTTACACTTTTTTTCATTCTTCAACCCCTTCAATGCTTACCAAGACATCATTAATAGCACCTTGTTGTGATTGTTCATGTCCTAGATTAAGTACTTAGTCGGCATTCAGCTACGTTCACAATCTACTCCATCATTCCTAAGGACTTCTAATAATCTATTGAATTGTCCCTGGGAAGATCCCTCCGGTTCTGGTTGGATCATAGGACTTATGCCTAACCTCCCTTTTGACACCAATACAACGTCGTGAATTAAAGATGTAGTGGGTATGAGATCATAACCATAAAACCACTTGAAAATCAATCAAGGTATTTGATAAATCATTTTAACACGTTGATAGTTTTGATGTTTTAGAAATGGTCCCCATTCACATGTGCATCGATAATCGAAAGTGTTTCGCATATGTGGGTAAGAGTTAAAGTGCTTGAGTCTATTGATCACATTTTAATCACATTTTCTCCCTCTATCTCTAATATATAAAATCATTTGATATTAGAGACACCAAATTTGATTAAAATATATCGCGTAGAATAGTCTTGAAAATCTTCGGGTGAAACATGTGTATTTCTTAGCATGAAATAATTTGGAACTCCCCCTTAAAAATTGATCCAATTGAATTGTCATTGTGAGGATGTAATCCACATTCTGTTTTTGAGGGTAGGAGTTGTTGAACACACAATTTTTGAATGATTTTGAATAATCATTGAAAAACTCTTGAAAAAATTGTGTTCAACGCTTTTTTGCTACATGGTATTTCTAAAGCATAAACTTGAGTTCATAGACTTTGAATGTCTTGACGAATCCACTCAAGTGTAAGAAGATTTCTTTTTTTTGCTGAGGGTAAGCGCACTAAAGTGTACACTCCCCCGTAAATATCGAGTCGGGTTGCAATCTGAAAGTGATTACAAGCCATTATGTTGAGCTCAAAACGTTGAATGTTTTGTGACAAGCTCAACCCAAGATAGATTGCTCTACCCATTGTTGGAAAAATTGTCAAAAATAGACATTTTCCTTTATTAAAAATAGAAATGACATGTTTTGAAAAATATTTACAACTTTCATTCGAGCTTTATGCACACACCCGTGTCGTTATTGAGCGACATTTCTAGGCACATCCATATTATGGATACTGAAAGACATGTCGATAAGAATATTTTTGTTGATCCCAAACATAGATCGAATAGCTTTGTATTAACGAGATTAAATCAATTTTAACACTAAGAGAAACTTTGTTGTTGTATGAACAATCCAAGTGTTATGCGGAATTAACACTTAGATTAAAGAACAAGTAAACAAATTAACCAAACTTTCACTTTTGATTGATAATCAAACTTGAGTACAATGAAAGTCGAATACTGAATAATGCGTATATACTATAAACCCTACGACCTCCTTTTATAACATAAGGAGTCGTGTACAATGGATAACCTATCAAATATTCTAGGAAAAGATAAATATAGAAAATATAAAATTGAGTATATCTTTTCTTCAAATAATAAACATGTTGACTAAGTTTTCCTATCAGTGCTTGGACTTCTTCTTGTCAGCGCTTGGATATCTCTTGTCAATGCTTAATCTGTCAGCGCTTGATTTTTTCTTGTCAGTGCCCAATTTACTCTTGTCAGCGTCTGAGTGACTTGTTTCATTTTATTCCCAACAATCCTCCCCTAAACTTGATATCTACTTTAGTAATCAAGTTTCTGAATAAAAACTAAGTACAAGGAGGATTCTTACAAATACAAATTACTTTTTAATTAGGGAATAAATAAATCTAATTAAGTCTTTGCCAACATCACTAGTATAATCCATTTCCAGCTATGTAGACACCATCTTCTTCAAAACTTCCTTGGACATAGGATATTCAGTATCCACAAGAGGATATTCTGAAAACTTTGTAGTGCTCAAATGGTAAACACTAGCTACTGAATGTAGACGCCATTGTAGTTCACTGATATCATCCAGATCCAACCATATTAGATCTGCTTCATCTGGTTCAATCATCCTTTTGAAGGATGTATAGATATTTATTCCATTGACTGAAGTAGGTGCTTCATCCTCATACTTGGCCTTCATCAATGTCCAAAGATCTACCAAGTCTTCTCTATCCAGGCTTGCAAACAATGAGATCAAAGAGGTAAAAGTATGTACCTTCTTGACATATCTGGTGATCATCCAGAACCCACTTGCATCTTCTTCATAGTGAACTATTGGGTTTCTGAAATCCAATGGTAATACTTCTACAACATGTGAAGCCTCCATTGGTGAAAGCTTAATGCTTTTTCTAATTATTGCTTCACTAGGATTCAATTTATTAAAAGTTGGGAACTCAATAGGAACTCCCTTCTTCACTGGTCTTGGTTCAATTGAAGCCTTCTGGATCTGCAAATGCTCTTCAATCTCTTCTCTCATTTCATCTGAGAGAAGCCTGATAGTATTTTCCTCATAAATTCTTTCCCAAATTGGATAAGCATGATGTTCCAATTCTGCAAAAGAGAGTCTTTCTCAATCTTTCAAAGGTTCGTCCACCTTGATGACACCTGAGCAACATGTAGTACAACTCTCTCCTATCTCTTTTGAGTTCAGAAAGCACTTTACTAGCCTTGTGCTTCAAAATCACTTTGCAGTCTTCCTGCACTCTAAACAAGATCTCTAATCCCCATATTTGTCTAGTGATGGACATCTTTGGATGCTCTATAGTCTTGTTCTCCCATGCAAAATACATCTCTCTCACTTCAGGCATATCAAAATCAACTTTGCCTTTCAACTATCTTAGCCTCTCCTTAGATACCTCATCCTCACCATATTCTAACCTTTCTAGATCCTCTATTATCATCACACTGGATCCAGAACTCTCATCATCATCACCATCTTTCTCTTTCTCTGTGGTATACCAATCCTGTTCTTGCAGTTGTGCAGCTAAAGCTTGATCAAGTTGTATTTGGGCTTCATTATTCTTTGGCTTCTTAACGTCTATTAAACGGCCTTACCCTTGTATTTTGCTCCAATAGCTTGTAAAGTAGTTGGTGGTACCTGTGTTGTAACATCCCTAATAATAACTGGTGGTTGGGATACACCAATCATACCTATGGGTCTATCAACGCCTTCTTTACTCTTGTCAGCGCTCAAAGTATGAACATCAACGGCTGACTTTGTAACCTGTTCCATCATCTCTAGAATGATAACTTCTTTGGAGTGATTAAGTAGACATCAATAACAGGCTTCTCCTTCAAGCTTGCCAAAGCTTCAACAACTTCCACTTAATTTGTACCAAACGAACCACCTTCTTCATCCTTTGATCCCTTGTCACTTAAGTTGAAAGGTTCTGTTGGTGTATCTTCCTCCCCTTTATAAGAATCCTCCCCTGATGAAAGGACACTTGCTTGCCTTCTCCGAGCTTGGGCAGTCTCCAAAACTTCTAGTCTCTCCCTCAATTGCTTGAGTTCAAGACCCTGGCCTGTGACAATATGTATAAGATCTGCATATTGATTTTGCAAGCTAATGCAGACCACTATTAATTCCAAAATGGTGTAAGGTTCCAATCTACCCTCCTCTAGAATGGGAATTTGACCTCCCAAAGTAGAGTCATGGGGCATGGATAGGGTCTTAATGATATTAGGATTGTCTTTGCCTACATCTAAGCTAGAACCAATAGCCCTATCCCCACCCATGTCACCAACCACACTTGTGGTGGTGGTTCTCTCTGTTACATGGCTAGGAGCACCAGAGGAGAACACTCCAGCAGTCCTTTGGCATTTTTCCAACCTATAGTCTGGGGGTGTAGTAGAGGAAGTGGATTGAGGGTCTGATTACGTGTGTAAAGGTGTTTGGGTTTGGGGTAGAATGGTATCAGCGTCTGGATTGGTAGTGTCAACGCCAACATGGTGAGTGTCAGTGTCAAATGGTTCTTGGTCAATATCCCTTTGTTGGGGTGGTGGAGGTTGTTCAGGCAATGGGTCTGGTTGAGGCTGTGGGTTTGCTGTTGCCTCAATGACAGCAAGCTTGGCTTGGGTGAGGGGTAGGTCTCTGTATGGTTAAGTGTTCATCTTCCCAAAAATTGATTTCTTTTGAACAGGGATCGTATAAAAATTTTCATGATCCCTATTGCAGTATCCTTGGAAGTCAAAAACCATTTGTAAAAACATAGGGGAAGCAAGAGTCATCTTCTTACCCTTATTATGACACATGCCATCAAAAATCATTTTTGAAAAATTATAATTTTTCCCAGTTGCAATACACACAATAGCACTCCCAATTTAACGGTTGATTTCATTATGCGAGGAGAATTTGGGACTCAAACATTGAAGGATGACATGTATAAGGTACTTCCAAGCCGGGGGAAATTGTTGTTTTGTATATTTGTTTAAATGGCCTTCTGGAGGCAAAGGATAACCCAAGGCATGGAGTCCTTGCTCTAGCTCTGTAATGGGAAGGGTGGTTATACCATCAGCATCATTAATATGCAAAGCTTGGTGAACCAAAGCTTCAGTAACCACCCATGGAACCCCATGGACAATAGCAGTCAATGTAATCACTCCATTAACTGTTGAGGAACTAACTGTGACAATCTGTCAATTTATGGTCGATATTTTATTCTCAAGTATTATTTAGAAACATTATTTTAATGTTATATTATGAACTCACTCATTTTTGGGAAGAAATTTGGGTTTACGTCTTGAAGTAGCATCGACTACGTCTAAACCGGAGGACTCTACGTTACGTGCTTACGTTTACATACACCGTCTTTGGTGACTGTCCGACACTTAAGGAAATAAATTTATCCGTAAATATTATTTTGGAATTTTTAATTTGTGTTGGTTCATAAACTCACAAATTTACGAGAAGAGATTAGGACTTACGTGTATAATTTAACGTCCTTTACGACTAAACCGGAAACCCTAGGTTTACGTATTTACGTTTTTGAACTCCGTTTTTGATGAGACAATTTTTATTAGATTCGTTTTGTTCCATTGATTAATAATTTATAAAAACGTTGTTCGTAAAACGACCCGAGGGCACACAAATCAAGGAAACTAGAATCGAGGAGTACCCGTAATTTAATGGGGATGGGACAAGTTTACACTTGCCCACCCCCATAACAAGTGGCGTCCAACCTAAGCTCATAAGATCTAAGTTGTCAATTGTTTTCTTTATACATAAGACACTTGTCCTATGTATTTTGAAAAACCACCAAGCTAGCATTAAACCACTAGCACAAACCATTTACACTTAATTTCTCCATCAACTCACACACAAATCCTCTCTTCTACTCCTTTGTGTCCGTCCCATATCACCACACACACCACCATTTGATCAAAAATCAACCATAAATCATATGTATAATTTACATATGATGAAAACCCATTGAAAAGATAAAGATTTGAGGTGGTTATAACATGTGAAAAGGAGTTTACATGGAGTTTAGGGGCTGATTTTCAAGAAAGTATTCATGCATATGAAGATCTCAAGGAGTTCATTTGCCAGGTTAAAGATGTGGGGAGAAGAACCAAGTCTTGTTCATCATAAACCTCATTATTTCATCACTTTGGTGGTATAGAGATTATTTCTTCCTATCATCTTGTTATTTTGAATATGTAATCTTGTATTTTCTTCATTTATGTATATGTATATTATGATGAATGATGATCAAAAATATTATGTGGGGATTTGATGTTGATAGATTTGATTAAAAAGATTAAAATTTACTTGAAAGGATGTTAAAATCATGGCTAAAAATGTAGGCTGTATAAAACAGTAAAGAACCTTATGATAAATTATAAAAATGGCTTGGATAAATTAATATACAGTAATACATGAGACTTTTACATATGTGAGAGTTGGCCACTCAATGTAACCCATAAAATGAGTGAGATATGATCAAAACAATATTGAAGTAAAAATCTGAGTAGTCTGTTTTGTATGGACTGTTAGAGACACTTAGACATTGATTGAGCACTAGCTAAAACTGAGTTAATTGTAGCACATAATATGTAGTTTGTGGTATCCAAAAATGAGATTCTATCTCCTTGTAGAACTCTAGATATGGTAAAAATGGTGAAAGTGAAAATAATAATCAGATTTGTAAAATAAAAGTATATACTATAATATTAGCACTCAAGTTAATATAATATAAAATGTATACCTAAAACCCACTAACTTATATATTACATATAAATAAGTATGTACTTTAATAAATAAAATGGACATTTTATAAAAATGGCAAATTGATAAGTTTTCTAAGTTATAAAACTAAAAACATAAGTTTTACGTCTTTTCGGCTAAAACCGTAAAACTAACGTTTTCGTCAAATAAAACTTAGACGGTCGGGCCCGTCTAATTTAGACTTTTTATAACTCATATACTGATGTATAAGTACATCTTACAAGTAAAAACCAATAAAACCCGAGCTTTATAACATATGGACATTAACGGGCTAAATTAGCCTTATTGGACTATTAACCCAACTAATTTTGCTAAACACTAATGGACTTACTCATTGGGCTTAACCCACTTGGGCCCAACATGTGAGTTGTAACACCCCATTTTGATAATGGAAATGTCACATGTAACTATGGCGTGTCATCAAAGCATACAAGGAAAAATGTCTAAACATTACATGACCATAAAAGGAAAATACCGGAATCAAACATCGGTAGTCCAAAAGTAAGCTCATCACACACAAACATAGTATAGTAAAGGAAAGGACTAAACAATGTCCATAGCAAGTGTATCAAAAGAAAAGTAATGCATAAAGTAAAGAAAGGGTAGAAAGCTTCCAGTCCATATGCACATACTCTTAAAGTCTACGAGTGTCCCTGAGTACCTGCCGTTTTGGGAACATAGAAAAGGAAAACGGCTGAGCAATACGCTCAGTGCACGGATGTACAATAAAGCATGAATAGGATAAGCATATAACATATAACAGCGGAAGAAACTAAATCCAGCTTAATCTGATTAAGTCTTGATAAAACTGGTTTTATAGTTTGAAAAGCCTTATGTTTATCTTGTAAAAATTGTTTATCATATTTTACCATTAGCCAATATAGGTCATGAAAATCCACCGTGCATGAATACTTGGAGGGGTGACCTCATCATGCAAATTAGAGGGGCTGCCTCTAATTTAATATACTGGTTTTTGGGTAGGAGGGATCAGCTCCTTGTGAAGGATGCAAGGCACACACCACATTCACCATGAAATCCTGACTGAAAACATGTAACTAGGATGCACCCATACGCCCCACATGATAAATATAATATAAATGGCCAAAAGCTAAAGGGACGCCACGAGCAATCACTCCGCCATGGAGAAGTCATAACATCAGTGCCTCTAATGTTATGGTTATGGTACCTCCATAACTAGGTGAAACTGGTCATGCATGTATATGGCTATAGGTATTCTAAATTAAACATAAGCAATTCAAACACATACTTATACTACGGAAAAACATTTGGCTGCATACGGAGAATCCTAATAAGGAAAGAATGTCTATAATGAAAGGACGAGAATCCGTACCTTATGTCCAGTGAACGAAGAAGATGAACTGAGAGGAATCCTACTTCCGTACCACTAATGTTACATAAATACATACATGAATAAGTATCTGCTTACTAATACGTAACTGATTTTATGTCATGTCTTAGCGTATTCTATATGTTCTTATCATGTTTTACTGTTTTAAGCCTTAAACTGTGTTTATCTTATATTCTGTTTACTCTGATTAAGTATTTCTGGTATTTCATGTATTATTATACTTACTGTGTAATAATAAGTAACTTTCCAAAAATAGCAGGTTTCTTAAAATAGAAAGTTTCCAAAAATAGAAAGTTTCCAAAAATAGAAAGTTACCAAAAATAGAAAGTTTCCAAAAATAGAAAGTTTCCAAAAATAGAAAGTTTCCAAAAATAGAAAGTTTCCAAAAATAGAATTACTGCTTAAAATAGATAAGTTTCGAAAATAGAAAGTTTCTATAAATAGATCAGATGCCTTAATTAAATAAGTTTCCATAAATAGATTAGCTGCCTGAAATAAATACGTTTCTAAAAATAGAAGGTTTTCATAAATAGATTTGCTGCCTTATTTAAATAAGTTTCTAAAAATGGAACGTTTCCATAATTAGATATAAGTTGGTTAAATAAGCTAAGTATATAAGCCTAAGTGTTTTTATGATTATTTTCTAAGTCATATGATATAATGTATAGTTTATTAATTATTTCATGTATTTAAAATAAACAATAGGTTAAATTATTTAATTAAAGTATATCATGTTTTTAATTAAATAAAGTTAAATACTTAGGTTAAATTATGTATTATTATTTATTAATAATATAACCTAAGTCATGTTAATTAATTAATTATAACCATGTTTTTTAAATAATTAATTAATTTATAAGTCTAAAAAAATATAAAATACTTAGGTTAATAATTTCATGATTTTAATAATTAATATAACCTAAGTCATGTTATTAAATTAATCCTGTCATGTTTATTAATTTAATTTTAACATAAGATTATAAAAATAATGATCTTAACATACACCGTGAACCGGATCTTGACTAAGAACCATGAACCGGACATAAAATCGACACCATACCCCGAACCACATCGGGGTTCCCCTTGTCTTGTTGCTTCCGTGAGACCCACACCAACCAACCGGGACCATATGGTCTCGGTGGTGGTCGTGTAGCCAAACCGAGACCCTCTCGGGTTCGGTTTAGGCGGCGGCCAAGAACAAACAACCCTAAAACATCCCTTTTGATTTATTCCAAAACCAATTTCATGTTAGATCTATGATTTAATTAGGTGTTTAAAAAAACATATCATGTTCTTAATTATTTAAAAGATTAAATCAAAAGAAAAGGGTTAAAAGAATTACCGAATGCGTGGATCTAAACAACGATGAACAAACACGAACACTAGCACCAAAACCAAGATCAAAGATCAAATAACACCTCCTTTTGTGTGTTTATGGGTGGCGGCCAAAAGAAAGAAAAATGAGAAGGAAGAGCCTTTTTAGGTTTTGTAAAATTCTTCTATAAAAGTGAAAAATGAGTAGTGGTTTTTCCTTTTACCCTCCTTAGTAAAATTGAGATGGGCTTGGCCCATCTTTCCCTTGTAGCTGCGGGTAGGGGCCCCACATGGGGTACCCGTACCGTTTTCCGTGTCTCGTTGATTAATTACTCGTTCGTGATTATTTGTGTTCGCGTTTAATGTGTTCTCGTTAAATAATTACCGTGACCTAATATATTTATTTACGCTCGTAATAAATATATATACGTAATTAATAATAGTTCGTGATTTAATTACGTTCATGATTTCATGATCGCATGTTCGTGATTAATTATTGTCAAATAATTATTGCGTGCTCGTGCGTAGTAAATACTTCTCGTGTTATAACACGTACGTAATACGTAAAATCCTAACACGTAATCGTAATCATGCTATAATAGGAAAGTTTTAATCTAGTACGTACGATCTTAAGGGTACTATTCATGGTAAAAGCATGCGGGTTTTACAACTCTTCCCCCCTAAAAGAATAATTCGTCCCGAATTATAGATAAAGTAAACTGGAAAAGAAGAACATACCCGAATTCAAAATATGAAATGAGGGTAAGAAGCCCGGATAGACTCCTCTGTTTCCCAAGTAGCTTCTGCTCGGTATGATCCCTCCATAGGATTTTGACGAATGGAATCGTCTTCCTTCTCATGACTCGTTCTTGTCTGTCAAGAACTCGTTCGGGTTCTTCTATGAAAGTGAGATCTTCACGTATATGTTCCAGTGGATACTGAACCATGTGAAGGGGATGATATTGGTACCCTCTGAGTAAGGACACATGAAACACATTGTGCACATGCGAAAGCTGCGGAGGTAACGCCAATCAGTAAGATACTTCACCGACTCATTCAATGATATCAAACGGTCCGATGAAACGAGGACTGAGCTTCCCTTTAATCCCGAAGCGTCTAACACCACGTGCCGGTGAAACCTTAAGGAAGACGTGATCTCCTACGTTAAAATGTATGTCCCTACGATGCTTATCGGTGTAACTTTTCTGACGTGACCGTGCTTCCTGAATTTTCTGCTTAGCTACTGCGATCTTTTCATTGGTCATCTCTATGATTTCTAGTCCTTCAAGTGTTCGCTCGCCAACCTAATCCCAGCAGATTTGAGCGCGACACTTTCTGCCATACAACATCTCGAAAGGAGCACACTTAATACTCGCGTGCCAACTGTTGTTGTATGCAAACTCCACCAAACAGATGTAATCGTCCCAATCACCCGTCCATTCCAACGCACATGACCTCAACATGTCTTCCAATGTCTGAATCGTTCGTTCCAACTGTCCGTCCGTTTGAGGATGAAAGGCCGTGCTAAGCTTAAGTTGTGTACCCCAAGCTTTCTGCAGACTCTTCCAAAAGCGCGAAGTGAATCGAGGATCTCTGTCTGAGACGATGCTGGATGGTGCCCCGTGGAGTCTCATGATCTCTCTTCTATACGTATCGGCGAGTTTACTTACCGTATCTTCCTTGCGGATCGGTAAGAAATGAGCTGATTTGGTAAGTCGATCTACGATAACCCAAATCGCATTGTGCTTCCTCTTGGTAGGCGGAAGACAAGTAACAAAATCCATGGTGATTTTGTCCCACTTCCATTCTGGAATATCTAACGGTTGAAGGAGACCGCCAGATCGCTGATGCTCGATCTTAACCTGCTGGTAGGTAAGACATTTGGAGACGTAAGTAGTTACATCCTGTTTCATACCATTCCACCAAAAGTACTGCTTGATGTCATGGTACATCTTAGTCAAACCAGGATGTATAGAGAATTGGGAGCTATGAGCTTCAACTAACAAGGCTTCCCGGAGTTCTTGGTTATCAGGAACACAAAGTATCGTGCCCTGCCATACGTTACTGTAACACCCCCAAATTTATACAACTCGATACAGCGGAAGACTAGTTGGTGTTACGGGATAGCACATTACTCACATCATAGACAACGCATAAAAATCACGTCGTTTATTAATAAAGCATTTCCATTCATAAATATCAAAGTTACATCGGTCCCAAGTCATTATATTTCATACAAAGTTTTACAAAGTATTTGAATGGAAAAATATAGTTTAGGTGCGTGCCATGAATTCTTGTTGTCTTCCCGAGAATTACCTTCAAGTACCTGAGATAAAACATGTTAAAAGAAAAGGTCAGCGATAACGCCGAGTGAATTCATAGAGTTTAATAAAATCCATCAATATAATATCAGTATAAGATTATTACTGAAAATCATTTTGTACAAATCATTTTAATAGGCCATAAAATAGCCAAAATCATTTTATACAATTCCTTGTAATAGGCAATAAAATAGCCAAGTCATTTTATATAAATCCTTATCGAAAATCATAATATAGGCATTTGCCTTAAAAATCATTATACGAGCCAATGTCGTAAAAACACCATACAATACGTCCTATGACGTTGTATAAAATCAAATAAAAACCGTTATATGAATATGGTTATGAAAACCAAAACACGAACATAATATCAATAGTATGACCCAGTATTGCTAGTCAGGCAATACATCGTAATTCGGAGCGTCCAGTAATATTTTGGTGATTGGATTATTATAAGCCGCATGACATTGTTACCTTACTAAACCAACAACGGGTAGCTAACCCGATACCAATTTTGCCCATCTAAAGTAGCGTGTCGTCACAAAGGTCACGCTAAGGAAATCTTCTCATACATAAATTCGCTTACCAATCAATGTGGCACGACGGTGATCAACCGTCAAGGCGTGAACTGGGGTGATCGTCCCCAAATAGTACTATTAAATGCATAAGCGTCTACCAACTCCCGGTAGTTCACAATTCATGCTATGGGACTTTTAGTGACATAACCTTACTTTAATAATCCATTTTATTTCATCTATCGGGTCCAATAATCATTTATCGGGTCATACAATCGGGTCATTCAATCATTCGGGTCCAAAATCAATAAACAATCAATCGGGACAAATGGTGTCCTATTTTATAAAACTAACATGTTATCTCCCTCGCGGGTTTATAAAACATTTATAAAAACATTTAAAAGAGTGCGAGGCTATGAACTCACATTGATGTGGGAAGGCGGGTTATCGGCGATTCGGATGTACGGTACGTGCTTCAATCACGGAAACCTAGACAAATAATACTCGGTCTTAGACGTTTGTCCAATGACTTTATAAAAATAACAATTATGTATACATATGATGATTATATATATATGATGATCAAGTGGGTTTACATATTCTCGTTTACTCATTTTAGAGTTATACGTCGATAACTTTTACACTGGTTTACTAGTTTTACCCATTTACGTGTTTTAAGTCCAATAAACTTATTTTAAGTTCCTTAACTTGTTTTAATCCTTGTTATACTTATTTTATCAGTATGTATACTTTCCATGTTGGGCCCAAATGGGTTAAGCCCAATAAGTTCTTTTTACAAGTTTATATCTTATTTAGTCCAATTATTAGTCCAAGTATTAGTCCAATATGTTTACTTAGCTTGTTAATGTCCGTATGCCCTAAAGTTCGGGTTTTATCGGTTTTTACTTGTTATACATGTCTATATATCAGTATATAAGTTTTATAAGGTTTGCATTATACGGGTCCAACCATCTAAGTTTTTATTTAACAAAAACGTTAATTTTACGGCAATAGCCGAAAAAGTCGTAAAAATCATGTTTATAGTTTTATATCTTATAAAACATAACAAGTTACCATTTTTATAAAATGTCCACTTATTTATCATTGTACATATTTTTATAAATAAAATTCATGAGTTAGTGGGTTTTAATTATAATTTATACTATTAAAATTTGAGTGCTTATATAATAGTATTATTCTTTAATTTCCAAAAATCTTATTTTTATCTTCACTTTCACCAAAACTGCCATATCTTGAGTTCTATATGGAGATAGAAGGTAAAATTTTTATCACATAAACTATATGATATGTGCTACATTTAACTCTTCTATAGCTACTGTTGAATCATCTTCTAACTATTTTCTAAAAATCGTCCAAAACAGTAACTTCAGATTTATACCCTAAACTTGTTTTGATCATATCTCACTCATTATTTAGATTCCATTGCATGGCCAACTCTCACATGTGTACAAGACATTTAGCTTACTGTAAATCCATTCTACTTCATCATTTTATCAGTTTACCATATGGTTCTTTACTGTTTTATACAGCCATCAAATTTAATCAAGATTTTAACCTTGTTTCTTATGGTTTTTCACCTTTTTAATCATGTTTATCAACAACAAATCCCCACATAACATTTTTATCATCATATAATTATCATAAATATATACAATAGTAAATAAAATACATGTTTACATAATCAAAATAACAAGAAGATGAGGAGGACAATCTTTATACCACCATGATGATGTTGGTTGATCAAAACATGGATTTTTGATGGAGAAACTTGTGGATATCCATGACCATCTTCAAGACCACCATGCTCCATGAACTCCTTGTGGAAAATCAGACCCAAGACACCATGAAAACTCCTCCTTGGATTTTATAACTTGCACCAATCAATAGGGCTTCAAAAGGGCATCAACATGTATATGAATAACATGAGATTTTGTGGTTGATTTTAATCAAATGATGGATGTTTTTGAGGGATATGGGACGAACTAGAGAGAGTAGAGAGGATGTTGAAGTTGTTTTGCATGTAGGAAATGAAGGAATGGTTTTAGCTAGTTGGTTTTGATGAGTTGTAAGCTTACTTTGTAAGCAAAGTGGACAAGTGTTAACTTAGTTAACCAAATGTGGTGTGGTGGTGTTGTGTGGCTTATTTAGGCCGGTTTTGAGTGGGGGTGGGACAAGTGTCCCACTTGTCTCATCCCTATTTATTTACGGGTACTCCTCGATTTTAGTTTCCTCGATTTGCGTGCCCTCGGGTCGTTTTACGAAAAACGTTTTTATAAATTATGAATCAACGGCACAAAACGAATCTAATAAAAATTGTCTCATCAAAAACGGAGTTCGAAAACGTAAATACGTAATCCTAGGGTTTCCGGTTTAGTCGTAAAGGACGTTAAAATAAAATCGTAAGTCCTAATCTCTTCTCGTAAATTTGTGAGTTTATGAACCAACACAAATTTAAAACTCCAAAATAATATTCACGGACAAATTTATTTTCTGAAATGTCGGACTGTCACCAAAGACGGTGTATGTAAACGTAAGCACGTAACGTTGAATCCTTCGGTTTAAACGTAGTCGACGCTACTTCAAGACGTAAATCCAAATTTCTTCCCAAAAATAAGTGAGTTCGTAAAATAATATTTTCAAATAGATATTGAGAATAAAATATTGACCATAAATTGATGGATTGTCACAGCATTTACCCCTAAACAGGATCTTTGTCCTCAAAGATCATCTTACCTTACTACTCGCTTCTTATAGAGTTAAAGCCATGTGGGTATTTCCTCCACATTCGGTCTTTTCTCACAAGTGCAATTCATTACAATATGCGAGTTTCATCAAACATAACTACGGGAATAAGATCAGGCTTAATGTTGACTTACTTTCTCTATCCATGATGTTCACGGGTTTTTGATGAATGCAACTTTTCGCCGATCTAAGCTTTACTAAGAACAATCAGATTTTCACTTGATAGATATTCCATCAAGTGCGATTTACGAAACATAATTCACGCGGTCTTTGAAGTCCTAGGGTAGATCCAGCTTATATGCCTTTCAATCCCAACTTTTACATCATTTCAATGGTCCCATACAACGGGGACTTATATCCCATGATTTGTCAGATCATGAATTCATCTTTCCAAGGTTAAAAATTGTGGCATAACTTCGCTACCCATTTGGCACTTCAAGGTCTACATTTCACATTCACATAACCTCTTGGCCACTATCGACAGTTAATAATCAAATCCTAATTTCAACAATCATTTCAGATCTCGCGGGTCGGGTATTTTACAAGGATAGGTTCGCCATCATAGGAAACCTTAAATCTAAAAGACATGTCCAACTCACAATGGGTGTATGTCGGGTGTCTTCATCTCAACTCCTGCTTACAGATGCTCTAATTTCTAAATCTTAACAAGATTCGATCTCGATCCTAATACGATGATTATCAATGATAATCTTTCCAAAGGAAAACGATTATACAATCCATTACCAAAGGTCATTCATTTCAACATAGAACAGCACTTATATTACTTTGTATCGTTACTTTACCTCGTCCCTTCGATTTGGGGTGGTACATAGTACTCTCATCAAGGTTCGTTCTCAATGACTTCTGAGCAAATCTCTAGAAATTCAATGCGAAGCGAGGATCTTGATAACGATGTTCGATACAAGCACACTATGTTTACATAACTCTTTTGCAATTATCATTAACGGGAATGATATTAGCAGATTTGGTCAGTCTGTCGACGATGACCCAAATCGAATCAAATTCAGATGATGACCTTTGCAATAGCTAGACGTTTACTAATTTATGAGGCGATGTCTGCCTGCATAATTGCCATCAGTACAACTTCTTCAGACAAAGATACATCTAGTCAGAAATGACATACATATAATACTTATACTTACAAATTCCAACATAACTATATCTCACAATCTCCATATTTAGGCAACCATAAGTGGCCTTTAAAACATTTAACGCTATCGGCTTCTCAATCTTAATGATTCATATTAGTCACGAATCCCTTTTTATTATCTATATTATCCTTTTTACAATCATTGTTTTATTTTTATATCGTTCGGCAATTTATTTTGCACCTTCATTAGTAAGGAACATGTCCTAATTGGTTCTTTATATTTTATACATAATGTGTCAGTATCTACATTAACTTTTCCAGATAAATAATTATCATGTCCACAATTTACTCAGATATTCTTTCTATATTATGCGTCAGAAATTACGTTCACTTTCCTCATGAAATAAATATCATAACTGTATTCATTCAAAATTCTTTCTTCATATCTTCTATGCTTTAGTTTCGTCTTTACTATCATTTTTATCCGTTTTACTCAATCTGTCGTCTAAAGCGTCGATAATTATTATAATTAATTAAATAATTATTAGTTAATTTTTGTGAAACGTAAACGTAAAAGTTTTAAATTTCTTAGTTCGACCAATTATATAAAATGTTCAAAAATAATTTGAATTTAATTAACAATATTTTTGTTGATTTATCGAAAATATTTAATAAGATTTCGTAAATGTTCGAAAAACCTTTGTTTATACTTTGGTCAAAGTTTTCTTAGTTTGAAAAGCAAAAATTGTCGTTTCAAATTTCAAGTAATAAGTTATATAGTTTCCTTAATTCTTCTTAGGTTGTCTAGAAGTATACACAAACATTTACCCCTAAACAGAAGTTTAGTTAAATGGTTTGTGTATAAGGGAATAATCCCTTTAAAAATCCTTTGTTAAAACATTTGTCAAAATATATTTGCATTTTCTTTTTTTTTTATTATAACCCAAAGTCTTAAAAGGGCTCTTAATTTTTGAAGAGTCAATATAGATTCCATTATCTATTACTCACATGGTCAATTAATATAAAGGATTTAGTCTTTAATCACATGTTAAATATTTAAGGTACAGGTTTTTATTGTTCGGCCAATTCAGGGCAATCTATAAATAATATTTACTCATTCTTATTCTTATAAACAAACATATAGTCCTTAATGATCACGAGCATGAATTTATCAAATTACAGCCTACACACGTGATTCACCAAATTTATGAATACTACATGTGTATAAGTCAATCCAAACGACATCACGTGGAACTCATAATGTTCATTACAAGCACCGGATGTAGTGATTGGAATAGATAATCTCTTTCGCAGATGCGAAGTTGATGATAACCATGCTATGGATCAAATTTGCTAGAACCTTGTAAATGATCGAACAATTCTTCCATTTCGAGTTATGGATATCGTTTTCGATTGTCAATTTACTCAGTCACATCAATCTATAAATATAAGGAAAGATATCACCATAGCTCTTCAGGATGACAGGCTTGGTATAATAAAATCTTTCTCCGACAACTTTCTCAGTTGTACGGTAATTCCTTTAATTTAGATGGTGCTGACGTACAGTGCACAAGCCACAAGTGCAGCACCGGGAATATAATCAAATACCAATTTCTACTTGCCTTAATGACGAAAGTCTAGGTAATTCACCAACAAATACTTACTAAAGTTTCAAATAACAGAAACATCTTTTAATACATTCATATTAAGTTCTTCTAGATTACAATATCTATAACTAGTTCATAACCATTCACGGTATAATTCCAAGTCTAAATACAGGATATAGTCAACCATCAAGAATTATTTATATCACTTTTGATAATCAACATCTTATCATTTAGGGGAATTCTACTCGAGTTCCCATCAATTAAGACAATGTCGTCTTGTCATAATCAATCAATCCATTCTACTGGCACTATCAACTTTCCAGTTTCGTTTCCGTCGATAAGATGTGAACTTCTCAAAAGACTAATAATAACTCATAATCCTTCGCAAATTCGAGGATATCAGGAGACATAACTACTTATTAAAAGAGTAAGGTCAACGCATAATCCATGCGAGAGAATTTCAAATCAGATACAGACGAAAACATTTAATGAATATGAATATATCCCATGTTTTCATGATTCGAGTACGCATTCGAAAGCTCCTCGGATCGTTACCCAGGTCATTCAAATGAAATCAAATCAAAAGAAATGATAAGAACGTCAATACATCCAGTCGGGTATCAACACTCGGTAATCAGATACTTTTCCTAAGAATCTCACTACGGGAGAATTGGACAAGAAAGAATTGTCAATTTGTCAACTAAGACAATTTCCACAGATGAGTAAATTCAACTCAGAAGAATAGATACTACAGGCACATATGTAGGTGTCCCTAACACTATGTCCCTATTTTTTCACTTCTTGCAGATCTCATAAAATTTAATCTTTCACAATCTTCAAAGAAAATATAGTGTTTATTCATTAGTTTTATGGTGACTACTAATCAGCCTTGCATGGTCCATTCCAAATTGTATGTAGGCGCGCAACTATATACAATTTCTAGATTAACGATGCAATACTCAGTTCGTCAAAATTTTATCATCCATGTGTATAGTAAAATCATTTTCATGCTTAATTCTTAGATAAGAATCAAGAATAAATTTACAAGGATTTTCTTTATTATGAAAACAATTAGGTTTTCCAAAGTGTTTTACAAACAATTTCATTTTAATAGCAATCACTTATAAATCTCACTATGAATAATCCTTATAGTGATGAAAATTCAATTTTTCTCAAGGCATACTGTTTTATCTTTTATAAAAACAATGAGTGATCTGCAAAAGAGTGATGAAAGCTTGTTTACCAAGAATTAACTACAATATGATAGGGAATGAGCTTTAGCCAAATAATCATGAGGTTCATGATCTCGATGGCACTCTAAAAGAATAATTCACAACGTAACTCAATCAATATGAGTACTTGTTCAATGGTTGCATCACTAATGCGAACATTAGGATGAAACAAGAAAAGATAGATATCATCGATACTTGTAGAATTTAGCAATCAAAGGTAGTCTTTTTATTAATCACAAACAAGTCAAAATTGTACCGTAACACATTATGTGTCACTATGTCATACAATTCTCAGAACTCATCCTACCAACTGATATCTCAGTTAAGTTAGGGATTCTTAAAAGATACCACAATGAATAATAATCTACAAGAGTTATGGGGGTTCCACCTGTCCCAGAAGATCCATCGGTCTCAATTCAGAAGAAGATTTCTTCAATTAATTTCTTGGATACTGGGCATCCTCATTAGTGGACAATGGCCTAGGAACAACACTTAGCACAAACCTACAATCAATTAAATCCTTATAATTCAATCACAGAACTTAACGACTTTCTCTTAACAATTTCATATTCCATACGGGTTAAATTTTACTTTATCCAGGTTTCAACCAATTTTATACTCAAGTCGATATCCTACTTCATTCTCCAATACTTCCAATCTTATTTTTCGGCCTTGTAAAGGCAATACAATCTCAATATGAATCAACACTTAATTTCCAATCCTATATCTCTTACAACAACAATTATCAAATGAGTCATTAATATGAAATGACTTGATCATTCAACTAGACTTCTCGGAAAGGTATTAGTGGCATGAGGCTTTTGGGTAATGGTTCCAATAACAGCCTCAAGTGCAACATTCCCCCTTTCGATTTCAATTTAAGAATTGGATGACAACGAATCAGATGACATCTTTCCAGGTGATAACGTTTTGTCAAACTCCACTCTATAAGGAAAGATCGTCATGACATCGATATCAGATTTAATCTCGCCAATTCTTTTTCAGTATCATAATCAACTAATATCTACATTTCTACGAATATCAACCATTTGTTGGGATCATAAATATCCACAACTTGGTTTAGATCTTGGATAGCTAGAATTCCTACGAGAATAGCTTCGATTAATTTACTAGGGGAGTTAGGGTTACTTGTGACAATCTACGTCGTATAAATACCTCGTATAAAAATCAAAATAATCATCAAACAATCATGTAATAAAATTACATCATATATATATAATCCAAGTTATATATATATTAAAATAACACTTCTCACTTCTCAGTCTGGCCTTGTCGGTAACTCGGGAATTCTTCGGCACCGTTATAGTCAAAAGATTTTTAGACATTTTTAGAAAAATGTTTATAGTTAAAAGATTTTGAAATGTTTTATTCAAAACCTTGGTTTTAAAAATCTTTCGTTCTCTATAACGAGAGCTCTGATACCAAACTGTAACACCCCAAAATTTATACAACTCGATACAGCGGAAGACTAGTTGGTGTTACGGGATAGCACATTACTCACATCATAGACAACACATAAAAATCGCGTCGTTTATTAATAAAGCATTTCCATTCATAAATATCAAAGTTACATCGGTCCCAAGTCATTATATTTCATACAAAGTTTTACAAAGTATTTGAATGGAAAAATATAGTTTAGGTGCGGGCCATGAATTCTTGTTGTCTTCCCGAGAATTACCTTCAAGTACCTGAGATAAAACATGTTAAAAGAAAAGGTCAGCGTTAACGCCGAGTGAATTCATAGAGTTTAATAAAATCCATCAATATAATATCAGTATAAGATTATTACTGAAAATCATTTTGTACAAATCATTTTAATAGGCCATAAAATAGCCAAAATCATTTTATACAATTCCTTGTAATAGGCAATAAAATAGCCAAGTCATTTTATATAAATCCTTATCGAAAATCATAATATAGGCATTTGCCTTAAAAATCATTATACGAGCCAATGTCGTAAAAACACCATACAATACGTCCTATGACGTTGTATAAAATCAGATAAAAACCGTTATATGAATATGGTTATGAAAACCAAAACACGAACATAATATCAATAGTATGACCCAGTATTGCTAGTCAGGCAATACATCGTAATTCGGAGCGTCCAGTAATATTTTGGTGATTGGATTATTATAAGCCGCATGACATTGTTACCTTACTAAACCAACAACGGGTAGCTAACCCGATACCAATTTTGCCCATCTAAAGTAGCGTGTCATCACAAAGGTCACGCTATGGAAATCTTCTCATACATAAATTCGCTTACCAATCAATGTGGCACGACGGGGATCAACCGTCAAGGCGCGAACTGGGGTGATCGTCCCCAAATAGTACTATTAAATGCATAAGCGTCTACCAACTCCCGGTAGTTCACAATTCATGCTAATGGGACTTTTAGTGACATAACCTAACTTTAATAATCCATTTTATTTCATCTATCGGGTCCATTAATCATTTATCGGGTCATACAATCGGGTCATTCAATCATTCGGGTCCAAAATCAATAAACAACCAATCGGGACAAATGGTGTCCTATTTTATAAAACTAACATGTTATCTCCCTCGCGGGTTTATAAAACATTTATAAAAACATTTAAAAGAGTGCGAGGCTATGAACTCACATTGATGTGGGAAGGCGGGTTATCAGTGATTCGGATGTACGGTACGTGCTTCAATCACGGAAACCTAGACAAATAATACTCGGTCTTAGACGTTTGTCCAATGACTTTATAAAAATAACAATTATGTATACATATGATGATTATATATATATGATGATCAAGTGGGTTTACATATTCTCGTTTACTCATTTTAGAGTTATACGTCGATAACTTTTACACTGGTTTACTAGTTTTACCCATTTACGTGTTTTAAGTCCAATAAACTTATTTTAAGTTCCTTAACTTGTTTTAATCCTTGTTATACTTATTTAATCAGTATGTATACTTTCCATGTTGGGCCCAAATGGGTTAAGCCCAATAAGTTCTTTTTACAAGTTTATATCTTATTTAGTCCAATTATTAGTCCAAGTATTAGTCCAATATGTTTACTTAGCTTGTTAATGTTCGTATGCCCTAAAGTTCGGGTTTTATCGGTTTTTACTTGTTATACATGTCTATATATCAGTATATAAGTTTTATAAGGTTTGCATTAGACGGGTCCAACCATCTAAGTTTTTATTTAACAAAAACGTTAATTTTACGGCAATAGCCGAAAAAGTCGTAAAAATCATGTTTATAGTTTTATATCTTATAAAACATAACAAGTTACCATTTTTATAAAATGTCCACTTATTTATCATTGTACATATTTTTATAAATAAAATTCATGAGTTAGTGGGTTTTAATTATAATTTATACTATTAAAATTTGAGTGCTTATATAATAGTATTATTCTTTAATTTCCAAAAATCTGATTTTTATCTTCACTTTCACCAAAACTGCCATATCTTGAGTTCTATATGGAGATAGAAGCTCAAATGTTTATCACATAAACTACATGATATGTGCTACATTTAACTCTTCTATAGCTACTGTTGAATCATCTTCTAACTATTTTCTAAAAATCGTCCAAAACAGTAACTTCACATTTATACCCTAAACTTGTTTTGATCATATCTCACTCATTATTTAGATTCCATTGCATGGCCAACTCTCACATGTGTACAAGACATTTAGCTTACTGTAAATCCATTCTACTTTCATCATTTTATCAGTTTACCATATGGTTCTTTACTGTTTTATACAGCCATCAAATTTAATCAAGATTTTAACCTTGTTTCTTATGGTTTTTCGCCTTTTTAATCATGTTTATCAACAACAAATCCCCACATAATATTTTTATCATCATATAATTATCATAAATATATACAATAGGAAATAAAATACATGTTTACATAATCAAAATAACAAGAAGATGAGGAGGACAATCTTTATACCACCATGATGATGTTGGTTGATCAAAACATGGATTTTTGATGGAGAAACTTGTGGATATCCATGACCATCTTCAAGACCACCATGCTCCATGAACTCCTTGTGGAAAATCAGCCCCAAGACACCATGAAAACTCCTCCTTGGATTTTATAACTTGCACCAATCAATAGGGCTTCAAAAGGGCATCAACATGTATATGAATAACATGAGATTTTGTGGTTGATTTTGATCAAATGATGGATGTTTTTGAGGGATATGGGACGAACTAGAGAGAGTAGAGAGGATGTTGAAGTGGTTTTGCATGTAGGAAATGAAGAAATGGTTTTAGCTAGTTGGTTTTGATGAGTTGTAAGCTTACTTTGTAAGCAAAGTGGACAAGTGTTAACTTAGTTAACCAAATGTGGTGTGGTGGTGTTATGTGGCTTATTTAGGTCGGTTTTGAGTGGGGGTGGGACAAGTGTCCCACTTGTCTCATCCCCATTTATTTACGGGTACTCCTCGATTCTAGTTTCCTCTATTTGCGTGCCCTCGGGTCGTTTTACGAAAAACGTTTTTATAAATTATGAATCAACGGCACAAAACGAATCTAATAAAAATTGTCTCATCAAAAACGGAGTTTGAAAACGTAAATACGTAATCCTAGGGTTTCCGGTTTAGTCGTAAAGGACGTTAAAATCAAATCGTAAGTCCTAATCTCTTCTCGTAAATTTGTGAGTTTATGAACCAACACAAATTTAAAACTCCAAAATAATATTCACGGACAAATTTATTTTCTGAAATGTCGGACTGTCACCAAAGACGGTGTATGTAAACGTAAGCACGTAACGTTGAATCCTTCGGTTTAAACGTAGTCGACGCTACTTCAAGACGTAAATCCAAATTTCTTCCCAAAAATAAGTGAGTTCGTAAAATAATATTTTCAAATAGATATTGAGAATAAAATATTGACCATAAATTGACGGATTGTCACAGCTACCATCTGCATCTACTCTGAATTCTGTCTGTTTCTCTAAATTCTGCACTATCGCCCAGATTTCTCTGTCATCCTTCTGAGCTTCCTTAATCTTAGAGAGTAACGCGGGTTCTACTCTAAGATTAGCCCAGTAAACTTGTTGTCCACGTAGCATGATCTCGATGTCATGTCGCTCCAAGTCTCTTATGATTTCCTCTTCGATTTTAATGTCGTTGATCATTCCGGACTTCCTGCTAAGAGCATCTGCTACTACATTTGCCTTTCCGGGATGATACTGTAGATTAATGTCATAATCCTTCAACAGCTCTAACCATCTCTTCTGTCTCATGTTCAATTCATGTTGTGTGAAGATATACTTCAAGCTCTTGTGGTCCGTGAAAATGTCACATGATTCTCCATAAAAGTAGTGCCTCCATATCTTCAATGCAAACACCACTGCTGCAAGTTCCAAGTCATGCGTGGGGTAATTTTCTTCATAAGGCTTAAGCTACCGTGAAGCGTACGCGATCACTTTCCCATGTTGCATGAGAACACAGCCAAGTTCCTTCCCCGATGCATCGCTGTAGATTTTAAATCTACCCGTACCAGATGGGAGAGTAAGAATAGGTGCAGATACTAGCTTCTGCTTCAGGTCTTCAAAGCTCTTCTCTCTATCTTCAGTCCAGACAAATTTCTCCCCTTTCCGCATCAGTTTGGTCAATGGTACTGCTAAGCAGGAGAAGTTCTCCACGAACCTACGGTAATAGCCAGCTAAGCCTAAGAAACTGCGGACTTTCGTCGCTGATGTCGGCCTTGGCCACTTAGTAATGGCCTCAACCTTCGCTGGATCCGTAGTGATTCCTTCTGCTGATACAATGTGACCTAAGAATGCCACCTTGTCTAACCAGAACTCACACTTGGAGAATTTAGCATACAGCTGCTTCAGGCGAAGAATATGTAGTACTGTACGAAGATGGACTTCGTGTTCCTCCTTGGACTTTGAGAAAATCAGGATGTCATCGATGAAGACAATGACGAACTTGTCCAGAAATTCATGGAAGATTCTGTTCATCAAGTCCATGAACACTGCTGCAGCATTTGTCAGGCCAAATGGCATAACTACAAAATCGTAGTGGCCATAGTGGGTACGAAAGGCAGTCTTAGCGATGTCCTGCTCCTTGACCCGTAGCTGATGATATCCTGACCTAAGATCAATCTTGGAGAAGTGTTTGGCCCCTTGGAGTTGGTCAAACAGATCGTCAATACGTGGCAGTGGATATCTATTCTGGATAGTAATCTTGTTGAGCTCGCGATAGTCTATGCAAAGACGCATACTGCCGTCCTTTTTCTTAACGAACAAGACCGGTGCGCCCCATGGAGATGCGCTCGGTCGAATGAAACCTCATTCAAGAAGTTCTTGCAGTTGATCCTTCAGCTCTATGGGAGCCATGCGATAAGGAGCCTTGGAGATTGGTTCAGGTCCTGGAATAAGCTCGACACTGAATTCCACTTCTCGTACAGGTGGTATGCCCAGAAGTTCTGCTGGAAAAACATCTTGGAATTCCAACACTATAAGTTGATCCTGAATTGATGGGGATTCAGCATCCATGTCGTGAACCGTAGCTAGATAACCCACGCAGCCATGTGACAGTAGTGCACGCGCTTGTAGGGTAGATATGACTTGTACAGATCGTCCGGGTATGAACCCGTTATGAATGTACTCTGGTGCATTAACATCACCGAAGATAACTCGATATGAATGGCAGTCTATGGTAGCATGATGCTTGGATAGCCAATCCATGCCCAAAATCATGTCGAAGTCATTCATGTCCAGCGGAAGTGCGTCAACAGGTCGAACCTTATCGTCAAATTCTAGGGAAAGACTCTTGTATACATGGGTGATTAATACAGATTCCCTCAAAGGCGTGGAAATAGTAAGCCTATTTTCTAGTGGCATGGGAAGCATCCTAATGTTCTTAGCATAAGCAGTAGAAATAACCGAGTGAGTAGCACCCGTATCGAAAAGAACACATGCAGCTTGACCATACATATACAAGATTCCAGTGATGGTACCTGTAGACTTGTTGGCCTGGTCTCGAGATGTCGTGTAGACACGCCCGGTAGTAGGAGGCAGCTTGGAATCAGCATGTCCTGATGTACCCTCCATCTCGCCCTTACGGCAATCCTTCATGATATGGCCAGGAAGACCACTTGAAGCATGCGTCAATGTTACGGCGACATGGCCCTGGGTGCCTACGGTGGCAAGTAGAGCACAGAGGATGAGTAAATCCTCCAGCAGGTGCTCTGGCTGGCCGGAACCTGATAAAACATTTTACATAAGACATGATAATAGGGTACAAAGGACAATGCGGAATATCGTAAGATTGAATACCAGTGATAGTTGGACGGCTAGGCTGTGAACCTCTCTGGTTCTGGTCCCTACCGTTTCCATGGTTCCTGGTAGAAGTTTTGCTAAAGTGTCAGAATATGAGTTATAACATGAAATCATAAGGAAAATGCGTAAGTATTAGGACCTGCTGTTGTTGGAGTGTCCAGCGTTGTTGCGGTAATTATCATTACCACCACGCCTATCCGTAGCAGAACGGTCATTAGTCTGACCGTTTCCCTTGGGCTGATGAGGCTGCTGCTGAGTAGCCGGCTGAGACCGGTCCCCAGTTTTCTGCCTCTTGTCGGGTCTCTCAGCTTCCCCGAACTCATCTCTCTCCTGCAGCATCTCCAGCTTACGTGCTGCATCGGCCACTTGTGCTACAGTGTTGAACGTAGCACACACCAGATTGTTCGCGACCGATGTGCGAAGAGCCCACCTAAAGTGGTGTGCCTGCTCTTCAGGAGTACCTGCAGCCGCACCAAGGAAACCAGCTAAGCGAAGAAAGCGCTGCATAAACTCGTTGCTATTCTCCCCACCTCTCTATCGGATCCCATGGTACTCTCTCTTGAGCTTGTCCTGCTCAAACTTGGGAAAGAACTGCTCCATCACCCTGTCCTTGAGCTGAGCCCAAGTCAAACCACCAACCCACTCGTCACCACCCTAAGACTGCATCAACGCTAACCACCAATTTAGCACATCGCCTTCGAACCGATAGCATGCCAACCTCGCCTTGTATGCGGGGTCGCAACCCATAGCATTGAAAATCTTCTCGATATGAGCCAACTAGCTTTCAGCATCACTAGGGCTATATGTCTTCTCAAAAGCTCGAGGACGGAGCTTGTTGAATCTCTCCAGCCATACTGCTAATGTCACTGGAGGAGGAGGAGCTGCCTGATTATGCTGCTGATTGTTGGCAGCTTGAACTTCAGCCCTGATGTCGTTCCTCAGTTGAGGAAGCAAAGCTTGCATAGCAGCTTGAATTGCAGCATTGAGCTGTTCCTGTTCGCGTGTGAGAACCATCTGACAGTATAACATAAAACATATGATTAAACATATCAAAACATAAAATATCTATACATGAAAAAAATTTATACCAAAATTTCAAGAGAAAAATTTTATGCAAGAAAATTTTGTGTATGAATGCATGATGCAGTTTTATGAAAACTTTTGTATGCTCGAGAGTGAACGCCTATGGTCAGTTCACCCAAAACAAAATACATGGCGAGGGGACGCCTATGGGTCGGTCCCAAATTTAAAAGTCTCAATAAAACACATGCGACTAAATAGGGCCAGTTGATATGAGCTTAAACTCATATCCTTTTATCAACAAATAACCCTAAAACATGAAGCAAAATACCAATTTATCTTGCAAAAACAGTATTATGTTGTATGTTTGTGTTTGTGTACACTTGTGTAGGTAAAAGGATACAATTTCAAGCAAACAAGGGAAAATCAAGCTTAAATGGATGAAAAAGACAAAGAAGGATCAAATGTGACAAGACTTTGAAGTACAAGGACCTATCTTGACAAACTGCCAAAGATGAAGGACTAAAGTGCAAATATTAAACAAAGTCAAGATCAAAGTCAAAATTGGTCAACTATCAAGTCAACAAAGTCAAAGGACCAATTCTGCTCAAAAATGAAGTTGGAAGGACTAAAAGAGTCAAAGAAATGAAGTTACAAGCCTTAAAGTATAATCTGCCAAAGTACAAGGGTTAAAACTGCCAAAGTTGGAAAGTTATATTAGTTTAATCCATGTGATTGAGTTGTGGGCCAATGAGAAGCTAGTATAAAGTGCACACGGATTGCCAGCTATATGCATTTAATATCCACTCAGCCGCCACAATTAATAACCAAATCTAAACAGTTTGATCCGTGTGACCTCATTTCAACCAATCAGGCATAGCCACGTGTCATCTTCAAGAAACCAAAAAAATTCCCAGGAACGTTTTTTAGCTAGAGGCGATTTCATGAAAAGTTGTTAACATCAAAAGTGCTTATTTTGGAGAGACGGACACAATGGTAACAATCAATTAACAAGAAATCAACTCTAGAAGAAATCCCCAATTCATGTTCATACTTTGAAGATCAGTTTTCTAGAATCATGCCACGTGAAATCCTGGGATTGGTCTCAACACGTCATCATCCCCAACAAACTCCTTCTTCAAGCCTATAAATAGCCTGCTAGTCCTCATTTGTAACAAGTAGTTAAAAAATTCTAAAAACACACACTTTTCATTTTCCTTTCATCTTTCTTCCTTTTTAGCTAAATAACTCAAGAGTTTGACACACTCTTGAGTTAGTTAGTTAGTTATCTTCATTTCAACAACTTTGTAACAACTTTACATGAATGAAATTTGAATTCTCCATTTCCCGCCAAATTTTATATTCACTCTACTGTTCATTCCCTGCTACTACTTGATCATTGTGTTGCTGAATTGAGTTTGTTATGATCATTGAATGATCATAACTGACTTTGAAGAAGATTTGTAGCTGTTATAGTGATTTCAGTTCAAGCCTTAGCAGTTATGAAGATTCCATGCCATGATGATCATTTCTGTTGATTTGTAGCTGTTAATGATAGTTGATTGATTGATCTAGTGATAAGGTGGTGGTTATCACTAGGAAAAGAGAGTTCAGCACTCCTCTTCTTCCCAATGGTTTCTACAAAAGGTTTCAAAAGTTCTGATTTTGGTTCCACTTAATAAGTCAATGGCATGCTACATTTCCTAGTGTAATCTTGTTGTTTGCCTGATCAAAGTTGTTTAGTTTGGCTGGTTGTTGGATTGTGTACTTGTTTGTAGCTTAATCTTGTTTTACTGCTTATAGATTTTGGATTAAGTTCTGTTCATAGCTTATTTCAGTTAGATTCAGTCTTTGCACCTTAAGTGAGTAATAGTTGTTCTCATAGCTTGCTTGTAGACTTGAACTATCTCATTTTGAGTCTCAAGTTTGGTAGTCAAAGGATTTCATTCAGCCTTAATCAGCTCTTTAAAAGCCTTTGAAAATTTTTATGAATCTCAAATAAGGAGTGTTTGGTACTAGTTGGTTATTGATTTTCAAGCATTGAGTTTTTGCAAGTTAATGTTCATTTCTAGTCAAAAGGTCATAACAAAGTGTTTTGAGTAAGTCTCAAGTCAAATTGAAGGTCAAAAAGGCAATTGGCTATAAAAAGTTTGGGTCTCATTTTCATGCAGTTTTGCTTTAAAAAGTTCTCAATTTCATTTAGCTGGCATTTGCTTGTTTCTTGATGAAAATTAATCAAACCAGTTCTCATTTCTAGTTCATATCATAAAGTTTCAGATTCCAAAAGCTTTTTACACAGTTTTCATTCAGCAAAGAGAAATAAGCAAAATCATGAAAAGCTGAGTTAAGCTAAGTTTCTGTAACTTGAAACTGATTTTTGAGATCTTTTGGTTTCATTCATTAACCAAGCCATTTTATTGCATAAATCCACTTAGTATATGATGTTACATGAAATTTGAGAGATTTAGCTTTTTGTCAAAATTCTTGGTCAACGCTTGGTCAACGATAAGCACATTTTAGCTTAATTCAAATTTCCAGCTTAATTCTTGATGAAATTTGTTCTAATTTGATTTCCCGTTCATCATTTGAGTTTCTTAATCAGTTTTGGCAAGAAAATCAAGTTGTGCTTATTCAGTTTGTTCTAGAGCTTATTTTGGGCTTATCTTGAAGTGCTTATTTGCTTATTTTGAACTTTCAGTCAAAATCCTCTTACAGTCATAGCTTATTTTAAATTCTAAGTCTTTTGCAATTGGTTTCATTGAATTTGGTTCATTAATAAGCTCAAACGAGCTTATTTGTCTTCAATACCCGTTTTTGCTTAAAAAGTTTTTGAAATTGCATTTTGGTCCTTGATGTTCTAAGCAGTTTCTAAATATGGCTAATCTTCCATCTTTTTAGGGTTTGCACATTTTAGTCCTTTCAGTTTTGAAGTTGGTTAAAATCAGTTAGCAAGTTTGGTTTTTTGGTTACAAATTGGTTAGTTAGTTACAAGTTTTACATTGTTGATCCTTTTAGTTTGCTGATTTGCATTTTCAGTCCCTTACTTGTAAGAATTTTCATTTTAAGCATTTTACTTTCATAGAATTTACATTTTAAGTCCTTTTAGTTTTAAAATTTACATTTTGAATATTACTTGAATAAAATTTGGTAAGTGCACTATGTTTTACATATAAGTAGGTATTATTTTTCATTTTTTGCAAGTCTTTGTTGAATTAGCAAATAGAATATCCAAAAAAGATTAACAACCAAAAACAGTTAAAAACCCGATATTGGTTGGACTTTCAATTAGTAAGAACTGAGAAAAAACGAACTGCATGAACTGCATTATACACAATTTCAAATGGCGCCGTTGCCGGTTCTTTGACTTTATGAGAGACTATCGATTGACGGTTTTCATTGGAATTTGGGATCCGTTCACCTTGTGAAAGTTATTTTTACGTCTCATAAATAAAAAACAAATAAAAAATCAAAAATATATAAATATATAAAAACTAAAAAGTTAACAAAACAATTCTTTTCCTAAAGAATTGACCAAAAAAAATTAAAAAATCCAAAAGCAATCTTTTTCCTAAGAGATTGCACCCAAAAATATATATTATTGGATTCTTTCGGTTTTTATGTACATATAGTATTTTCTCTTAAAAAAACTCATAAATACAAAAATATTTTCCATATATTATTATAAGTAAATACGTATACGTATAAGAACAACCAATCTACATATCTTCCATAAGTATTGCCGAGGCAATACACCGTGTTGAGGGGCGTTCCGGTCCTTGACACGTGTATCGATCAAACAAAATAAAGCAAGAATAGATAAATACTCTCAATAAGCAACAATTCGAAGAATACGAACATTTAAGTGAATAGAAAGGCGATGTGCTATAAAATGCCATCTAAGGGTCAATAGGTACTTAAGTGCTTCGCGCCACCTAACCCCCCGTTCACTTGTAAGTATTCTAAGAAAGAAGGCTTCATTGGGGGTCTTGCACCCAAGTAGTACATACGTATATTGTTATTTCCTTGTGGATATTTAATATTGAAACTCGAAGAGGATAATCCATTTCTCTTCAAAGTCACACGAGAGCTTCTCTCTCATTCCTCGTATTGAGTTGCATGCTCACTCGCGGGCGTGCACAAATACCGATCGGTGTACAACCTCTTCCTCCGAAAAGGAAGAAAAAGAGAAAGAGTAAGACCACCATCGTCCATCAAGCCGATCACGAGAATCGTGCTTTGACTCCTCCACCACAAGAAGCCATGGCTATTGATAATTGCTCTTTGTTGGAACGTATGCAAACCAATATTCATGGATATGCTAGTGCTATTAAGATTCCCGACTTTCCCGCAAACACATTTGAGCTACACACATCTATGATTACTATGGTTTCACAATCACCTTTCTATGGTAACAAGAATGAGGATCCCCATGATTACCTTAAGAGATTCCTTTCTCTTTGCAATACCATTAAGCATAATGGAGTTCCACATGAGGTGATTAGGTTGATGTTAGTGTCATTTTCACTAGAGGGACCCGCTAAGCATTGGTTAGACACCCAACCACCTGATAGTATCACCACATGGGATGGTTTCACCACTAAGTTTTTGAACAAGTTCTTTCCTCCGCATAAGACTATGGCTTTGAGGACTTTAATTATAGGCTTTCAACAAAAACCTAGTCAATCCTTTAGTGATGCTTGGGAAGAGTATAGTGAGTTATTGAGGCGATGCCCTAATCATGGATTGGATGATGTTCACCAAATCAATATCTTCTATAATGGCCTTAAATCTCACCACCAAGATTCACTCAATGCTTCCGCGGGAGGGAATATTCTTCTTAAATCCTACCTAGAGGCTTTGGACATCATTGAGATTAAAGCAATGGTTCAAACAAACAATCAATTTGAAGAAAGGGTTCATGTTATCCAAAACAATTCTCAAACTCCTTGTGACAACCAACTCCTTAAGTTTCAACAAGAGATGTTTCAAAGGATGGATAGAGATAGTGAGAGGAATTTGAAAGTACAACATGAACTACTTCAAGCTTTTAAGAACATGTCCTTGAACAATTCTTCAAATAATGTGAATGCCATTGCCCTTTCTTGTGTTACTTGTGGAGGTCCCCATTCTTATGAACAATGTGATAAGGTGCAAGTGTATCAAGGGGAATGCTATTCTTACCAAGAGGAACATCGTGAACACTTCAAGCCAAATATCAATCCAAATAACCTTTCTTACAAGTCCCAAAACTACCTTACTCCACCCGGATTTCCACCCCACCCACCCACCCAAATTCAACAAAATCCACCTCAAATTTTACCAAGGAATCAAGGGCAAATACCACCTTACCAAGGAAATAACTACAAGGCACCTAACAATGTTCAACATCAAGGAAATACCTTTTATCCACCACAACAAGGATTTAATCAACCACTTCCACTTTTCCCCAATCAAGCATATGCTCCAATACCAAATCAAGCTTACTCTCCACTTCAAAATCAAGGATATGGGATGCAAGAGACTCAAGAGTATGTTGACAAGAAAATGCGTGAAATTGAGAAGAGAATGAATGATCAAATGAAACGTAATATGGAGGAACAAACCAATAGGGTTTTAATGGCATTAAATCAAAGACCACAAGGGGCTTTACCTTCCAATACACAAACAAATCCAAGGGCCAATGTCAATGCCATTACAACAAGGAGTGGAACAACAACAAAGGATCCTTCACCTCCCAACCCTACTATTGTTCAACCCACTTGTGATCCTACTTGTGACAAGCCTTTTACCTCTACTTTACCACCTCCAAATGCTCCTATTCACTCAAACACACCTTCTCAACCTCTTCATACTTCTCCTTTACCTTCCACACTTCCCAATGACGGAGCTAACAAAGACAAATCTTCCACTACAACACCTATTCCACCTACACCAAAACCTACTCTTCCATATCCTTCAAGGTTGAAAAAGGACAAGTTAAAGAACAAGGATGACATCTAAGTCTCAAATTCCTTAAGGATGTTCAAGCAACTCAACATTAATATATCCTTTGCGGAAGCCCTTGCTTATATGCCAAAGTTTGCTAAAATGTTCAAGGATTTGCTCTCAAACAAAGAAAAATTGGTTGATTTGCCCAACACATCCCTTAATGACAATTGTTCCGCGGTGTTACTTAAAACCTTACCAACAAAACTTGGAGATCCGGGGCGCTTCTTGATACCTTGTAATTTTCCCGGTGTTAAAAATTGTATGGCTTTGGCGGATCTAGGGGCAAGCATAAACCTCATGCCTTTATCGGTTTGGAAACAACTCTCTCTTCCCGAGCTCACTCCCACTAGGATGACTCTTGAACTAGCCAACCGAACCATAGCTCACCCCGTAGGTATCGCGGAGGATGTGTTTGTAGGTGTGGATAAGTTTACATTTCCGGCCGACTTTGTAGTGGTTGATTATGACATGGATCCTAGAGTGCCTTTGATTGTTGGTAGACCGTTTTTGAGAACGGGTCGTACTTTGATAGATGTGGCGGAAGGAGAACTAATTATGAGAGTAGAAGATGAGAGAGTGGTGTTTAAGTTAGGAAAAGTTTGTGATAGGAAAGAGGTTAAGGAGTCTAGACCTTGTGAGACTATTAATATTGTTGATGTGCTAGATGAAGTGTGTGATGAACACTTTCATGATGCTTGCAAGAGTACTAGTGATGAGATGCCCCATGTTGAAACCGTGGCCTCAATTGCTCCCTCTTTAACACCTTTTGGAGAGAGTGATTTCCTCTTGGTGGAATTTGAGTCAAACTTTCTTGGTGATGATGATTCTCCCGTTAATTGGGAAGAAGATATTCTTACAATCCAAAAGTTGCTCAATGAGGACCCTATTCCTTCTCCTATTCCACAAGAGATTACCATTGAGGAACCTTCCATAGTAAAACCTTCCATAGAGAGTCCACCTCCCATTGAACTTAAGGATCTTCCATCCCACTTAGAGTATGCTTTCTTAGAGGGCAAAGACCAATTACCAGTGATCATTGCTAAAGAGTTGAAAGAGGATGAGAAGGAGCAACTTATTGAAGTTCTTAAGAAACACAAGAAAGCCTTAGCATGGAAAATATCCGACATAAGGGGAATTGATCCACATTTTTGTACACACAAAATCCTTATGGAGGATGATTATAAACATGCCATTCAAAACCAAAGGAGAGTTAACCCAAAAATCCATGAGGTTATTAAGAAGGAAGTGATTAAACTCTTAGATGCGGGTATGATTTACCCCATTTCCAACTCTCCATGGGTTAGCCCGGTTCATTGTGTTCCAAAGAAGGGTGGAATTACCGTGGTGCCTAATGAGAACAATGAGCTTATTCCCACGAGACTTGTGACCGGTTGGAGAGTTTGCATTGATTATAGAAAACTCAATGAGGCAACTAGGAAAGACCATTTCCCGCTTCCCTTTATGGATCAAATGATTGAACGTTTAGCGGGAAAATAGTACTATTGTTTTCTTGATGGCTTTTCGGGTTATTTCCAAATACCCATTGACCCTAAGGATCAAGAAAAGACCACATTCACTTGTCCTTACGGTACATTTGCTTACAAGAGGATGCCTTTTGGCTTATGTAATGCACCGGGGACGTTTCAAACGTGCATGATGGCGATTTTTCATGACATGATAGAGCAAACCATGGAGGCTTTTATGGATGACTTTTCCGTCTTTGGAAATTCATTTAGCTCATGTCTCACCAATCTTGAAAGAATGCTTAAGCGTTGTGAGGAAACACGTTTAGTGCTTAATTGGGAGAAATGTCACTTTATGGTGAAAGAGGGGATTGTTTTAGGACACAAAATATCCAATAAGGGATTAGAAGTTGATCGAGATAAAATTGATGTGATTGCTAAGCTTCCCCCACCCACCTCGGTTAAAGGTGTGAGGAGTTTCTTAGGTCATGCGGGATTTTATAGGCGCTTTATACAAGATTTTTCTAAGATAGCTAGACCGATGACTCACCTTTTGGAGAAAGAGGCTCCTTTCATTTTTAACCAAGATTGTTTAGACTCTTTTGAGACTCTTAAGGAAAAATTGACTAAGGCTCCCGTTTTGGTTTCTCCAAATTGGGAATTACCTTTTGAGCTTATGTGTGACGCTAGTGATTATGCGATGGGGGCCGTCTTAGGACAAAGAGTTAATAAGCATTTTCAACCTATACACTATGCAAGTAAAACTATGACCGGTGCACAACTTCATTACACTACCACGGAAAAAGAGTTGCTTGCTATAGTATATGCTTTTGAGAAGTTTAGACCATATCTTGTGCTTTCCAAAACCATAGTGTATACAGATCATTCCGCTCTCAAGTATCTTATGACAAAACAGGATGCTAAGCCTAGGCTTTTGAGATGGGTTTTGTTGCTTCAAGAGTTTAAGATAGAGATACGTGATAAGAAAGGGGCCGAGAATTTAGCGGCGGATCACTTGAGTAGACTTGAGCATCCTTTTCAAGGAGATTTACCACACCAAGAAATCAATGAATCCTTTCCATTAGAGGAGCTCATGTCTATCTCTTCCCAAGAGGATGCCACTCCTTGGTTTACGGATATCACAAACTATCTTGTGGGTAATGTGCTTATTGAGGGTCTTACTTATCAACAAAAGAAGAAGTTTCTTAAGGAGGTTAAGTATTACTTTTGGGATGATCCATATCTTTTTAGGCAATGTGCGGACCAAATCATTAGACGGTGTGTAGATGGGCCCGAGGCATTTAAGATCTTAGAAGCGTGTCATAAAGGACCTACGGGTGGACATTTTGGGCCTAACTATACCGCCAAGAAAGTCTTTGATTCGGGTTACTATTGGCCTTCCATTTACAAAGATGCCCATGAAATGGTGAAATTTTGTGATGTGTGTCAAAGACAAGGAAAAATTACACAACGTGATGAGATGCCATAAAATTTTATCCAAGAGTGTGAGATATTTGATGTATGGGGCATTGATTTCATGGGACCTTTTCCATCCTCTAAGGGAAACAAGTATATACTTGTGGTGGTGGATTATGTGTCCAAATGGGTGGAGGCTAAAGCCTTACCTACCAATGATGCTAGAGTTGTTGTGAAGTTTTTGAAACAATTGTTTGCTAGATTTAGAGTACCTCGGGCCATCATAAGTGATCGTGGTACGCACTTTTGTAATGATCAATTCACGAGAGTTATGAAGAAATATGGAGTGAATCATAGACTTTCTACCGCGTATCACCCTCAAACAAATGGTCAAACCGAGGTCACAAATCGTGGTTTAAAGAGAATTTTAGAGAGAACGGTGGGAGAGCATCGAGCTTCTTGGTCGGATAAGCTTGATGATGCTTTGTGGGCGTTTAGGACGGCTTTTAAAACACCAATTGGTTGTACGCCTTATAGGCTTGTTTATGGAAAAGAGTGCCACCTCCCATTCGAGCTAGAACATAAGGCATCTTGGGCTCTCAAGTGGGCTAACTTTGATTTAAACCAAGCCGGTTCACATAGGAAAGATCAACTCAATGAGATGGATGAATTGAGAGCCAATGCCTATGAAAATTCTTTGCTTTACAAGGAAAAGACTAAGAAATTGCATGATGCTAAGATCAAGAATCGTGAGTTCAAAGTTGGAGAGCCGGTTCTCCTCTTTAACTCAAGATTGAAACTTTTTGCGGGCAAGCTTAAGTCGAGATGGTCCGGTCCATTCACTATTACTCAAGTGTTTCCATATGGAACTCTTGAGTTGTCACAACCCGATGGTCCAAATTTTAAAGTGAATGGTCACCGTGTTAAGCATTACTTTGGGGAGGACATTTCCGTTGAAATGGTCCAAGAGATCCCCATTTTCCCCATGAATTAATTCATTGTGGGACGAGTCGAGCTAGAGACTCATTAACTCAAGCATCGTATAACTAGGTTTAGAGTGTTGTAGGTTAGAAATAAAGGTATAGACTTGGAGATAAGTGTAGGGGAGACCTTCTTTTGTCTTCATGATTGTTTGTAGGGTTGCTCACTCATCTCATGCTTTGGAGCTTATGGAGGAGGCCCTTGTATCCGGTTCACTTCGTTACTATAGTGATTTTTCATTAACACCTTGTGCTTAAACATGATTTCACTAATAGTTGTCCTTTCCTTAACTTGGGTTAAGCAAAGTCTATTCATTGTCATAAGTGTAGGGGAAGTTTTTATACTTCCATGCTCTTAAACATTAAGGACAATGTTTAGCTTAAGTGTAGGGGGGCCTTCTATCGAAGTGACCTTACCTAGAACTTGTCATTGTCTTGCATGATAACAAGGAAAATTTGATTTTTCAACATTTTTCAAATTTTTGATCTACTTTGGCCAACAAAAATATGCATTCATAATTTTTGCATCAATCATTTTGCATAACACATTTGCATTGTATATATTTCTTCTTTATGTTTCATCAAAAATATATAAAAAGGAAAAAATAAAATAAAACATGGTTCTAACAAGTTTAGACTTCTTTGACATATTAGGCCCGCCATGGATATTTTGACTCAACCCGAGTTTGCTTATCTTAGCACTCTCTAGCTAGTATCCTTAACCATGTAGTCCTTCATTGGTCTATTAGGCTAAGCATCCACCAATCTCATTATTTGAGATTTTAAATTTGTGGAGAATGGGAAATGATAGAGTTGAAGCAAGTATAAAAGGGCTAGATAAACTTCATGATAATTACTTGTGGCAAAATCCTTCTCTTCATAACCGCTATTTTCTTCGCATGTATATAATTGTTAATAAGTAATCAAGAACGGTTTTAATTGGTTTGTAATCTCATATGCATTTTTGCCTAATCATTCATGGTTGATATGAGTACGTCTTAAGATTCTAAGTTAGAACGTTTTATGTGTACAAGACTTATGTCATGCTCAATATTTAGCGGGTGTTTTTCCTTTTATTCTTTTAAACTTTCTTTGTGAGAAATAAAGAAAAATAAGAGCGGCTTATGAAAAAATATGAGTGGCTAGAAAAAAAAAGAGAAGAAAAAGAAAAAGAAAAAAAAAGAAAAAAAAATAATTATACAAGACTCCCAAGAGGGGCAGTGTGGTGTTAATTATAGTGACTATTGAGTTCCAATATTACCTTGACGGGTTGCGGGGATTCAATAGATTGCTCCAATCCAATATTACCTTGACGGGTTGCGGGGTTGAAGATCCAAAGTCTCAAAAAGATGGCGGATGTAAATTATTGCGTGAGTTTTATTTTTCTTTCCTTAGCGAGTGTGTAGCTACTTATGAAAGCATGACATGAGGATTTTACACATAAAGCGAATGACTTATTACTCTTGAAACGGACTTGTATTAATTGTGAGTGGTTTTTCAAGTAATGGATGAGAGGATTACTTAGGATTAAAACCGTGCTTCCTTATTTTTGGATTTTACACTTCTTATACTTCACACTTGAATAAATGACAAATTTGCCCACAAGCAATTTGCTCAAATAATAACCGGTTCCACATTTAATTGTCATGAATAAGTTGATGCACTTTTTACTTGAGAATGCAATGATCCCATTTTTAAGCTTGGTATGGGGAAAGTGAAACTTAAGGATGATAAGTGTCCATGGTACCCAAGCCCTAATCTAAGCCATTGAATTCTTTATGAGTTATTTCCATCAAAACCATTTCAAGAAAAATCAAAAAGATATAGATAGAATTGTATTTTGTTCATTGCATTATTAAAAGTCAAAATCATGCATCATGTAGTTTAGAGTAGTGTAGATGCATCTCATATGGCCAAGGTGGGTTAATTATGAAGAGAATGTAAATTTGAGTTTTAAAATATATATATAATTGCATGAGGACATGACAATGTTCAAGTGTAGGGGATTTGATATGAGCTTAAACTCATATCCTTTTATCAACAAATAACCCTAAAACATGAAGCAAAATACCAATTTATCTTGCAAAAACAGTATTATGTGGTATGTTTGTGTTTGTGTACACGTGTGTAGGTAAAAGGATACAATTTCAAGAAAACAAGGGAAAATCAAGCTTAAATGGATGAAAAAGACAAAGAAGGATCAAATGTGACAAGACTTTGAAGTACAAGGACCTATCTTGACAAACTGCCAAAGATGAAGGACTAAAGTGCAAATATTGAACAAAGTCAAGATCAAAGTCAAAATTGGTCAACTATCAAGTCAACAAAGTCAAAGGACCAATTATGCTCAAAAATGAAGTTGGAAGGACTAAAAGAGTCAAAGAAATGAAGTTACAAGCCTTAAAGTATAATCTGCCAAAGTACAAGGGTTGAAACTGCCAAAGTTGGAAAGTTATATTAGTTTAATCCATGTGATTGAGTTGTGGGCCAATGAGAAGCTAGTATGAAGTGCACACGGATTGCCAGCTATATGCATTTAATATCCACTCAGCCGCCACAATTAATAACCAAATCTAAACAGTTTGATCCGTGTGACCTCATTTCAACCAATCAGGCAGTGCCACGTGTCATCTTCAAGAAACCAAAAAAATTCCCAGGAACGTTTTTTAGCTAGAGGCGATTTAATGAAAAGTTGTTAACATCAACAGTGCTTATTTTGGAGAGACGAACACAATGTTAACAATCAATTAACAAGAAATCAACTCTAGAAGAAATCCCCAATTCATGTTCATACTTTGAAGATCAGTTTTGCATAATCATGCCACGTGGAGACCTGGGATTGGTCTCAACACGTCATCATCCCCAACAAACTCCTTCTTCAAGCCTATAAATAGCCTACTAGTCCTCATTTGTAACAAGTAGTTAAAAAATTGTAAAAACACACACTTTTCATTTTCCTTTCATCTTTCTTCCTTTTTAGCTAAATAACTCAAGAGTTTGACACACTCTTGAGTTAGTTAGTTAGTTATCTTCATTTCAACAACTTTGTAACAACTTTCCATGAATGAAATTTGAATTCTCCATTTCCCGCCAAATTTTATATTCACTCTACTGTTCATTCCCTGCTACTACTTGATCATTGTGTTGCTGAATTGAGTTTGTTATGATCATTGAATGATCATAAATGACTTTGAAGAATATTTGTAGCTGTTATAGTGATTTCAGTTCAAGCCTTAGCAGTTATGAAGATTCCATGCCATGATGATCATTTCTGTTGATTTGTAGCTGTTAATGATAGTTGATTGATTGATCTAGTGATAAGGTGGTGGTTATCACTAGGAAAAGAGAGTTCAGCACTCCTCTTCTTCCCAATGGTTTCTACAAAAGGTTTCAAAAGTTCTAATTTTGGTTCCACTTAATAAGTCAATGGCATGCTACATTTCCTAGTGTAATCTTGTTGTTTGCCTGATCAAAGTTGTTTAGTTTGGCTGGTTGTTGGATTGTGTACTTGTTTGTAGCTTAATCTTGTTTTACTGCTTATAGATTTTGGATTAAGTTCTGTTCATAGCTTATTTCAGTTAGTTTCAGTCTTTGCACCTTAAGTGAGTAATAGTTGTTCTCATAGCTTGCTTGTAGACTTGAACTATCTCATTTTGAGTCTCAAGTTTGGTAGTCAAAGGATTTCATTCAGCCTTAATAAGCTCTTTAAAAGTCTTTGAAATTTTTTATGAATCTCAGATAAGGAGTGTTTGGTACTAGTTGGTTATTGATTTTCAAGCATTGAGTTTTTGCAAGTTAATGTTCATTTCTAGTCAAAAGGTCATAACAAAGTGTTTTGAGTAAGTCTCAAGTCAAATTGAAGGTCAAAAAGGCAATTGGCTATAAAAAGTTTGGGTCTCATTTTCATGCAGTTTTGCTTTAAAAAGTTATCAATTTCATTTAGCTGGCATTTGCTTGTTTCTTGATGAAAATTAATCAAACCAGTTTTCATTTCTAGTTCAAATCATAAAGTTTTAGATTCCAAAAGCTTTTTACACAGTTTTCATTCAGCAAAGAGAAATAAGCAAAATCATGAAAAGCTGAGTTAAGCTAAGTTTCTGTAACTTGAAACTGATTTTTGAGATCTTTTGGTTTCATTCATTAACCAAGCCATTTTATTGCATAAATTCACTTAGTATATGATGTTACATGAAATTTGAGAGATTTAGCTTTTTGTCAAAATTCTTGGTCAACGCTTGGTCAACGATAAGCATATTTTAGCTTAATTCAAATTTCTAGCTTAATTCTTGATGAAATTTGTTCTAATTTGATTTCCCGTTCATCATTTGAGTTGCTTAATCAGTTTTGGCAAGAAAATCAAGTTGTGCTTATTCAGTTTGTTCTAGAGCTTATTTTGGGCTTATCTTGAAGTGCTTATTTGCTTATTTTGAACTTTCAGTCAAAATCCTCTTACAGTCATAGCTTATTTTGAATTCTAAGTTTTTTGCAATTGGTTTCATTGAATTTGGTTCATTAATAAGCTCAAACGAGCTTATTTGTCTTCAATACCCGTTTTTGCTTAAAAAGTTTCTGAAATCGCATTTTGGTCCTTGATGTTCTAAGCAGTTTCTAAATATGGATAATCTTCCATCTTTTTAGGCTTTTCACATTTTAGTCCTTTCAGTTTTGAAGTTGGTTAAAATCAGTTAGCAAGTTTGGTTTTTTGGTTACAAATTGGTTAGTTAGTTACAAGTTTTACATTGTTGATCCTTTTAGTTTGCTGATTTGCATTTTCAGTCCCTTATTTGTAAGAATTTTCATTTTAAGCATTTTACTTTCATATAATTTACATTTTAAGTCCTTTTAGTTTTAAAATTTACATTTTGAATATTACTTGAATAAAATTTGGTAAGTGCACTATGTTTTACATATAAGTAGGTATTATTTTTCATTTTTTGCAAGTCTTTGTTGAATTAGCAAATAGAATATCCAAAAAAGATTGACAACCAAAAACAGTTAAAAACCCGATATTGGTTGGACTTTCAATTAGCAAGAACTGAGAAAAAACGAACTGCACGAACTGCATTATACACAATTTCACCAGTCCTGTACCAACCATTACTTAGTCATAAATCTGCGACAATGACATATATATGTATGCTTAAAATGATGAATGCATGAAAACAACTGCCAGTTCTAGGAAGACCGTAGTTACTACCCACTAATCACAGGTCATACTTGAGAGCCTACAGGTCGAAGCCTTGGCTCTGATACCATAATTGTAACACCCCATTTTGATAATGGAAATGTCACATGTAACTATGGCGTGTCATCAAAGCATACAAGGAAAAATGTCTAAACATTACATGACCATAAAAGGAAAATACCGGAATCAAACATCGGTAGTCCAAAAGTAAGCTCATCACACACAAACATAGTATAGTAAAGGAAAGGACTAAACAATGTCCATAGCAAGTGTATCAAAAGAAAAGTAATGCATAAAGTAAAGAAAGGCTAGAAAGCTTCCAGTCCATATGCACATACTCTTAAAGTCTACGAGCGTCCCTGAGTACCTGCCGTTTTGGGAACATAGAAAAGGAAAAGGGCTGAGCAATACGCTCAGTGCACGGATGTACAATAAAGCATGAATAGGATAAGCATATAACATATAACAGCGGAAGAAACTAAATCCCGAGTAATCTGATTAAGTCTTGTTAAAACTGGTTTTATAGTTTGAAAAGCCTTATGTTTATCTTGTAAAAAATGTTTATCATATTTTACCATTAGCCAATATAGGTCATGAAAATCCACCGTGCATGAATACTTGGAGGGGTGACCTCATCATGCAAATTAGAGGGGCTGCCTCTAATTTAATATATTGGTTTTTGGGTAGGAGGGATCAACTCCTTGTGAAGGATGTAAGGCACACACCACATTCACCATGAAATCCTGACTGAAAACATGTAACTAGGATGCACCCATACGCCCCACATGATAAATATAATATAAATGGCCAAAAGCTGAAGGGACGCCACGAGCAATCACTCCGCCGTGGTGAAGTCATAACATCAGTGCCTCTAATGTTATGGTTATGGTACCTCCATAACTAGGTGAAACTAGTCATGCATGTATATGGCTATAGGTATTCTAAATTAAACATAAGCAATTCAAACACATACTTATACTACGGGAAAACATTTGGCTGCATACGGGGAATCCTAATAAGGAAAGAATGTCCATACTGAAAGGACGAGAATTCGTACCTTATGTCAAGTGAACGAAGAAGATGAACTAAGAGGAATCCTACTACCGTACCACTAATGCTACATAAATACATACATGAATAAGTATCTGCTTACTAATACGTAACTGATTTTATATCATGTCTTAGCTTATTTTATATTTTCTTATCATGTTTTACTGTTTTAAGCCTTAAACTGTGTTTATCTTATATTCTGTTTACTCTGACTAAGTATTTCTGGTATTTCATGTATTATTATACTTACTGTGTAAAAATAAGTAACTTTCCAAATATAGCAGGTTTTCTAAAATAGAAAGTTTCCAAAAATAGAAAGTTTCCGAAAATAGAAAGTTACCAAAAATAGAAAGTTTCCAAAAATAGAAAGTTTCCAAAAATAGAAAGTTTCCAAAAATAGAAAGTTTCCAAAAATAGAAAGTTTCCAAAAATAGAAAGTTTCCAAAAATAGAATTACTGCTTAAAATAGATAAGTTTCTAAAAATCGAAAGTTTCCATAAATAGATCAGTTGCCTTAATTAAATAAGTTTCTATAAATAGATTAGCTGCCTGAAATAAATAAGTTTCTAAAAATAGAAGGTTTCCATAAATAGATTTGCTGCCTTATTTAAATAAGTTTCTAAAAATAGAATGTTTCCATAATTAGATATAAGCTGGTTAAATAAGCTAAGTATATAAGCCTAAGTGTTTTCATGATTATTTTCTAAGTCATATGATATAATGTATAGTTTATTAATTATTTCATGTAATTAAAATAAACTATAGGTTGAATTATTTAATTAAAGTATATCATGTTTTTAATTAAATAAAGTTAAATACTTAGGTTAAAACATGTATTATTATTTATTAATAATATAACCTAAGTCATGTTAATTAATTAATTATAACCATGGTTTTTAAATAATTAATTAATTTATAAGTCTAAAAAAACATAAAATACTTAGGTTAATAATTTCATGATTTTAATAATTAATATAACCTAAGTCATGTTATTAAATTAATCATGTCATGTTTATTAATTTAATTTTAACATAAGATTATAAAAATAATAATCTTAACATACACCGTGAACTGGATCTTGACTAAGAACCATGAACCGGATATGAAATCGACACCATACCCCGAACCACATCGGGGTTCCCCTTGTCTTGTTCCTGCCGTGGGACCCACACCAACCAACCGGGACCATATGGTCTCGGTGGTGGTTGTGTAGCCAAACCGAGACCCTCTCGGGTTCGGTTTAGGCGGCGGCCAAGAAAAAACACCCCTAAAACATCCCTTTTGATTTATTCCTAAACCAATTTCATGTTAGATCTATGATTTAATTAGGTTTCTTAAAAAAACATATCATGTTCTTAATTATATAAAAGATTAAATCAAAAGAAAAGGGTTTAAAGAATTACCGAATGCGTGGATCTAAACAACGATGAACAAACACGAACACTAGCACCAAAACCAAGATCAAAGATCAAATAGCACCTCCTTTGGTGTGTTTATGGGTGGCGGCCAAAAGAAAGAAAAAGGAGAAGGAAGAGCCTTTTTAGGTTTTGTAAATTTCTTCTGTAAAAGTGAAAAATGAGTAGTGGTTTTTCCTTTTACCCTCCTTAGTAAAATTGAGATGGGCTTGGCCCATCTTTCCCTTTTAGCCGCGGGTAGGGGCTCCACATGGGGTACCCGTACCGTTTTCCGTGTCTCGTTGATTAATTACTCGTTCGTGATTATTTGTGTTCGCGTTTAATGTGTTCTCGTTAAATAATTACCGTGACCTAATATATTTATTTATGCTCGTAATAAATATATATACGTAATTAATAATAGTTCATGATTTAATTACGTTAATGATTTCATGATCGCATGTTCGTGATTAATTATTGTCAAATAATTATTGTGTGCTCGTGCGTAGTAAATACTTATCGTGTTCTAACACGTACGTAATACGTAAAATCCTAACACGTAATCGTAATCATGCTATTATAGGAAAGTTTTAATCTAGTACGTACGATCTTAAGGGTACTATTCATGGTAAAAGCATGCGGGTTTTACATGAGTATAGGGTTGATGTTAATAGTATAAACTGACTAATATAAAGAGTTGAACTCTTAATGGGCTTTTAATGGGCTTATTGGGCCTTAATATATAATTGGATTAAAACTAGTGTAACTAGTCAAAAATTTGACTAACACATAACACTATAATGTGTACGAAGATATACAATTCTACTTGATCATCATTATACTCATGATATCATCATTTAAATATACATAGCCATTATTTTTATAAAGTCATTGGACAAGAGTCTAAGACGCGTATTATTTGTCTAGGTTTTCGTGATTGAAGCACGTACCGTACATCCAAATCGTCGATAAACCGCCTTTCCCCAATCAACGTGAGTTCATAGCCTCGCACTCTTTTAAATGTTTGATTAAATGTTTTATAAACCCGCGAGGGAGATAACATGTTAGTTTTAATAAAATAGGACACCAGTTGACCAGATTGTTTGTTTATTAATTTGGACCCGAATGATTATATGAACCGATGAATTATTATATGACCCGATGTATGAAATGAAATGGATTATTATAGTCAGGTTATGTCACTAAAAGTCCCATTAGCATGAATTGTGAACTACCGGGATTTGGTAGACGCTTATGCATATAATAGTACTATTTGGGGAAGATCACCCCAGTTCGCGCCTTGACGGTTGATCCCCGTCGTGCCACATTGATTGGTAAGCGAATATATGTATGAGAAGAGTTAAATAAGCGTGATTATTGTAGCGACACTCTGTTTTAGATGGGCAAATGAGTTTCGGGTTAGCTACCCGTTGTTTGTTATAGTAAGGTAGCAATGTCATGCGGCTTATAATAATCCAATATTGAAAATATTGATATACGCATTGAATTACGATATATTGTCTGACTAGGAATATGGGTCTTATTATTGATATTATGTTCATGTTTTGGTTTTATATAACCTTTTTCTTATAACGGTTTTCATTAAACTCTATACAACGTTATAAAACGTATTGTATGATGTTTCTACGATAATGGTTCGTATACTGGATTTGAAGGCTGAAGCCTATATTATGATTTTTGACTAAGAGTTGTATAAAATGTCTTTGGCCTATTTTATGGCCTACTACAAAGATTTGTACAAAATGATTTTCGGTAATAAATATATACCGATGATATATTAATGGTTTTCATTAAACTCTATTAATTCACTCGGCGTTTTCGCTGACCTTTTATTTTAACATGTTTTATCTCAGGTACTTGAAGGTAATTCTCGGGAAGACGACGAGAATTTATGGCCCGCACTCAAATAATAATTTCCATTCAAATGTTTTGTAAAATTGTATGAAATACTATGGCTTGGGACCTATGTAATTTGATGTTTATGAATGGAAAATGCTTTATTATTAAACGACGCGATTTTTTAACGTTGTCAATGTGCTATCCCGTAACACCAACGACTCTTCCGCAGAACTAAAGTATGAATATTTGGGGGTGTTACAGTTTGGTATCAGAGCTCTCGTTATAGAGAACGAAAGATTTTTAAAACCAAGGTTTTGAATACAAAAACCTTTTAACTATAAATATATTTAATAAATATATTGAGTAAAATGTTTAAAAATCTTTTGACTATAACGGTGCTGAAGAATTCCCGAGTTACCGACAATGCCAGACTGAGAAGTGTTATTCTAATATATATATATAACTTGGATTATATATATATATATATATATATATATATATATATATATATATATATATATATATATATATATATATATATATATATATATATATATATATATATATATATATGATGTAATTTGATTACATGATTGTTTGATGATTATTTTAATATTTATACGAGGTATTTATATGACGTAGATTGTCACAAGAAACCCTAACTTCCCTAGCAAATCAATCGAATCTATTCCCGTAGGAATTCTAGCTATTCCAGATCAAAACCAAGTTGTGAATGTTTATGATCCCAACAAAATGGTTGATATTCGTAGAAATGTTGATAGTAGTTGATTTTGATCTTGAAGAAGAACTGGCGAGATTAAATCTGATATCGATGTCATGATGATCTTTCCTTATAGAGTGGAGTTTGACAAAACGTTACCACCTGGAAAGGTGTCATCTAATTCGGTGTCACCCAATTCTTAAATTTGAAATCGAAAGGGTGAATGCTGTACTTGAGGCTGTTATTGGAGCCTTTACCCAAAATCCTCATGCCACTAGTACCATTCCGAGAAGCCTAATTGAATGTGTGAGTCATTTCATACTAGTGACTCATTTGATAACTATTGATGAAAGAGCTATATGATTGGAAATTAAGTGTTGTTCATGTCGAGCTTTTATTTCCCTTTTAAGGTCTAAGAATAAGGTTGAAAGTATTGGAGAATGAGGTAGGATATCGAATTGAGTATAAGTTGGTTGAAACTTGAATAAAATAAAATTTAACCTGTATGGAACATAAGATTGTTAGGAGGAAGTTGTTAAGTTATGTGATTGAATTATAAGGTTTTAAATGATTGTTGCTTCGTGTTAAGGGTTGTTCCTAGGCCATTGTCCAATCACGAGAATGCCCAGCGTCCAAGAAATAAATTGAATAAATCTTCTTCTGAAAGTGGGACTGATGGATCTTTCGGGACATGTGGAACACCTAATGACTCTTGTAGATTAGTATTAATTGTGGTATCTTTTAAAAATCCCTAACTTAACTGAGACATCAGTTGGTAGGATGAGTTCTTGGAATTGTATGACATAGTGACACGTAATGTGTTACGGTACAATTTTGACTTGTTTGTGATTAATGAAAAGACTACCTTTGATTGCTAAATTTTACATGTATCGATGATATCTATCTTTTCTTGCTTGTTCCTAATGTTCGCATTAGTGATGCAACCATTGAACAAGTACTCATCTCGATTTAAGTTACGTTGTGGATTATTCTCTTTGTATTCCTGAGTGCCATCGAGGTCATGAACCTCATGATTATTTGGCTAAGATCATATCCCTATAGATTGTAGTTAGTTCTTGGTGAACAACTTTTCATCACTCTTTTGCATATCACTCATTGTTTTTATATGTTAAAACAGTATCCCTTGAGAAAAATTGAATTTTCATCACCATATGGATTATTTAAAGTGGGACATATAAGTAATCATTATCGAAATAAAGTTGTTTATGAAACACCTTGGAAAACTTAATTGTTTTCATAACGAAGAACATCTCTGTAAGTTCATTTGATTTTTATTTCATGATTAAGCATGAATATATATATATATATATTTTAAACATGATGACAATGTTTTGACGAACTGAGTATTGCATCGTTAATCCTAAAATTGTATATAGTTGCGCGCCTACATACAATTTTGAAGAGACCATGCAAGACTGATTAGTAGTCACCATGAACTTATTAATAAACACTAAATTTTCTTTGAAGATTGTGAAAGATTAAATTTTATGAGATCTGCAAGAAGTGAAAAATAGGGACATATTGTTAGAGACACCTCCATATGTGCCCGTACCATTTATTCTTCTGAGTCGAATTTACTCATCTGTGGATATTGTCTTATTTGACAATTGAAAAACCTCTCTTGTCCTATTCTTTCATGGCAATATTCTTTGGAAAAGTATCTGATTACTGAGTGTTGATACCCGACTAGATGTATAATACTTAACTTTGTGCTAAGTATAAAATCTTATCGTCCGAATCCTTCCGAATTGTCTAATGGTTAAGAGTGCGACTCAATTTCCTTTTGGTGAACAATATAATGGATTGGTTTAGTTATCTAATTTAAAAACTAAATGCAAGTAATTAAAGTTGTCGTTGAGTAAAATGGAAAACTTAGAAATCGAACTACAAATAAAAGTTTGCAACTTTGGAAACTAAGATGAAAATGATTTAAATCTAGAAAAGATGTTTAAATTATACTAAGACAAAAGGCGGGAAAGAGTAAATTTTGAACACTTAGGAAAATAGACCAAAGACACAAATAAGTGCACTGCGATCGCACTCAGATCGCATCCACTCCATCGCAACATACCATCGTAACTCAATCGCAACATGCCATCGTGACTTACCATCGTACCCACCATCGCAACCTGATCGCAATGGGGGATCGTAACAAACCAATCGCAATCAATGCGATCAAAACAAGGAAGAGACTCAATTGTACTCACTTAGTACGATGGGAGGGCGATCTTACTACCAGATCGCAACCACGATCGCAATGAGTGATCGTGGTTTTGGATCGTGGTTCCGGATCGTGCCAGGGAAGTAACAAACTGATCGCACCCCAAGCGAACGAAGCCAATGATCGTACCAAGCAAACCCTTATCAGATAAAAGTGGCGTCCAAAGGGGAATAAGCACAATCCAATAAGCAGTAACCAATAAGAGATTTTCAAACTTATGAAAGAGTAAATAAATGTGAATTCTAAAACTTTTGAAACCTAAATCAATCAAAATTCCATAAGACGGATTTAAAATCAATAAGACTTTTTAGAAAACTTGAAGAGTTAATAAACCATTCAATCGAATAAGCCAATAAGCATGAAGAGCTTATAGCTTATTCGTTCAACAGCTTATGGAGAACAAGAAAATTTAACCTTTTAATCACGAAACACCACCACAATCAACACGAATCGAGAACCATTCGGATTAACCATGAATTTTCGGATTAGGAACTAGTAAGTAAAGAAAGGTAGAGGAAGATTAAAGAACAAAAAGCTTAACTTGAATTAGATAGATATAATCCAAATACAAGAATGATGAAAGCTTAAAAGAAAGGAAGAATGAAAAAAACTTAGTGAGAGAAAGTTTAGAACTTTCTCTCTCTAAAACTAGAAAGGAAAACTTAAAAAAATAAAAACTAGCTAACCCCCTCCTAATGTGATTAGGAGGGTATTTATAGGGAAGTGGGAAGTGCATGTGTGGTGCTTCCTTCTTTTCTTCTCGACTCGATTTAATTCATTTGTCTTCCTCGATGTCGTCTCGGGATTAATTAAACTCGTCTTAACATTTCTTCATTTATTTAGACTCGAGTTCTTTGACTTCATTAAACTTCCGTCCTTATACTTCTTCTTCGATAAATCTTCAGAATAGGTCTTGGACATCCGTTCTTTAAGCACTCTTGATCTTTTGACTTCGTCTCTTCCCGTTTTCTTCGATAAAAGCCCGTGAAAGCCCGTGTTTTCTTTCTTTTTTCATCTTTTGGTCCTAAAACACAATAAAAACACAAACCACGCATAATTCCGACTTTTACGACATAAAATAAACGTTTTGGTCTTGTTATTATTGGAAATAAGTGGTAAAAGGATAAGTGTTTTCACACTTATTAAATCCCCTACACTTGACCATTGCAATGTCCTCATGCAGTTCATTAATTTTAATGCACGGTTTACATTCTCCATCATAAATAACCCACCTTGGCCCTTATTAAATGCTAATCATAAAAAGATAAAAACAAATAAAGAAATCAAACACTTACATTGGGTTTTGGCTGTCATGAGCGTTTATCATCCTCAAGTTTCACGTTCCCATACCAAGCTTAAAAACGAGATCATTGTTATTATAAGTTAGCAGACTAACACGAATTCATGTGGGCCAATTATTCACTTAGACTCCCTTATTCCTAGGTGTATCTCTTATATTTTATTTTTGTCTTGAATGATCACGAGGATGCATTGTTTGACTTATTTTGATAGTTATTTAGGCCGAAAATAAAGTGAACGATTTAATCAATAGTTAGCTAAAGGACCAAATCTTTTAAAACTGCTTTTCAGGACCTCATAAAGTTTATATCTTGGCATAACTCGCTTCACGATTTGAGACCTTTCTCGGACAGATATTTGGCAGCGACTTCATACTTCGAATCTTTGAGAGATGTTCATGAAATAATGGCCTTCTCTTCATAATAGGAATTTCTTCACTTGAAGTTTTGAGAGATTCTTCATCTTTGGACCACGACTTCTTCATTTTTCTCCAATCTTTATTTTAGACTTTGATATACAACGATCCGCCTCCTTTTAGAACTTGGATCTTTTTATCCTCATACCTTGTTAGGGTCTTTTTGGATAGACTTCTCCATAATCTTTTGGGGAGTATTTGATTTTCTTCGTGTGTCTCGATCCTTCATATTGATTTTCGACAAATGATTCTTCACATCACTTTTGGATCTTTAGCAACAAACTGTAGCCCTCATGCCTTGTTAGGGCCTTTTCGGACTTGCCAATCTTCGCATCCCGCTTCAATAAGTTATGCCTTGGCTATGAACTCTAATCCGTACCGAGCAACTTTTAAACGATCTAGGGCTAGAAGCTAAGTAACCTTTTAAATTGTACAACCTTATTTTTTGCAGATAAATTTATTAACAAGCGAAGGGAGAATAGGCTTATAATTAACTCACATAAATTCACGAAAGAATACCGAACTTATAATTGACTCTATCATCTCTCGTTCTCCACAGTTTAAAATCTCAAGTAATGAGACTCGTGGATGCTTAGCCTATTAAATCAAAGTTTTGGGTTTTCGAGTCATCTACAGGATCTTGCAACTTCTTAGACTTTTTCAAGTTTAGAAATCGCGTTTTAAAGTTCCCTTGATAAACAACTCTCTAGGATCAATTATAGGAACTTGCGAAAATTTCTTGTTCTTAACCCGTGAGAGTTAAGACTTTCGCGTTTTATATCTCCCTATATAAAAGCCTAGCAAAACTTGACTTAAACACGTTAAGGATACTAGCTAGAGTAAACTAAGATAAGTAAACTCGGGTTGAGTCAAAATGTTCACGACTAAGAAAAATTTAAAACCACTTTATTAAAAATTTATTCTAGCAATGGAAAGAAACTAAACATAATAAAGGAAAATAAAACTATACAACTAGGCCAAAATAGATTAAAAATTTTGAAAAATGTCGAAAAATCAAATTTTCCGGTTAAAATGAGGGCAAATTCATGGAAAAGACCACTTACTTCGATAGAAGTCCCCCTACACTTGAGATAAACATTGTCCTCAATGTTGAAGCATGTGGGAGTAAACTCCCCTACACTTAGAACATTGTGCACTTTGTTTAAATCTTGCTAAGGAAAGGACAACTAAAGTGAATTCAATGTGAACATATAAAATATGAAATATTGAATCACAAGAGTTTAGGATAGAACCGGGAAGATGGGAACACGGTATCACGATTCGTCAAAAGTCATCAAGGTGGATCTTTGAAGCTTTAATCCCTGCACAGCACAAGAAACATGACAACAAACACATACGGGGTTCCCCCTACACTTATTATGAAAGCAATAAAGGATAGATCACGGGTTGCCTCCCGAGAAGCGCTTGTTTTTGTTCACCAAGTCACGAGCCTGACTCGACCCAAATTTAGTTCATGGGAAACGTGGTGAGGGGTGGAATCATCTCCTGAGAGATGTTCTCACCAAAGTACAGCTTCAGACGCTGGCCATTCACCTTGAAATTGGGCCCATTTGGCTGAGAAAGCTCAATGGTCCCATATGGAAAGACTTTGGCGACGGTGAATGGACCAGACCAGCGGCTCTTCAACTTGCCAGAGAAGATCTTCAACCGAGAGTTAAAAAGTAAGACTTGATCACCAACGTGGAACTCTCGGTTCTTGATTTTAGCGTCATGAATGAGCTTCGTCTTCTCCTTGTAGATTAGTGAGTTCTCGTAAGCTTCATTCCTCAGTTCGTTGAGCTCGTTGAGTTGAATCTTGCGATGATCACCAGCTTTATTGATGTCGAAGTTAGCCCACTTCAAGGCCCAGTGCGCCTTATGTTCCAGCTCGATGGGGAGGTGGCATGCTTTCCCGTACACAAGACAATAAGGTGTACAACCGATCGGGGTCTTATAAGCCGTACGGAAAGCCCACAGAGCATCATCTAACTTATCGGCCCACGCGGCGCGATGCTCTCCCACAGTACGCTCCAAAATTCGCTTCAATCCACGGTTGGATATCTCGGCTTGCCCATTGGTTTGGGGATGATAGGCGGTGGAAAGACGATGATTGACACCATACTTAGCCATGACTCTTGCAAATTGATCGTTGCAAAAATGAGTCCCGCGGTCACTGATAATAGCACGAGGAACGCCAAATCGAGCGAAAAGCTGCTTTAAAAAGTTCACAACCACCCTCGCATCGTTCGTAGGGAGAGCCTTGGCTTCAACCCATTTAGAAACGTAATCAACTGCGACGAGGATGTACTTGTTCCCTTTGGAGGATGGAAATGGCCCCACAAAGTCGATGCCCCATACGTCAAAGATTTCACATTCTTGTATGAAATTTTGAGGCATCTCATCTTTAAGTGTAATCTTGCCTTGGAGTTGGCAAGCATCACAATGCTTAACCATTTCGTGAGCGTCACGATAAATGGTGGGCCAATAGAATCCAGAATCAAACACTTTTTTAGCGGTGTAGTTCGGACCAAAGTGACCACCGGTGGGTCCTTTGTGGCAAGCTTGGAGAATGTCAAAAGCTGCCGGTCCGTCAACACAACGACGAATAATAAAATCAACACATTGTTTGAATAGATAAGGGTCATCCCAAAAGTAAGTCTTAACATCATTCAAGAACTTCTTCTTTTGTTGGGATGTTAACCCTTTGATGAGAATACCACCCGCTAAGTAGTTTGCAATGTCCGCAAACCACGGGGTGTCATCAAGATTGAGATTTATAGACATTAAGGTCTTAAGGGGGAAAGAGTCATTGATCTCTTTGTTCGGATGATCCCCTTGATATGGATCCTCAAGTTGACTCAAATGATCCGCGGCCAGGTTTTCGGCTCCCTTCTTGTCACGAATTTCAATGTTGAATTCGTGATGGAGTAAAACCCAGCGAAGAAGTCTTGGCTTAGAATCATGCTTAGTCATCAAGTACTTCAACGCGGAATGGTCCGTGTATACGATGGTGGGGGATAAAACAAGATAGGGGCGAAATTTCTCAAAAGCATAGACAACAGCTAAAAGCTCTTTTTCGGTTGTCGTATAATGCAATTGAGCCCCCGTCATTGTTTTGCTAGCATAGTGGATTGGTTGGAGGTGTTTATTCACTCGTTGGCCCAAAACCGCTCCAATAGCAAAGTCGCTAGCATCGCACATCACTCAAAAGGCAGCTCCCAATTAGGGGTAACCAAGACCGGTGCCTTAGTTAGCTTATCCTTGAGAAGATTGAAGGCTTCGATACACTCTTTAGAAAAGATAAAAGGAGTATCTTTTTCCAAGAGGTGGGTCATCGGGCGAGCGATTTTAGAGAAATCCTGAATGAATAGACGATAGAAGCCCGCATGACCCAGAAAACTTCTCACACCCTTCACGGTTGAAGGTGGAGGTAATTTGGCAATGACATACACTTTAGCACGGTCGACTTCAAGACCGGCTTTCGAGATTTTATGTCCTAGCACTATGCCTTCTTTTACCATAAAATGGCATTTTTCCCAATTCAGAACAAGGCGAGTGTCTTCGCACCACTTAAGCATACGTTCCAAATTGGCAAGGCAAGAAGAAAAGGAATCCCCAAAGACCGAGAAATCATCCATGAAGACTTCCATGGTTTGCTCAACCATGTCATGAAAGATAGCCAACATGCACCTTTGGAAAGTCCCGGGGGCATTGCATAAGCCAAAAGGCATTCTTTTATAAGCAAATGTGCCATAGGGACAAGTGAATGTTGTCTTCTCTTGATCTTGGGGATCGATGGGTATTTGGAAATAACCCGAGAAACCATCAAGAAAGCAGTAATATTCATTACCCGCTAAACGTTCAAGCATTTGGTCCATAAAAGGTAGAGGGAAATGATCCTTTCTCGTGGCATCATTGAGTTTGCGGTAGTCTATACAAACTCTCCACCCAGTAACGAGACGGGTAGGATTCAACTCGTTGTTTTGATTTGGCACAACGGTAATTCCGCCTTTCTTAGGCACACAATGGACTGGACTAACCCATGGTGAATCCGAAATAGGGTAAATCATACCCGCATCAAGAAGTTTGATAACCTCTTTTTTGATGACTTCATGGATTTTAGGATTCACCGTTCGTTGGCTTTGAATTGTGGGCTTAAAGTCGTCCTCCATGAGAATTTTATGTGTGCAGAATTGAGGATCAATTCCGCGAATGTCGGAGATTTTCCAAGCGATAGCTCTTTTATGCTTCTTCAACACGGCGATAAGTCGGCCTTTTTCTTCTTCTTTCAGGTCCTTAGCGATGATGACCGGTAACTTCTCGTTGTCTTCAAGGAAAACGTACTCGAGATGAGGAGGTAGGTCCTTAAGCTCAAGAGTGGGAGGATCCTCAATAGATGGTGAAACTAACGATGGATCATCATTAGTCACCTCTTTAGGAGAAGGAGGAGAAAACGGGTCTTCATTGAGAAGTCTCTCAATAGTGCGAATGTCTTCATCCCAATCAGTGGACGAATTATCATACTTAATATCGAGAGGACCCAAGCTAGCTTCGAAATCATCCAAGTCACTTTCTCCAAAAGGAGTCAATGCCGGGGCAATTGAGGAAACGGTCTCAACATTGGGTAGAGAAGATAGAGTACTTTTGCAAGCATCATGAAAATATTCTTCACAAGCCTCATCGAGAACATCAATAGAATTAACACTCTCATAAGAATAAGGTTGCTAAGAAATCTTACCCATGTTGAAGACAGTTTTATCGTCACCAACTCTCATGATTATTTCGCCCGTGGCTACATCAATGAGAGTGCGACCGGTCCTCAGGAAGGGACGTCCAACGATTAATGGAACACGAGGATCCATCTCGTAGTCAACGACAACAAAATCCGCCAGGAAGGTGAATTGTCGACGCCAACAAAGACATCTTCGGCTATCCCCACTGGATAAGCAACCGTACGGTTAGCTAATTCCAAAGTCATTTTGGTGGGGACTAGCTCGGGGAGAGATAATTGCTTCCAAACACTTAAAGGGATTAAGTTTATACTGGCACCTAGATCGGCTAGGGCCATGCAATTCTCTACTCCCGGGAAGTTGCAAGGAATCAAGAAGCGACCCGGATCACCAAGTTTGGTGGGCAGTTTCCTTAAGAGCACTGCGGAGCAGTTCTCATTAAGTTGGGTCTGAGAAATGTCAAGAAGCTTTTCCTTATCACTTAGAAGATCTTTAAACATCTTAGCATATTTGGGCATGTGAGCGAGAGCCTCGGCAAAGGAGATGTCAAAATTCAATTGTTTAAACATTTTTAGAAAGTTTGAAACCTGAATATCATCCTTGTTCTTTTGCTTCTCTTTCCTCAACATTGAAGGATAAGGTATATTGGATGAAGAATAAGGCTTTAGGGGAATAGGATCACTCACAACCACGGGTGGTGGGGAAATAGGGGTAGAAGGCAAAGGAGGTGGGGAAAGTTGCTCTTTTTCCTTGTTCACAATCACGGGTGGAGGTGTAGGAAGCTCGGGTTCCATATAACCTTTTCCACTACGAGTGGTGATTGCTTTCATCTCCCCTCTTGGATTCGCAACGGTATTACTCGGAAGAGTACCCGAAGAAGAGGGTTGATTACCTTGGATGAGCGAACCAATCATATCACGAATGTTAAGCGCTTGAGTGCTGAAAGAATCTCTGATATCGGCACGAATTTCATTGCTTTGTTTTGCCATATCATTCCTTAGCTCGTCTCTAATATCGCTCCCTTGTTTCGCCATTTCGCCCTTCAAGTTGATGACTTGACTCTGAAGATTCGTCACCAGCTCCCAATTAGTCTTCATAAATGTCTCGACGTCTGGATTCACTACCATCGGTTGATTGAGAGGTGGAGCTTGGTAAGCTTGAGAATTTCCTTGAGTTAGGTATGGGTTTCTTTTGGATTGATATTGATTGTTAGCACGAGGTTGGGATTGGTTGTTTCGGTTATAGCTTTGTTGTTGGTTTTGGTTTGCAGGAGGGAAACCAGGTGGAGCAAGATAGTTATTGGAACGATAACTTAGCAAGATACGGTCTCCTTGAGGGCGAGCTTGATAGCCTCCCGTGGGATAAGTACCGTATGCTGCGTTAACGTTTTCAAAATAATTGCCTTGAGTAGAAGGACAATCATTATAAGAATGAGGACCACCACATGTGTCACAAGAAATAGCGACGGCTTTAGCTTGTTGAAAGTGGTTGGTGGCTATGGTCATGAAATTCTTGTTCATTTCAGCGAGTTGTCGAGAAATTTCAGTCATCTCAGGATTGGAAGTAGTAGAAGAAACATTGACTCTCGAGTTAGATCTTGAGTATGCGGATGAATCCCAATTCTTGTGGTGAGTAGTCATATTTTCAATCAACTCTCGACACTCCTCCGGTCTCCTTTTCATAAAAGTACCACCGGCGGCGGCATTGATCGTGTCACGATCACGAAAAGTGAGACCATTGTAGAAGGTATCAATGAGAGTGACGGGGAGCATATTGTGAGTTGGACAGCGGTCGATCAAATCATTGTATCGTTCCTAAGCATCGAAGAGCGATTCATCATTGTCTTGCATGAATCCACTGATTTGGTTACGAAGGCTTGTGACCATGGATGGAGGGAAGTAGCGTGACAAAAAGCGTTGAGTCATGTCATTCCACGTATGAATAGAATTCTTAGGAAGACGGTCAAACCATTTTTCGGCGTGGTGAGAAAGCGAGTGAGGAAATAGTTGAAGGCGAAGGTCATCCATAGAAACACCGGGGCACTTCATGCTTTGGGTAATGGTAATGAATTTGTCGAGGTGTTTGTTGGCATCATCATCCGGAATTCCACGAAATGGGTTAGTTTGCACTTGCTGGATCATGTGATGCTTCAACGAAAACTCCTGAGCCGTGACGTGCATCGGCGCAATCGGGCCTCCGCGTCCGTTCATGGTGGGTTGACACAATTCCTCCATTGTGCGTAAATCAGGTAGGAGGACATTGTTGTTGTTGTTGTTGTTGTTATTATTCAAATTGGGTTGAGGTGGGTTGTTATTGTTGTTATTAACACCAGCCATATCTAGATCTTCACGAGTCTCGGGCTCAGAATAGTTCGAAGATCTAGTACTCATACACCTGCAGAAGAAAAATATACACAGAGAATATCTATATAATCTTTTTGGTGCAAACCTTTAGAGAAGAATTGCTTTTTATGATTTTTTAAAATTTTTTTAAATTTTTGAAGAGTTTTATATTTTTTTAGGATTTTTGAAATTTTTTTTAAAGCAATGAAAATAACGTTCAAAGAACGGATCCCTAAAATCAATGCGTCTCTCACTAAAAACCTTTAATCGTAACAAAAAGAGCCGGCAGCGGCGCCATTTAATATTTAACTTTGTGCTAAGTATAAAATATTATCGTCCGAATCCTTCCGAATTGACTAATGGTTAAGAGTGCGACTCAATTTCCTTTTGGTGAACAAGAGAATGGATTGGTTTAGTTATCTAATTTAAAAACTAAATGCAAGTAATTAAAGTTGTCGTTGAGTAAAATGGAAAACTTAGAAATCGAACTACAAATAAAAATTTGCAACTTTGGAAACTAAGATGAAAATGATTTAAATCTAGAAAAGATGTTTAAATTATACTAAGACAAAAGGCGGGAAAGAGTAAATTTTGAACACTTAGGAAAATAGACCAAAGACTAAAATAAGTGCACTGCGATCGCACTCAGATCGCAGCCACTCCATCGCAACATACCATCGTAACTCAATCGCAACATGCCATCGTGACTTACCATCGTACCCACCATCGCAACCTGATCGCAATGGGGGATCGTAACAAACCAATCGCAATCAATGCGATCAAAACATGGAAGAGACTCAATCGTACTCACTTAGTACGATGGGAGGGCGATCTTACTAGCAGATCGCAACCACGATCGCAATGAGTGATCGTGGTTTTGGATCGTGGTTCCGGATCGTTCCAGGGAAGTAACAAACTGATCGTACCCCAAGCGATCGAAGCCAATGATCGTACCAAGCAAACCCTTATCAGATAAAAGTGGCGTCCAAAGGGGAATAAGCACAATCCAATAAGCAGTAACCAATAAGAGATTTTCAAACTTATGAAAGAGTAAATAAATGCAAATTCTAAAACTTTTGAAACCTAAATCAATCAAACTTCCATAAGACGGATTTAAAATCAATAAGACTTTTTAGAAAACTTGAAGAGTTAATAAACCATTCAATCGAATAAGCCAATAAGCATGAAGAGCTTATAGCTTATTCGTTCAACAACTTATGGAGAACAAGAAAATTTAACCTTTTAATCACGAAACACCACCACAATCAACACGAATCGAGAACCATTCGGATTAACCATGAATTTTCGGATTAGGAACTAGTAAGTAAAGAAAGGTAGAGGAAGATTAAAGAACAAAAAGCTTAACTTGAATTAGATAGATGAAATCCAAATACAAGAATGATGAAAGCTTAAAAGAAAGGAAGAATGAAAAAAACTTAGTGAGAGAAAGTTTAGAACTTTCTCTCTCTAAAACTAGAAAGGAAAACTTAAAAAAATAAAAACTAGCTAACCCCCTCCTAATGTGATTAGGAGGGTATTTATAGGGAAGTGGGAAGTGCATGTGTGGTGCTTCCTTCTTTTCTTCTCGACTCGATTTAATTCATTTGTCTTCCTCGAGGTCGTACACGTAAACCGTAAAAGCACCAAAATTAAAAATTTACTCAAAAAATTCCTAAAAAATTGCAATAAATCCTAAATAATATATTAAGAGTTTACAAAAAATCAAAAATCACCCAAACCTTTTATTTAATTAAATAATGATTTTTTAATGCTAATTAAAGCCCTAAAAAATAATTTAATTAACAAAAAGCCCAAAATGAGTTTTATCACTTTGTAAACCTCAAAAATACCCTGACTTAATTTAAAACTATTTTTGAAAATTTTAAAATTAATTAAAACTATCTAAAAACAATTAAAAACTATTAAAACTTAAAATAATTCTAGAAAATAATTGAAAGACCCTAAAAATATTTGGAAAGTTGTAAAATTCCTAATTAAGTGTCTAGAATCTAGGAAAAATATAAAAACTTTGAAAATCAGACTTTTAATTTTAAATAATAAACGACAAAAACTTTGAAAAACTTTGAAAATCAGACTTTTAATTTTTAATGCAAAAAGCAATCTACAGAAAACGACAAAATAGTCGTTTTTGAGTTCTAGGCTATCCCAAATGCTGATTCAAATTGTTAAAGCTTTTAAATGACTTAACTAAGCTTAATCAACAAAAAGTTTTCAAATAAGCTGACTCAATAAGCTGGAAAAAGCAAATAAGCACTTATGAAAAAGTTAAACAAGTTGGTTTTCTAGCAAAAACTCAAAGTCAAAGTCTAATAAGCTCCAGTTCAATCAAATGGGTCAAATAATGAAGATCTATCACAAAAATAAGTTGTTGCAGGTTTGGATAAGCAAATATGGCTTATTGATAAGCAAACTGAAAAATTGCACTAGCAGGGGCTAGTTTTGGGTGTTGAGTAGTGGAAACTTTTTCCACTGCTTGACTTGTTGACTTTTTTGGAGATTCAAGTTTCACAAAGGCACCTAATTGATCAGTGGATCAAGATGAGTCAATTCACACAAAGAAATCACAATCAACAATAGCCAATTAGTACAGTTTAATCAATCAATCACCAGATCTGACACAGACATGAACACTTAAGCAATTATGAACTTATAAGCTGTTTTAGCAATATTCAGCCAACCAAATTGCACCAAAAGCATACACAAGCTATTATAAACTTAAATGAACAAGTCTAAACAGTTTTCATGCAATGGCTCAAAGCCTAAATCAAGATTCAAGCAGATGACGGTTACTGATGAACACTAAAACATGTAGTTTTCACTTTTGCTGATGCAATTGACCAACAAGCCAGATTCAACTACTCAAATCTATCACATAGGTTATATAAATGATGTTTAAGAAACTTTTATCCCTAAGAATGCATAAAATCTAGGTTTTACCAAAATCTTAGGTCAAAAAGAGTTAAAATCAAGTAGTTATAGCACAATGTATGATTTGAGGTTTCAAGCCCAATAACTTGCAGCAAAATGCACTCAACCAAGTATATATCAGATACAAAGCACAAACACAAACTTCTATCCACAAAATAGCAACTTATGATTCTAGACAGGTAATCCCAAACACCCTTTTAACTTTTCAAATCAAGATTTTCAAAGCAAAAATGCATTCCAAGGTTACACCAGCCCAAATCAACACAATAACAGATTAGATAAACAGATTCAAGCAAGATTAAGCTACAAAATTCACAAGAACACAAGTCACACTCAAATATCACAAATATCCAAAATTTTATCAAATTTTGAGATTAAGGGTGTGTACCTCATGGATGTACATCCACACCCACGAATTTAGAGCTTATGTACTAGCAAGAACAAGTACAAGCTTCCACAACAAAGCCTGCTAAGATTCAACAAGGTTAGAAGCAAAATAGTAAAATCAGAAAAGTGAAAAGCCTTGATTAATGCAACTCTTGTCCTCCACACTTGATTATCACCAAGTTATAAGCCTCACCACACCTTGATAACACAATATCATGATGCTATGATTAGCCCTATAGCCCAAGAATTCCAAGATATACCAAGAACTTAGCAAAATATCAAACTTGAAAGGAAATATGCAAACTTTTGCACACTCCTTAAAAACAGGTTTTGAGATTCAAAATTATCAAACTAAGAACAATAACAAGCAGATATAAATGATGGCACTTGAGCTTTCTTCAAAATTTTAAACACATTTCATTAATAATGAAAATGGATTTACAGAAAAGTGAACCAAGGAAAATTCAAGAGCAAAAGCTAAACTACTGATCCTATTTGCCTTTTATAGGCTACAAATGAACTAGGAAAGCAAGAAAAAACGTAACCCTAATGTCATAGAATCCCTGAATTACCCTTGTAGGGTTTTGAACTCTTGAGGATCATGTGACTCTTTCTTGGATTGTAGCATGAGTTGGCAGTGTGAAAACTTGATCAAAGGGTGGGAAATAAGCTTAGGATGTAAGCTGGATTGTGAGTTGTTGGATGACTGTCCTCTTCTTGTCTTCTTGCTCAAAGGTTTAGCAGGGGACGTCCCATGTAGCATGTGGGTTGTTGAGGTGGCCAATGTTAAGGTTGGGATGTGATTAGGACATCATTAGTCACTAATCTGGAAAAGGTGGTGGTTTAATTTTTGCTAAAACAAAAATCCCAAATTATGTTCTTGAGTGAATACTTTAGTGTTTGATCTGGTTTTAGGTTGATTAGGATTTAAATCCTTGTTAAGGCGCCAAGGTTTGTTAATTATTTAATTCGGGTGACTGGATGAGTGACATGGAGCATTGGTGCAATCTGATTGGTTGTGGGGAGTTAGTGGGACATGTGTCAAGCTCCCACTGGCCTATGTATCTTTCTTGTCTTGGCAAAATAAGTCCGCAGCTTCTTTCTTCCTTGTCACATGCAAATAATTAAGCCAAATTCGGATTCCCTTTGAAAATGAAGTTTCGCTTTTCACACTTTTGCCCCAAATACTTTTCCAAAGTATTTTCAGGGGTATTTCTTGCCATTTTGTGATTCTTGAAGGACTGATTTGGTATTTTCTTGATTGATAATGGTCTTGACTTGTATATTTGATATCTAGAGGAATAAAATTGCCAAGTCATGATAAATGAAGGACCACTTTTGCCAAATCTTCAAAGTCAAGGGTCCTTTTTGCAATTTTGATATTTTCAAAGGACCAAACTTGTAATTCTTGTATCTTGGAGTCCTTCTTGGTATGTTTGACTTTGAGGAGGATAAATATTGACATTTTAGCTTTGTTGAGGAGCTAAAATTGCCAATTCTTCAAAGTTGAGGGCCCTTTTTGCAATTTTGACAAACTTTAGGGACCAATCCTGTAATTATGAAGATACAAGGGTATAAAGTGTCAATTATTCCATATTGGAGGACCCTTATTCATAAATCTTCAAATCTTCAAGGGTTTTCTTGGGAAAATTCTTCATTAGGGCTTGGTTCATTGTGCGGCTTCGTTTCCCGTGTTCGTTTTTGCATCATTCTTGTGATCTTTTATCATTTTCTCAATATTCGTACCTAAAATACACACGTAACAAACACAAGCATATATTTGGGTATTTTCATGATAATTAATACATTTTAAGCCCTTTTTGGACGATGAGACTATGTATAAAAGCAGTCTCATCATGGAGATATGAAGGTTTGAGAGATTATAGTTAGACAAGAATAGCAGTTACCCTGTTTGAAAGAAATAAGCCAAATATATAGGAGAGGTGAAAATATGTGATTGGTTAAAATATGAGGCAGTTATTTTCAAAAAGTAATGATGGAAATCTTGAAAAATATATAACTTACTCATACATTAATTAAAAGTTACCAACTCCTAAAATTACGGCCCATATTTTCGTCAAAAATAACAACTGGGTAGGACCCAATGCTTTTCAACGGTCAAAAACTAAACATCAGCGTCTAACGGCTAAATTTTTGTCAGTGTTGGAAATTTGCCATGTCAGCGTTCAATTTGGTCTTATCAGCGTTTGGAAAGAAAAATGTCAGCATCCAAAAATAAAATTAATTCAAAATAAAAAGGACCTTAACAAAGTAGTTTACTCTAGTGAAGATAACTCATAGACTGAAAATCACTATAGTGTGGCAAGCACTGTCCAATCATACACACTTGCTTAAGCAAGATAGTCATAATTGTCCTCAAGTGTCCGTTGCTAACCAAAGTTCTTAACAATGAAGTTACCTCGTATAAACCCTTTGTAACTTCCCAGGTAAGCCCAATAAAAGCGTTCCCAAGTCTCCCAAATGACCAAATCCAATTCTAGGCAAAAAAAGTCTTGGCAGCGTGCACAGTATATCAACTTTGCATGCTACAGTGCCTCACGATTTAGAAAACTAACTCGTACTCACCAGTGGACACCGTCTAGAATTGTGATGAGAGTATTCTAAGAATACCCAAAAATCCTAAAGGTTTCCTAAACCTCCCCTTAAACTATGATATACAAAGGTGCCAAATAAAAAGTATAAAATAAAAATTTATGTCAAGATAGGAATGTAAACATTCCAACAATCATCCATAAACTTGAACCCATTCATAGTAAGCTCCAAAGATCCATAAGCAACTATGTATCCATTTGTACAATGCTTATATTACCTGCATGATTAGATCAAAAACCACAAAACTAACATATTGTTATCGGCGTCCATTCTAACACTTATCAGCGTTAAAATAACCTTTTTCAGCGTTAGAAAAATAAAGTGGAAGATCTAATCCTGTACAAAGACTAATAACAGTACACATCCTGTACAAACTATACAATGACTTCAAAAACACATTTAGGTGAGATTGATCATTCCAATACTTGTTACCAAGTACTGGAACCTCCCAACATCAAAAGGTTTAGTTAAAAGATTAGCCACATTTTCTTCTGTGTCTACCCTATCTGGATGTATTAAACCTTTTTCAAAACAATCTCTTATAAAATGATGTCTAATTTCTATGTGTTTTGTTTTAGAGTGAAGTACAGGATTCTTAATAATGCATAATGTACTTTTATTATCTACAAATATCTCGGTATGCATAAAATTATACCCATAATCCAACAACTGGTTTTGGATCCATAGAACTTGTCCACAACAAGCAACTGCAACTACATATTCTGCTTTAGTTGTAGAGTTGTCCACCACTATTTGTTTCTTACATTGCCAAGATATCAATCTGCTCCCAAGAAATTGGCATACACCAGTTATGGATTTACTATCAAACTTGTCACCTCCATAATCACTGTCTGAATAGCCAATAAGCTCCAATGGAGAATCCTTTGGATACCATAATCCAAAGGTGGGAAAGCACCTAAGGTATCTAAAGATCCTTTTGACAGCATGAATATGACACTCCTTGGGAGTCATCTGATGGCGTGCACATGCACACACATCGAACATGCTGTCAGGTCTAGAAGCTGTAAGATACATTAATGATCTAATCATTGATCTATAATGCCTGACATCCACATATTTTCTATCTCCTGTCTTTCCCCGAGGGTGTTCCCTATCCATGGGTGTGCTAGCCCGTTTTTCATGTGGAGAAAAACCAAACCTCTTCAAGATTTCTACTACATATTTATCTTGAGAAATAAAGACACCATCTTCTTTCTGTTGGACTTGTATACCCAGAAATAAGTTCATCTCTCCCATTGCACTCATCTTGAACTTGTCTGTCATGATCTTAGAAAATTCTTCACTCATATTTGGATTGGATGAACCAAAGATAATATCATCCACATAGACCTGGACAAGCAGAAAATCCTTACCAATCTTCTTGGTAAATAAGGTCTGGTCTATAGTGCCCCTCTTAAATCCATTTTCTACCATATAGGTGGACAATGTTCCATACCATGCTCTTGGGGCTTGATGAAGTCTATACATTGCTTTCTTTGCTCTATACACTTTGTCTGGATGCTCTAGATCTTCAAAGCCAAGAGGTTACATAACATAAACCTCCTCTTCAATTATGCCATAAAGAAAAGCACTCTTCACATACATCTGATGAACTGTGAAGCCCATGCAAGAAGCATAGGCTAGGAAAGTCCTTATTGCTTCAATCCTTACAACAGGTGCAAAAACCTCTTCATAGTCGATTCCCTCTTATTTTGTATAGCCTTGAGCAACTAAACGTGCCTTGTTTCTGACCACAATTCCTCTTTCATCTTTCTTGTTTCTAAGAAACCAACGTGTCCTAATAGGTCTTACATACCTTGGACAATCCACTAACTCCCAAACATCTTGAATAGAAAACTGGTGAAGCTCATCCTGCATTACTTCCACCCAACTTGGTTCTTTGAGAGCATCAAAAATATTCTTGGGTTCCTGTTATGACAGAAAACAAGCAAACAAACATGCCTGTACAAGAGGGGTATCAACCTTCTTGTGGATATTGGCAATGAAACCTCCTTTAGTCTGATGAGACCTTCTTGTTTGAACAGGAGACAAAACATCACCAATGACTAAGGAAGGAGGATGATTTTTGATAGTAGATGTAAGTGTTCCTCCCCCAAGTAGTGTGTTGTCTTCTATTTCAGTTTCCATGTTGCCAATATCATCTTCATATCCACTTCCATCATCACATGAATGAACCTCTTGATTAAGTATGGAAGGTTCACCTTGCTCAAAAGTATTGGAAGAGAATAAACGGCCAAACGAGTTGTCCGTGTTTGGGCTATTAGCGCCTGAATTTAACCTGTCAGCGTCGTATTTGCCTTTATCAATGCTTGAAGATTCATGCATGTTTTCATCAACTTGCTTTTGTTGTGGACCTACTTCCCTTTTCAGCAGCAACAGCTTGTGCAAATCCATCTGTCCATATAGGAATGGTTACATACTCAAGTATGGGGTCTGATTTGACTGCATGTGATCCTTCTTCCTTGTCAACCTGTTTACCTGCAATTTCAACAATAGGTTCTTCCACAACATTTGAATCCTTTTTTAAAATGTTTGGATTAGTAACAGTCATATAATTCAAGGTTCTAGATAATGGGTCTAGATCAAAGAACCAATTTGGTCCACTCTCAGGATCACTAGGTTTACTTTCTAAAAACTTAACATTTACGTTTTAAAGAATACGTTTTTCCTTCTTATTTTAAACCCTATATCCTTTGCTCTGTACTGAATAACCCATAAAGTATCTTTCATCACCTTTGGCACTAAACTTTCCTAAGGCATCACTAGTATCCAAAATCACTACATGACATCCAAAGGGTTTAAGAAAACCTATATTGGGTTTCCTATTCCAAAATAGCTCATAAGATGTCTTATTATGAATTTTGTTGACCAATGCTCTATTTTGAACATAGCAGGCTGTATTCACAGCCTCAGCCCAAAAAGCAATGGGAAAATTAGCATCAACCAACATTGTCCTAGCATCTTCTATGTGTTCTATTTTTCCTTTCAGTCACCCCATTCTGCTGCGGGGTTCTAGCTATGCTAAACTGCCTAGTAATCCCATTATTGACACAGAAGGCATCTAACAATTGGTTTCTAAACTCACCACCATTATCACTTCTAATTATTTTAACCTCATCGCCTGTCTTTTTCTCAATTTGGATAATAAAGTTAATCAAAACTATGGCAGTTTCACTTTTTAAGGCCAAGAAGAAAGTCCAAGTAAATCTAGAAAAATCATCAGTTATAACAAAACAATAAGATTTACCATTCAAACTTTCTATATTAGTTGGGCCAAAGAAATCCATATGTAGCAAGTGAAGTGGTTTAGAACTAGAATGCACAAGTTTAGACTTAAATGAGACTTTGTGTTGTTTGCCTTTTAGACAAGCAACAAAAGAATGATCATCGTGGAAAGCTTTTGAAGGCAAACCATCCACTAAATCATGTCTCACAAGTCTATTAATATTCTTAAAATTTATGTGCCCTAACCTTCTGTGCCATAGATTACTTTCATCTACTAAAGCTTTAGCATACACACATGACAAATTGTTGTTCATCCTAATTCCATTAAGATTAACATTATAAATGTCCTTATGCCTAGGTGTTCTATAGTCAATAAACTTCTCATCAGGCATCTTAAAGTCTTTGCTTAACACCAGGCATTCAGTATCAGTTAAAAGAATCTTATTCTTGTTATCACAAACTTGTGACACACTAAATAAATTATAGTCAAGTTCTTTTACCAGAAATACGTTTTCAAAACGTAAATTGTTGGTGATAAGAGTGCCTTTGCCAGAAATTGTACCATATCCTCCTCCAAAGTACACTTTGTCACCATCTTTAATGGGGGTAAAGTTAGTCAAATAATCTTCCTTCCCCGTCATGTGCCTAGAGCATCCACTGTCCCAATATCCATAATCATTGACCTGCTTTTGAATGTCCTGCACATAAAGAAAAAAAATTAGTTTTCTTTGGGAACCCAAGCCTGATCAGACTTGGATTCATTTGGTTGTTTAACAAGAACATATTTAGTCCTTACCCCAATTGGTTTAGTCATGACCTTTGAAATATAATGAAATCCGTTACAGGTCATGGAAATCCAATCAAAATTAGGGTTTTGGTCATGTTTAGGTCTCCAAGTTAAACTAGATGAAGCTTTAGACCCCTTTCCCTTAGGTTGTAAGTACCTATTATTACTTGGTCTAACAACGTTCGAATTGTTCTTGTCAGCGTTAAATTTGTTTTTGTCAGCGCTGAATTTACACTTATCAACGACCAAATTAGGGTTTGCTACAGGAAGACATTGTCTGTTAGACCATGTATTGGTCTTCTGAAATGGCCTTTGTCCATGTGTATTTTTCCCTCTAAAAAAGAATGGAGTTGGTCTAGTAACTTGTGGACTTGGTTGGACATAAGGTCTGGATTTGACCATGGTGAAACTATTGTCAGCGTTGAATTTTGAGGCACTGACACATTCATAAGCCAAATGATAAAAACTTCCACATGTATAACAAGCTTTTCTAGACATAACCTTAGGTCTAGATTGAAAGAACCATGTCCCATTAACACTAGCTTGGCTTTGAGGTAACCTAGGTTTTCTATACATTTCAGCATATTTAACACTAGATTTTCTATTAACATATGAACCAAGGTCAACAGGTTTTCCAGTGGTAGGGTTTGTCACAGTAATGGGTGTAGGTTCAATTGGACTCTCACTTAGCATTCCACCCTTAACAAAGAGAAAAGGGTTGGCTGCTTTCCATTGCTCAAGGTTAGTCACCTTTTGTTGATATTCCTCAACTGGGGTGAGAACTCTAGGTGGAGGAATAAATTCCTCTTCTTGGAGTTCTAGAATACCAGTCCAAGAGAGATATTTTCTCTGAACACCATAAAAGTTCCCAACAGGTGGAGGAACAATAACATAATCATTCATCCCAATTCTAGACTTGTCCCTAGAATCTCTTTGTTCACTGACACACTTTTCTAGGGTTTGGCTGGCTTTATCAAAAACTTTAATTTTGAGCCCTGCATTATCTTTATCCTTAATGGTCTCATCTAACTTAAGTTTTACTTTTTCTCTGGATCTCATCAGATTGTCCCTAAGTTCAACACTAACTTTAAGATCATGAGACAAAACATTAATTTGATCTTTTAGGTCAAATTCCATTTTCTTATATTCCTCAACAGTGTTTTCAGTTTGAACAAGTGCCATTTGATAATTAGTTAGCTTGCATTTTTCATCAAAAACATCTGATTTTAACTTTAAAATTTCTTTGTTATGCTTTTTAGTGTTTAAACGACATCCTTTACTACATTAAGCATCATCATATACCTCATTATCTGATGAAGACAAGGAATGTGCCATAAGAGCAAAGTAAACATGCTCTTCTTCATCCTTCTCTGCAATTAAAGCCTTATTCTCTTCCACATCCTTTGCCAAAAAGCTCCAGTCCCATCCAACACCATCAACATCTTTCATGGCAACCATAGCTTTTGTCTCTTCAACCTTGACGACTTGGCTTGAAGGCTTTCCCGTATCAGATCTTCTTGGAGATCTGCATTCCCTTATAAAGTGACCCATCCTATAGCAATTGTAACACTCAACCTTGGATTTATCAAATCTAGTAGTGTCTTTAGCATTGAAGGTCATCTTCTTTCTAAATATCCTATTCCATCTGTTGGCCCTTATGCTTGCAAGTGCCATATTCCATTTAATATCCATCTCTTCTAAATTCTCATCATTTATTTGCTTAAGATCCTCATATGTAATCAAGGAATCACTAGGCAGTGCAGCAATGTATGCACATATATATCCAGGTCAATACCAACAGGTTTAAGCCTTTGTGAGTCAAGATTGTATGTGTCAGCGTTTGAAGGCGCTGACAAAGGTTGATCCAGCACTGACATAGGGTGATCCAGTAACAGGATGCACATACGATTCTCTATTATTATCTTGAGTTTCACTGTGTGAGATAAAAGCCATGTTTCCAGATGTAGATTTGCTTCTATGATCCAATAAGATTTCATTCTCTAGAATCTTTAGCTTAATGTAGACGTCATCAAAAGTAGAACTCTTATGGGCATTGGTAGCAATGATAGACCTAGCTTCAATTTTCCATGCATCACCAAGAATATTAAGGAAAGTAGTAATGATATCAGCATCATTATACTCTATTCCCATAAAGATCAACTTGCTAGTGATGTCTAGAATCCTGCTTCTTACCTCACTCAACTTCTCATTGGGAAGAGCCTTAAACACAACATACTCATGCAAAAGTTGCTTATTCTTTTCTTGGGCAGTATCATCATTACCACCATAGTTGACTTGAAGAGCTGCCCAAAGTTATTTGGCAGACTCGAAGCTTCTATACTTATGCTGATTGTTCAGACCTAAAGAGAGTTTGAGAATGTTTAAGGTCTTCATGTCATTCCTTCTCTTGGCTATATCAGCAGTTGAGACAGCTCTTCCATCCTCAGGTCTTTCTTTACGATCTTCAGCAGTAGAACCAGTGACAGACCCTGCTTGAATAGTCGCAACAATCTTAGCTGCTTTATCGAATTCATTCCCATATTCAATATACTCCTAGAGAGTATGATCATGAATTTGAAGGTATTGTTCAAAATTGAAATTCTATTGTTCAAAGTTGTCAGGGTCAAGCATGGATATTTTTAGGTTGTGGGTTGATGAGGAAGAAGATTTTGTAGCATACATCTTTTTTGGTTTTTAGGGTTTTTTGTTCTTCTAGATCAAAGTTCATCAACAATCTCTGATACCACTTGTTGATCCCAAACTTAGATCGAATAACTTTGTATTAACGAGATTAAATCAAGTTTAACACTAAGAGAAACTTTGTTGTTGTATGAACAATCCAAGTGTTATGCGGAATTAAAACTTAGATTAAAGAACAAGTAAAAACAAATTAAACAAACTTTCACTTTTGATTGATAATCAAACTTGAGTACAATGAAAGTCGAATACTGAATAATGCGTATATAATATAAACCCTACGACCTCCTTTTATAACATAAAGAGTCGTGTAAAATGGATAACCTATCAATTATGCTAGGAAAATATTAATATAGAAAATATAATATTTAGTAAATCTTTTCTTCAAATAATAAACGTGTTGACTAAGTTTTCCTATCAATGGTTGGACTTCATCTTGTCAGCGCTTGGATATCTCTTGTCAATGCTTAATCTGTCAGAGCTTGATTTCTTCTTGTCAGTGCCCAATTTACTCTTGTCAGTGTCTGAGTGACTTGGCTCATGTAATACCTCCAAATTTATACAACTCAATACAGCGGAAGACTCGTTGGTGTTACGGGATAGCACATTACTCACATCATAGACAAGCATAAAAATCGCGTCGTTTAATAATAAAGCATTTCCATTCATAAATATCAAAGTTACATAGGTCCCAAGTCATTATATTTCATACAAGTTTTACAAAGTGTTTGAATGGAAAATATAGTTTAGGTGCGGGCCATGAATTCTTGTCGTCTTCCCGAGAATTACCTTCAAGTACCTGAGATAAAACATGTTAAAAGAAAAGGTCAGCGATAACGCCGAGTGAATTCATAGAGTTTAATAAAATTCATCAATATAATATCAGTATAAAATTATTACTGAAAATCATTTGTACAAATCATTTTAATAGGCCATAAAATAGCCAAAATCGTTTTATACAAATCCTTATCGAAAATCATAATATAGGCATTTGCCGTAAAAATCATTATACGAGCCAATGTCGTAAAAACATCATACAATACGTCTTATGACGTTGTATAAAATCAAATAAAAACCGTTATATGAATATGGTTATGAAAACCAAAATACAATCATAATATCAATAGTATGACCCTGTATTGCTAGTCAGGCAATACATCGTAATTCGGAGCGTCTATTATTATTTTGTTAATTCGGATTATTATAAGCCGCATGACATTGTTACCTTACTAAACCAACAACGGGTAGCTAACCCGATACAAATTTTGCCCATCTAAAGTAGCGTGTCGTCACAAAGGTCACGCTATGGAAATCTTCTCATACATTAATTCGCTTACCAATCAATGTGGCACGACGGGGATCAACCGTCAAGGCGCGAACTGGGGTGATCGTCCCCAAATAGTACTATTAAATGCATAAGCGTCTACCAACTCCCGGTAGTTCACATTCATGCTAATGGGACTTTTAGTGACATAACCTAACTTTAATAATCCATTTGATTTCATCTATCGGGTCCATTAATCATTTATCGGATCATACAATCGGGTCATTCAATCATTCGGGTCCAAAATCAATAAACAAACAATCGGGACAAATGGTGTCCAAACTTTTATAAAAACTAACATGTTATCTCCCTCGCGGGTTTATAAAGCATTTATAAAACATTTAAAAGAGTGCGAGGCTATGAACTCACGTTGATATGGGAAGGCGGGTTATCGGCAATTCAGACGTACGGTACGTGCTTCAATCACGGAAACCTAGACAAATAATACTCGGTCTTAGACTCATGTCCAATGATTTTATAAAAATAACAATTATGTATACATATGATGATTATATATATATATGATGATCAAGTGGGTTTACATATTCTCGTTTACTCATTTTAGAGTTATGTGTCGATAACTTTTATACTAGTTTTTCTCGTTTTACCTATTTACGTGTTTTAGGTCCAATAAACCTATTATAAGTTCTTAACTTGTATTAATCCCTTTTGTACTTATATTATCAGTACATAAACTTTCAAGTTGGGCCCAAATGGGTTAAGTCCAATAATAAGTTTATAAGTGTTCTAGTCCATTTTTGTTGTATTATTAGTCCAATAACGTTAATTTAGTCCGTTAACGTCCGTATTTCTTATAGTTCGGGTTTTATCGGTTTTTACTTTTATTAGTTACTTAAACATCAGTATATGACTTTTATAAACTTTACATTAGACGGGTCCAACCATCTAAGTTTTATTTACCAAAAACGTTAATTTTACGGCAATAGCCGAAAAAGTCGTAAAAATCAAGTTTATAGTTTTATAACTTATAAAACTTAACAAGTTACCATTTTTATAAAATGTCCACTTATTTAACTTTTTACATACTTATATAAATAAAATCCATAAGTTAGTGGGTTTTTATTTTACATTTTATACAATATAATTTTGAGTGCTTATATAATAGTATTATACTTTATTTTCCAAAATCTGATTTTTAACTTCACTTTCACCAAAACTGCCATATCTTGAGTTCTACATGGAGATAGAAGCTCAAATTTTTATCACATAAACTACATGATATGTGCTATATTTAACTCTTCTATAGCTACTGTTGAATCATCCTTTAAGTATTTTTAAAAATCGTCCAAAACAGTAACCTCAGATTTATACCTTAAACTTGTTTTGATCATATCTCACTCATTATTATGATTCCAGTGCATGGACAACTCTCACAAGTGTACAAGACCCATAGCTTACTGTAAATCCATTCTACTTCATCATTTTATCAGATTACCATATAGTTCTTTACTGTTTTATACAGTCATCAAATTTAACCAAGATTTTAACCTTGTTTCTTATGGTTTTTCACCTTTTTATCCATGATTATCAACAACAAATCTCCACATAACATTTTTATCATCATATAATCATCATAAATATATACAATAGGAAATAAAATACATGTTTACATAATCAAAATAACAAGAAGATGAGGAGGACAATCTTTATACCACCATGATGATGTAGGTTGTGATCAAAACATGGATTTTGATGGAGAAACTTGTGCATAGCCAAGACCATCTTCAAGACCTCCAATCTTCATCAACTCCTTGTGGAAAATCAGCCCCATGACATCATGAAAACTCCTCCATGGATGTTATAAGTTGCACCAATCTTCATCTTTTTGAATGGAGATTAACATATGTTAATTATAACATATGTTTATGGTTAAAGTTTGTATGAAAGGTGGCGTTTGATGGAGATGAGGGACGGCCAAAAATGAGTGTGAGAGAGAGGAGAGTTGTTTTGCATGTGTGTAAATGAGATGAGTGGTTTTAGTTAGCTAGTTTTGTAAGTTGGTAGCTTACTTTGTAAGCTAAGACAAGTGTTTAAGCTACATGTTGTAAACTTGCCACATAAGTTGGCTTGGTGGCTTCTTTAGGCCGGTTTGAATGGGGTGGGACAAGTGTCCCACTTGTCTCATCCCATTTATTTACGGGTACTCCTCGATTCTAGTTTCCTCGATTTGCGTGCCCTCGGGTCGTTTTACGAAAAACGTTTTTATAAATTATGAATCGACGTCACAAAACGAATCCAAGGTTTCCGGTTTAGTCGCAAAGGACGTTAAAATAAAATCGTAAGTCCTAATATTTTCTCGTAAATTTGTGAGTTTGTGAACTAACACAAATTTAAAACTCCAAAATAATATTCATGGACAAATTTATTTTTATGAAATGTCGGACTGTCACCAAGGACGGTGTATGTAAACGTAAGCACGTAACGTTGAATCCTCCGGTTTAAACGTAGTCGACGCTACTTCAAGACGTAAATCCAAATTTCTTCCCAAAAATATGTGAGTTCATATTGTAACATTAAAATAATATTTTCAAATAATATTTGAGAATAAAATATCAATCGTAAATTGACGGATTGTCACAGTATTTACCCCTAAACAGGATCTTTGTCCTCAAAGATCATCTTACTACTTGCTTCTTATAGAGTTAAAGCCATGTGGGTATTTCCTCCACACTCGGTCTTTTCTCACAAGTGTAATTCATTATAATACGCGAGTTTCATCATACATAACTACAGAAATAAGATCAGGCTTAATGTTGACTTACTTTCTCTATCCATGATGTTCACGGGTTTCTGATGAATGCAACTTTTCACCGATCTAAGCTTTACGAAGAACAATCAGATTTTCACTTGATAGATATTCCATCAAGTTCGATTTACGAAACATAATTCACGCAGTCTTTGAATTCCTATGGTAGATCCAGCTTATATGCCTTTCAATCCCAACTTTTACGTCATCTCAATGGTCCCATACAACGGGGACTTATATCCCATGATTTGTCAGATCATGAATTCATTTTTCCAAGTTTAAAATTTTGTGGCATAACTTCGCTACCCATTTGGCACTTCAAGATCTACATTTCACATTCACATAACCTCTTGCCCACTACCGGCAGTCAATAATCAAATCCTAATTTCAACAATCATTTCAGATTTCGCGGGTCGGGTATTTTGTAAGGATAGGTTCGCCATCATAGGAAACCTTAAACCTAAGAGACATGTCCAACTCACAATGGGTGTATGTCGGGTGTCTTCATCTCAACTCTTGCTTACAGATGCTTTAAGATTTAGATCCTAACAAGTTTAGATCTCGATCCTAATACGATGATTATCAATGATAATCTTTCCAAAGGAAAACGATTATACGGTCTATTACCAAAGGTCAATCATTCAAACATAAAACAACACTTATATTACTCTGTATCGTTACTTTACCTCGTCCCTTCGATTTGGGATGGTACATAGTACTCTCATCAAGGTTCGTTCTCAAGGATTTCTGAGCAAATCTCTAGAAATTTGATGCGAAGCGAGGATCTTGACATAGATGATCGATACAGGCATGCTATGTTTACATAACTCTTTTGCATTTATCATTAACGAGAATGATATTAGCAGATTTGGTCAGTCTGTCGACGATGACCCAAATCGAATTAAATTCAGATGATGACCCTTGCAGTAGCTAGACGTTTACTAATGAATGAGGCGATGTCTGTCTTCATAATTGTCATTAGTACAACCTCTTCAGACAAAGATACTTTTAGTCACAAATGACATACATATAATACTTATACTTACAAATTCCAACATAACTATATCTCACAGTCCTTCATATTTAGGCAACCATAAGTGGTCTTTAAAATATTTAACGTTTATCGTCTTCTCAATCTTTAATGGTTCATATTAGTCGTGAAATCCTTCACTATTTATATTATCCTTTTTACAAACATCGGCTATTTTATATTGTTCGGCACTTTATTTTGCACCTTCATTATTAAGGAACATGTCCTAACTGGTTCTTTATCTTTTCTACATATTGCGTCGGTATCTATATTCACTTCTCATGATGATATAATTATCATGTCCACAATTCACTTAGATATTCTTTCTACATTATGCGTCAGTAATTACGTTTACCTTCCTGATGAAATAAATATCACAACCGTATTTATTCAAAATTCCTTCTTCATATCTTCTATGTTTTAGTTTCGTCTTTACTATCATTTTTATCCGTTTTACTCAATCTGACGTCTAAAGCGTCAATAATTATTACAACTAATTAAATAATAAACATTTAATTTTTATGAACATAACGTAAAAAAATTTTAATTTTCTTAGTTCGATCAATTATAAAAATGTTCAAAAATAAATTTGAATTTAATTAACAAGATTTTCGTTGATTTATTGAAAATAATTATTAAGATTCGTAAATGTTCGAAAAATCTTTGGTTATACTTTGGTCAACATTTTCTTAGTTGAAAAGCAAAAATTGTCGTTTCAAAGTTTAAGTCATGGTTTAAATGGTTTTACCCAATCCTTCTTAAATTATCTTGAGGTATACACAAACATTTACCCCTAAACAGAAGTTTAGTTAAATGGTTTGTGTATAAGGGAATAATCCCTTTAAAAATCCTTTGTTAAAACATTTGTCAAAACATATTTCCATTTCTTTTTGGTAAAATCCAAAGTCTTAAAAGGGCTCTTAATTTTTGAAGAGTCAATTTATATTCTATTATCCTTTTAATCACAAAGTCAAATCATGTAAAGGTTCAAGTCTTTAATCATGTGTTAATTATTCAAGGTTCAGGTTTTTATCGTTCGGCCAATTCAGGGCAATCTATAATTAATTATTAACCTCATTCTTATTCTTATAAACAAACAAATAAATGGTCCTTAATGATCACGAGCATGAATTTATCAAATTACAGCCTACACACGTGGTTCACCAAATTTATGAATGGTTCATGTGTATTAGTCAATCCAAACGACATCACGTGAAACTCATAATGTTCATTACAAGTACTGGATGTAGTGATTGGAATACATAATCCTTTTCGCAGATGCGATGCTGATGATAACCATGCCGTGGATCAAATCTTTAAAACATACGCTAAAACCTTGTAAATGATCGAACAAATCTTCCATTTCGAGTTATGGATATCGTTTTCGATTGTCAATTTACTCAGTCACAGTAATCTATAAATATAAGGAAAGATAACACCATAGCTCTTCAGGATGACAGGCTTGGTATAATAAAATCTTTCTCCGACAACTTTCTCAGTTGTACGGTAATTCCTTTAATTTAGATGGTGCTGACGTACAGTGCACAAGCCACAAGTGCAGCACCGGAAATATAATCAATACCAATTTCTACTTGCCTTAATGGCGAAAGTCTAGGTAATTCATCAACAAATACTTCCTAAAGTTTCAGATAACAGAAACATCTTTTAATAATTTCATATTATGTTCCTTATAGATTACAATATCTATAACTAGTTCACAACCATTCATGGTATAAGTTTCAAGTCTAAATACAGGATATGATCATCCATCGAGAATTATTTAGATTACTTTTGATAATCAGCATCTTATCATTTAGGGGAATTCTACTCAAGTTCCCATCAATTAAGACAATGTCATTATGTCATAATCAATCAATCCATTCTACTGGCACTATCAACTTTCCAGTTTTATTGCCGTCGATAAGATGTGAACTTCTCAAAAGACTAATAATAACTCATAATCCTTCACTAATTCAAGGATATATGGAGACACAACTACCAGTAAAAGAGTAAGGTCAACGCATAATCTACGCGATAGAATTTCAAATCAGATACAAGCGAAAACATCTAACGAATATAAATATATCCCATGTTTTCATTAATTTGAGTACGCATTCGAAAGCTCCTCGGATCGTTACCCAGGTCATTCAAATGAAATCAGATCATAAGAAATGATAGGGACGTCGATACATCCAGTCGGGTATCAACACTCGGTAATCAAATACTTTTCCTAAGAATCTCACTACGGGAGAATTGGACAAGAAATAATTGTCAATTGTCAAATAAGACAATTTCCACAAATGAGTAAATTCGACTCAGAAGAATAGATGCTAAAGGCACATATGTAGGTGTCCCTAACACTATGTCCTTATTTTTCACTTCTTGCAGATCTCATAAAATTTAATCTTTCACAATCTTCAAAGAAAATTTAGTGTTTATTAATCAGTTTTATGGTGACTACTAATCAGTCTTGCATAGTCCATTCCAAATTGTATGTAGGCGCGCAACTATATACAATTTCAAGATTAACGATGCAATACTCAGTTCGTCAAAATTTTATCATCATGTTTATAAAAAAAACATTTTCATGCTTAATTCTTAAATAAGAATCAAGAATATATTTACAAAGATTTTCCTTGTTATGAAAACCATTAAGTTTTCCAGGGTGTTTTATAAACAAATTCATTTCGATAACAATCACTTATAAATCTCACTTTGAATAATCCTTATAGTGATGAAAATTAAATTTTCTCAAAGGATACCGTTTTAACTTTATAAAAACAATGTGTGATCTGCAAAAGAGTGATGAAGAGTTGTTCACCAAGAACTAACTACAATCTAATAGGAAATGAGCTTAGCCAAATGATCATGAGGTTCATGACTTCGATGGCACTCACGAAGAATGATTCACAACGTAACTCAAATCAAGATGAGTACTTGTTCAATGGTTGCATCACTAATGCGAACATTAGGATGAAGTAATAAAAGATAGATAACATCGATACATGTAGAATTTAGCAATCAAAGGTAGTCTTTTTCATTAATCACAAACAAGTCAAAATTGTACCGTAACACATTACGTGTCACTATGTCATACAATTTTCAGAACTCATCCTACCCACTGATATCTCAGTTAAGTTAGGGATTTTTAAAAGATTCCACAATGAATATTAATCTACAAGAATCATTAGGTGTTCCACATGTCCCGGAAGATCCATCGGTCTCAATTCAGAAGAAGATTTCTTCAATTTATTTATTGGACACTGGGCATCCTCGTCAGTGGACAATGGCATAGGAACAACCCTTAACACAAACTATCAATCGATTAAATCCTTATAATTCAATCACAAAACTTAACGACTTCCTCTTAACAATCTCATATTCCATATAGGTTAAGTTTTACTTTTATTTATTCAGGTTTCAACCAATTTTATACTCAATTCGATATCCTACCTCAATCTCCAATACTTTCAATCTTATTCTTCGGCCTTGTAAAGGCAATACAATCTCAATATAAATCAACACTTAATTTCCAATCCTATTAGCTCTTACAACAACAATTATCAAATGAGTCATTAATATGAAATGACTTGATCATTCAACTTAGACTTCTCGGAAAGGTACTAGTGGCATGAGGCTTTTGGGTAATGGTTCCAATGACAGCCTCAAGTGCAACATTCACCCTTTCGAATTCAATTTAAGAATTGGATGACAACGAATCAGATGACATCTTTCTAGGTGGTAACGTTTTGTCAAACTCCACTCTATAAGAAAAGATCGTCATGACATCGATATCAGATTTAATCTCGCCAATTCTTTTTCAATATCACAATAAACTAATATCTACATTTCTACGAATATCAACCATTTGTTGGGATCATAAATATCCACAACTTGGTTTAGATCTAGGATAGCTAGAATTCCTACGAGAATAGCTTCGATTAATTTACTAGGGGATTTAGGGTTTCTTGTGACAATCGACGTCGTATAAATACCTCGTATAAATATCAAAATAATCATCAAACAATCATGTAATCAAATTACATCATATATATATATAATCCAAGTTATATATATATATATATATATATATATATATATATATATATATATATATATATATATATATATATATATATATATATATATATATATTAAAATAACACTTCTCAGTCTGGTCTTGTCGGTAACTCGGGAATTCTTCGGCACCATTATAGTCAAAAGATTTTTAGACATTTTTAGAAAAATGTTTTTAGTTAAAAGATTTTGAAAAGTTTTATTCAAAACCTTAGTTTTAAAAATCTTTCGTTCTCTATAACGAGAGCTCTGGTACCAAACTGTAACACCCCCAAATTTATACAACTCAATACAGCGGAAGACTCGTTGGTGTTACGAGATAGCACATTACTCACATCATAGACAACGCATAAAAATCGCGTCGTTTAATAATAAAGCATTTCCATTCATAAATATCAAAGTTACATAGGTCCCAAGTCATTATATTTCCTACAAGTTTTACAAAGTGTTTGAATGGAAAATATAGTTTAGGTGCGGGCCATGAATTCTTGTCGTCTTCCCGAGAATTACCTTCAAGTACCTGAGATAAAACATGTTAAAAGAAAAGGTCAGCGATAACGCCGAGTGAATTCATACAGTTTAATAAAATTCATCAATATAATATCAGTATAAAATTATTACTGAAAATCATTTGAACAAATCATTTTAATAGGCCATAAAATAGCCAAAATCGTTTTATACAAATCCTTATCGAAAATCATAATATAGGCATTTGCCGTAAAAATCATTATACGAGCCAATGTCGTAAAAACATCATACAATACGTCTTATGACGTTGTATAAAATCAAATAAAAACCTTTATATGAATATGGTTATGAAAACCAAAATACAATCATAATATCAATAGTATGACCCTGTATTGCTAGTCAGGCAATACATCGTAATTCGGAGCGTCTATTATTATTTTGTTAATTCGGATTATTATAAGCCGCATGACATTGTTACCTTACTAAACCAACAACGGGTAGCTAACCCGATACAAATTTTGCCCATCTAAAGTAGCGTGTCGTCACAAAGGTCACGCTATGGAAATCTTCTCATACATTAATTCGCTTACCAATCAATGTGGCACGACGGGGATCAACCGTCAAGGCGCGAACTGGGGTGATCGTCCCCAAATAGTACTATTAAATGCATAAGCGTCTACCAACTCCCGGTAGTTCACATTCATCCTAATGGGACTTTTAGTGACATAACCTAACTTTAATAATCCATTTGATTTCATCTACCGGGTCCATTAATCATTTATCGGATCATACAATCGGGTCATTCAATCATTCGGGTCCAAAATCAATAAACAAACAATCGGGACAAATGGTGTCCAAAATTTTATAAAAACTAACATGTTATCTCCCTCGCGGGTTTATAAAGCATTTATAAAACATTTAAAAGAGTGCGAGGCTATGAACTCACGTTGATATGGGAAGGCGGGTTATCGGCAATTCGGACGTACGGTACGTGCTTCAATCACGGAAACCTAGACAAATAATACTCGGTCTTAGACTCATGTCCAATGATTTTATAAAAATAACAATTATGTATAAATATGATGATTATATATATATATGATGATCAAGTGGGTTTACATATTCTCGTTTACTCATTTTAGAGTTATGTGTCGATAACTTTTATACTAGTTTTTCTCGTTTTACCTATTTACGTGTTTTAGGTCCAATAAACCTATTATAAGTTCTTAACTTGTATTAATCCCTTTTGTACTTATATTATCAGTACATAAACTTTCAAGTTGGGCCCAAATGGGTTAAGTCCAATAATAAGTTTATAAGTGTTCTAGTCCATTTTTGTTGTATTATTAGTCCAATAACGTTAATTTAGTCCGTTAACGTCCGTATTTCTTATAGTTCGGGTTTTATCGGTTTTTACTTTTATTAGTTACTTAAACATCAGTATATGACTTTTATAAACTTTACATTAGACGGGTCCAACCATCTAAGTTTTATTTATTAAAAACGTTAATTTTACGGCAATAGCCGAAAAAGTCGTAAAAATCAAGTTTATAGTTTTATAACTTATAAAACTTAACAAGTTACCATTTTTATAAAATGTCCACTTATTTAACTTTTTACATACTTATATAAATAAAATCCATAAGTTAGTGGGTTTTTATTTTACATTTTATACAATATAATTTTGAGTGCTTATATAATAGTATTATACTTTATTTTCCAAAATCTGATTTTTAACTTCACTTTCACCAAAACTGCCATATCTTGAGTTATACATGGAGATAGAAGCTCAAATTTTTATCACATAAACTACATGATATGTGCTATATTTAACTCTTCTATAGATACTGTTGAATCATCCTTTAAGTATTTTCTAAAAATCGTCCAAAACAGTAACCTCAGATTTATACCTTAAACTTGTTTTGATCATATCTCACTCATTATTATGATTCCATTGCATGGCCAACTCTCACATGTGTACAAGACCCATAGCTTACTGTAAATCCATTCTACTTCATCATTTTATCAGATTACCATATAGTTCTTTACTGTTTTATACAGTCATCAAATTTAACCAAGATTTTAACCTTGTTTCTTATGGTTTTTCACCTTTTTATCCATGATTATCAACAATAAATCCCCACATAACATTTTTATCATCATATAATCATCATAAATATATACAATAGGAAATAAAATACATGTTTACATAATCAAAATAACAAGAAGATGAGGAGGACAATCTTTATACCACCATGATGATGTAGGTTGTGATCAAAACATGGATTTTGATGGAGAAACTTGTGCATAGCCAAGACCATCTTCAAGACCTCCAATCTTCATCAACTCCTTGTGGAAAATCAGCCCCATGACATCATGAAAACTCCTCCATGGATGTTATAAGTTGCACCAATCTTCATCTTTTTGAATGGAGATTAACATATGTTAATTATAACATATGTTTATGGTTAAAGTTTGTATGAAAGGTGGTGTTTGATGGAGATGAGGGACGGCCAAAAATGAGTGTGAGAGAGAGGAGAGTTGTTTTGCATGTGTGTAAATGAGATGAGTGGTTTTAGTTAGCTAGTTTTGTAAGTTGGTAGCTTACTTTGTAAGCTAAGACAAGTGTTTAAGCTACATGTTGTAAACTTGCCACATAAGTTGGCTTGGTGGCTTCTTTAGGCCGGTTTGAATGGGGTGGGACAAGTGTCCCAATTGTCTCATCCCATTTATTTACGGGTACTCCTTGATTCTAGTTTCCTCGATTTGCGTGCCCTCGGGTCGTTTTACGAAAAACGTTTTTATAAATTATGAATCGACGTCACAAAACGAATCCAATAAAAATTGTCTCATCAAAAACGGAGTTCGAAAACGTAAATACGTAATCCTAAGGTTTCCGGTTTAGTCGCAAAGGACGTTAAAATAAAATCGTAAGTCCTAATCTTTTCTCGTAAATTTGTGAGTTTGTGAACTAACACAAATTTAAAACTCCAAAATAATATTCATGGACAAATTTATTTTTCTGAAATGTCGGACTGTCACCAAGGACGGTGTATGTAAACGTAAGCACGTAACGTTGAATCCTCCGGTTTAAACGTAGTCGACGCTACTTCAAGACGTAAATCCAAATTTCTTACCAAAAATATGTAAGTTCATATTGTAACATTAAAATAATATTTTCAAATAATATTTGAGAATAAAATATCAATCGTAAATTGACGGATTGTCACAGCTCATGTTATTCCCATTCAATCCATAACACAAGATTTAGAAAGAGAAATAGTAGAAAAGTAGAGAGAGAGAGAGAGAGAGTAGAGAGAGAAGTGGAAGGTTTACACTAAAACTAGGTGTTTTATGAAATGAACCAACACCCTCTTCCACATGTGGAAGAGGGTTATATATGCCACGGCTCTAAGGCCTTTGTGGGCTTCATCTTGGACCGGGCTTGGCATTCACTTAGGCATATAGCCCCTAACAAAGACAATATTAGCTTAAAGTCCAAGCCCGATTTTCCCGACTAACCTATTACTATACAAGACCAATAACGACTAAGATGACCTATTACATTCTTGTTCGACTATATAAAATACAAAGCTAACAATCTCCCCCAATGTATCGGTCATCTTAAAATGCTTAAAAAGCATAAGATGGTTGAGTGAATACATTCTTGTAGAGGAGATCTTCCTACTTTGGTCTTGTATCTTGGTCTTGATCTTGTTTGTAACAGCTTTGTTCCTTCATGCTTTCGTGATCTTTATCTTGAGCCTTTGTCATATGACTTTGAGTGCTTGAGATCTTCATCTGTACTCCTTGTGACTAAGATGACCTATTACATTCTTACATTCTTAGGTATCTTAATTATCGCCATCTTGTGCTCTTGTGACTTCTGAATCGACATTGGTTACACAGCTACGCCACCTTCTTGATATACAGTAACATATGCAGACACGGATGAAATGGCTTTGAACATTTCACCCTAACTCGGTAGCGTTTTACCACCGGTCGGTGAAGACCATTAAACGGTATTAAATACCGTACCTGTGATCAGGTAGATTCGATTAAGAACCTCCTTGACAGGGTTTCCCGGCGGTAGTAGCCAGTTCTCTTTACTCGACCGTCTCAAAGCAGACTGTGAACGTAAAGAGTGAATCATAAGGATAAATTATCCGTCTGATTACAGTCGTCAATTCAGATTTCCTGGAACAAGTTTGATTCTAAAAGAATCGCACCATTGTTGCTTTCTAGTTTGTCACAAGCTTGATTCATAGAGAATCTTGCGAGTTACCTACCGCAGTGCTGTTTGATCTTGATACTGGAAGGATTTCCATTCGTCACTGTGAACACTAATGAGTGTCACTCTGAATGTTCTGGAAAGATCACATGGATTTTGCGAAGAAACCTGGAATCAAGTTTGAATCAATTAAGAATCCAAACTTAGTTGCTTTCCAGTTCTCACATGTTTGATTCGTATAGAAACGCACAAGTTACCTACCATGAGCTTGTTTGATGCTGGCTCAAGCAGGATTTCCATCTTCATTGTGAATCGTATCACTCAGATGTTCTGGCAATATCACAAGGATAATGCGTAGGACTCGATTGTGTCCTAATGAGATGATAGATAGATCTCGTTTGGCTCTAGACTCAATAAGTGCATTTTGGTATTCGGAGGCTGGAGCAGACTGCCACCTTTTCAATATTAACTGACTCGGAGTGAGAAAGTCAATAGATACGTGTTGATCTCCGTGACAATGAGACACGTTTCTTTTAAGATAAACTCGAATGGCTGGGGAAGGGTTGTGCATCGCATCACTGGGTCCATGACACTTGTCTTCAAAAGATGTGTTAACCCGGTTTCTACCTAAGTTGCATAGAATATTCAACTCTTTCAATGCTTACCAATACGTCATCATTAGCACCTTGTTATGATTGTTCTAGTGCTAACTTAAGTAATTGGTCCGCATTCAGCTTCATTCCACTTCATCTTTCCTAAGGACAACTATTTCTAGCTATGGAATGTCCTTGGGTAGATCCCTCCGGTTCTGGTTGGATCATAGGACTTAGTTTCCTATCCTAAACCACCTTTTGACTCCATCGTTCCGTCGTGGATAGTAGGTTGTTTTGGGTAAGGATCGTAACCATAAAACCATTGAAAACAATTCAAAGTGCTTGATAAAAATCAAAACTTTTAACACTTTGAAAGTTTTATATTTTCAAAAAGCTCCCCTACACACATACATCGATAAACGAAATAGTTTGGCATGTGAAGGAAAGAGTTGCAATTGAGTCTTTAAGATCACATGTTGCGATATATTACATTTTAATCACATTTTCTCCCCCTATCTCTAATATAAAAATATAATATTAGAGATACCAATTGATTAAAATATGACATTTTCCGAAAAATCAACAGGAGAGAAACATGTGTGCACGTATGAATCATGGAACATTTTCAGTCGGGTCGCTCCCCCTCAACAATATATGTGTGTCTTGAGACAAAATTTGACAAAATTTTAGAAAGACGACACCACAAAATATGTTGAGGTACGGAGTTGAGATGCCTTTACCGATAATATATGACAGATTTAATATCATTTTCGGAATGTGTTGGATACATAAAATATGACAATTTAAGAGATGTACCTGATGAGACTGCTTTTATACATGGTCTCATCGTCCAAATCGGCCTTAAATTGCATAAAATATCATAAAACATGCCAAATATATGCTCGTGTTTGTTACTTGTGTATTTTTAGGTACGGATATTGAGGAATTGGCAAAAGAACACAAGAATCAATCAAAAACGAACACGGGAAATGAAGTCGCACAATGAACCAAGCTCAAATTTGGAATTTTGCAAAAAGACCCCTCAAGTTTGAAGAATTGGCAAAAATGGCCCCTCATCTTTGAAGAACTTGTCACTTTTAACCCTCCAACAAGTTAAATGTGCAAGTATAATCCCTCAAGTTTGAAGATATTGCAAGAATTGCCCTTGGAAAATGGTTAAGGATGCTAAAGTTAAGCATATGAGCCAAAAGGACTAAAAATGAATTGGTTTGGACGGCTGATGAAAGGATGTTAACTGGTTTGGACTAACAATGCAAAAAGATGATGGAGACTATGTTAAGTATAGGACTGGAAATGAAAACCCACACCCTTAGCCCAATTACCCCCCAAGCCCATTTCCATTAAAACCGGTTTTTAAATAAAACCTGGTCAAATGGTGGTCAACTCCCCACTAACCCATCTTTTCCCTCCCTTAACACCCATTTAAAATTAATTAAACCCAAAATAAATCAAAACCCCCCTTTTTGGCTGACGAACCCTAATCCCCACCCTAATTAATTTAAACCCAAACCAGAGGGTTATTAGCCCTAAAGGTGCAGATCACTAATTCCCTTAATCCTCACCATTTCCCACCACTCAGAAATAGGCCACGTGGCTTGTGGTCCTCACCCCCACACTCCCCTGCAAGTCCTTTTCGCACAAGAATCAAAACCCCGACAAGATGAACGATTCAAAGGCTACTCCTTGTCCTCCAAGTCCAAATTAACGTCCAAGATGAGGGAATCAAGCTGTCAAGCACATGTGATCCCTTTTTGACCAAATTCGTTCAAGAACAAGAGGGCATTTTGGAGATTTTTCAAATTAGGGTTTACATCTTTGTATTATTTTATTATTAGCCTAGAATGTTCCAACTAGTCTATAAAAAGGGTGTGAGCATGTTCACAATCCCTTGTTCCAGTTTTTGCATAACCTCTTGTAATTCCTTTTTTTTAATTAGTAAAGTTTGGTATTTGTTAAAATCAATTGTAATTCCTTTTATTTAATTAAAAAGTTTGTGTGTTGAGTATTATGCAAGGCTGAGTTCCAATTTCAGAAAGTTTGAGTTTGATTTTTTTTTAAAAAAAAAGGTTGTCAAAAAGGTTTTAAAAAAAAAGTCTCTAATTCAGGAAATTGTGTTCTTGGAAGTGAAAGTGGAAGAGGACCAATGATTTGTGAGTTTTGAGAAGGTTTTAAAACGTGGTGTTAAGTCTTGAAAAGATTTGTGAAGTTTTTAAGAAGGAAAATTTAAAACAGAATATATTGCATGCTTGTTCTTGTTTTGGGTTTCTTTGAATAAACAGGTACAAGTGTTGATTTGTTGAAGTTTTTCAGCCCCAACCCGAGTTGGGAAGGAGATGGATTTTCATCCATTTGGACCTTGGATGTAAGGTCCAAAGGTAAAACCCTTTTCCTTTTGGTAAAAGTTTAGAAAATAGCAAGTGGAGTGTGATTTGTGATCTAGTTGCTCATTTGTGCTATAAGCTGCTTGATTGGTGCTATTTTGAGTAGTTATGCATGTTCTATAGTATATGAATCAGTTTTCATAGGTTGCATTAGGTTTTTGTTTGAGAAAAATTGATTTTTAGAAAATAAAGTGGTGTTTGGCAATACGTTTTAGCAGGGTAGTGATTTGATTTGAGTGATTTAAAAGGTGTTAGATTGCTTGAATTTGGTTTAGATAGGTTTTTAATTAAGTATTAAGTTAGTTTGAAACAAGTTTAAGTTAGATTTGTGAGGTTTTAAAAGAAAAAGAGCAAGTAAAATCTGTGTATGCCCTTATTTGCTTATTTTTCTTGATTTTGGGTTGCTTAAATCTGGTATCTTGTTAGTGTTAGTGTTACTTGAGGTCTGATTTGGTTTGCTTGTTAGTTAAAGTTTGTGTGTGCAAGAGATTTGAGTCTAGAAATCACTAGGTTGCAAGCTAGCTGTCAAATAGCCCACTGTCATAGTTAAACATCACTGAGAATGGCATAGGGCCTGTGTGCATTGTTTTTTTGTGTGATATTGCTTGCTAAGTGATTGTTCTTGCTAGTTGTTGACTCCTTGAGCTTAAATAAGCTCAAGGGTGCCATTTTGCTCCAACAAAAAGCATCAAATAAGCCCACAGCCTTGTCCTCTTGGCTCTCAAGGGTGCATAAGTGTGCACTCACACTTTCTTTCAAGTGTTCAAGTAAAACTGTCACGTTTTGGATTTGATTTTGAGCATAATCTGGCATAACAAAAGGGTATTGGGGTTGAAACATAAGCTCACAAAGGTCACTGTTTGATTTGACAAGAGTTAAAAAAAAATATATACAAGCTGCGCCGCAAGTCACAAGCATTGCGGCGCAACTGAAGGAGCCACAGTTCTAGGTGCTCTCGCAACATTAGTTGCGGCGCAAGATACCAGCGTTGCGGCGCAACAAAAGTGATAAAAAGGGGGGGTGCCAGGACTCGAACCCGTGACCACCCGTTCACCACACCAACACCTCAACCAACTGCGCCCTGGGGACTTTGACTAATCAGTTTGGTTTCAAACTTTACTTAACCCTTTTTCTTTTGTCTTATTTAAAATTAAGCCGTAGGGTTTAAGCTTATTTCTAGCTTATTTATAAGCTGTTTTTTGTTCCTTTTATTTTTCCTAGGTTTTTAATAGTACTTTTGATTTTTAAAAATTGGTTTTACATTTTTCCATTTATTAGTTTATTTTTTAGAATTTAATTATTAGACGTTTTTTATAAAATCCATAAAAAATACCAAAATAGTTTTTATTCTTAGGAAAAATAATTTTTAGTTTTTCAAATATATTTTTGAGGTTTACATGTGAAAAAGTTTTCAAAAACTTTAATTTTTGATTTTATTTAATTTTAGGGTTTTTTTTAGCAACTTTAAAAATTAATATAAAATTCATTAAGAGGTTTTAGAAACTTTAATTTACATTTTCTTCTTAGTTAGAATATTTAGGATTTTTGAGAGTTTTTTAGAATTTATTTGAGGACTTTTAATTTTTTAGAATATTTTATTATTATTTTATTCATTAAAATAAAAAGTTTTATTTTAATTTCTTTTTCATTTTTCCTAGGTTCTATATCATTAATTAGGACTTTTCCCATTTGTAGAATAATTTTTAGGCTTTTCAATTAATTTTTAGATTTAATTTAAGATTTAATACATTTTAATAGTTTTTAGGAGTTTAAAAATAGTTTAATTTGGTTTTAAAATTTTTAAAAATAGTTTTTAGTTTAATTAAGTCATTTTTGAGGTTTACAAACTATTAAATCTTGTTTAGGGCTTTTTAATATTTAAAAGTAATTTTTAGGGCTTTAATTAGCATTAAAAAGTCATTATTAAGTTAATTAAAAGGTTTTGGCAAGTTTGAATTTTTTGTAAACCCTTAGAATATTATTTGGGAGTTTTTAGTAATTTTTAGAAATTTTTAGGTTTAAATTTTAAATTTTGTGTCTTTCACGTTCTTCGTCGTAACTTTCTAATAGTGTTTTGCCTTATTTTTCTAATTTTTAATTTTTTTCGTCTTCGTCATTTTCTCTTCTTTTCTTCTCATTAATAATCAAAAACAAAATCTATCAATTCAATTCACAACGCACTAGCCTCCTCGAGAGAACGATCCCACCTCATCAAGGGTCATAAGTGCTTGGTTTTCCTAAACCGACGCTTAATACTTACCGCTTTTTGTGTGATTTTACTACTATCAAAAATGGCGCCGCTGCCGGGGAGGCGTGTTGTGTTTTGATTGACCATTGTTGTTTTTCTATATTAGCCATAAATATAATTGTATTAATAGCACTCTATTAATACGTATTATCGTTTTTCGGTTTTTGTGTGAATACTATTAGTATATTGTATACGTAGAACAATAAATACACAAGTACTCCAAATACGTGAGCAATCACAACCTTGATTCGGGATTTCATCACTCGATCATTGTATTCGAATCTCAAACCAAAGAAAAAGGCAAAAATAGATAAATACTTTCGTGAAGCTTGATTTTGATAATACAAACTATAAGGTGGGTATAAGGCGGTTGTATTTCACAACCTAAAGCAAAAAGGCTCTTAAGTGCTTCGCGCCGCCTCGTTTCCTCCGCTTGCTTGTGCGTATTTGATTTTGAGAGTGAATCGAGGGTTTTGCCGCCCAAAGTATTACTACATATCATATATATTTTCTTGGTTTCGTTTGATTAAACCCTCTTGAACGATTTGGTGTTCCACCATCGTTCTAAAGTCATCGAAGGCGTTCACTCCACGTGTTCGTTTTCATTCCTTGAGGCCTTTTTAATCAAGAGATTTGATTAGTGAGGAGATTTGTGGACTTGTTGTCTACTTAATATATTCACCAATTCCAAAAAAAAAAGGTTAATACAATCAAAAACCACAAAAAAATTGAAAAAACACAAAATACCAAAAAGAATCTTCTTTGCTCGCCTTCTCGTTGTACGTGACGTTTATGCAAACTCGCTCTAAAGCTAGACGTGCTCGTAAACGAAGAAACAAATCGACTACTCCTTCTAGTGAGGAGACTCCAATTGAGGAACCTATTATAGAACAAGAAGCTATCATGGCTAATCGTACTATGATGGAGTTGCTTCAAGCACCCACCGAGGGTTTTGGAGAGGCCATTGTGATTCCCGCCATCCTTGCGGAGAACTTTGAAATCAAAACGGGTTTAATGTCTATGTTGCAAGCAAACAAGTTTCGCGGTCATGAAAAAGACAACCCACATTATCACATTAGGCAATTTAATCGTCTCACCGCGACAAGCAAGTTTAAGGATGTACCACACGATGCCATTAAGATGATGTTGTTTCCTTACTCGTTAGATGGACCCGCCAAGATTTGGCTCGAGAAAGAACCGCCAAATTCGATTTTGACATGGGCCGATCTCGTGTCTAAATTTGTGAATCAATTTTTTCCACCATCTAAGACAACACATTTGAAAAACGAGATTTCACGTTTTACACAAAGACCAAATGAAAGTTTTTCAATGGCTTGGGAGAGATTTAAAGAAATGCTACATGAATGTCCACACCATGATTTTTCCGAATTGCATCAAATTGACACTTTTTATAATGGGCTTAATGAACATGAACGAGATTATTTAAATGCCGCCGCGGGTGGTAATTTTTTGTGCAAAACGACCAATGAGGCTTTGAAAATCATAGAAAATAGGTCTAAGGTCTATAGCCCTCGTAACACACCGAGTGTTGCCAATTTGGGCTCGTCATCATCTCGTTCCATTAATGCCTTGCAAGATGAAGCAAATGAGGAGAATCGGTTTTTCGATAGGTTTTCGACTCTTATGTCTCATTGGAAAGCTCAAGAAGCTTCAAGCACCGCTTCGGTTAAAGCGGTTGCTAAGAGTTGTATTTCGTGTGGTGGAGCTCATGATTTTTCCGAGTGCATTACCGCGGATGGTAACACTTCGAATGCTTTTGTAGCCACGGGAACTTATAACCAAATAGGTCAAGGTTCACGTTCAAATCAAGCTCCACAAAATCAAAATGCTAATAATTATCGAAACAACAATCAAGGTGGAAATTACCAAGGAAATCAAAGGAATTATAACAAGGGTAATTACCAAAGTGGAAATGGGCAAATTTCAAACCAAAACCAAAACCGTGATTTTCAAACTCCTACTCAAGGTTTTCAAAATGCTCACACTAAAAATTTGCAAGGAGAATTTTTAGATTATGCTAAGGCTAATGATGCTAAGTTTGATAACATGCAACGTGAGATGATTAGCTTAAGGTCCGAATTGAAAAACGAGCTTAAAACCGAACTTGCTAATGAACTTAAAACTCATGCTAATAAAATGGAAGGAAATGTCACACGACTCCAACAAAATCAACAAAAAATGGAGCAAGGACAACATGAGATTAAGCAAGAGTTGTTGAAAGCGGATGCTAGGCAATCTAAGTTTGAAGATCGTATGGCTAAAATGTTTGAAGCTATCATGTGTAAGCCCTCTTCTTCGGGTGGTCTTCCTAGTGATACCATCGTAAACCCGAAAGGAGAATTGAAGGTTATTACCACTCGTAGTGGTAAAACTTTCAAAGAACCCATTTCTCGTCCAAGTACTTCTATGGAGAAGGAAAAAGAGAAAGAACCCGAGGTCGTGGTTGAAAAGGAGCAAGTTCAAAGCCCACAAAGTACCGCTCAAACCACACCTACGGTTGAACCAATACCCATTATGGAACCCGAGATTCCAAGGCCGATGCCTATGCCTAATTTGCCCCAACCCACACCACCTTTACCCTACCCATCAAGACGAGACAAGGAAAAGGCACAAGAACGAAATAATTATCAATTTGAACTTTTTATGAAAATGTTTCGTGACTTGCATTTTAATATAAGTTTTGCCGACGCCTTAGTCATGATGCCTCGATTTGCCGCGAACTTCAAGAGTATGTTGAATAACAAAGAAAAATTGCAAAAATCGTCTAGTTGTTCTTCGGTTTTTCTAAGCCGCATACCTCAAAAAGTCGGTGATCCTGGAAAATTTTTAATCCCATGTGCTATCCAAGACATGGAAGAATGCTACGCCTTGGCCGATCTTGGTGCTAGTATTAATTTGATGCCTCTTGAGATTTTTAAATCGCTCAATCTTCCAAATCTCACTCCTTCAAGAATGTCAATCGAAATGGCCGATCATTCTACGATTCTAGCTTGTGGAGTTGCCGAGGACGTCTTTGTGAAAGTTGGGAAATTCTATTATCCCGTGGACTTCATAGTTGTTGATATTCCCATCGATCCTAAAGTTCCGTTAATTTTAGGTCGATCTTTTTTGGATACCTCGAGAGCACTTATCGATGTGCATGCAAGAAAAATCACTCTTCGTTTCAATGAGGAAGAACTCGTCATTAATGCAACCCAAAACTCCACTCTTTCTCATGTTTATTCAATCACATCTTTGTACAATGTCAATCCCATCAAAAACATGTGTCAAAGGATTTCTAATAGAGTTTTAGGAGTTGATAAAAATGAAGTTCCGTCCCCTCCGCCGATGGAGGTTAAGAGTGTTAAGCCTTTGATACCAATCTCGAGTGATTCTTCGGATGATGAATACGTTGATCCCGATGGGGAGGTTTTCTTTGTTAACAAAAGATTTGAAAACTTGCCACCACCTAAACCAAAACGCTTTCAAAATGTGAGAATTTTTAGTGTGACTAACATTGTTTTAGATACACCAAATACTTTTGACATAATTAAATCGGGTTTTCACAAGGAGAGTGTTAAAGATGAAAAAGGAAAAGATTTTGAATCTAATTTAAAAGATTTTTCTACTATTCTAACTCCGTCATCACCGCGTGTCTTGAGTACTACAAGCTCGTCTACCTCTTTTGACGATGTTTTGTGTGGACCTAGTGTGGGGGAAGCCCCTTATGTTCCCTCCCCTTTCTCCACCGAGGACGAGATATTTGATCCTGGAATTGCTTTTATAGGGAAATCTCGGTCTTCCACCGATGCAATAAATGGAAAATCTTTTCATTTGATTGGTGCGAGTCTACCTCGAGTAGCTCATGTTTTTAGAGACTTACCCATTGTCCCACCCTTCTATTTCTTCTTATCTATTTTCTTGAAACTCTTTGAGTTTGTGTTGACACACGACAAAGTGGCGTTGATTTGTTTTTCCAAAGAAAACGAGAACGCCATCTTTGATCCCGGTATTTTGCATCATCAAAGGACTTAGTCCTTAATACCGGTTGTTTTTGGGCCTTGTTTATCATGTAAGCCCCACCAAAAATTGACCAAACCATGATTATCCCTAAATGATCACATTTATGGGGATTCGAGTCGAGCTTTTGACTCGGTTATCAAAAACAAGGTGCCTCGTGGGGGAGACCCATGCTTATCCATGTACATATTATTGCTTTCTAATTAGTTTAATGTGAGGGGATTTGTGCCCTTCCAACCTTTGTTCCGTGGTTGTTTGTGCATTGTGTCTTTTAGATCATCATCTTCACGATTGGAGCCTCTCGTGTTCGTTTCATGGGAGCACTCGATCGTTTGCTATGGAGGCCTTTCCCAATATCCATCATGATATATCCTTTTATGTTCTAACCTTAGGTTTTATAGCACACTTCATAAACGGCTATTACTTATTGGTTACACCCTTTCCATGCTAGATTAGGCATTCGACTACGTCTCTAGTATGGGGGTGTTTGTACCCCTAGACTCGAAACATTGAGGACAATGTTTAACTTTAGTATGGGGGGGTGAATAGATACTTGCCTTGCCAAACCTTCACGCTTTCCAAAGTTTATCTTTTTGTTTATCGTTTTTGTTGCAAAATAAGGCTAAAAATGGCCAAATTTTAAAATTTTTCTCATGTTTCATAAGTGTTTGAAGACACGAATGTAGATTTTCCGATGGCGAGAATAAGAGTAATTTTTGACTCGACCGTGCGTGTTGAGCACTTAGCTTTGGTTCCTTAACTACACATTAGGCTAAGTCTCTTAAATGAGGACGAGAAATGATAGAGTTAATTATAAGTTACTATGCTAAACGTAGAGTACTCGTATTCTTTCAAAAACTCATGTGTTCTTGTTGTTTGCTTATTCTCCCTTCGCATGTAAATATTTTTTTTGCTTAATAAATATTGATTTAGCGGTTTAATTTTGATTGTTGGGTTTCTAGTCTTTTCTAGTAGCTTCCGTGTAATTAAATTGGGAAGACATTAAGATATCGCCAGCGTCACGGTTTTGAAGTATTGGCAACCCGAATAATCGAAAGCTTCACCTAATAATAAGATTTCAAGTGCTCACCAAAATCTAGCAAACAATTTGAAGCCCCACAAGGCCTAAAATCTATGCAAAATTGAAAGTGAATCAAGCCTTAATCTTCGAAGCTTTAAAGATCCAAAATTCGCTTTAGCGTGAGGATATACGTCTTTGGCTAATAAAACCACCGATGAGGCGGATAATAAAAGGCAAGGCAAGACCGAAGTCATAATAAAAGCTTCATGGCGAAGTTGAATAAAAGATGGAGGTAAACCAAAGATAATAAGGTCCTTCCGTTAGGGGACGTATAAAAGTCTTGGTAATAAGTCTCATGTTCAAAACCGTTATAAAACCGTGTTTATCGATTCTTCTTGTCAACTTAATTTTTTAACATCGTTGTCTATTAGGAGGGGTTATTGATTTGATGGTCTTAGTTACACCGTTAGGACTCTATTTTTAGACCTAAATCTCTATTATCGCATAAGTCAACAATGTATCCTAGTGATCATTAAGACATAATAAAATATAAGAGATACAACTTAGGAATAATGGGAGAATAAGTACGTGATTAGGGCATATGAGTAGTGTTAGCATTACTAACTTATAATGACAATGATCTCGTTGCACGCTTAGCATGGAATTAAGGTGAAAATCGAGGACGATGAAATTATTTCTAACAAAGCATTCACGTGTTCTTATTCTATGAACCTAAACGTCCCATTTTGCGATGAAAATCATACATTATGTCTAAAACGCAAGTAGTAGTAATTGTAGTGTGTAGCTAGTTATCATTTCAATAAAGTCATAAAATTAAATTTTGGAGATGCTTTGATACTTTATTCTTAGCATTGCGTGAGGGCACGGCAATGGTTTAGTATGGGGGAGTGATGAGACTGCTTTTATACATGGTCTCATCGTCCAAATCGGCCTTAAATTGCATAAAATATCATAAAACATGCCAAATATATGCTCGTGTTTGTTACTTGTGTATTTTTAGGTACGGATATTGAGGAATTGGCAAAAGAACACAAGAATCAATCAAAAACGAACACGGGAAATGAAGTCGCACAATGAACCAAGCTCAAATTTGGAATTTTGCAAAAAGACCCCTCAAGTTTGAAGAATTGGCAAAAATGGCCCCTCATCTTTGAAGAACTTGTCACTTTTAACCCTCCAACAAGTTAAATGTGCAAGTATAATCCCTCAAGTTTGAGGACTTTTAATTTTTTAGAATATTTTATTATTATTTTATTCATTAAAATAAAAAGTTTTATTTTAATTTCTTTTTCATTTTTCCTAGGTTCTATATCATTAATTAGGACTTTTCCCATTTGTAGAATAATTTTTAGGCTTTTCAATTAATTTTTAGATTTAATTTAAGATTTAATACATTTTAATAGTTTTTAGGAGTTTAAAAATAGTTTAATTTGGTTTTAAAATTTTTAAAAATAGTTTTTAGTTTAATTAAGTCATTTTTGAGGTTTACAAACTATTAAATCTTGTTTAGGGCTTTTTAATATTTAAAAGTGATTTTTAGGGCTTTAATTAGCATTAAAAAGTCATTATTAAGTTAATTAAAAGGTTTTGGCAAGTTTGAATTTTTTGTAAACCCTTAGAATATTATTTGGGAGTTTTTAGTAATTTTTAGAAATTTTTAGGTTTAAATTTTAAATTTTGTGTCTTTCACGTTCTTCGTCGTAACTTTCTAATAGTGTTTTGCCTTATTTTTCTAATTTTTAATTTTTTTCGTCTTCGTCATTTTCTCTTCTTTTCTTCTCATTAATAATCAAAAACAAAATCTATCAATTCAATTCACAACGCACTAGCCTCCTCGAGAGAACGATCCCACCTCATCAAGGGTCATAAGTGCTTGGTTTTCCTAAACCGACGCTTAATACTTACCGCTTTTTGTGTGATTTTACTACTATCAGTACCCAACAACATTAAAGGCTTGATTTTAAAACGCTCCCCCTCAAAAATTGATCAAAATAACATATGACATTATATAGATATAAAAACCGTATATGAGGAAGGGAGTGTTGAACACACAATTTTAAAAGATTTAGAAAAACCTTTTTGAGAAATTCTTGAAAAATTGTGTTCAACAGTTTTAAAATAATCAGGATAGAAGACTTCTCTTCTATTGCTTAGGGAAAGCGCACTGAAACGTACACTTCCATTTCGGGTCCGTTTTTCATGAGCTCAAAACTTCGATTGTTTTGTGACTAGGTCATGATCGAGAAAAACAAATTTCCCGTTATGAAGGATAAGTTATCATCCGTGATAAACTTTCCTTAAGTTGAAGTTCGAGGTCTAAGCTGACATTTACTTAGAAATCGTTTTTCATGAACTTAAAAACTTTGAATGTTTTTATAAGAAGCTCATGACCGAGAAATATTAATTTCTCGTTGAGAAGGATAAGTTATTGTGCGTGATAAACTTTCCTTATTTGAGGTCCGATTCCTAAGCTGTGATCTGCTTAGAAGTCATTGTTAGAGAAACATCAAGCAACTTCATTTGCCAAAACCTCCAAGTCTTCTGGAGTCATATACTTCATACCAAGACGGCCAACGAGATACGCAAACCTATCTTTCGAGAGAGCTTTTGTAAACAAGTCTTCCAGCTGGTACTCAGTTCTGACAAAGTATAATTCCACGATGCCGCGTTCCACTTGTTCCTTGATGAAGTGATATCTTACATCATGTGCTTGGTGCGGGAGTGCTGAACCGGATTGCAAGATATGGCTATGGCCAACTTTGAGTCACAATACATAGGTATTTTATCAAAGTGGAAGCCATAATCCGTGAGTTGAGTTCTCATCCAGAGGCGTTGAGCACAACACGCGGATAGAGCCACATATTATGCTTCAACTGATGAGAGCGAAGTGCAATCCTGCTTTTTTGACGACCAGCTGACAAGCTTGTCTTCCCCTAGAAATTGTATGCTACCAGAAGTGCTTTTTCGACAATCAAGACAACCTGCGTGATCAGAATCTGAAAAAGCTGTTAGATGAAAACCGGTTTCCCTCGGATAACAGAGTCCCATGTGAATGGTATTCTTAAGGTATCGAAAGATCCGTTTAACCTCTTTGAGGTGCTTTTGTGTAGGTCTAGCTTGATATCGTGCACAATAGCATGTGGCATGATGAATATCAGGCCTGCTGGCTGTAAGGTACATAAGTGACCCGATCATACTGCGATATCGCGTTTCGTCTACGGGATACGAGTACAAGTCAGCGTCTAGGGATGTGGTCGACAATGGTGTACCAACGCGAGCACATGAGGTCATACCACGCTTTTTAAGTATCTCTTGAGCATACTTAGCTTGGTTAATGAAGATACCACGTGGGGATTGATGAATCTGGAGGCCTAAAAAGAATTTTAGCTCCCCCATCATTGACATTTCAAATCTGCTGTGAATTAATTTTTCAAAACGTTTTGAAAGTTTTGGGTTCGTAGAACCAAAAATAATGTCATCAACATAAACTTGCACCAGCATTATGTCATCCCCATATTTATTAGTAAAGAGAGTAGGATCAATAGAACCTTTGGAGAGTCCTTTGGACACCAAGAAGTTTGAAAGTTCTTCGTACCATGCCCTTGGAGCTTGTTTAAGTCCATATACAGCCTTCTTGAGACGATAGACTTTGTCAGGATGATGTGGATCGATGAATCCTTCCAGCTGATTCACATACACTTCTTCCTTCAAATGACCGTTGAGAAAAGCAGTTTTAACGTCCATCTGAAAAACCGTGAAGCCCTTATGTGCAGCATAAGCAAGGAATATCCTGACAGCTTCCAAACGAGCGACTTGAGCGAATGATTCATCGTAGTCTATGCCTTCTTGTTGACGGTATCCCTTAACCACAAGACGAGATTTGTTTTTGATGATGGTTTGTTCTTCATCCAGTTTGTTTTTCCAGATCCATTTGAAATCTAAAATTGACATTCCATAGGGTCGGTCAACAAGTTCCCAAACATTTAGGCGTTCAAACTGATGAATTTAGTCTTGCATTGATTCAATCCACGCATGATCAGTCATGGCTTGTTTGATGTTTGTAGGTACAGTTGAACTCACGGTGAGTGCATACATACACACATCGCCATCGGTTTCGAGTTGTCTGCGTGTTCTAACAGGTTGTGAAGGATTTCCAATGACTTGCTCCAATGGATGATTACGTGTCCAATGGTGGGTGGATGGATATGGTTTGTAAAATGTATGCATGTTGGACGGATCAACATGTTGAGTAGAAGACTCTCCGACTTCGTGTACCGGTGTACCGAACAGATTGATAAATTCTTCTTCGTCAAGTTGTGCATCGACTGCTTGATTGTTGTTTCATGCTTTAGCATTGACGGTTGGTGATGTTGGTTGTATGATTGTTTCTTGAGTTTGTTGAGTATCCAATGGAATTGTCTCTTGAGCAACGGTTGCTGAAGTAGATGCAGTTGTGTCTTTTTGACTTTGTTCGGGTGCATCAGTAGTGGTGACAGCAGAAGGCTTTGACACAACTTGATTTTTTCAATAGTAATATTCATCAAACATTGGATCATATAAATCAACCAACTCATTCATATGTGTCGTATCCGTCGAGTCTGCTATAGGAGTACTTTGTTGACATTCTTGCACGGGACGTACACTGTTTTGTGTAGGTGCCATTGCTGGACAATGAGGTGCGGGACTTGAGCTATTGTGATCAAGTACCATGTGTGGCAATTCGTCAAAGTTCACATGAATTGTTTCGACAATAATCTTTGTTCTCTTGTTATAGACTCAAAATCCTTTCGACAATGTAGCATACCCCACAAAAATACATGCATCACCTTTTTCTTTCATCTTATCGAGATTCTCACCGTCTTTAAGGATGTAGCATAAAGATCCAAATACGTGAAAGAATTTGACAGTAGGTTTCCTGCCATTGATGATGTGGTAAGGTGTCTTTTCATGTCTAGGGATGACGAGAGAACGATTCTGAGTATAACAGGCAGTTGCAATTGCTTCAGCCCAGAAGAATAGCGGTAATTTAGAAGCAGAAAGCATTGTTCGAGCAGCCTCAACCAAAGTACGGTTCCGTCTTTCGACAATGCCGTTTTGTTCAGGAGTTCGAGCAATAGACGTTTGATGTTCGATGCCTTCTTCATGAAAGTAAGATTGCAAGTTCTTGTTCAAAAATTCAGTACCCCTATCTGTTCTTACGGTTAAGACTTGAGCTTGAAGATTGCGTTATATCATCTTGAGAAAGTTTTTGAGAACCTCTGGTGTTTCATCTTTGGACCTTAAGAAGAAAGTCCATGTGTATCTAGAGTAATCATCAACAATCACGAGAATATACTTTTTCCCGTTAATACTCTCTACACGCATGGGACCACATAAATCCATGTGTAGAAGTTCCAATCGTCCTTTTGAGCTTGGGGTAGTCTTTGATTTGAAAGACTTCCATTTTGCTTTCCCCAACTCACAAGAAGAACAAAGATGGTCTTTGACGAATTTTAACTTTGGGAGACCGGTCACAATATCATTTTTCGAAAGCAAGTTGATGGTGTCAAAGTTGAGATGTGACAATCGTTGATGCCATAACCATGCTTGAGATGAAGAAGCTTTAGCCATTAAGAAAATTGGATTTGTTGAAGATGTGTCTTGAAGAGTTATAGTGTAGAGATCAGAACCACGAGAACCTGTAAGAAGGTCATTCCCATCGTAGTCTCTAACATAGCAAGTAGATTTCCGAAAAGCCACCTCCAAATCCGCATCACAAAATTGACCAACCGAGAATAAATTGTGATTCAGTCCCTCGACGTAATAAACCTGTTGGATAGTGAGATTTCCTTGAACAAAATCGCCATATCCAAGTATCGGTGCAAACTGATCATTTCCAAACCGCACCGTACCCAGAAACTTCTCCACGAAGTTAATGAGAAGCTTGAGATTTCCCGTCATGTGCTTTGTGCACCCGGAGTCCATTATGAATAGGATGATTTCTACAAGTTGCAGAATAATTAGAAGACAATGTAGCATTTGACAAATGGGAGCCCTTGATAGAAACGGGTTCCAAAATAGTAGTGGACCTAGATTCTAGAGGCAAGCTAACATTCATAGACCCAATTAGAATAGGGGTTGTCTTAGGTACCCATTTGTATCCGGGTGGTGTAAATATTGAATACCCCCGTGTACATGTCCTAATCATGTTCTCATAAAGCTTCTTTAACCTGCTTTTTTTACGTAGAGTAGTGGATTCTAACGCACTTAGTTTCTTAAGTGGTTGATCAGTGGATTGGTTCAAAGTTCTTGTGGGTTCACTAGTACTAGTGGGCACACGAATAGGCTTCCTAGTTCTAGTATTCACGCCATTATGATTAAGAGCACAAACATCATGATTGAAAGTACGAACAAATTTTCCACATTCAACACAAACAAATTCAACATTCGAGGTCTTAGCATTTAAATTGTCATTACATGCAGTTACAGACGTTTTATTCTTAGAAAACTTAAAATTCCTACGGTGGTCTTCTACTTCCAACTTATTTCCTTGACTATTGTTAGGCATGACCTTATCTTGCATTCTATTGCTCTTAAGCTGTGGTCCGCTAACGCTAGTAGTGGGGATTACTCTTGTAGAAGAATACACACGTTGATTAGTTTTCCTAATATTCTCAGGTAACTGAGATGTTCCAGTTTGAGTGGGCTTAGTGTTCATCTTATACATTCCAGGTGCTATCACATTGCTACTCTTATCATTTCCTATCTTAGGCGAAGTCTGTGGGGATTGTCCCAAAATAGATGATTTGGGGCATTTAACCGCATTCGGTTGACGAACGGCGGATGGTTTACCCAAAACAGACTTTCCATTCATTTTCTCAATGATTTTCTGTAACTCACTTATGGCTATGTCCCTTTCTTTTAGCTGAGCTTTCAAATCATTTATTTCGAAATCTTTTTCATTTAGTAGACGAAACGAAGAAGCTTACATTTCTTGACACTTTTTATGATTATGAGATTTTTCACCTTTTTGTAAAGCAAGTTCAAGAGAAATGGAGTGTTTCTCAAGTTGAGAAAAACTTTTCGAAAGTTTGTTATATGACTGAATTTGTTTCGAAAGCTCTACTTCAAGATTGTGACATTTCGCGTCCGATTCTGACACTAGACATGCTACATGACAATATTTATCAAGATCGGTATACACACCGAGTATAGCATTCATATGGTCAGCATAAAAGTATTCCTTAGAAAGTCGATCAATTTCGTTATAAAGTTGGTGTTCTTGTGTTTTTAATTTAGTTTGAAGAAAATCAACTTCATCTTCAAGAGATTTAACATAACTTAAATCAGTTAACATTTCCTCAGTGAGAGCATTATAAAACATTTCCACATTTTTTAAAAGATCATCAATTGTTGGAACAATGCATTGTTGAATGACGACTTCTACTTGTGGGTTAGGTTTAATATTCCAAAAGGTATCCCTAGAAACTTTTTCATAGTCGACGACACCTTTGTACAAATTTAAAACCCCTTGTTTTATAAACTCAAATTGCTGAACACTTTTGCTTTTCTCATCCCATTTACGTTTTTCCTCCGAAATTTGTTTTTCTAACAAAATTGATTGCTTTTTGAAACTCCTTTTTAAAGAAACTTTCTTTTGGGGTTCATCACTTGGTGGTGGAACACTATTGTACATCTTTTGTTCTTTGGAAAGTTCTTTTTGAGGAACAAACTTAATATAATTATCAGAAACAGAAAGGTTTATTAAATCACTTAAGTTTGATCGACTTTCTTCTTGTTGTCGAATGATTGCGTCGCAGTCAGGGGAAAGCATAAGAGCAAGATTATCAACATAACAACCGATATCATAAAGAGCAGGATTGGTACTTTGAACTTTCTTGAGATATTCAGGCTTGACAAAACTCGTTTTCATATTTCTATTGAGCATATTCATAGTTTGAATAGACTGACCCGTTTTGTAAACAATGTTGTTTAACGTGTCGACTCTCTTTTCCAAAGCAAGAATTTTTTCAATATCCTTTTCTTCACGAGTTTTATAAAGCTCAGTTTGTTCTTTGTTAACCGACTCTATTTCAGTAATTTGGAGTTTATGTAGCAGTAGTTGTTCTTCAAGGTCCAATATCTTTTGTTTTGACATATGAATTTCGTGTGTTACTTCAGAACAATATTGTTCATTGAGCACCTTACGTTCATATACCAAACCATTAGCTATCGCAACCCGTCGATCAGCTTCTTGTACATAATCACACTCTTTAAGCCTGTCTATCTCCTGGGCTAGGGATGTGTTTGCTTGCTTCAAACGTTTATTAGCCTCTTTGTTTTCCTCAATTTCATGTTTTAAAGAATCAATAATAGACGCAAGCAAATCACGGTCCTCATCCGAGTTAGTATCCTGAACAGCTTTTCCGTCATCATTACACATATGCTGTGAATCCGTAGAGATATTGCTATCCTCCGTGTCTATTACATATGTGTCATTGATGCTTTCGGGTTGCTCAGGATGACGTCGTTCATTAGCAAACACATTATAGTTATCATGTGATGGTACCTTTTCAAGTGGCTCAGAATCATAGATGGGTCCAGAAGTATCATCAGTCTCTGGGATCACTTCTTGAATCTTTGCCATGTACACATAATGTGCCTCCAACTCTTGATCATCGGCTTCATCATCAGTGTCATCACGCCAGTCAACTTCATCTACTGTGAGTGGAATTCCTGCTTCCTCTTTCTTACATAGCAACATCTTTTCCTTGTGATATCCCGAATCCTTAACCCTTTTTGGCTTCTGGCATTCCCTAGCCATGTGCCCATATCCCTTGCAGTTGAAGCATTGAATCCCAGTCTTTTGCATAACCGGAGTGCCTATAGTCTCTCTAGCCCCAACTTGATTCAGCATCCTCTGATTATCATACCTAGCATCACTATCATACCTAGATGCATGATCAACTTCCTTATATCTAGCATTGGATGATGATCTGAGGTTGTTGTTGGTAGGTTTGTAGATCTTCTTATAAGTTGTGGTGAGTAAAGACATGAGTTCCTCAATCTTCTTATCCCTTGAAGTTTGTTCATCATCACTGTCTCCATCTGACTCGGTGTCATACTTTGGAGGTGGAGTGGGGACAATTGCTTTTGCTTTGTGTTTAGCAGCAGCTAGAGGTTTGGTGGATGAGCTTGATGACTTTGAGGAATGAGTAGGTGGTTGTTGACGGGGAACGGGTTTTGTTGAAGTAGCAACCACAAAAGCAATAGAATTAGCAGACCGTTCTGCCTTTTCAGCCCTTAGTTCATTCACTTCATTCTGATGTTGTTTTAAGATATCATAAAGTTTGTGATAGGAGATGGTCTTGATATCTTCTCTTTGTTTAACCAAAGTCACAAACCTTTGCCATTCCGGTTTGAGTTGAAGTAGAAACTGAACATTGGCATGATGGTTGGAGATGGTGCACTGATTTCTAACAAGCTCATTCATCATTTTGTAGAATCTCGAGTAATATGAGTCAATGGATTCACCATCTTCAGATGTGAATTTTCCAAACTCCCAAAGTAGATTAGTCTCGAGATCTTGAACATTGATCGACTCACCTTGCTTCAATCGATGAATTGCATTCCACATTTCCATAGCATTAGGACATGCATCAACTGTGGAATATATATCGTTATCAATTCCAGTGAGTATGAAGTTTACAGCATCAGCTTCAACTTGGAGGAGTTTCTTTTTCTCAGCAGAACATGTGTCAAAATCCTCCATAGCTCGTATAGTTGATGAAGTACCATCCTCTGCCTGTGTGGTAATTGGTCTGAATTCAAAAACTGGAGGTGGATTCTCAAGGCAGTGACGAAGAGCAGTTCGGTTTTCTTTTTCTTCGAGAAATATGAGAAAACGATATCTCCATTGAACGTAACAACCGGCAGTGAGCACAGGTGGATTACCGTTGCCACCCTGTTCCAAACGAATTTGATTAGCAGTTGCAATGTTGATGTTGTTGTTAGACATGGTGAATACTTGTGAATGAATTGCAAATCTTAGTGGATTGTTGTGATTTGATTGTGGTTGAAATTTCAAAAGTTCCAAAAAAAATTTTTTTCCAGTCCGACAATAAATTCCTCAGTCCGACAAAACGGTAAGCCGAAAAAATTTGTATCGCCAAATTTTGAAATTGAGTTAGAAATAGCCAAAAACTAGTAGGGAAAAAATTTGAATTTACTTGACCTAAAATGTTTTAACTCTTTTTTTTCTTTTCTTTTTTTTTAATCTTCGTGTAAACTATGTTCCGAAACTAGTCTAGATAGTGGCTAAGTCTAAAAATTTCTCAAACAAAATTTATCTGTCCATCGCAATACCCATCGCACTCTCAGATCGTACTCTTAGATCGTACTGTTAGATCGCACCCAACGATCATACTTCGTGATCGTACCCAACGATCGTACTCCTTGATCGCACCCAACGATCGTACTCCTTGATCGTACCCAACGATCGTACTCCTTGATCGCACCCAACGATCGTACTCCTTGATCGTACCCAACGATCGTACCCAACGATCGTACTCGGATCATACTCGTGTGATCGTATTATGGGATCGTGCTATTGGATCGCAAGTAGAAACCCCAGGTTTATGCGATCATAATACATAGATCGTACTATGGTTACCACTTTTCTCGGACAGTACAATGCACAACAAATTCGTGATTTTTAGCCTAAAAAAGAATCAAGCACCCAAAATTTTTGTGTTTTTAACCAAAATAAGAATACCAAATCACTACCAATAGTATGTAGATGATTTGTATCAAGAATAAACCATAAAAACACAAGAAATTTTTTTTTTGGTACGTGAGTTTTTGGATCAAAATAGGCACGAAAAAATCAAGAACACAACACACGAATCTTCAATCACCTATCCACTATATGCTCTGATACCAAATGTTATTCCCATTCAATCCATAACACAAGATTTAGAGAGAGAAATAGTAGAAAAGTAGAGAGAGAGAGAGAGAGTAGAGAGAGAAGTGGAAGGTTTACACTAAAACTAGGTGTTTTATGAAATGAACCAACACCCTCTTCCACATGTGGAAGAGGGTTATATATGCCACGGCTCTAAGGCCTTTGTGGGCTTCATCTTGGGCCGGGCTTAGCATTCACTTGGGCATATAGCCCCTAACAAAGACAATATTAGCTTAAAGTCCAAGCCCGCTTTTCCCGACTAACCTATTACTATACAAGACCAATAACGACTAAGATGACCTATTACATTCTTGTTCGACTATATAAAATATAGGGCTAACAGCTCATTTTATTCCCAACAATTTTTGCATTTTCAGATATTTTAATTTTATGTTTTGCTTTTATATGTTTTATATTTTTGTATTTTTCTTTTCCATAAATATATACGAGTAGATGTTTGATAGATGAATCAAGCAGGCAACTTTGTCAGAGTCTCCAGGTCTGCTGGAGTCAAATATCTCATACCAATTTGCCTAACGAGGTACTCAAACCTATCTTTCGATAGAGCTTCCGTAAATAAGTCAGCTAATTGGTAATCCGTTCCAACAAAGTATAATTCAACGATATCGCGTTCAACTTGTTCCTTTATGAAGTGATATCCGACGTCAATGTGATTCATGCGGGAATGCTGTATCGGATTGTAGGAGATGGCTATGGCCGACTTTGAGTCACAATACATAGGTACTTTATCAAAGTGGAAGCCATAATTTGTGAGTTGTGTTCTCATCCAAAGAACTTGAGCACAACATACAGATAGATACACATACTCCGCTTCAGCTGATGAAACTGACATGCAATCCTGCTTCTTATACGACCATCCCATGAACTTATCTTGTCCTAGAAAGTGTGCACCACCAGAAGTACTTTTTTGAGTATCAAGACACCCTGCATGATCAGAATCTGAATAAGCCGTTAGAAAGAAACCGATTTCCTTCAGATACCAGAGTCCCAAATGAATGGTATTCTTGAGGTACCGAAAGATCCGTTTAACCACCTTGAGGTGATTTTCAGTAGGCCTGGCTTGATATCATGCACAATAGCATGTATGATACACTGATTTTGCTAGGTTCAATTTTAGTCTCGATATCCTCTCGAATTGATCTAGGTCTTAAGTGGAATGATTGTTCTTGGTTACTAAATAAAAGGGTTTGGTTTTCTATTCTAAATAAGAAGTGGAAATGAAAGTTTAAATCAAAGGCAATTACTTTAATTAAGATTAACAAAAACTTGGTTGAAAATTTAAAGTTCAAATTAAAATTACAGTTAAAATGTAAATAGTGAAAGATGAGCAGAGAGATAGTAAAACATCAACAGTAATCAGTAACTTTTAAAATACCCAAACAAAATAACTGATCCGGAACTTAAGGTGCTGATTCGGAACTAACTGATTCGGAAGATACTACATACTCATCCGGAACTTAGGCTGATTCGGAACTTTCCGAATGAATGCTCATTCGGAACTTGCTGGATCGGAAGTTGCTGATTCGGAACCTTCAGATTGATTCAGAACTTTCCGAATGAAAAGGTTGATTCGGAACTTCTGATGCGGAAGTAACTGATCCGGAACTTCTGCTGATTCGGAAGTTTGAAACTTCCGAATGAAGGTGACTTGATGCGGAACTTAAGAACTGATTCGGAACCTTCCGAATGACTACTTCATTCGGAACTTTTTGCTTGGTTCGGAAGATTTTGAAACCCAGAAACAGTAGCAGTTAAAGCGAAGAACACGGGATACAAAATTAATCAAAATCAATTCAAACACTTAAAAAGGTTTTACCAAATTAAACACAAATCATTTAGACAATATAAGCAACAAATCCCACTAATAAAAACACAAATCCAAACAACTTTTGAAGATCAAATCAAGAAAATAAAAAACTTAAGAACTTGAAGATAAAGATGATGATGAACAAGATGAAAATGAAAGATTAAACAAGAACTTGGTATTGAATGATTGATGTTTTGACAAGATTAAACAAAAATTAAAATTACAAGATTAAAGATCTAAAGATAAAAATCACCAATCACCCTAGTGGTGATGGTGTTAAACGAACCAGGAGAAAGAAAAGGGAGGAAGAAAGAAAAACTAGCTCCCTAAAATGTGTGTGGGATGGCCTATTTATAGGTGTTTCCTTTGGTTGGTGAGTGGGCTTTCTCCAGTTCTTCGTGTCTTTTCGTCTTTTCAGAAAAGTTTCCGTTTTCGATTCTGATTCGGGATTTGTTGTCGATTAAATTCAACTCGTCTTTTAATTTCTTTGTTTAATAGACTTGAGTTTCTTCGACTTATATAAATCTTCCATCTTTGGTCCTTTTCTTCGATAAATCTTCGAATAGGCCCAGCGACTTCAAATCTTTTGCATCTCTTGGACAATAGACTTTATCTTGAGTCTTTTTCTTCAGTAAAACCCGTGCAATCCCATGTTTTCTTCAATATTTATCCGGTTGGCTCTGAAAACACAACAAACACAAAAACCACGCATAATTCCAAACAAATGATATTAAATACGTGTTTTGGTCTCGTTTTAGCCCGAATTAAGTGGTAAAAGGATGGGTGTTTACACACCTATCAATGTAGCATGTGAAATATATGGTCTACTTGCTGTCAAGTACATAAAGGAGCCGATCATGGAACGATATTTCGTTTGATCTATGGCATTTTCCTCCAAGTCAGCATCTAGGGATGTGGTGGATAATAGTGTCCTAACTGGTTCACTTGCGGTCATACCATGCTTTTTGATTATCTCTTGACAATACTTAGATTGGTTAATGAAGATACCACGTGGGGATTGGTGAACTTGAATTCCTAGAAAGAATTTTAGTTCGCCCATCATTGACATTTCAACTTTGCTGTGCATTAGTTTTTCAAACCATTTTGAAAGTTTTGGGTTTGTAGACTTGAAAATAATGTCATCAACGTAAATCTGCACAAGCAAAATGTCATCCCCATATTTATATATTGACAAGGTAAGATCAATGGAACCTTTTGAGAAACCTTTGGTGTTAGCCTCAAAATACTAAGTCAAACAAGAATGCTCGGTCATATGTTTATTATGTATCGTATATTAGAACGTTGTAATAGGTAGTAGATTAGTCGTGTATTACGGGCTTAACATTAAGCTAATTTTCATTCATAAGTAACCAAAGCCCAAAAGGAAAGCCCGGCCCATTATCAAATAGCCCATCATGCCACATGTAGGCAAGGCTATATAAACCTCTCCTTGCATGTAAGGAGAGGTTCGTTGTCTCATTTTCTCTAATTTCTTCTAATCTAATATTCACCAAGTTTACACACTTCTCTCTCTAGAATTCATCTCATATCTACCTTTCTTTCTTCTTTAATCATCACGTAATCTATGGGACAACAATTGGTATCAATCGCCATGGGGTAGTTTTGTGATTGGTTGTTGTGTTTTCATTTGATTCGTTTGATTTGATCCTTATTTCATCTCTCGAATTCAAGATTTTTTGTGTTTTCCATGCTCTAAATCTTGATATAAATCTTCTACATAGTTGTGGTAGGGATTTGGTTGCTTTCGGTTTGTTAAAATCGCGGATTTCTTGTCAAAAATCTCATTTTTTACCTAAAGTTTCGGAACTGCACAGTTATTCCGACGGAATTCCATCAGAAAAGGGTTTTAACATTCCGACGGTTATTCCGATCTTGTATTCCGACAATATTCCGACAGGTCATATTCCGACAGCATTCCGCTACAATATTCCGATAGGTTATTCCGACAGGTCATTCGGACAACATTCCGATACAATATTCCGACAGACTACATTCCGACAGCCTACATTTCGACAACATTCTGATGGACATTCCGATGGAAAATTCCGATGGACATTCCGATGCTATGTTTTGCTAAATTTTGTTCGAGTATTTTTTAGAGTTAAAATTTTCCCGTCAAGTAAATTCAAATTTTTTCCATACTAGTTTTAGGACATTTCTAGATCAATTTCAAAATTTGGCGATTCAAAATTTGGCGATACAAAATTTTTTGGTCTACCGTTTTGTCGGACTGAGGAATTTATTGTCGGACTGAGAAAAATAACAATTTTCGGAAGTTCAACAACAACTCAATCACATCATATCCACTTAAGATCCATATTCACTTCATCATTTCATAGAATATTGAGATGGATTCTACTACAGAATATCGTGTGACGAACAACAACATAATGGTTGCGGGTAACAAAGAGAGACCACCAATGCTTGTGGCCGGTCGATATGCTCAATGGCAATCACGTTTTCTTCGCTATCTTGATACAAGACCTAATGGTGATGCATTGAGGCAATGTATTAACAATGGACCATATGTTTTCTCCGATATCACTGTTCCTCATAAACCAGCCACATACACTATTCCAGAAATACCCGCAACCACAAGAAAAGAAACGTTATCTGGTCTTACACCAGAGAAGCGTGCTTGGTATGATGCAGAAAAAGAAGAGATCTATATGATTATAAGTGGAATTGGAGATGATATTTATCCACAGTTGATGCATGTCCTACGGCACAAGAAATGTGGACGGCTATTGAACGCTTGCAGCAAGGAGAATCACTCAACAAGTAAGATGTTAAAACAAACTTGTTTTGGAACTTTGGTAGGTTTACTGCATTGGATGGAAATCAATTGAGTCTTATTATTCACGATTCAACAAGATGATGAACGATATGACATGAAACAACTTGGAGGTCTCTACCATGCAAGTCAATGTGCAATTTATTCAGCAACTTCAACCAGAGTGGACACGTTTTGTTACTTTAGTGAAACAACAGAAACAGTTAGATAAGGTAAACTATTACACTCTCTTTGATATCTTGAAACATATTCAGCATGAGGCAAATGAAATTCGAGCTGAACGAGTTGCAAAGACGGCTAATCCACTTGCTCTAGTGTCTACCACTCAAGATCATCGATCTCGTACTCAAAAGTCATACTACATTCAATCATCCTCAGCACAATATTCCACATCATCCAAGTCTTCATCATCCGCAAGATCACGCAGAAAAGAACGAAGAGCACCATCACCACCAACTAAGTCATCATCTGAAGATGATAGTGATGAAGATCAAGCTCAGAAGAATCGGGAAATGAAACAACAAATTGCTTTCATTATGAAGACCTACAAGAAAATCTTCAAACCCACCAACAACAATCTTCGAACATCATCCAACACAAAGAACCAATATGTTGAGAACCCTTCAAGGTATGACACACGTTGACGTGGTGAAAGTCCTTCTAGGTATAATCGACATAATCTAACACATGTTGAGGGTTCTGCAAGGTATGATTGACAAACTGCCAAGTATGATACTCAGAGGATTGTTGCTGCTACTGGAAATAGGGAAACTGTTGGAACAGAAGTGGTTCAACAAAGTGGGATTCAGTGTTATAATTGCCAAGGTTATGGGCATATGGCAAAGGAATGTAGAAAGCCGAAACGAGTTAGGGACTCTAGCTATCATAAAGAGAAGATGTTGTTATGCAAGAAGATGGAAGCAGGGGTCAAATTGTCGGCTGAGGAAGGAGCAATGCTTGATGATACGGATGATGAAGCCTCCGATAAAGAATTAGAAGCACATTTGTGACAATTCGTCAATTTATGGTTGATATTTTATTCTCAATATTTATTTGAAAACATTATTTTAATGTTACATTATGAACTAACTTATTTTTGGGAAGAAATTTGGATTTACGTCTTGAAGTAGCATCGACTACGTCTAAACCGGAGGATTCTACGTTACGTGCTTACGTTTACATACACCGTTTTGGTGACAGTCCGACATTTCAGAAAATAAATTTATCCGTAAATATTATTTTGGGATTTTAATTTTGAGTTGATTCATAAACTCACAAATTCACGAGAAGAGATTGGGACTTACGATTTTAATTTAACGTCCTTTACGACTAAACCGGAAACCTTCGTATTTACGTTTTCGAACTCCTTTTTTGATGAGACAATTATTATTAGATTCGTTTTGTGCCGTTGATTCATAATTTATTAAAACGTTTTTCGTAAAACGACCCGAGGGCACGCAAATCGAGGAAACTAGAATCGAGGAGTACCCGTAATTAAATAGGGATGAGACAAGTGGGACACTTGCCTCACCCCCACTAAAAACCGGCTATAACTTAGCCCATACACCATGAGGTGTAACCTTGTAAGATACAAGTTGCACACTTGTTACATTTAGCTTAACAATGAAGCTAACACATAATCAAAACCACCATCTCATACCATTTGCTTCATTTCTCTCATGCAAAAACACACACTTCTCTCTCATCTCCCCATTTGTGTCGTCCCACTTCACCATCCAACACCACCATTTGATCTTGATTCAACCACAAATCCTATGTTATTTACATATATGATGATGCCCTTTTGAAGCCCTATTGATTGGTGCAAGTTATAACATCCAAGGAGGGGTTTCTATGGAGTCTTAGGGCTGATTTTCCACAAGGAGTTCTTGAAGATTGGTGGACTTGAAGATGATATTGGTTTATCACAAGTTGTGTGATCAAAATCCATGTCTTGATCATAACCTACATCGTCATGGTGGTATAAAGATTGTTCTTCCCATCTTCTTTTTATTTTGATTATGTAATCATGTATTTTCTTTCCTATTGTATATGTATATGATGATGATAAAAGTATTGTGTGGGGATTTGGTGTTGATAAAATCTTGCTTAAATTGTTGGCTGTATAAAATCAGTAACTAACCACAAGTTAAACTGATAAAATGGCAAAGTGGAATCAATATACAGTAAGTATAAGATGTCATACACATGTGAGAGTTGTCCATGCAATGGAATCATTATAATGAGTGAGATATGATCAAAACAAGTTTAGAGTACCAATCTGAATAGTCAGTTTTGGGCGGACTGTTAAGGATATTTAGAGTTGAATTGAGAAGTAGCTAAATCTAAGTTAATTGTAGCACACATCATGTAGTTTATGGTGTCCAAAAATGAGATTCTATATTTATGTAGAACTCAAGATATGGTAAAAATGGTGAAAGTGAAAGTAAAAATCAGATTTTGGGAAATTAAAGTATAATAGTATTATATAAGCACTCAAATAAAAATAGTATTAAATAGGAATTAAAACCCACTAACTTATATAATACATTTATATAAATATGTATAAGGATAAATAAATGGACATTTTATAAAAATGGTAGTTTGATAAGTTTTATAAGTTATAAAACTATAAACATGATTTTTACGACTTTTTCGGCTATTACCGTAAAATTAACGTTTTTGTTAAATAAAACTTAGTCGGTTGGACCCGTCTAATGTAAACTTTTATAAACTCATATACTGATATATAAACATATGTAACAAGAAAAAACCGATAAAATCCGGACTATATAACATACGGACATTAACGGACTAAGTTAACGTTATTAGACTAATAATACAACAAAATGGGCTAAAACACTTATAAACTTATTTATTGGGCTTAACCCATTTGGGCCCAACATGTAAAGTATAAATACTGATAATACAAGTATGAAATGGATTAATACAAGTTAATAAACTCATAATAGGCTTATTGGACCTAAAACATGAAAATAGATAAAAATAGTAAACTAGTATAAATGTTATCAACACATAACACTAAAATAAGTAAATGAGAATATGTAAACCCATTTGATCATCATATATATAAAATCATCATATGTATACATAATTGTTATTTTTATAAAGTCATTGGACAAGAGTCTAAGACGAGTATTATTTGTCTAGGTTTCCGTGATTGAAGCACGTACCGTACATCCGAGTTGCCGATAACCCGCTTTCCCACATCAACGTGAGTTCATAGCCTCGCACTCTTTTAAATATTTTTATGAAATGCTTTATAAACCCGCGAGGAAGATAACATATTAGTTTTACTAAAATAGGACACCATTTGTCCCGATTGTTTGTTTATTGATTTAGACCCGGATGATTGTATGACCCTATGAATGATTAAATGACCCGATAGATGAAATAAAATAGATTATTAGAATTAGGTTATGTCACTAAAAGTCCCATTAGCATGAATTGTGAACTATCGGGATTTGGTAGACGCTTATGCATATAATAGTACTATTTGGGGACGATCACCCCAGTTCGCGCCTTGACGGTTGATCACCGTCGTGCCACGTTGATTGGTAAGCGAATTTATGTATGAGAAGATTTCCTTAGCGTGAACTTTGTGACGACACGCTTATTTAGATGGGCAAATTGAGTTTCGGGCTAGCTACCCGTTGTTTGGTTTAGTAAGGTAACAATGTCATACGACTTATAATAATCCAACTAACGAAATACTGCTATATGCACCGAATTACGATATATTGCCTGACTAGCAATATGAGGTCTTACTATTGATATTATGTTCGTGTTTTGGTTTTTCATAACCATATTCTTATAACGGTTTTTATTTAACTTTATACAACGTCATAAGACGTATTGTATGATGTTTTCACGACATTGGCTCGTATAATGATTTTTAAGGCAAATGCCTATATTATGATTTTCGATAAGGATTTGTATAAAAATGACTTTGGCTATTTTATGGCCTATTACAAAGATTTGTACAAAATGATTTTCGGTAATAATTTTATAACGACGTTATATTGATGGTTTTTATTAAACTCTATGAATTCACTCGGCGTTATCGCTGACCTTTTCTTTTAACATGTTTTATCTCAGGTACTTGAAGGTAATTCTCGGGAAGACAACAAGAATTCATGGCCCGCACTTAAATAATAATTTCCATTTAAATGCTTTGTAAAACCTGTATAAAATACAATGACTTGGGACCTATGTAACTTTGATATTTATGAATGGAAATGCTTTACTATTAACGACGCGATTTTTAAGCGTTGTCTATGATGTGAGTAATGTGCTATCCCGTAACACCAACGAGTCTTCCGCTGTATCGAGTTGTATAAATTTGGGGGTGTTACAGTTTGGTACCAGAGCTCTCGTTATAGAGAACGAAAGATTTTTAAAAACCAAGGTTTTGAATAAAACATTTCAATATCTTTTAACTATAAACATTTTCTTAAATTGTCTAAAAATCTTTTGACTATAACGGTGCCGAAGAATTCCCGAGTTACCGACAAGGCCAGACTGAGAAGTGTTATTTTAATATATATATAACTTGGATTATATATATACATATATGATGTAATTTTATTACATGATTGTTTGATGATTATTTTGATATTTATACGAGGTATTTATACGACGTATATTGTCACAAGGAACCCTAAATCTCCTAGTAAATTAATCGAAGCTATTCTCATAGGAATTCTAGCTATCCTAGATCTAAACCAAGTTGTGGATATTTATGATCCAAACAAATGGTTGGTATTCGTAGAAATGTAGATATTAGTTGATTGTGATATTGAAAAAGAATTGGCGAGATTAAATCTGATATCGATGTCATGACGATCTTTCCTTATAGAGTGGAGTTTTACAAAAAGTTACCACCTAGAAAGATGTCATCGTTGTCATCCAATTCTTAAATTGAAATCGAAAGGGTGAATGTTGCACTTGAGGCTGTCATTGGAACCATTACCCAAAATCCTCATTCCACTAATACCTTTCCGAGAAGTCTAATTGAATATATGAGTAATCTCATACTAGTGACTCATTTGATAACTATTGTTGTTGTAGGAGCTATAGGATTAGAAATTAAGTGTTGTTCGTATCGAGCTTTTATTGTCCTATTAAGGTCTAAAAATAAAGTTGAAAGTATTGGAAAATGAGGTAGGATATCGAATTGAGTATAAAATTGGTTAAAACTTGAATAAAGAAAAATTTAACCCGTATGGAATATAAGATTTTTAATATAAGTCGTTAAGTCATGTGATTGAATTATTAGGTTTTAAATGATTGTTGATTCGTGTTAAGGGTTGTTCCTAGGCCATTGTCCACTAACGAGGATGCCCAGTGTCCAATAAATAAATTGAAGAAATCTTCTTCTAAATGGGGACCGATGGATCTTCCGGGACAGGTGGGACACCTAATGACTCTTGTAGATTAGTATTCATTGTGGTATCTTTTAAAAATAATCCCTAACTTAACTGAGACATCAGTTGGTAGGATGAGTTCTTGGAATTGTATGACATCGTGACACGTAATGTGTTACGGTACAATTTTGACTTGTTTGTGATTAATGAAAAGACTACCATTGATTGCTAATTCTACATGTATCGATGTTATCTATCCTTTATTGCTTCATCCTAATGTTCGCATTAGTGATGCAACCATTGAACAAGTACTCATCTTGATTTGAGTTACATTGTGGATTATTCTTTTTGAGTGCCATAAAGGTCATGAACCTCATGATTATTTGGCTAAGCTCATTTCCTATTATATTGTAGTTAGTTTTTGATGAACAATATTTCATCACTCTTATGCAGATCACTCATTGTTTTTATAAGATAAAACAGTATCCCTTGAGAAAAATTGAATTTTCATCACTATAAGGATTATTCAAAGTGAGAGTTATAAATAATCATTATCGAAATGAAGTTGTTTATAAAACACCTTGGAAAACTTAATTGTTTTCATAATAAAGAAAATCTTTGTAAAGTTATTTTTGATTCTTATTTAAGAATTAAGCATGAAAATGTTTTTATTATAAACATGATGATAAAGTTTTGACGGACTGAGTATTGCATCGTTAATCTTGAAGTTGTATATAGTTGCGCGCCTACATACAATTTGGAATGGACCATGCAAAGCTGATTAGTAGTCGCCATAAAATTGTTAATAAACATTACATTTTCTTTGAAGATTGTGAAAGATTAAATTTTATGAGATCTGCAAGAAGTGAAAAATAGGGACATAGTGTTAGGGACACCTACATATGTGCATGTTGCATCTATTCTTCTAAGTCGAATTTACTCATCTATGGAAATTGACTTATTTGACAATTGACAATTATTTCTTGACCAATTCTCCAGTAGTGAGATTCTTAGGAAAATTATTTGATTACCGAATGTTGATACCCGACTGGATGTATCGACGTTCCTATCATTTCTTTTGATTAAGATTTCATTTGAATGACCTGGGTAACGATCCGAGGAGCTTTCAAATACGTACTCAAATTATGAAAACATGGGATATATTCATATTCGTTAAATGTTTTCGTCTGTATCTGATTTGAAATTCTATCGCGTAGATTATGCGTTGACATTACTCTTTTAATGATAGTTATGTTTCCATATATCCTTGAATTTGTGAAGGATTATGAGTTAATATTAGTCTTTTGAGAAGTTCACATCTTATCAACGGCAATAAAACTGAAAAGTTGGTAGTGCCATTAGAATGGATTGATTGATTATGACATGAAGACATTGTCTTAATTGATGGGAACTCGTGTAGAATTCCCCTAAAAGATAAGATGTTGATTATCAAAAGTGATCTAAATAATTCTTGATGGATGACCATATCCTGCATTTAGACTTGAAATTATACCGTAAATGGTTGTGAATTAGTCATAGATATTATAATCTAGAAAGAACTTAAACTAAATTTATTAGAAGATGTTTCCGTTATCTAAAACTTTAGGAGATATTTGCTGGTGAATTACCTAGACTTTCGCCATTAAGGCAAGTTGAATTTGGTATTGATTATATTCCCGGTGCTGCACCTGTGGCATGTGCACTGTACGTCAGCACAATCTTAAGTAAAAGGAATTACCGTACAACTGAGAGAGTTGTCGGAGAAAGATTTTATTCTACCAAGCTCGTCATCATGAATAGCTATGGTGTTATTATTTCTTATATTTATAGATTACTGTGAACTGAGTAAATTGACAATCGAAAACGATATCCATGACTCGAAATGGAAGATTTGTTCGATCATTTACAAGGTTCTAGCGTATGTTTTAAAGATTTGATCCATGGCATGGTTATCATCGACTTCGCGTCCGCGAAAAAGATTATCTATTCCAATCATTACATCCAGAACTTGTAATGAACATTATGAGTTTCACATGATGTCATTTTGATTGACTAATACACATGTAGCATTCATAAATTTGGTGAATCATGTGTGAAGGCTGTAATTTGATAAATTCATGCTCGTGATCATTAAGGACCATTTGTTTGTTTATAAGAATAAGAAGGAGTTAATAATTATTTATAGACTGCCCTAAATTGGCCGAACAATGAAAACTTGTACCTTGAATATTTAACATGTGATGAATGACTTAATCTTTTACATTAGTTGACCGTGTTATTAAAAGATAATGGAATCTATATTGACTCTTCAAAAATTAAGAGCCCTTTTAAGACTTTGGGTTTTACCAAAAAGAAAGTGCAAATGTGTTTTGACAAATGTTTTGACAAAGGATTTTTAAGGTATTATTCCCTTATACCCAGAACATTTAACTAAACTCCTGTTTAGGGGTAAATGTTCGTGTATACCTCAAGACAACCTAAGAGGGATTGAGGAAACCGTTAAACCATGACTTAAAATTTGAAATGACAATTTTTGCTTTTCAACTAAGAAAATTTTTACCAAAGAATAAACGAAGGTTTTTCGAACATTTACGGATTTTATTAATTATTTTAATTATTTTTGATAAATCAACAAAAGTCTTGTTAATTAAATTCAAATTTATTTTGAACATTTCATATAATTGGCCGAACTAAGAAATTTAAAATTTTTACGTTTACGTTTCATAAAAATTTAATAATTATTATTTAATTAATTGTAATAATTATCGACGCTTTAAACGTCAGATTGAGCAAAACTGATAAAAACAATAGTTGAGATAGAACTAAGACTTAGAAAATGTGAAGAAAGAATTTTCGAATAAATAAGGTCATGATATTTATTTCATCAGGAAAGGTGAATGTAGATACTGACACATTATATAGAAAAGATAAAGAACCAATTAGGACATGTTCCTTAATAATGACTGTGCAAAATAAATTGCCGAACATTTTAGAAGTAACCGATGCTTTTAAAAAGGGGTTCGCGGCTAATGTGAACCATTAGAATTGAGAAGCCGATAGCGTTAAATGTATAAAAGGCCACTGGTGGTTGCCTAAATATGGAGATTTTGAGATATAGTTATGTTGGAATCTTGTAAGTATAAGTATTCTATTTATGTCATTTCTGACTAAAAGTATCTTTGTCTGAAGAAGTTGTACTAATGGCAAATTATGAAGGCAGACATCGCCTCATACATTAGTAAACGTCTAAACTATTGCAAATTTCATCATCTGAATTTGAATCGATTTGGGTCATCGTCGACAGACTGACCAAATCTGCTAATATCATTCCCGTTAATGATAATGCTAGATTCTTGATGAAGAAATTGACTCTTTTGTATTTAAAGGAGTTGTGTAAACATGGTGTGCCTGTATCGATCATCTCTATCAAGACCCTCGCTTCGCATTGAATTTCTAGAGATTTGCTCAGAATTCATTGAGAACGAATCTTGATGAGAGTGCTGTGTACCACCCCAATCGAAGGGATGAGGTAAAGTAGCGATACAAAATACTATAAGTGTTGTTTTATGTTTGAACGATTGACCTTTGGTAATAAACCGTATAATCGCTTTCCTTTGGAGAGATTATCATTGATAATTATCGTATTAGGATCAAGATCGAATCTTGTTAGGATCTAAATATTAGAGATCTGTAATCAAGATTTGGGATGAAGACACCCGACATACACCCATTGTGAGTTGGACATGTCTTTTAGGTTTAAGGTTTCCTATGATGGCGAACCTAACCTTACAAAATACTCAACCCGCGAGACCTGAAATGATTGTTAAAATTAGGATCTGATTATTGACTGCCGGTAGCAGGCAGGAGGTTATGTGAATATGAAATGTAGATATTGAAGTGCCAGATGGGTAGCGAAGTTATGCCAAAAAATTTAACCATGGAAAAATGAATAGATGATCTGAAAGATCATGGGATATAAGTCCCCGTTGTATGGGACCATTGAGATAATATAAAAGATTGGTTTGAAAGGCATATAAGCTGGATCTACCCTAGGACTTCAAGAGCTACGTGAATTATGTATCGTATATCGAACTTGATAAAATGCCTATCAAGTGAAAATCTGACTATTCCTTAATGAAGTTTAGATCGGCGAAAAGTTGCATTCATTAGAAACCCATGAACATCATGGATAGAGAAAGTAAGTCAACAATAAGCCTGATCTTATTCCCGTAGTTATGTTTGATGAACCTCGCGTATTCTAATGGATTACACTTGTGAGAAAAGACCGAATGTGGAGGAAATGCCCACATGGCTTTAACTCTATAAGAAGCGAGTAGTAAGATGATCTTTGAGGAGAAAGATCCTGTTTAGGGGTAAATGCTGTGATAATCCGTCAATTTATGGTTGATATTTTATTCTCAATATTTATTTGAAAACATTATTTTAATGTTACATTACGAACTCACTTATTTTTGGGAAGAAATTTGGATTTACGTCTTGAAGTAGCATCGACTACGTCTAAACCGGAGGATTCTACGTTACGTGCTTACGTTTACATACACCGTTTTGGTGACAGTCCGATATTTCAGAAAATAAATTTATCCGTAAATATTATTTTGGGATTTTAATTTTGAGCTGATTCATAAACTCACAAATTCACGAGAAGATATTAGGACTTATGATTTTAATTTAACGTCCTTTACGACTAAACCGGAAACCTTAGGATTACGTATTTACGTTTTCGAACTTCGTTTTTGATAAGACAATTTTTATTAGATTCGTTTTGTGCCGTTGATTCATAATTTATAAAAACGTTTTTCGTAAAACGACCTGAGGGCACGTAAATAGAGGAAACTAGAATCGAGGAGTACCCGTAATTAAATGGGGATGAGACAAGTGGAACACTTGCCCCACCCCCATTAAAAACCGGCCATAACTTAGCCCATACACCATGAGGTGTCAACTTGTAAGATACAAGTTGCACACTTGTTACATTTAGCTTAACAATGAAGCTAACACATAATCAAAACCACCATCTCATACCATTTGCTTCATTTCTCTCATGCAAAACCACACACTTCTCTCTCACCTCCCCATTTGTGCCGTCCCACTTCACCATCCAACACCACCATTTGATCTTGATTCAACCACAAATCCTATGTTATTTACATATATGATGATGCCCTTTTGAAACCCTATTGATTGGTGCAAGTTATAACATCCAAGGAGGAGTTTATATGGAGTCTTAGGGCTGATTTTCCACAAGGAGTTCTTGAAGATTGGTGGACTTGAAGATGATATTGGTTTATCACAAGTTGTGTGATCAAAATCCATGTCTTGATCATAACCTACATCATCATGGTGGTATAAAGATTGTTCTTCCCATCTTCTTTTTATTTTGATTATTTAATCATGTATTTTCTTTCCTATTGTATATGTATATGATGATGATAAAAGTATTGTGTGGGGATTTGGTGTTGATAAATATGATTAAAAAGATGAAAAACTATAAGAAACAAGGCTAAAATTTTGCTTAAATTGTTGGCTGTATAAAAACACTAACTAACCACAACTTAAACTGATAAAATGGCAAAGTGGAATCAATATACAGTAATTATAAGATGTCATACACATGTGAGAGTTGGCCATGCAATGGAATCATTATAATGAGTGAGATATGATCAAAACAAGTTTAGAGTACCAATCTGAATAGTCAGTTTTGGACGGACAGTTAAGGATATTTAGAGTTGGATTGAGCAGTAGCTAAAACTAAGTTAATTGTAGCACATATCATGTAGTTTATGGTGTCCAAAAATGAGCTTCTATCTCCTTGTAGAACTCAATATATGGTAAAAATGGATAAAGTGAAAGTAAAAATCAGATTTTGGGAAATTAAAGTATAATATTATTATATAAGCACTCAAATAAAAATAGTATAAAATGGGAATTAAAACCCACTAACTTATATAATACATTTATATAAATATGTATAAGGATAAATAAATGGACATTTTATAAAAATGGTAGTTTGATAAGTTTTATAAGTTATAAAACTATAAACATGATTTTTACGACTTTTTCGGCTATTACCGTAAAATTAACGTTTTTGTTAAATAAAACTTAGACGGTTGGACCCGTCTAATGTAAACTTTTATAAACTCATATACTGATATATAAACATATATAACAAGTAAAAACCGATAAAACCCGGACTATATAACATACGGACATTAACGGACTAAGTTAACGTTATTGGACTAACAATACAACAAAATGGGCTAAAACACTTATAAACTTATTTATTGGGCTTAACCCATTTGGGCCCAACATGTAAAGTATAAATACTGATAATACAAGTATGAAATGGATTAATACAAGTTAATAAACTTATAATAGGCTTATTGGACCTAAAACATGTAAATAGGTAAAAATAGTAAACTAGTATAAAAGTTATCAACACATAACACTAAAATAAGTAAATGAGAATATGTAAACCCATTTGATCATCATATATATAAAATCATAATATGTATACATAATTGTTATTTATATAAATTCATTGGATAAGAGTCTAAGACGAGTATTATTTGTCTAGGTTTCCGTGATTGAAGCACGTACCGTACATCCGAGTTGCCGATAACCCGCTTTCCCACATCAACGTGAGTTCATAGCCTCGCACTCTTTTAAATGTTTTTATGAAATTCTTTATAAACCCACGAGGGAGATAACATATTAGTTTTACTAAAATAGGACACCATTTGTCCCGATTGTTTGTTTATTGATTTGGACCCGGATGATTGTATGACCCTATGAATGATTAAATGACCCGATAGATGAAATAAAATGGATTATTAGAGTTAGGTTATTTCACTAAAAGTCCCATTAGCATGAATTGTGAACTACCGGGATTTGGTAGACGCTTATGCATATAATAGTACTATTTGCGACGAATTGATCCCCGTCGTGCCACGTTGATTGGTAAGCGAATTTATGTATGAGAAGATTTCTATAGCGTGACCTTTGTGACGACACGCTTATTTAGATGGGAAAATTGAGTTTCGGGCTAGCTACCCGTTGTTTGGTTTAGTAAGGTAACAATGTCATGCGGCTTATAATAATCCAACTAACGAAATACTGCTATATGCACCGAATTACGATATATTGCCTGACTAGCAATATGGGGTCTTACTATTGATATTATGTTCGTGTTTTGGTTTTTTATAACCATATTCATATAACGGTTTTTATTTAACTTTATACAACGTCATAAGACGTATTGTATGGTGTTTTCACGACATTGGCTCGTACAATGATTTTAAGGCAAATGCCTACATTATGATTTTCGATAAGGATTTGTATAAAAATGACTTTGGCAATTTTATGGCCTATTACAAAGATTTGTACAAAATGATTTTCGGTAATAATTTTATACCGACGTTATATTGATGGTTTTTATTAAACTCTATGAATTCACTCGGCGTTATCGCTGACCTTTTCTTTTAACATGTTTTATCTCAGGTACTTGAAGGTAATTCTCGGGAAGACAACAAGAATTCATGGCCCACACTTAAATAATAATTTCCATTCAAATGCTTTGTAAAATCTGTATAAAATACAATGACTTGGGACCTATGTAACTTTGATATTTATGAATGGAAATGCTTTACTATTAAACGACGCGATTTTTAAGTGTTGTCTATGTTGTGAGTAATGTGCTATCCCGTAACACCAACGAGTCTTCCGCTGTATCGAGTTGTATAAATTTGGGGGTGTTATAACATTACTCGTACATGGCAAAGGTTGACGAAGTTCTCAACGTCACTGAAGATGACAATGGCCCTATCTTTGACACTGAGCCACTCGATAAGGTACACACCACTGATGAATATAATGTGTTTGGTGATATTCATGAGCATAGTGAGCTACCCAATGCCATTTATGACACATGTATGACGGAAAAGGTTGATAGAAATACCACACCCGATTCATTAGACATGTGCAATAATGAGTTTGAGGATGATCAACATGCAAATGAGTATGATGATGAGGAGTGTGTCTCGCTTGCTATTTTAATTGCTAGTTTACAATAAGATGTCAATGAAACTAGAAAAAGTCAAAAGCAATTAAAGAAGGAAAACGCATCGCTCACTCAAAATTTTGAAGAATGAAAAGCCGCACTAATTACATCTAGTGAGACCATTGAACGCTATAAAGATGAGCTTCTTCAGAAAACCAAAGAGCTTGAGGGGTACAAGGATAGTGCGTTAAAAAGTCAAAAGGACGATCTTGAAAAGAAATACAATAAAACTCTTGAGTTATTAACCAAAGAGAAACGTCAATTTAATGTTTTATAAATGGATGAACGTCAAAAAACGTACGTTGTACCACCAAAGTTAACGAACTTGAACAACGGATTTCGATGGATAACACCGAGTCTTCTAAAATTTTTGATGTTAAGACACAAGAGGTTGAAACATTAAAACAAGATTTCAAAAGTCGACATGAAAAAGATACTAAAAAAGTAACGGAACTAGAAAAACAAGTCGAATTTTTGAAGAAAGTTGTTTATAAAACGCATGACTCTATTCAAACAGTAAGAATGATAGCACCTCCGTCTATGTTTAAGGGTCAAGCTAGCTTTGCAAGTCCTGATTATCTTGACTAAGCTAAAGCTGCGAACCCGCGCCATTATATGGATGAGTCCGAATGGACCGCTCCTGAATATCCTCTAGGTTATGATGAGACATCCCTTTGGGAAGAGGAGAGTAGATCACCGGTCAATAAAGAGTTTGTGAAACCATATAATTATGCTTATGAGAATAGTCTATATGGTCTTTTCACTACACAAAAACAAAAGTCTCGTGAGAAATTGTTTTTAGAATGCAAACAAAGAAGAATTCAATGGAAGAAAGCTTTTGCTACTAAGAAAACAAACGTTTCTAAGTTCATCAACTACTTGCCTCTTGATGCTTCTAAAAGCAAGAGTAGGCAGATATTTGGGTTTCTACAACATTACATTGTTAATATTAAAACCATTGTTGACAATGAATGGAAACAACGAGAAAATGACGAGTGGAAAAAACCAATTCCTCAAGATATAACTGTGCTTATCAAACAAATCTTAATACCGAACACGATCACATTAAAAGAAAATATGCTTGAATTTGAAAGATTAATTCGGTCTGAAATGTTTGATGATTTAAAATATGTTCAGTCTATTGAGAAAGAAATTGATGATCTTCAAATGGACAAGTCGGTTTTTTCTGATGAATATGATTAACTCTTAGAAGAATGTCTCTCCAAAGATATGTTGTGTGTTACTCTTCAATCTTGTGCTGATATCGATGAATATTCTGATGTTGAATGCAAATATCTTGATAAAATCAATGAATGTAAGCGTCTTGAACTTGAGCTTTCGAAACGTAAAGAAAATGTTGATAAAAAGGCTTTTGAGTTACTTCAACACAAAACTGATTTCCTTCAAAAACATTGTCATTCTCTTGAACTTGCTTTGCAAAAAGACGTTGGTAGTTTTCCACATGATAATAACTTACAAGAAAATATTTCCAAAACGTTTCGAGAAATGAATGAACAGAGTTTGGAAATTAAAGGGTTGAAAGCTCAGTTACAAGACAAGGAAATAGCGGTAACAGAGTTGAAGAAACTCATTGCTAAGATGGGTGGGAAAATTATGGAACCTAGTTTTAAGAAACCTGTTGTAAGACAATCCAATGCGCAAAAAGTGACTAGACCCTCTGTCTTGGGAAAACCATCTGTTTTCTCTAATTCTGCATTTGCAAAACCTGCGTTTTCCCCAAAAGACAGATGGGTAGGATAGATTACCACAAAACACTCCCAAAACACATATTCGATCACAAAGCATTGAGAACACAAATGTGATTAAACAAGGGATATATAGATTGGCCACTAAACCAACACACAACAAAGAAAGTCAGTCACCTCAGACTTCTAGAAATACTAATAGACGTGTGTCTTTTACTACAGGAGTAATCCCCACTGATAGTGTTAGCCAGCCTCAGCTTAAGAGCACTCGCATGAATGAAAAGGTTTGGCAAAACATAATTCAAGGGAAGTTGAAGACATTAGAAGACCACCCTAGGATTTTCAACGTTTCTAAGAATAAAACGTCTATAATCGCGTGTAATGACGATTTGAATGATTCGACTTTGAATGCTTTGAATGTTAAGTTTGTTTGTGTGAAATGTGGAAAGTGTGCTAATGCTAATCATGTTATGTGTGTTTCGAATAATGTCAAAGGCGTAGATACTAGAACTAAGAAGCAAACTGCGATACCTATTAGTGCTAGAAAACCCAAACGCAAAGTGAACCATTCTGGTGTAACCCCCCTGAGAAAAGTATTGCATCAGACTCCACCACTAAGACCACTAGAAGCAGAATTAGGGAATTATATGAGTCTGCTAGCAAGTCGCAGAAATGGTGGTTTGCTAATCAATGTCCTCCAGGATATAAATGGATGCCTAAAGTTAGGACAGAAAATGTGACAACGAGTGTTAGTATGCCTTTAAATGTTGCTAAGGACACTAATGATTCTGAACTCACAACTAATGTGGTATCCAATTTAGCAAATGCTCCATCGTGTTCTAACTCTTCTGCAGGTGAAACAAATAATTCTCTTCATACTGGACTCTGGATGCACGAAGCACATGACGGGGAATCTCAAGCTTCTAATTAACTTCGTGGAGAAGTTCCTGTGTACGGTCCGATTTGGAAATGATCAATTTGCACCGATCCTATGATATGGAGACTTGGTTTAGGCGAATATCACTATCAAATGGGTTTACTACGTCGAAGGGCTCAATCACAATCTTTTCTCGGTTGGTCAATTCTGTGATGCGGATTTGGAGGTTGCTTTCAGGAAGAAGACATGTTTTGTTCATGATTATGATGGGAATGATTTACTTACCGGTACACGGGGTACTGATCTCTACACTATTTCACTTCAAGATACAACATCATCAACTCCAATTTGCTTCATGGCTAAAGCTTCAACGACTCAGGCATGGTTATGGCATCAACGTTTATCTCATCTTAATTTTGATACCATCAACTTGCTTTCTAAGAAAGAGATTGTGAGAGGCCTTCCAAGTTTGAAATTCATCAAAGATCATCTTTGTTCATCTTGTGAACTTTGTAAAGATAAACAAAGTAGCTTCAAAACAAAGACTACACCAAGCTCTAAAGGACGGTTAGATCTTCTTCATATAGATTTGTGTGGTCCCGTGCGTGTTCATAGTATAAATGGGAAGAAATTTGTTATGGTAGTTGTCGATGATTACTCAAGTTACACATGGACTCACTTCTTGAGATCCAAGGATGAAATACCCGAAGTTCTCATCAGCTTCCTTAAACTGATATAACGTGGTCTTCGAGCTCAAGTAAAAGTGGTTTGTACTGAACGCGACACAAAATTTTTGAATTTAACTCTGAGAAATTATTTTGAAGCTGAAGGAATCGAACATGAAACATCTATTGCTTGAACACCCGAACAATACGGCGTTGTTGAAAGACGAAACCGTACTTTGGTTGAAACTGCTCGAACATTATTATCTGCTTCAAAACTACCACTATATTTTTGGGTCGAAGCCGTGTCAACTGCATGTTACACACAAAACCGATCCTTAATTATCCCAAGACACAAAAAGACACCATATCACATAATTCATGATCGAAAACCTTCACTCAAACACCTTCACTTTTTTGGATGTACGTGCTACATTATTCGAGATGGTGAAAATCTGGATAAGATGAAAGAGAAAGGTGATGCATGCATTCTAGTGGGATATGCTACTCAGTCTAAGGGATATAGAGTGTACAACAAGAGAATAAAATTGATAGTCGAGACTATTCATATCAGATTTGATGAATTATAAGAAATGGCACTTGAACAAAACAGTTTAAGTCCCGATCCAAAACGACAAAAGACTTATGTGCACAACCGCACGGAACTCGGAAGTCAAGACCACAAAAATGAACCGTCAAGTTCAAAGCTGGTTCCTGAACATGTTCCTAGAGCAGATATGACAGTGGACACGACACTTGAAGAGTTGGAAATGTTATATGGACCAATGTTTGATGAATATTTCACGGGGGAGAAACAAGTTGTATTAAAGTATTCCGTTGTCACTCATGATAAGAATGATGATACCGATCATCGTCAACAAAAAGATACAACTTCATCTACTTCAACACGGGTTGCTGCAGATTTGCCTCCTCAGAATATCACTTCAACAATCAATCCTACAACATCCACAACTACTGTCATTGCTCCAGAGAACACAAATCAATTAGACGATGCATTATCTGACGATGACAAATTTATCAACCCATTCGGTACACCGGTACACGAAACTGGAGAGTCTTCTTCTCGCCATGTTGATCCGTCAAATATGCACACCTTCTACCAACGACATCCTTCAACACATCATTGGACCCGAGATCATCCTTTGGTTCAAGTAATTGTAAACCCTTCACATCCCGTTCGTACAAGACGACAGCCTAACACCGATGGCGATGTTTGTATGTTCGCACTCACCGTGAGTTCAGCTGAACCGAAAAACATTAAAGAGGCCATGGCTGATCATGCTTGGATTGAATCGATGACGGATGAACTTCAACAATTTTAAAGACTGAAAGTCTGGGAACTTGTTGATAAACCATACGATGTAATACCATTAAATCTTTGATGGATCTGGAAAAACAAGATGGATGAAGAGAACACGATCATCAAGAACAAAACGAGGCTAGTGGCTAAAGGGTATGGTCAGAAAGAGGGTATTGATTTTGAAGAATCATTTCCACCATTAGCTCGAATGGAAGCGGTCAGGATTTTCCTTGCTAATGTTGCACATAAGGGATTCATCGTGTATCAAATGGACGTAAAGACGACGTTTCCGGTCCTTTGAAGGAAGAAGTCTATGTCACGCAACCGGAAGGATTCGTCAATCCTCATTATCCTGACAAGGTGTATCGTCTCCACAAAGCACCTTATGGACTCAAGCAAGCTCTAAGGGCGTGGTACGACGAGCTCTCGAAATTTCTGGTCTCCAAAGGTTTCTCAAAAGGTTCCATTGGTCTAACTTTGTTCACTTATAAATATGGGGATGACATTTTGCTTGTGCAGATTTATGTTGATGACATTATTTTCGGGTCTACAAACCCAAAACTTTCAAAACTTTCAAAATGGTTCGACATGTCTTTCAGTATCGATAATATGGACGTGCCTAGAAATGTCGCTCAATAACGAAACGAGTGTGTACATAAAGCTCGAATGAAAGTTGTAAATATTTTTCAAAACATGTCATTTCTTTTAATAAAGGAAATTGTCTATTTTGGACAATATTTCCAAACAACGAGTAGAGCAATCTATCACGGGTTGAGCTTGTCACAAAACATTCCACGTTTTGAGCTCAACACAATGGCTTGTAATCACTTTCAGATTGCAACCCGGATCGATATTCACGGGGGAGTGTACGATTTAGTGCCCTTACGCTCAGGAAAAGAAGTTAAATCTTCTTACACTTTAGTGGATTCGTCAAGACATTCAAAGTTTATGAACTCAAGTTTATGCTTTAGAAAAACCTCTTCGCCAATAAGAAATAGGATTTTTTCAAAAAGCGTTGAACACAATTTTTTCAAGAATTTCTCAATGATTATTCAAAATCTTTCAAAAATTGTGTGTTCAACAACTCCCATCCTCAAAGAGCGAAATGTGGATCAAATCCTCACAATGACAATTCAATTGGATCAATTTTTGAGGGGGGGCATTTCAACTTCATGCAAAAGATAAACACATCTTTCTCCCAGAGATTTTTAAGACTATTTTTCAAAATATATTTTAAATAAATTTGGTATCTCTAATATCAAAATATTTTATATATTAGAGATAAGGGAGAAAATGTGATTAAAATGTGATCTTATATAAGACTCAAGCACTTTAACTCTTACCTACATGTGAAAAACATGTAAAGGGGGAGCATTTCTGAAACGAAAAAACTATCAAGGTGTGAAATGTTTTCCAAACACTTTGTTAGACATTTGAAGTGGTTTTCATGGTTACGATCAAATACCCACAACATCTTTAATTCACGACGTTATTGGTGTCAAAAGGGTGGTTAGGTTTAAGTCATATGATCCAACCAGAACCAGAGGGATCTTCCCAGGGACAATCCAATAGATTATTAGAAGTCCTTAGGAAAGATGGAGTAGAATGTGAACGTAGCTGAATGCCGACTAAGTACAGATGCTAGCACTGGAACAATCACAACAAGGTGCTAGTAATTATGTCTTGGTAAGCATTGAAGGGGTTGAAGAATGAAAAAGAAAAGTAAGGATAAAGGGTGTAAACAAAGAAGCCCTCAATACAACTTAGGCAGAAACCGGGTCAACACATCATGAAGACAACTCATCATTGACCCAGTGATGTATGCACAACCCTTTTCTAGCTACTCAGGCTTCTCTCAAAAGAAGTTTGTTTTATTGTCACAGAGAACAACATGACTTCTATTGACTTTCTCACTTCGAGATAGTTGATATTGAATAGGTGGCATCTGCTCCAGCCTCCGACCACTAAAAGTGCACAAATCGAGTCTAGAGCCAAGAGATCAATCAAATCTCATTAGGACACACGGATGAAGATCAAGAGCGTCCTATGATATATCCTTGTGATATTGCTAGAACACTTAGAGTGATACTACTTAGTATTCACAATGATGAGTGGAAATCCTTCCAGTGTTAACATCAAACAACACTGCGGTAGGTCATATGCAAGTTTCGTTATGAATTGAACATGTGTAAAAATGAAAAGCAGCAGTGGTTTAATTCTGATTTGATTCAAACTCGTTTCAGGTTTCTATGCAATATCTTTATGGTCTTGCTAGAACATTCATAGTGATATTCATTAATATTCACAAGGACGAATGGAAATCCTTCTAGTGTCAACATCAAACAGCGCTACAGTAGGAAACTTGTGACATTCTTATGAATCAAGCTTGTGTCAACTAGAAAGCAACAATGGTAAAATTCTTTATGAATCACACTTGTTCCAGGAAATTAAATTGACGACTTTAATCAAGCGGATATTTATCTAATTGATTCACTCTTTATGTTCGCAATCTTGCTTTGAGACGGTCGAGTAAAGAGAACGACTAGTATAGCCGTGAAACCCTGTCAAGGAGATATTTAACTGAATCTACCTATCACAGGTATGATATTTAATATCGTATAACGGTCTTCACCGACCGGAGGTAAAACGCTACAGATTTAGGACGAATGTCAAAGCCTTTCAGTCCGTGTCCATGTTTTGTCTCGAGAAGGTGGCGTCACGGTGTACTCAGCAAAGTCAAAGATTCAAAAAACCATATACTCATACCTAAAGACATATTCAACAATTAATAGTGTGAGCATGTTGATGAAGACACAAAATCGCAAGATGGAAAAGACAAGTCAAGGATGATTTGAAGATCTCAAGATTAAAGAAAAAGTCGAAAGACAACTACAAAGGCTCAAAGATCACAGCATGAAGAAACAAGACTACTATTACACGTTCAAGACTCATTTATGGCGAGATTAGTAATATCTACAATTCTCCAAATGACAAAGGGTAATGACCTCTCACAAAGGGTAATGACCTCTCATTGGGGGAGATTGTTAGCCTCAAAATATTGAGTCAAACAAGAATGCTCGGTCATATATTTATTATGTATCGTATATTAGAACGTTGTAATAGGTAGTAGATTAGTCGTGTATTACGGGCTTAACTTTAAGCTAAGGTTCATTCATAAGTAACCAAAGCCCAAAAGGAAAGCCCGGCCCATTATCAAATAGCCCATCATGCCACATTAGGCAAGGCTATATAAACCTCTCCTTGCATGTAAGGAGAGGTTGGTTGTCTCATTTCTCTAATTTCTTCTAATCTAATATTCACCAAGTTTACACACTTCTCTCTCTTTTCTCTCTCTAGTTTCTCTCTCTAGAATTCATCTCATATCTACCTTTCTTTCTTCATTAATCATCACGTAATCTATGGGACAACATTTGGATACTAGAAATTTCGAGAGCTCAACGTACCACGCCCTTGGAGCTTGCTTAAGTCCATATAATGCTTTGTGGAGACGATACACCTTGTCAGGATAATGTGGATTAACTTTAACACCCCCAAATTTATACGCAGCGGAATACATCTTTGGGTGCTAAACAATGATACAACAACACATAATTTATAAAGAACGACTCGAAAAGAGACGTTTCAAATTTATCGTTCCTAAAACATTTGTCAGAGTATCGTAGTCCCAAGACATCGTAACCAAAGTACAACCAAAACAAAAGATTTAAATTGTTTTAAACAAAAGGAACGACAAACATTCCAAGAGTTTATATTACAAAAGCAGTGCACAACATCATTCCCGTGGCTTCCAAGCTTCACCCTTCTTGATTACCTGAAATACATGTGAGAAAATCATCAGCAAAAATGCCGAGTGAATCCATAGGTTTATATAATCATTTTGAACACAAGCTAAGATTATAAGTTTGTGGCATACTTGAAGGCAACATGCATCAAATAATAATTTGCATCAACAATAATAATTGTATATAGCATAAATTGCAAAAAGCTCATGGAACTGAGCCCTTAGACACTTCGTTAGGTCTAATAAGACAAGAGATTTATTAATTGTCGTTACCTCCAGATTATTTGTAAAACCCGCATGCTTTTACCATGAATAGTACCCTTAAGATCGTACGTACTAGATTAAAACTTTCCTAATATAGCATGATTACGATTACGTGTTAGGATTTTACGTATTACGTACGTGTTAGAACACGATAAATATTTTACTACGCATGAGCACGCAATAATTATTTGACAATAATTAATCACGAACATGCGATAATGAAATCATGAACGTAATTTAATCACGAGCTAATATTAATTACGTATATATATTTTTATTACGAACACGAATAAATATATAAAGTCACGGTTAATATTTAACGAGAACACGTAAAACACGAACACGAGAACACACGAGAACACACCAATATTTTAGAAACGGAAAACATTCGGGTTACCCCTTGTGGGCCCCATTACCACGAAATTAGGGAGGGAGGATGGGCTTAGCCCATCAATTTTTCACTAAAAGGAGGTTAAGGAATTTACACTACTCATTTTTTTTCTACAGAAGAATTTTACAGAAAACCTAAAATCCTCCTCTTCCTTTTTTTTTCTCTTATGGACGCCACCTTCAAACACACCAAAAGGGGGTGTTTGTTGATCTTGGATCTTGGAATTCTTTTTGGTGTTCGTGTTTGTTCTTCATTCTTTTGATCCATGTAATCGGTAAATCCTTTTAAACCTTTTTTTTTATTTGATCTTTTATTAATTAAGAACATGTTATGTTTTTTTATAAAATCTAATTAGATCATAGATCTAACATGAATTGGGATTAAATAAAATCAAAAGTAATGTTTTAAGGGGTGTTTGTTTTGGCCGCAGCCTAGACCGAACCCGAGGGGGTTTTGGTTTGGCCATCCGACCACCACCGAGACCATATGGTCCCGATTGATTGGTGTGGGTCCCACGGCAGCATCAAGACAAGGGGTACCCCGATTTGGTTCGGGGTACGGTGTCGATTTCATGTCCGGTTCATGGTTTTTAGTCTAGATCCGGTTCATGGTGTATGTTTAGTTTTTTTTATGATCTTATGTTAAAATTAAATTAATAATATGACATGATTATTTTAATTACATGACTTAGGTTATTTTAATTATTAATAATCATGAAATTATTTAACCTAAGTATTTTTATATTTTAGACTTATAATTAATTAATTATTTAAACACCATGATTATAATTAATTAATTAACATGACTTAGGTTATATTATTAATAAATAATAATACATGTTTTAACCTAAGTAGTTAACTTTATTTAATTAAAAACATGTTATACTTTAATTAAATATTTTAACCTATAGTTTAATTTAATTACATGAAATAATTATTAAACTATACATTATATCATATGACTTAGAAAATAATCATGAAAACACATAGGCTTATATACTTAGCTTATTTAACCAGCTTATTTCTAATTATGGAAAATTTCTATTTTTAGAAACTTAATTAAATAAGGCAGCTAATCTATTTATGGAAACCTTCTATTTCTAGAAACTTATTTATTTCAGGCAGCTAATCTATTTATGAAAACTTATTTGATTAAGGCAGCTGATCTATTTATGGAAACTTTCTATTTTTAGAAACTTATCTATTTTAAGCAGTAATTCTATTTTTGGAAACATTCTATTTTTGGAAACTTTCTATTTTTAGAAACTTTCTATTGTTGGAAACTTTCTATTTTTGGAAACTTTCTATTTTTGGTAACCTTCTATTTTTGGAAACTTTCTATTTTTGGAAACTTTCTGTTTTTGGAAACTTTCTATTTTTGGAAACTTTCTATTTTAGGAAACCTGCTATTTTTGGAAAGTTACTTATTATTACACAGTAAGTATAATAATACATGAAATACCAGAAATACTTAATTAGATTAAACAAAATATAAGATAAACACAGTTTAAGGCTTTAAAACAGTAAAGCATGGTAAGAACACATAAAATAAGCTAAGACATGACACGAAACCAGCTACGTATTTAGTAAGCAGATACTTATTCATGTATGTATTTATGTAGCACTAGTGATACGGAAGTAGGATTCCGCTCAGTTCATCTTCTTCGTTCACTGGACATAAGGTACGGATTCCCGTCCTTTCAGTATGGACATTCTTTCCTTATTAGGATTCCCCGTATGCAACCAACTGTTTTCCCGTAGTATAAGTTACGTGTTTGATTGCTTATGTTTAATTAAGAATACCTATAGCCATATACATGCATGACCAGTTTCACCTAGTTATGGAGGTACCATAACCATAACATTAGAGGCACTGATGTTATGACTTCACCACGGCGGAGTGATTGCTCGTGGCATCCCTTCAGCTTTTGGCCATATTATTATATTTATCATGTGGGGCGTATGGGTGCATCCTAGTTACATGTTTTCAGTCAGGATTTCATGGTGAATGTGGTGTGTGCCTTGCATCCTTCACAAGGAGCTGATCCCTCCTACCCAGAACCAGTATTTAAATTAGAGACAGCCCCTCTAATTTGCATGATGAGGTCACCCCTCCAAGTATTCATGCACGGTGGATTTTCATGACCTATATTGGCTAATGGTAAAATATGTTAAACAATTTTCATAAGATAAACATAAGGCTTTTCAAACTATAAAACAAGTTTTATGAACATGTTCCAGGTTTTCTAGGACTTATACATTTCCGCTGCTATTAGGTCTCTATTATGTTTTAGTCACTTATACTATGTCTATATCCGTGCACTAAGCGTTTTGCTCAGCCGTTACTTTCCTTTCCATGTCCCCAAAACGGCAGGTACTCTAGGGAAGACTCGAGCATTTGGAGGACGTGCATAGGATGGAAACTGCCAGAGATTTCTTTTCCTTTTTGCCTTCATATACTTATGCTTGTTTAGTCTTTCATTCATTTCTTTTGCTTTATTATGTTTTGGGCTTATGTTTGGGAACCGATGTTTGATTCCGGTTAACCCTATGGTCATGTAATGTTTTAGACATTTAACCTTGTATGCTTTGATGACACGCCATAATTACGCGTGACATTCCATTATCAAAATGGGGTGTTACAATTATGGTATCAGAGCCAAGGTTTCGACCTGTAGGCTCTAAAACTTGACCTGTGACTAGTGGGTAGTCACCAGGAGCTTCCTAAGCCAACGTTTGTTATACCACGTATTGATGTTTTCAGCGCAATGTTGTTTTAACCATGATGTTTTCAGCACCTTGAGGTTTTAACCTTGATGTTTTCATCGATATTGTTTTACTAATATGGATGGACAACCGTCATTCATATTTAGTTATGTGTCATTGTTTCATGCATAATGTTCCTCGTTAAATGTGGCTATGTGGACTGAACCCCAGTAGTTCATAATTAGTCACATAAATTTTTTTCTGATAAGTTTTGACGGATGAGTTTCATTTAATTATGTTTCATGTATCATTGTTGCAGGGATTATGACTAAGTAATGGTTGGTACAGGACTGGCCCTATTTAGTCGCATGTGCTTTTATCGAAACTTTTAACTTTGGGACCGACCCATAGGCGTCCCCTCGCCATGTCTTTTGTTTTGGAACCGACCCATAGGCGTTCCCTCACACATATGAAGGTTTTATAAACTACATTACGCATTCATGCACTGTTTTTCATGTATAAAATTTTTCTCATGATTTAAATTGGCATAAATTTTTTTCATGTCCCCTCATAAGTTATTATGTTTTTATGTCAAGTATGTTTTTATACTGTCATGGTTAACTTCAGTTTCATGCTGATTATGTTATACACTTCTTCATGATAGATGGTTTCATGTTTCTTCATGATAATTCCGTCTTCATGTTGATTATGTTTTACGCCTCTTTTGTTATTTACGTTGTCCTGCAAGACATTGTTAGATTTCATTGAATCATTCTTTCATGATAGTCATGGTTGGTTTTCATTGATCATGCTGCCAGGCAAATCATCGTTGAATTTTGTGTAACCACACTTTAACGTTTCTGTTATAACCAGAATGATGTCTATGCTAATACTGCTAGGTTATCATGATGGTTTTCCTAACCGTTTAACCGATTTACTTTCCTTAAATCATGACAAACGATCGACCCCATACCGATCATTTCATGTACATTCCATGTGTACTCCATGTACCTTATCCTATGTGCGTACTTCCAATTGTTGATACTCTACAAATTGCTGATGCCGCTCATAACTTGGAGATGTTACTAAAGGTTGATGCAGCTGACGTTCGGAGACGCTACGAGATGTGGATGCTGTTCACAACCTGGAGATCCTACAAGACGAAGACAAAGGCGTCAGAGCAAAGCAATTGGACGAGAAGATGCTTCACCATCAGACGATTCCCATCAATCATTGTCCCTAATTCATAGTTACATGTCACACGTCATTCGACTGTCATTTCAGCCATATGAGTGCAAACTGGTACCAGCCGGCCACTCAGCTGAATAGTTACATGAATCACGGTCATGAGAATGACCGTCATGGAACTGACAGACAGGACGATAGTAACCACTACTATGACTGAACTATCCTAGAAATCGCAACTGAGGCTCCGGCCGTGGACGTGATCAGACATACAAAGGATCAATAGTCCAACCGATCCGCCAAGTCGGGCATAATAACCTATTATTGTAGTTCTATTATTTTACGTCTCGAGACACATGTCAAGACATCAGTCAAGACACATGTCTCACGTATACTTTATGAAGATACATGTCAAGACATCAGTCAAGACACATGTCTCACGTATACATCCTGAAGACACATGTCAAGACACCAGTCAAGACATATGTCATGCTTATAGTTCCAAGAAACGAGTCAAGACACATGACTCACGTCCAACTATGGAACATTTCTAAGAAATTCAGGGTACCCTCCAAGGGTATATCTATTTTGTTATGCCATGTATTAATCAAACCACAAGAATTTCAATACCATTATCAGCGCATCAGTGAGAACTGTCACGTTGCTGATGTCACTTTCGTTTCTTTCACTATAGTCCATATATTAATGACCACGAAGGACGCCTTTCGTATTCCCACGTATATGAAGGTTTTCCTTCAGCTTAATGATGAGATCCAAGTTGCTAACGCTAATCCTCGGACAGACACGAGATGAATTTTATCCTAATTATGAACTATGAACAACACACCATGCTACGATTCATAATTATGTACAGTAATGTTCAGGCTTCTGAATACACTCAGCTTGATTTTTCCATCAGGAAAATCTGTACAAATTATCTATGCTTCCCAAGCATGTGCTTTGTTAGCCATGATTGCAAAAATTTTCTAGTGGTCAGTAAGACACGACTACTAAACTCCTTTTACGCATAACCAACGGATTATTCCAAAATTGTTCCTTACACTCCAGAAGAACCTTCAAGGAGAAGGACGATAACATAAGATTATGTGTCGACTACCGTCGATTTTTTAAACAAATCACCATTTACGACCGTTACTCTCCTCCATGTATTGACAAGGTCGGATTCATGATCATGCTACCAATAGTGACGGGTGAAAGAGCAGGACATGTCCATGACTGCTATTCGTGCACGACTCGGTCATGCTAGATTTATGATTTTGAATTAGTCTCATGAATGCTCCAACAGCATTATGGACTTAATAAATTGAGTTTCCATGAACTCATAAGCAAATTCATCAGTGTTTTCATTAAGGATAACCTAATTTCCTCTAAGCCTAGAGAAGAACAGGAAGACCATATCTGCACTATATTGCAAATTCTATGACAAGAGAAATTTTACCCTGGAATTTTTTTTTCCAATATCAATTCTGTTTGATTTCAGTGACACACTGAATCACATGGCTTTCTACGGTTAATCTTACCATGACTCAGCTTATGCGTAAAGGAGAGAACGCTACACTACATTAGGTGTTCTAGGAAATTCTACGCTAGGAGAAGTCTAGATTCAGAGACTCAGAGTTTTGCAAACTCCTAGGTATCAAGTTCTACGAAGTAACATACAGTTACGTTCATATCTAAATACCTGACATACCAACAGGTTAAGATAGGACACCAACAAACTGGGATGTTTCCTCATTTGAAATTGTGAACTAAAATGGGACAAGATCTCCATGGATTTTGGTTACCAGTTTAACGCAAACTCAAAAGAAGCATGATGTTATCTGGTTTATTACAAACAGTTTGATCAAGTCTGCAAAATTCTTACATCCGCAAGGATTTCAGAACTAACAGATTGATCGGACATGTTCCAGCCAAGGCTCATCCGATCACTTGGAAATTCATCAGTTATCGAGTCAGACAAATATTCATAATTATGCTCCTCAGTTACTTCACGTCTTTGTTCTAATTCCACGCCTTGCTTTCGCGCTCGCGTTCATGACACTATTCACGTTCATGATCGTATTTTGGCTTACGATTTTACGTTCATTTCTTTTCTCATTCTGGGTAGTTTGCAAGAACTTGAGAGACCAGACCCAAGTTTAGTATAACTCTCCATCATCAGATAGACGTTTCACGTCATATTCCACGTCTCACCTTGTAGCGTTTTACGTTACCGCCATTGTATTCTATGATCACGATATGTTTCACATGTCATGTTCATTCCACGTTCCTCATATCATGATCAAGATATGTTACACGTATCATGGATCACGATATGTTTACTCATACTACACTCGCCATATCTCCACGTAGCACGTTCAAATTTTTCACGTATCACGTTCAAAATTTTTCACGTACTACGTTTCTTTATGTCTCGCGCATCGTTTCTAATTATCAGTTAAGTCAGATTGTCTTGCATCATAACATTTCAGTTACCCTAGCACGTTAACTCTTATTTTCCTCGATCGAATTTAGGGGATCTACCTTCCGTTGATAACCAAGAATTTCTTCGTATTCCAAGTCAAGGTCAGGAGGACCAAGATTTATCATTTGTGTCAAGATCTTCTGAAGGAACCGTTCCAAGAGGGAGGCCACTTGGAAATGGACAAGTTCATCCGAACTTTTATCCGTTTTTCTCTTATCAACTAGATATGTCCTTTCAGTCACGTCACGTTCCATGTCCTTTCAAGACATGTCATGTTCCACGTTCCTTCTCCCAGGAAACCCGCACGTTCATTAATCTTACATACCCTTTCAGTTTGATTCGGGTATGTTTCTCTTTCAGTTACGTTATCTATAATTCGAGGACGAATTATTCTTTTTAGGGGGGAAGAGTTGTAAAACCCGCATGCTTTTACCATGAATAGTAACCTTAAGATCGTACGTACTAGATTAAAACTTTCCTAATATAGCATGATTACGATTACGTGTTAGGATTTTACGTATTACGTACGTGTTAGAACACGATAAATATTTTACAACGCATGAGCACGCAATAATTATTTGACAATAATTGATCACGAACATGCGATCATGAAATCATGAACGTAATTTAATCACGAGCTAATATTAATTACGTATATATATTTATTACGAACACGAATAAATATATAAAGTCACGGTTAATATTTAACGAGAACACGTAAAACACGAACACGAGAACACACCAATATTTTAGACACGAAAACATTCGGGTTACCCCTTGTGGGCCCCATTACCATGAAATTAGGGAGGGAGGATGGGCTTAGCCCATCAATTTTTCACTAAAAGGAGGTTAAGGAATTTACACTACTCTTTTTTTTTTCTATAAAGGAATTTTACAGAAAACCTAAAATCCTCCTCCTCCTTTTTTTTCTCTTATGGCCGCCACCTTCAAACACACCAAAAGGGGGTGTTTGTTGATCTTGGATCTTGGAATTCTTGTTGGTGTTCGTGTTTGTTCTTCATTCTTTTGATCCATGTAATCGGTAAATCCTTTTAAACCTTTTTCTTTTGATTTGGTCTTTTATTAATTAAGAACATGTTATTTTTTTTATAAAACCTAATTAGATCGTAGATCTAACATGAATTGGGATTTAATAAAATCAAAAGTAATGTTTTAAGGGGTGTTTGTTTTGGCCGCAGTCTACACCGAACCCGAGGGGGTTTCGGTTTGGCCATCCGACCACCACCGAGACCATATGGTCCCGGTTGGTTGGTGTGGGTCCCACGGCAGCATCAAGACAAGGGGTACCCCGATTTGGTTCGGGGTACGGTGTCGATTTCATGTCCGGTTCATGGTTTTTAGTCTAGATCCGGTTCATGGTGTATGTTTAGTTTTTATTTTTTTTTATGATCTTATGTTAAAATTAAATTAATAATATGGCATGATTAATTTAAATACATGACTTAGGTTATTTTAATTATTAATAATCATGAAATTATTTAACCTAAGTATTTTTATATTTTAGACTTATAATTAATTAAATATTTAAAAACCATGATTATAATTAATTAATTAACATGACTTAGGTTATATTATTAATAAATAATAATACATGTTTTAACCTAAGTAGTTAACTTTATTTATTTAAAAACATGTTATACTTTAATAAAATATTTTAACCTATAGTTTAATTTAATTACATGAAATAATTATGAAACTATACATTATATCATATGACTTAGAAAATAATCATGAAAACACTTAGGCTTATATACTTAGCTTATTTACCAACTTATTTCTAATTATGGAAACTTTCTATTTTTAGAAACTTAATTAAATAAGGCAGCTAATCTATTTATGGAAACCTTCTATTTTTAGAAACTTATTTATTTCAGGCAGCTAATCTATTTATGGAAACTTATTTAATTAAGGCAGCTGATCTATTTATGGAAACTTTCTATTTTTAGAAACTTATCTATTTTAAGCAGTTATTCTATTTTTGGAAACTTTCTATTTTTGGAAACTTTCTATTTTTGGAAACTTTCTATTTTTGGAAACTTTCTATTTTTAGAAACTTTCTATTTTTGGAAACATTCTATTTTTGGTAACCTTCTATTTTTGGAAACTTTCTATTTTTGGAAATTTTCTATTCTTGGAAACTTTCTATTTTTGGAAACTTTCTATTTTAGGAAACCTGCTATTTTTGGAAAGTTACTTATTATTACACAGTAAGTATAATAATACATGAAATACCAGAAATACTTAATTAGATTAAACAAAATATAAGATAAACACAGTTTAAGGCTTTAAAACAGTAAAACATGGTAAGAACACATAAAACAAGCTAAGACATGACACGAAACCAGCTACGTATTTAGTAAGCAGATACTTATTCATGTATGTATTTATGTAGCACTAGTGATATGGAAGTAGGATTCCGCTCAGTTCATCTTCTTCGTTCACTGGACATAAGGTACGGATTCCCGTCCTTTCAATATGGACATTCTTTCCTTATTAGGATTCCCCGTATGCAGCCAACTGTTTTCCCGTAGTATAAGTTACGTGTTTGATTGCTTATGTTTAATTAAGAATACCTATAGCCATATACATGCATGACCAGTTTCACCTAGTTATGGAGGTACCATAACCATAACATTAGTGGCACTGATGTTATGACTTCACCATGGCGGAGTGATTGCTCGTGGCGTCCCTTCAGCTTTTGGCCATATTATTATATTTATCATGTGGGGCGTATGGGTGAATCCTAGTTACATGTTTTCAGTCAGGATTTCATGGTGAATGTGGTGTGTGCCTTGCATCCTTCACAAGGAGCTGATCCCTCCTACCCAGAACCAGTATATTAAATTAGAGACAGCCCCTCTAATTTGCATGATGAGGTCACCCCTCCAAGTATTCATGCACGATGGATTTTCATGACCTATATTGGCTAATGGTAAAATATGTTAAACAGTTTTCAAAAGATAAACATAAGGCTTTTCAAACTATAAAACCAGTTTTATGAACATGTTCCAGGTTTTCCAGGACTTATACATTTCCGCTGCTATTAAGTCTCTATTATGTTTTAGTCACTTATACTATGTCTATATCCGTGCACTGAGCGTTTTGCTCATCCGTTACTTTCCTTTCCATGTCCCCAAAACGGCAGGTACTCTAGGGAAGACTCGAGAATTTGGAGGACGTGCATAGGATGGAAGCTGCCAGAGATTTCTTTTCCTTTTTGCCTTCATATACTTATGCTTGTTTAGTCTTTCATTCATTTCTTTTGCTTTATTATGTTTTGGGCTTATGTTTGGGAACCGATGTTTGATTCCGGTTAACCCTATGGTCATGTAATGTTTTAGACATTTAACCTTGTATGCTTTGATGACACGCCATAATTACGCGTGACATTCCATTATCAAAATGGGGTGTTACATTATTGATACATTGCCGTATACCTGACTTCTCAATACAATATGTTCAAACAGTGTGGAGGTCGGGCCTAAGCTTCTATGACAAGTCCACAAAAACTGATACGGGGCGGCTTCCCCCATAGACCTATTAATTGTACTAGAGGCTAGCCCATCATAAGCTAGTTGACGGTCCATAATTGAGGCTTTAATAAAGGCAATCACTTAATGCAATTCAAAGGCAACCACGGCCCATTCATAGAGGGACAAACATACCATAAAAATCTTGTGTTCTATGTTTATAAAACATGTATTCCCCCTCGCGGGTATTTAAAATCATATAATTGCGCAAACGAGTCTATAGACTCACCTTAAGTAGTAGAAGTAGTTGAAGACGATCGCCGACGATAGTAGATGCCCGATAAACACGACAACCGCAACCTAACAAATAAGGTGCGTACATTAATAATAGACTCGAGAAATAAATGATACATAATAAAATCAAACTCAAGTATAAAATCATGACAACTCGAGTGAAAACGACACAAGTGGTTCTATTATACTCTCTTATATCCATTTTATTATTCTATACCTTTAATTAAAATCTGTCGGAACATACCGAATGTCCAAGCCGTTTTCCCATACTTAAACATATCAAATTTTTATGATACTACTCAGAGAACTTACTTACTATATATAGAAAGTCCTCCGAAGAGCCCATCAAAATATTTTACTTCTAAAGTTCCCTGCCCGACTCATCTTTGAATCACAAAATCCGGACAGTTTAGCGACCTTGACTTACGAAACCATTTTGACCATACTAAACAACTCCATTTGTAAAACCGCCACTTGATTCTAAAAATAGACTCAAAATGCTAAACTTGGAGCCTGAGAACAGCCCTTGAATCATTTTGAAACTCATTTTATAGTCCCCGAGATTCGATCCAAATATCGACAACAATTTTCGGATTGTGTCGACACTCGTCTCCCGGTACACGAAAATCAAACTAGTGTATCTTCCACATCGTTTGGAGTTGGAAGGTCTACCTTATATCAAATCGAAGCTAACGAAATTCTTTACGGCATAATCCAATAATAACAACCTATATTCAGACTTAAGAACCCCGAAAATGGCCTCAAACCTACTGCCTAAAATTAACCATTTAAAAACCATACAAAATCAATTTTTTCAACACAATCTACCCATTTCTATACCACTAATATGATCATTCTAACACTCCTACACTATGATCAACCTCCTAACACACTTGCATGACCTTTTACAAAATTTATTCAAATATTTAAACACAACAACTAGCAAAACACTAGTCACAATATAAAATTAATATATATACATGATCATACAAGCATCAACTTGATCAAAATTCATCAAAAATAAAAATAATGCATGTATAAAATTTTTATACCAATGTGTACACCTTGTGATTTCTAGGATGGGACTTTAATTTGTTTTGGAAGATTCAAAGTTGAAATCAAGAAATTTGAGGGTTTTTGTTGATGGGGGTGTACGACAAAAGGAAAGAAAAAGGGGAAAAGGAAGAAATTTTTTTGTTAAATGAATTTAAAAATGAAAATGAGATAGTGGAAATATTATATATAGTGTAAGGTTAGGATAGTTTTTGCCAATTTGTGATAGTTTTGGTCCAAAATGTAAATATTAGTTAAAAAGCGGGAAATGACTAAAAGTCAATTTTACAAATATTTACGGGGCTCGGGTTTCGTAAAAATACTTAAAAGTTTAAACGCACACGAAAAAATAATAATATAACGACTCGATAAGTAATTAAAATTATATCGCCGAAAATATAAATATCGAAACGATCGATAATAAAATATAAAATTTTGATATTAAATATCGAAATGATCGATAATAAAATATAAATTTTGGGCATCCGTCGGTATCGCGATCACTAGTAGTCCTCGTTGCTCGTCAAAATATTTAAATAAAATATTCAATAACGGTTTCAACTTAAACCGTTAAACATAATAATATTTAACGTCATAAATACTTCAAAAATATTTGTAAAGTAAAATTAAGTAATGACCTTATTTTGCGGGTTTTACATCCTCACCACCTTAGGAGAGCACCATCCTGGGGCTTACTTCTCCCTAGGTCCGTCTACGAATAAATGCGGATACTTGCTCTTGAAGTGTATTCGGGTCCACGTCGGGAATTCCATCGCACTTTCACTATCGGGATCTGACTTTGCTTAAGTCGTTTCACCTCTCGATCCATAATCTCCACTGGTTCCTCAATAAAATGAAGCTTGTCGTCTAGTTGAATCTCCTCAAGTGGAATTATCAAATTCTCGTTCGCCAAACACCTCTTAAGATTAGAAACGTGAAAAGTATTGTGGATAGCACTTAACTTCTCTGGCAATTCCAACTTATATGCCACAGGACCAACTTGATCAATAATCTTGAATGGACCTATATAGCGTGGACTAAGCTTTCCTCGCTTGCCAAATCGAATTACTCCTTTCCAAGGTAATACTTTCAACATAACCATATCGCCAATATCAAACTCCAATGGTTTTCTCCTCTTATCCGCATAACTCTTCTGTCTACTACGGGCTGTCAATAAACGATTCTTGATTTGCACGATCTTCTTAGTCGTCTCTCTAATCAATTCAGGACCCGTCAATTGACTTTCTCCAACTTCACACCAGCCAATTGGTGATCTACACTTTCGCCCGCAAAGTGCTTCATAAGGCGCAGCCTTGATACTTGCGTGATAACTGTTGTTGTATGAGAACTCCACCAAAGGTAGGTGTCGATCCCAACTACCTACAAAGTCTATTACACATGCTTGTAACATATCCTCCAAGCTCTAAATAGTACTTTCACGTTGTCCGTCCGTTTCCGGATGATACGCAGTGCTCATGTCCAACTGAGTCCCCAAAGCTCGCTGAAGCGATTTCCAAAACTCAGATGTGAACCGACTATCTCGATCAGAAATGATTGACAAAGGAACTCCATGTCTACAAACAAATTCCTTCAATACAACCGAGTAAGTTTGTCTAAGTCGTCAGTTTTCTTTATCGGCAAGAAATGAGCCGACTTAGTCAACATATCAACAATCACCCAAATCATATCATAACCACTAGAAGTTCTCGGAAGTCCCGAAACAAAGTCCATAGTGATCTTCTCCCATTTCCATTATGGAATTTCAGGTTGTTGCAGTAAACCCGAAGGTCTCTTGTGCTCAAACTTCACCTTAGCACACGTCAAGCATTTACTAACATAAGTAGCAATGTTAGCCTTTATATTCGGCCTCCAGTAGCATTTCTTCAAGTCTTGGTACATTTTGTCCGATCCTGGGTGAATTGAATATTTAGACTTATGAGACTCGTGCATAATTAGATCTCTTAGTCCTCCATACACCGGTAACCATACACGATTCTCGAAATACCGAATTCTGTCGTCACGAATTTCAAATATAGGTGTCATCCTTCTACCCAAGTCTTCATTTCTCACATTCTCCTCTTCCATCGCCTTCGTTTGAGCTTTAAGTATTCGATTAGATAAATCAGAATAAGTTGTCATGGCTAAAGCTCTAACCGTTTTGGTTATTTCTCTATCCTTCCTACTAAGAGCATCAGCAACTACATTCGCCATGCCGGGATGATAGCAAATTTGAATGTCGTAATCACTCAACAATTCTACCCATCTTCTCTGCCTCATATTGAGCTCCTTCTGATCCAAAATATGTTGCAGGATTTTATGATCGGTATATACCACACTCTTTGTACCATAGAGATAGTATCTCCAAAGTCTAAGAGCAAAGACAACAGCTCCTAATTCCAAATCATGTGTAGTATAATTCTCCTCATGCTTCCTCAATTGATGAGATGCATACGCGATCACTTTCTCCCTTTGCATCAACACAGCACCAAAACCCTTACATGATGTGGCACAATATACCACAAAGTCTTCAGCTCCGTCGGGCAAAGCAAAAATAGGTGCAGAACACAGCTTCCGCTTCAAAGTTTGCAATGCTTCATCTTCTTTTGAACCCCAATCATACTTCTTGTTTTTCTGTGTAAGTTTAGCAAGAGGTTTAGAAATTAAAGAGAACCCTTCTATGAATCGCCGATAGTACCCAGCTAATCCTAAGAATTGTCTAACTTCAGTCGGGGTTGTAGGCCTAGCCCAATCTCTAATAGCTTCAATTTTGGAAGGATCAACATGAACACCGCTACTATCGGTCACGTGCCCAAGGAATTGGACTGAATCCAACCAAAAATCACACTTGGATAATTTTGCATACAATTTCTCCTTCTTCAACAATTCCAAAATAATCTTCAGATGACCTTCATGCCCCTCCTGACTTTTGGAATAAATCAGAATATCATCGATAAATACAATCACAAACTTGTCGAGGTATGGTTTACACACACGATTCATTAAGTCCATGAATACCGTAGGTGCATTAGTTAACCCAAACGACATCACTTAAAATTCATAGTGTCCATAGCGCGTCCGAAAAGCTGTAATAGGTATGTCCTCCTCTTTAACACGAAGTTGATGATAACCCGACCTCAAGTCGATCTTCCAGTACACACACGAACCTTGAAGTTGATTGAATAAATCATCGATCCTAGGAAGTGGATAACGATTTTTGATAGTTAACTTGTTCAACTCTCGGTAGTCTATGCACATTCTGAACGATCCGTCCTTCTTCTTCACGAACAATACTGGAGCTCCCCAAGGTGACGAACTTGGTCTAATGAACCCCTTCTCCATTAACTCCTTCAACTGATTTGCCAACTCCTTCATCTCAGACGGTGCCAAACGATAAGGTGCACGCGCCACCGGTGCAGCTCCTGGCACTAGATCAATCTTGAATTCGACTTCTCGCTGAGGCGGAAGCCCTGGCAAGTCATCGGGAAATACTTCAGGAAAATCACGAATAACCGGAACATCTTCCACGCGCCTTACTGGTAGTTCTTTCTCCACTACTTGAGCCAAGAACAGGTGACAACCTCTTTCTACATATTTCCTCGCCTTGATACAAGATATCATCGTCAGACGAGATCTACCGACATTACCTTTAACTACTAACACCTTGCCCTTCACCGGTATGTGAACAACTTTCTCCCCACATACAATCACCACGTCATGCGCAACCAACAAATCCATAACAACAATCACATCAAATGAACCCAACTCTATCGGCATCAAATCAATTTCAAACAAATGATTTGCTAATTTCAAAGGACACTTCTTAAATATAGTGGTAGTACTAACTAATTGTCCATCAGCTAACTCGACCTCATAACTAGTATTTAGGCTTGTTGGCTCAATATCAATTAAACGACTAAAGGAAGCGCTTATAAAGCTCCTATCAGATCCTAAGTCAAACAACACACTAGCATAACGATGGTTGAGTAAGAACGTACCCGTCACCACATTTGGACCTTGTGCCTGATCAGCATCCTTAACAACATAAACTGCCCCAGTAGCTTCGCCTGCTTTCTTGTTCGTCAACTTTAGACATCTAGGGCTAAAATGATCACGTTCTCCACATTCAAAGAAAGTCTTGATCGGAATAGCATTTGCTCCAATGGCAGGGGTCCTTGCCTTGCATTTCTCCACAACATGCCCAACCATTCCACATTTAGTGCACCTTGGTGGACAATTACCAAAGTGACAAGCACCATAGCTCTTACATTTATGGGCTGGTCCCCCATAGTCAGCATTATTATCCTTGTTAGTCGCAGCTCTAGCCCCATCATTTCTCTTCTGATTGTACTGCCTATGGCGGTTACTACCCTGATTACCACTCTGCGAATTTTCCCATTTCCTTTTACTACCCTCAGCATCTCTCTCAGCCCTATCTTGAACCTTCTGCCCCATAAGTGTATGAGCCATTCTCACAGTTTCAACAAAGTTCTTGGGTCGAGATGAAGTTGTCTCACCTTTAATGTACCCAGGCAGCCCTTTGATGTATTGATCCATCTTCTTCTCAGTGGTAAAAGCATCTGGACACAACAAAACCAACTCATTGAATCGGCTAGTGTATGCAGCAATGTTATTATCTTTCAGCTTCAGGTGCCTCAACTCATCCTCCAAAGCAGATAACTCTTCTTCTGGACAGAACTCTTCTTTCAGCAACCTTTTAATTTCATCCCATGGTTTCCTGTTTGCAGCTTCTAAACCAACTATAGCAACTTGAGTCTTCTACCAGCTTAAAGCTCGATCCTTGAAAGTAGCAACTGCGAACTTAACCTTGTTCCTTTCTGAGAAATCACTAATCTTAAATGTTGTTTCTGTTTTCTCAATCCACCTGAATAATTCCAGTGCTCCACCAGTTCCTTGAAACGTAGTAGGTCCACACTTCATGTACCCAGCAAAAGTACACTCTTTAACCGTAGTAGCAGCCTGAGAAACCTCATCTGTAGGATTCTCAGCTACACCTGCTCCTCCAACAACTTCTGGTCCAGCAGGTTCACCTTCACCTTCAGCACCCGCACCTCTAGAGCCACCTGCTCCATTAGTGTTAACACGTGCAGCTCTATCCGCAGCTAATGCTTTCGCTACCTCTTCAGCAACTAGCCTTGCAATGGCATCATTTGTCATTCTCCTAGGTGGCATGATTCTGTCACATCACAAAGAGAGAAGATAAAATGAATGAGTTAATTGTAATCATGGTATAGTCATATCATGTACAAAATCAGTCATCAAATGCATACACATTCTCGATACAATAATTCACAATCATCATAAGAATCAAAGGAAACTATTATCATAGATCAAAAAGGAATGATCTTAAAGAAAAATAGAGTACAATGACACAAAATAATAGACACTAGTCACGTGGGGATGCACATGGCTTAGTTGACTGTGACTCGCTTGCAGCAGTGGAACCTTCAAAATAAATACAGATATAAGGTCATAATAGAATGAAATAAAATAATTTCCAAAATTTAAATAAATATAGAAAATCCTTCAAAATAAATACAGGAAATTTTCAAAAATTTATTTAAATAAATCATTAATAAATGATAAGCTTTTATCGAAAAGTTTAACGATATTAATATATATCGATCAAGGTTTACAGTATTTATTTAGAAATACTTAGCAATAAAGGATACATAATAATGTATACTAAAATTGTAATCCCAGAAGTAGCTTGAACCTGAAGTCACGCGAAATCATGTGCACCGACTCTTTGAAAAATATAAACTGACAGTTATAGTTTAGGTTTTCAGAAAATCACCTATTTCTCTATAACTCATGGCTCTGGTACCAATCTTTAACACCCCCAAATTTATACGCAGCGGAATACATCTTTGGGTGCTAAACAATGATACAACAACACATAATTTATAAAGAACGAATCGAAAAGAGACGTTTCAAATTTATCGTTCCTAAAACATTTGTCAAAGTAGCATAGTCCCAAGACATCGTAACCAAAGTACAACCAAAACAAAAGATTTAAATTGTTTTGAACAAAAGGAACGACAAACATTCAAAGAGTTTATATTACAAAAGCAGTGCACAACATCATTCCTGTGGCTTCCAAGCTTCACCCTTCTTGATTACCTGAAATACATGTGAGAAAATCATCAGCAAAAATGTCGAGTGAATCTATAGGTTTATATAATCATTTTGAACACAAGCTAAGATTATAAGTTTGTGGCATAATTGAAGGCAACATGCATCAAATAATAATTTGCATCAACAATAATAATTGTATATAGCATAAATTGCAATAAGCTCATGGAACCGAGCCCTTAGACACTACGTTAGGTCTAATAAGACAAGAGATTTATTAATTGTCGTTACCTCCAGATTATTGGTACATTGTCGTATACCTGACTTCTCAATACAATATGTTCAAGCAGTGTGGAGGTCGGGCATAAGCTTCTATGACAAGTTCACAAAAACTGATCCGGGGCGGCTTCCCCCATAGATCTATTAATTGTACTAGCGGCTAGCCCATCATAAGCTAGTTAACGGTCCATAATTGAGGCTTTAATAAAGGCAATCACTTAATGCAATTCAAAGGCAACCATGATCCATTCATAGAGGGAAAAGCATACCATAAAAATCTTGTGTTCTAAGTTTATAAAACATGTATTCCCCCTCGCGGGTTTTTAAAATCATATAATTGCGCAAACGAGGCTATAGACTCACCTTAAGTAGTAGAAGTAGTTGAAGACGATCGCCGACGATAGTAGATGCCCGATAAACACGACAACTCAAGAAATAAATGATACATAATAAAGTCAAACTCAAGTATAAAATCACGACAACTCGAGTGAAAACGACACAAATGGTTCTATTATACTCTCCTATATATCCATTTTATTATTCTATACCTTTAATAAAAAAACTTCTGGAACATACCGAATGTCCAAGCCGTTTTCCTATACTTAAACACATCAAATTTTTATGATACTACTCAGAGAACTTACTTACTATATATAGAAAGTCCTCCCAAGAGCCCATCAAAAGATTTTACTTCTAAAGTTCCCTGCCCGACTCATCTTTGAATCACAAAATCCGGACAGTTTAGCGACCTTGACTTACGAAACCATTTTGACCATTCTAAACAACTCCATTTGTAAAACCGCCACTTGATTCTAAAAATAGACTCAAAATGCTAAACTTGGAGCCTGAGAACAGCCCTTGAATAATTTTGAAACTCATTTTATAGTCCCCGAGATTCGATCCAAATATCAACAACAATTTTCGGATTGTGTCGACACTCGTATCCCGGTACACGAAAATCAAACTAGTGTATCTTCCACCTCGTTTGGAGTTGGAAGGCCTACCTTATATCAAATCGAAGCTAACGAAATTCTGTACGACATAATCCCATAATAACAACCTATATTCAAACTTAAGACCCCCGAAAATGGCCTCAAACCTACTGCCTAAAATTGACCATTTAAAAACCATACAAAATCAATTTTTATACACAATCTACCCATTTCTATACCACTAATATGATCATTCTAACACTCCTACACTATGATCAACCTCCTAACACACTTGCATGACCCTTTTACAAATTTTATTCAAATATTTAAACACAACAACTAGCAAAAACACTAGTCACAATATAAAATTAATATATATACATGATCATACAAGCAACAACTTGATCAAAATTCATCAAAAATAAAAATGTAATGCATGTATAAAATTTTTATACCAATGTGTAGCCCTTGTGATTTCTAGGATGGGACTTTAATTTGTTTTGGAAGATTCAAAGTTGAAATCAAAAAATTTGAGGGTTTTTGTTGATGGGGGTGTACGGCAAAAGGAAAGAAAAAGGGGAAGAGGAAGAAATTTTTTTGTTAAATGAATTTAAAAATAAAAATGAGATAGTGGAGATATTATATATAGTGTAAGGTTAGGATAATTTTTGCCAATTTGTGATAGTTTTGGTCCAAAATGTAAATATTAGTTAAAAAGCGGGAAATGACTAAAAGTCAATTTTACAAAAATTTACGGGGCTCGGGTTTCGTAAAAATACTTAAAAGTTTAAACGCACACGAAAAACAATAATATAACGACTCGATACGTAATTAAAATGATATCGCCGAAAATATTAAATATCGAAACGATCGATAATAAAATATAAATTTTTTATATTAAATATCGAAACGATCGATAATAAAATATAAAATTTTGGGCATCCGTCGGTATCGTGATCACTAGTAGTACTCATTGCTCGTCAAAATATTAGAATAAAATATTCAATATCGGTTTCAACTTAAACCGTTAAACATAATAATATTTAACGTCATAAATACTTCAAAAATATTTGAAAAGTAAAATTAAGTAATGACCTTATTTTGCGGGTTTTACATTAACGAATCCTTCCGGCTGCGTGACATAGACTTCTTCCTTCAAAGGACCGTTAAGAAATGTCGTCTTTACGTCCATTTGATAAACAGTGAATTCCTTATGTGCACCATAAGCAAGGAAAATCCTGACTGCTTCCGTATGAGCTACTGGTGCAAATGATTCTTCAAAATCAATACCCTCTTTCTGGCCATACCCCTTAGCCACTAGCCTAGCTTTATTCTTGATGATTGTGTTTTCTTCATCCATCTTGTTTTTCCAAATCAAACGAAGATTTAACAGAGTAACATCGTATGGTCTGTCAACAAGTTCGCAGACATTATGTCTTTCAAACTAAAGAAGTTAATCTTGCATCGATTCAATCCAAGCATGATCAGCCATGGCTTCTTTGATGTTTTTCGGTTCAGCTGTACTCACGACGAGTGCGAACATACATACATCGCCATCGGTTTCTAGTTGTCGTCTTGTACGAACGGGCTGTGAAGGGTTTCCAATTACTTGAACCAAAGGATGATCTTGGGTCCAATGATGTGTTGACGGGTGTCGTTGGTAGAACGTATGCATATTTAACGAATCAACATGGCGAGTAGAAGACTCTCTAGTTCCATGTATCGATGTACCGAATGGATTATGAAAATCGTCATCGTCAGATAATGCATTGTCTGCTTGATTTGTGTTCTCTTGAGCAATGACAGTAGCTATGGATGTTGTTGGATCGATTGTTGAAGTGATATTCCAAGGAGGTAAATCTGCAGCAACCCGTGTTGAATTAGATGAAGTTGTATCCTTTTGTTGACGATGATCGGTATCATCATTCTTATCATGAGTGACAGTCGAAGACTTTAATACAACATGTTTCTCCCCTGTGAAATATTCATCAAACATTGGTCCATATAACATTTCCAACTCTTCAATTGTCGTGTTGATTGTCATATCTACTCTTGTAACATTTCCTTGAACCAGCTTTGAACTTGACGGTTCATTGTTGTAGTCTTGAGTTCCGAGTTCTGTGCGGTTGTGCACATAAGTCTTTTGTCGTTGTGGTTCAGGACTTAAACTATTTTGTTCAAGTGCCATTTCTTGCAATTCATCGCATCTGACATGAATGGTCTTGACTATCAATTTTGTTCTCTTGTTGTACACTCAATATCCTTTAGACTGAGTTGCATATCCCACTAGAATGCATGCATCATCTTTCTATTTCATCTTGTCCAGATTTTCACCATCTCGAATTATGTAACACGTACATCCAAAAACATGAAGGTGTTTGAGTGAAGGTTTGTGATCATGAATTATGTGATATGGTGTCTTTTCGTGTCTTGGAATAATTAAGGAACGGTTTTGTGTGTTGCATGCGATTGACACGGCTTTGGCCCAAAATAATAATGATAGTTTTGAGGCGGATAATAATGTTCGAGCATCCTCAACTAAAGTACGGTTACGTCTTTCAACAACACCATTTTGTTCAGGTGTTCTAGCAATAGATGTTTCGTGTTCAATCCCTTCGGCTTCAATATAATTCTTTAGAGTTGAATTCAAGAATTATGTGCCTCTGTCAGTACGTACAACTTTTACTTGATCTTGAAGACCACATTGTATCTGCTTAATGAAGTTGATGAGAATTTCAGGTGTTTCATCCTTGGATCTCAAGAAGAACATCCACGTGTACCTTGAGTAGTCATCGACAATAACCAGAATGTATTTCTTCCTATTGATAGTTTGAACACGCATACGACCATACAAATCCATATGAAGAAGATCTAACCGTCCTTTAGAGCTTGGTGTAGTCTTTGTCTTGAAACTACTTCGTTTAGCTTTACAAAGCTCACAAGAAGAACAAAGATGACCTTTGATGAATTTCAAGCTTGGAAGGCATCTCACAATATCTTTCTTGGAAAGAAAGTTGATGGTATCAAAATTGAGATGAGATAAACGTTGATTCCATAACTGTAACACCCCCAAATATTCATACTTTTGTTCAGCGGAAGAGTCGTTGGTGTTACTGGATAGCACATTACTCAAATCATAGACAACACTTAAAATCGCGTCGTTTAATAATAAAGCATTTCCATTCATGAATATCTAATTTACATAGGTCCCGAGTCATAGTATTTCATACAATTTTACAAAGCATTTGAATGGAAATTGTTATTTAAGTGCGACCCATAAATTCTTGTCGTCTTCCCGAGAATTACCTTCAAGTACCTGAGATAAAACATGTTAAAAGAAAAGGTCAGCAAAAACGCCGAGTGAATTCATAGAGTTTAATGAAATCCATTAATATATCATCGGTATAAAATTATTACCGAAAATCATTTTGTACAAATATTTGTAGTAAGCCATAAAATAAGCCAAACACATTTCATACAAATCTTTGTTGTAAATCATACTATAGGCTTTGCCTTCAAAACCATTATACGAACCAATGTCGTAAAAAGATCATACAATACGTATTATAACGTTGTATAGAGTTAAATAAAAACCGTTATATGAATATGGTTATGTAAAACCAAAACACGAACATAATATCAATAATAAGACCCGTATTGCTAGTCAAGCAATATATCGTAATTCAATGCGTATAGCTGTATTTTCGTTATTGGATTATTATAAGCCGCATGACATTGTTACCATACTATAACAAACAATGGGTAGCTAACCCGAAACTCAATTTGCCCATTTAAATTAGCGTGTCGCCACAAAAATCACGCTATGGAAATATTCTCATACATTAATTCGCTTACCAATCAATGTGGTACGACGGGGATCAACCATCAAGGCGCGAACTGGGCTGATCATCCCCAAATAGTACTATTATATGCATATGCGTCTACCAAATCTCGGTAGTTCATAACTCATGCTAATGGGACTTTTAGTGACATAACCTAACTTTAATAATCCATTTCATTTCATTTATCGAGTCATATAATCATTCATCGGGTCATACAATCATTCGGGTCCAAATCAATAAGCAAACAATTGGGACAAATTGTGTCCTATTTTATTAAAACTAACATGTTATCTCCCTCGCGGGTTTATAAAACATTTCATAAAAACATTTAAAAGAGTGCGAGGCTATGAACTCATGTTGATGTGGGAAGGCGGGTTATCGGCAATTCGGATGTACGGTACGTGCTTCAATCACGGAAACCTAGACAAATAATACTCGTCTTAGACTCTTTTCCAATGACTTTCTAAAAACAATGGCTATGTATATATATGATGATTTTATAAATATGATGATGATCAAGTGGGATTGTCCATCTTTATTTACTCATTATAGTGTCATGTGTTGGTAAATTTTCATACTAGTTTCACTAGTTTAACTTCTTTACTTGTCAAGGCCCAATAAGCCTATTATAAGCCCATTACCTTATATTAGTCCATTTTATACTTTTAAAATCAGCCCTATGCTTACATGTTGGGCCCAAGTGGGTTAATCCCAATAAGTAAGTTCATTAGTGTTTAGCCAAATTAGTTGAATTAATAGTCCAATAAGGCTAATTTGGCCCGTTAATGTCCATATGTTATAAAGCTCCCGTTTTATCAGTTTTTACTTGTAATATGTACTTATATATCAGTATATGAATTATAAAAAGTTTACATTAGACGGGTCCGACCGTCTAAGTTTTAATTGACGAAAACGTTAATTTTATGGTTTTAGCCGAAAAGACGTAAAAATCATGTTTATAGTTTTATAACTTATAAAACTTATCATTGCCATTTTTATAAAATATATCATTTATTTATGATTGTACATACTTATATAAATGTAATATATAAGTTAGTGGGTTTTAAGTTTACATTTTATATATTATTTACTTGAGTGTTAATATTATACTATATACTTTAATTTCACAAAATCTGATTTTTACTTTCACTTTCAGCATTTATAACATATCTTGAGTTCTACAAGGAGATAGAAGCTCATTTTTGGATGACATAAACTTCATATTATGTGATACAATTAACTTAGTTTTAGATGCTGCTCAATCTAAGTCTAAGTGTCCCTAACAGTCCTCATAAAACAGACTATTCAGATTGGTACATCAATTTTGTTTTGATCATATCTCACTCATTATAATGATTCAATTGCATGACCAACTCTCACATGTGTACAAGACTTAATAATTACTGTATATTAATTTATCTATACCATTTTATAAGTTTAACATATGGTTGTTTACTGTTTTTATACAACCTACTAAATTAAGTAAGATTTACCACTTTAACATATAGTTTTCCATCTTTTTATCCAAGTTTATCAACACATGATCCCCACACTATATTTTTATCATCATTCATCATCATATACATATACATATACATAAATAAAGAAAATACAAGATTACATATTCAAAATAACAAAAAGATAGGAAGAACAATCTCTATACCACCAAAGTGATGAAAAGATGGGGTTGATGATGAACAAGACATGGTTTTGGGTAACCAATCTTATGAGATATCAACACCACTTCTAGGATCACCAAATATTTGTAGACTTTATCCAAAAATCAGCCCTTGATCTCCATGGAAACTCCTTGCTAGTTGTTAAAATCACCTCCAATCAACAAGTCTTCAAAAGGACATCATCATATGTGTAAATAACATATGATTTTGTGATTAAAATTGATCAAATGAGGGTGTTTATGGGTGAGGTTGGAAGGCAAGGAGGAATGGGGTGAGAGGATTTTTGTGGTTTTGCATGTAAGAAAATGAGGAAGTGGTTTAGGTTGTGTAGTTTTGATGTTGGTAGCTAGCTTGCAAAGTTAAGCAAGACATGTGTCTTGCTTACTTTGTAAGCTTGACACCTAAGGGTGCTTGTGTAGCTTATTTAAACCGTCCCATATCGGGGGTGGGGCAAAACTTGTTTTGTCTCATCCCCATTTATTTACGGGTACTCCTCGATTCTAGTTTCCTCGATTTACGTGCCCTCGGGTCGATTTAGGAAAAACGTTTTTATAAATTATGAATCAACGGCACAAAACGAATCTAATAAAAATTGTCTCATCAAAAACGGAGTTCAAAAACGTAAATACATAATCCTACGGTTTCCGATTTAGTCGTAAAGGACGTTAAATTATGCTCGTAAGTCCTAATCTCTTCTCGTAAATTTGTGAGTTTATGAATCAACACAAATTTAAAATCCCAAAATAATATTCACGGATAAATTTATTTCCTGAAATGTTGGACTGTCACAAAAAACGGTGTATGTAAACGTAAGCACGTAACGTAGAGTCCTCCGGTTTAAACGTAGTCGATGCTACTTTGAGACGTAAACCGAATTTTCTTCCCAAAAATGAGTGAGTTCATAATATAAAATTAAAATAATGTTTTTAAATAATACTTGAGAATAAAATATCGACCATAAATTGACGGAGAGTCACAGCATTTACCCCTAAACAGGATCTTTGTCCTCAAAGATCGATTTATCTTACTACTGGCTTCTTATTGAGTTAAAGCCATGTGGGTATTTCCTCCACATTCGGTGTTTTCTCTCAGGTGTAATTCGTCACAATACGCGAGTTTCATCAAACATAACTACGGGAATACGATCAGGCTTAATGTTGACTTACTTTCTCTATCCATGATGTTCACGGGTTTTTGATGAATGCAACTTTTCGCCGATCCAAACCTCATTAAGGAATAGTCAGATTTTCACTTGATAAACATTTCATTGAATTAGATATACGAAACATAATTAACGCAACCCTTAAATTCATAGGGTAGATCCAGCTTATATGCCTTTCATACCAACTTTTACATTATCTCAATGGTCCCATTCTTCGGGGACTTATTTCCTATGATCTTTCAGATCATCAATTTACTTTTCCATGGTTAAATTTTTTTGCATAACTTCGCTACCCATCCTGCACTTCAAGATCTACATTTCATATTCACATAACCTCCTGCCCACTACTGGCAGTCAAGACTCAGATCCTAATTTCAACAATCATTTCAGGTTTCGCGGGTCGGGTATTTTGTAAGGTTAGGTTTGTCATCATAGGCAACCGTATAACCTAAAAGACATGTCCAACTCACGATGGGTGTATGTCGGGTGTCTTCATCCCAACTCCTACTTACAGATGCTCTCATATTTAGATCCTAACAAGATTCGATCTCGATCCTAATAAGATAATTATCAATGATGATCTCTCCAAAGGAAAGCGATTATACGGTTTATTACCAAAGGTCAATTATTCAAGCATAAAACAACACTTCTAGTGTTTGTATCGTTACTTTTCCTCGTCCCTTCGATTGGGGTGGTAAACAGTACTCTCATCAAGGTTCGTTCCCAATGACTTCTGATCAAATTTCTAGAAATTCGATGCGGAGCGAGGATCTTGATAGAGATGATCAATACAGGCACACTATGTTTACACAACTCCTTTAAATATAAAAGAGTCAATTTCTTCATCGAGAATCTATCATTAATAGGAATGATATTAGCAGATTTGGTCAGTCTGTCGACGATGACCCAAATCGAATCAAATTCAGATGATGACCTTTGCAATAGTTAGATGTTTACTAATGTATGAGGCGATGTTTGCCTTCATAATTTGCCATCAGTATAACTTCTTCAGATAAAGTTACATTAAATCAGAAATGGCATGATTAGAATACTTAAACTTATGCGATTCCAACATGACTAAATCTCGAAATCCTCCATATTTAGGTAACCACAAGCGGCCTTTTATATATTTAACGCCATCGGCTTCTCAATTCTAATGGTTCACATTAGCCGCAAATCCCTTTTATTAGCTATATTGTCCTTTTTACAAGCATCAGCTATTTTTAAATTGCTCAGAAATTTATTTTGCACAATCATTACTAAGGAACACATCCTAAATGATTCTTTATCCTTTCTACATAATGCGTCAGTATTTACATTCACCTTTCCTGATGAAAAAAAAAATCATGACCGTATTCATTCAAAATTTCTTTCTTCATATTTTCTAAGTTTTAGTTTCGTCTAAACTATCGTTTTTTTTGTTCAATCCGACATTTAAAGCGTCGATAATTATTACAAGTAATTAAAATAATAAATATTAAATTTTATGAAACGTAAACGTAAAAAGTTTTAAATTTTCTCAGTTCGTTCAATTATAGAAAAATGTTCAAATATAAATTTGAACTTAGTTAACACGATTTTTGTTGATTTATTGAAAATAATTAATAAGATTCGTAAATGTTCGAAAAATCTTTGGTTATACTTTGGTCAAAATTTTCTTAGTTGAAAAGAAAAAATTGTCGTTTCAAATTCCAAGTCATGGTTTAAATGGTTTCCTCAATCCCTCTTAGGTTGTCTTGAAGTATACACAAACATTTACCCCTAAAGGAGTTTAGTTAAATGATTTGGGTATAAGAGAATAATTCCTTAAAAATCCTTTGATAAATATTTGCCAAAATATTTTTGCACTTTCTTTTTGGTATAACTCAAAGCCTTAATGGCTCTAATCTTTGAAAGGTCAATTTAGATTCCATTATCTATTAATCACAAGGTCAGATAATGTAAAGGATTAAGCCTTTAATCACATGTTAAATTCTCAAGGTACATGTTTTCATTGTTCGGCCAATTCAGGGCAGTCTATAAATGATTATTAACTCATTCTTATTCTTATAAACAGACAAATGGTCCTTAATGATCACGAGCATGAATTTATCAAATTACAGCCTACACACGTAATTCACCAAATTTATGGATGCTACATGTGCATTGGTTAATCCAAACAACATAACATGAAACTCATAATGTTCATTACTAGTCCTGGATGTAGTGATTGGAATAGATAATCTTCTTTGCGGATGCGAAGTCGATGATAACCATGCCGTGGATCAATTTCTTAATATACATTAGAACCTTGTAAATGATCGAACAAATCTATCATCTTGGGTAGTGGATATAGATTTTTATCATCAAATTACCTAGTTCACTGTAATTCAACAAATATAAGAAATGATAACACCATAACTTTTCATGATGACGAGCTCGGTAGAATAAAAGCTTTCTCCGACAACTCTCTCAGTTGTGCGGTAATTCTTTTAATTCAGATGGTTCTGACGTATAGTGCACATGCCACAGGTGCAGCACCGGGAATATAATCAATATTAAATTCAACCTGCCTTAATGGCAAAAGTCTAGGTAATTCACCAGCAAATACCTCCTAAAAATTCAAATAACATGAACATCTTTTTATACATTTACTTTAAGTTCTTTCTATATTATAATATCTATGACTAGTTCATAACCATTCATGGTATAAGTTTCAAGTCTAAATGCAGGATATGCTCATCCATCAAGAATTATTTAGATCACTTTTGATAATCAACATCTTATCTTTTAGGGGATTTCTACTCGACTTCCCATCAATTTAGACAATGACATTATGTCATAATCAATAAGTCCATTATACTGGCACTATCAACTTTCCAGTTTTATTGTCGTTGATAAGATGTGAACTTCTCAAAAGACTAATAATAACTCATAATCTTTCACAAATTCAAGGAGATCTGGATACATAGCTAACATTAAAAGAGTAAGGTCAATGCATGATTTACGCGAGAGAATTTCAAATCAGATAAAGACGAAAATATTAACGAATATGAATCTATCCCATGTTTTCATGAATTGAGTATGCACTCGAAAGATCCTCGGATCGTTACCCAGGTCATTCAAATGATATCTATTCAAAAGAAATGATAGGAACGTCGATACATCCAGTTGGGTATCAACACTCGGTAATCAGATACTTTTCAAAAGAATCTCACCACGGGAAAATTGGACAAAGAGAGGATATCAATTGTCAATTAAGACAATTTCCACAGATGATTAAATTCGATTCAGAAAATAAATAGTACGGGCACATATGTATGTGTTCCTAACAATATGCCCCTATTTTTCACTTCTTGCAGATCTCATAAAATTTAATATGTCATAACTTCAAAGAAAATGTAGTGTTTATTAATCAATTTTATGGTGACTACTAATCAGCCTTGCATAGTCACTTCCAAATTGTATGAAGGCGCGCAACTATATACAATTTTAAGATTAACGATATAATACTCAGTTCGTGAAAACTTTGTCATCATGTTTAATATATATATATATATATATATATATATATATATATATATATATATATATATATATATATATATATATATATATATATATATATATATATATATATATTCATGCTTAATCATGAAATAAAAATCAAATAAATTTACAAAGATGTTCTTTGTTATGAAAACAATTAAGTTTTCCAAAGTGTTTTATAAACAACTCTATTTTGATAATGATTATTTATAAGTCTCACTTTAAATAATCCATATGGTGACGAAATATCAATTTTTCTCAAGGGATACTATTTTAACTTTATAAAAATAATGAGTGATCTGCAAAAGAGTGATGAACATTTGTTCACCAAGAACTAACTACAATATATTAGGAAATGATCTTAGCCAAATAATCATGAAGTTCATGACCTCGATGGCACTCAGGAATACAGAAAGAAGAATCTACAACGCAACTCAAACCGAGATGTGTACTTGTTCAATGGTTGCATCACTGATGCGAACATTAGGATGAAGCATTAAAAGATAGATAACATCGATACATGTAGGATTTAGCAATCAAATGTAGTCTTTTCATTAATCGCAAACAAATCAAAATTGTACCGTAACACATTACGTGTCACTATGTCATACAATTCCAAGAACTCATCCTACCAACTGATGTCTCAGTTAAGTTAGGGATTTTTAAAAGATACCACAATGAATACTAATCTACAAGAGTCATTAGGTGTTCCACCTGTCCCGGAAGATCCATCGGTCCCAATTCATAAGAAGATTTCTTCAATTTATTTCTCGGACACTGTGCATACTCGTCATTGGACAATGTCCTAGGAACAATCCTTAACACGAACCAACAATCATTTCAAACCTAATAATTCAATCACAGAACTTAACGACTTCCTCTTAACAATCTCATATTCCATACGAGTTAAATTTTTACTTTATTCAAGTTTCAACCAACTTATACTCAAGTTGATATCCTACCTCATTCTCCAATACTTTAAACCTTATTCTTAGATCTTGAAAGGGCAATAAAAGATCGATATGAACAACACTTAATTTCCAATCCTATATCTCTTACAACAATAGTTATAAAGTGAGTCACTAGTATGAAATGACTCACACATTCAATTAGACTTCTGGGAAAGGTACTAGTGGCATGAGGCTTTTGGGTAATGGTTCCAATGACAGCCTCATGTGCAACATTTACCCTTTCGATTTCAATTTAGGAATTGGGTGATAACGAATCAGATGACACCTTTCCAGGTGGTAACATTTTGTCAAACTCCACTCTATAAGGAAATATCGTCATGACATCGATATCAGATTTAGTCTCGCCAATTCTTCTTTAATATCACAATCAACTAATATCAACATTTCTACGAATATTAACCATTTCGTTGGGATCATAAATATCCACAACTTGGTTTAGATCTTGAATAGCTAGAATTCCTATGGGAATAGCTTCGATTGATTTTCTAGGGGAGTTAGGGTTTATTGTGACAATCTACGTCGTATAAATACCTCGTGTAAATATTAAAATAATCATCAAACAATCATGTAATCAAATTACATCATATGTATATATAATCCAAGTTATATATATATATATATATATATATATATATATATATATATATATATATATATATATATATATATATATATATATATATATATATATATATATATATATATATATATATATATATATATATATATATATATATATATATACATATATATATATACATATATATATATATATATATATATATATATATATATATATATATATATATATATATATATATATATATATATATATATATATATATATATATATATATATATATATATATATATATATATATATATATATATATATATATATATATATATATATATATATATATATATATATATATATATATATATATATATATATATATATATATATATATATATATATATATAAAATAACACTTCTTAGTCTGGCCTTGTCGGTAACTCAGGAATTCTTTGGCACCGTTATAGTCAAAAGATTTTGAGAAAAATGTTTATAGTTAAAAGATTTTGAAATGTTTTTTTCAAAACCTTAGTTTTAAAAATCTTTCGTTCTCTATAACGAGAGCTCTGGTACCAAACTGTAACACCCCTAAATATTCATACTTTTGTTCAGCGGAAGAGTCGTTGGTGTTACGGGATAGCACATTACTCAAATCATAGACAACGCTTAAAATCACGTCGTTTAATAATAAAGCATTTCCATTCATGAATATCAAATTTACATAGGTCCCAAGTCATTGTATTTCATACAATTTAACAAAACATTTGAATGGAAATTGTTATTTAAGTGCGGGCGATAAATTCTCGTCGTCTTCCCGAGAATTACCTTCAAGTACCTGAGATAAAACATGTTAAAAGAAAAGGTCAGCAAAAACACCGAGTGAATTCATAGAGTTTAATGAAATCCATTAATATATCATCGGTATAAAATTATTACCGAAAATCATTTTGTACAAATCTTTATAGTAAGCCATAAAATAAGCCAAAAATGTGACAATCCGTCAATTTATGGTCGATATTTTATTCTCAAGTATTATTTAAAAACATTATTTTTAATGTTATATCATGAACTCACTCATTTATGGGAAGAAATTTGGGTTTACGTCTTGAAGTAGCATCGACTACGTCTAAACCGGAGGACTCTACGTTACGTGCTTACGTTTACATACACCCTTTTTGGCGACAGTCCGACATTTCAGGAAATAAATTTATCCGTGAATATTGTTTTGGAATTTTAAAATTGTGTTGGTTCATAAACTCTTATAGGTGTGAAAACACCCATCTTTTTACCACTTAATTATAATGAAAACGACACCATAACGTATATTTTATGTCGTAAATGTCAGAATTATGCGTGGTTTGTGTTTTTATTGTGTTTTAGGACCAAAATATGAAAAAGGAAGAAAACACGGGCTTTCACGGGCTTTTATCAAAGAAAAGGACAAAAGATGAAGTAAAAAGATCAAGTGTGCAAAAGATCAGAAGTCAATGGGCCTATTTTGAAGATTTATTGAAGAAAAGGACCAAAGATGGAAGATTTACAAGTCGAAGAACCCAAATGAAGAAATTATAAGACGAGTTCAAGATTTTATCGACAAATCCCGAGCCAAAAGTCGAGACTTTAAAGACGAGACGGAAGAAAAGAAAGAAAGGAGGAAGCCACCAACCACTCCCCTCTCCTATATATACCACCCTCATTTGTTAGGAAAGGGTTGGTTAGTTTTAGGAGTAGATTAGGATAGATTAGGAGTAGTTTCTCTCACTAGATTTATTGCTTTCTCTCTCTAGACTAATGTTTAGAACTTAAATCTTTAAAGTTTTTGTTATTGAATCTTTACCTTTTAATCAAGCTTCTAATTCATCTTCTTCTTCCTTTCTTGTTTAATCTTTCCTTATGTTCATGGTTGTGTTCTTGAGTTTTCATAGTTTTAATCAAGTGAGTTTTGATTGATTTGATCATTAGTGTTAGTTTTATTGCTTTGGTTTGATTAGTTACTGTTAGCTAATCATTAGTGGCTATTTTGGTTTGATCCTTTGGTTTAGTTTGGTTAGATTTGATCAGATTCGTAGCCTAATGTTTTTCCCTGTTCTTCGTAAGTTTTAGTTGCCCAGATTCTGAATCAAGCACTTTAGTTTAATTATTCCGCATAAGCTGAATATTCTGAACCAGCACTGCCTGTTTATTATTCTGCATAAGCTTTTTCATCTTCATTATTCCGAACCAGCAAAACATTCCGAACCAAGGGTATTGTCAAATTATTCCGAATGAGCTAAGTATTCCGAATGAAGGTTTTGTTTAAATTATTCCAAGCCAACGATTTTATTCCGAGTCAACGACTATTCCGAATGAACACTTTTTCCGCATGAGTCAATTTTTCCGGATCAGTAATTTATTCCGCACGAAGGCTTTATTCCGAATAAAGCGTTATTCTGGACGAAGCTGTTATTCCGGATGAGGCATTATTTCTGACGAACCCTTTATTCCGAATAAGCAATTATTCCGGACGAATGATTATTCCGCATAAGGCTTTTATTCCGGATGAGAGTCTTTTCCGGATGAAGGTTTTTTTTCGAATGTGCTTGTATTCCAGATGAGTAGTTTTTCTTGGATTTGTAATTTTTATATTTTCTATTTTTCAGAAAAGTGACAGTTTTCTGGTGATTATTTTTAGCTTATTTTTATTACTTCGCGCATTTTTCAGTCTTTAATTAATTTCGTCTTTTAGTTTTATTTTTATTTATTTTTTCGCTTTAAGTTACGTTTAAATATTTGTTTTTCCCCTTTATTATTTATCTTTGGTTTATTTTTACTTTGCTTCGCATTTACCCGTTTAGCAGAATAGAAAACCAACTTCCCTTTTCGTTACCAAGAACGACTGAGTCACGCGATAAACCGTAATCAATTCGAAGAGATTCGTGAACGAACAACGACTATGCAAAATCCTTGTATTAAATGGCGCCGCTGCCGGCTCTTTTCGTGAAGATTAACGGTTTTGTTTGAGAGACGCGTTGGCTTTTGGGATCCGTTCACTCGTGAACGTTATTTTTCGTGTAAAATTTTTTTTCAAAAATCCAAAAACATTTGAAAAATCATAAACAGCATTTCTTTTTCCAAAGTTTTGCACCAAAAATATTCCTCTTTATCCTCTATCATGTTTAATTCTTTTCTCTACCCCTCTTATTTTTAATTCTTTATGGATTCGTCTTGCGTACGGTGTGGGATACCATGGCATGGTTTTCAAACATGTCAATGGTGTACTTGTGAGCGGTGTGGTTCTGATATCGACGATACACAATTTGGATTTTGTCTATTTTTCAATTCAACAAATTCGTACTTCTCCTCGTACAATACTTTCTCACCCTCTCCCGTCTATGACGATCCTTATCCTCAAAATGCACCTGATTTTTCTCATCCCCGTGGTGCTATAAGTGTGGGGGTCCTCACGAAAGTTTTCACTGTCCAACGGGGGATCAAAATTACTATAATTATACCCCTTCCAGTTTTGACCAACCCCTGCAATACCCAATTGATCATCAGCCTCGTCACGGGATGAGTTTCCAAGAACCAATTGACGATCTTGCTACAACTTTTCAAGAACAAACGAAAGAGCTTTTACACACGCTGCAAACTTGTATGGAGTCATTTTTAAAGCAGCGAGATCAGACGAGTACTCATATCCCTGAGCTTATTATTGGCCCTTTAGGTAATGAGGAGAGCGATGACGATATTGATGTTATTTTCGACGAGGAGGAATTTCTAAAGCAACGTAAGACTTCTCCCATTCCTCCTTCGTCTATTGCTATCACACCCGAGGAGCCCGTTGGCTCTCTCACAATGGAGGATGAGCATCTTGACATTATTTCGGCAACGGAATCGGACAAATTCCTAAAGTCTAGTGTCGAGGAAATTGTCGTCATCCCAAGTGAGCCCGCAGGTGTTCCTGAAAATTTGTGTGATGTACCGACTTTTGCGGAGCTTACGGACGAGTTTGCTTCGCTAGTCAATGATCACATACTCACAAATCCACAAGCGATAATTGATTCTCCCAACAAGAGTTCAACATGTGGTGAGTATGATGATTTCATCTTCGAGCCCGAGAATGAGGAAATTATCGACCGAGAGCTAGCTCTTTTACCTCCACTTCCACCTACGAGTGAGGACGATTTTTCCAATATCGAGGCCAAACTTGATGAGTTGGAACGTCTTATTTTTCATAATAAGGGACGAACCAACTCACATGCCCAAACATCCAATTCTCGAGGAGTTACCTAATCAACACTCCTCTAATGAGAATTACGTTTACCACATTCGTGAGGATTTAACTTATCAACAATCCCCACAAATGAATGATGGTTTCGTACTTGATCGTGATCTTTTCAAACGAGTTTCTAAAGTCCTTATCTATGATGAAATCGAAAAGATTATCGTTCATGAGGATGAATTATTTGACCCGGGAAGTGACATGGACCATTCTATGTTTGATAACTTTACGGCTTTGCCAATTGGTCATCATCCATTGTCTTTGGAGGATGACAATGTGATTCCTTTACCCACCCCACCTCCCGTTAATCTGGACTTCACTTGCTTTTCTTATATTGAGCAGACTTTCCTACCACTCACTACTTATCCGCCTGCCTCCCCTTCATTAATGTCCTCCAGGAACGAGGACAAGGTCTTTGATCCCGGTATTACATTCGAGGCTTCCCCATGGACCATTTAATTCGGGGACGAGTCAGGCTCGTGACTCGGTTAATTTAAACAAGCGCTCTTCGGGAGGTAACCCGATTATCTTTCTTTATCTATTTTCATCATATGTGTAGGGGGAGCCCCGTTGGTGTTTCTTGTTTTCTTTCTTATCATGTGCAGGGATTAAAGCTTCAAAGACACACTCTTGATGACTTTTGACGACCCGTGATTCCGTGTTCCCGTCTTCCCGATTCTATCCTAAACTCTTTTCGAGTCACTATTTTATGTCTCTCAATATTAAAGTAGGAATCTATTTAGTTGTCTCTTTCTTAGCAAGATTTAAGCAAAGTGCACAATGTCCTAAGTGTAGGGGAGTTTACTCCCACATGCTTAAACATTGAGGACAATGTTTATATCAAGTGTAGGGACTTCTATCGAAGTTAAGTGGACTTTTCCATGAATTTGACCTCATTTTAACCAGAAATTTGATATTTCAACATTTTTCAAAATTTTTAATCTATTTTGGCCTAGTTGTAGTTTCCTTTATTATCGTTATTTTCTCTTAGTAAAATAAAATGGTTTTAACAAGTTTAGATATCTTAGATATATTAGGCCCGTCGTGAATATTTTGACTCAACCCGAGTTTACTTATCCAAGTTTACTCTAGCTAGTATCCTTAACCATGTAGACCTTAATTGGTTTATTAGGCTAAGTATCCACGAGTCTCATTCCTTGAGATTTTAAATTGTGGAGAACGAGAGATGATAGAGTTAGTTATAAGTTTGGTATTCTTTCATTAACTTATGTGAGTTAATTATGATATTTTTCTCCCATCACTTGTAAATAAATAATTGCAATAAGTAAGGTCGTACGGTCTGATAAATTACTTAGCTTCTAGCCCAAGATCGTTTAATAGTTGCTCGGTATTAATTAGAGTTCATAGCCAAGGCATAACTATTGAAACGGGACGCGAAGATTGGCGAGTCCGAAAAGGCCCTAACAAGGCATGAGGATTCCATTTTGTTGCTAAAGATCCAAGATGATGTGAAGTATCATTATTCCAAAATCAATATGAAGGATCAAGACACACGATGAAAAGCAATTACTCCCATAAAGATCATGGAGAAATCTATCCGAAAAGACCCTAACAAGGTATGAGGATAAATAGATCCAAGTCCGAAAAGGAGGCGGATCGTTGTATATCAAAGTCCCATATAAGGATTGAAGCAATAATGAAGAAGTCGTGGTCAACATTTGAAGAAAATATCTCAACTACTCCAAGTGAAGATATACTCTATATATGAAGAGAAGACCATAATTTCAAGAACGTCTTCTCAAGATTTGAAGTATGAAGTAAATGCCAAATATCGGTCCGAGAAAGGTCTCAAATCGTGAAGCGAGTTATGCCAAGATATGAACTTTATGAGGTCTCGAGAAACAGTTTTAAAAGATTTTGTCCTTTAGCTAACTATGAATTAGATCATCCTACTTTATTTTCAGCCCTAATAAACTATCGAAATAAGTCAAAAATGCATCCTCGTGATCATTCAAGACAACAATAAAACATAAGAGATACACCTAGGAATAAGGGAGTCTAAGTGATTAATTGAACCGCATGAGTAAGTGTTAGTTGTGCTAACTTGTAATTACAATGATCTCGTTTTTAAGCTTGGCATGGGGAACGTGAAACTTGAGGATGATTAGTATTCATGACACCAAAGCCCTAATGTAAGTCTTAGATTTCTTCACAAGTTTCTTCCTTCTAGCATTTTGTGATTTTCTATCTCTTAAATTTTCCTTAGTATCTAGTTTTCAATAAAGGCCAAGGTAGGCTGATTATGATGGAGAATGTAAATTTTCTTTGTCACTAAGCATTGCATAAGGTCATTGCAATGGTCAAGTGTAGGGGATTTGATAGGTGTGAAAACACCCATCTTTTTACCACTTAATTATAATGAAAACGAGACCATAACGTATATTTTATGTCATAAATTTCGGAATTATGCGTGGTTTGTGATTTTATTGTGTTTTAGGACCAAAAGATGAAAAAGGAAGAAAACACGTGCTTTTACAGGATTTTATCGAAGAAAAAGACAAAAGACGAAGTCAAAAGATCAAGTGTGCAAAAGATCAGAAGTCAATGGGCCTATTTTGAAGATTTATTGAAGAAAAGGACCAAAGATGGAAGATTTACAAGTCGAAGAACCCAAATGAAGAAATTATAAGACGAGTTCAAGATTTTATCGACAAATCCCGAGCCAAAAGTCGAGACTTTAAAGACGAGACGGAAGAAAAGAAAGAAAGGAGGAAGCCACCAACCACTCCCCTCTCATATATATACCACCCTCATTTGTTAGGAAAGGGGTGGTTAGTTTTAGGAGTAGATTAGGATAGATTATGAGTAGTTTCTCTCACTAGATTTATTGCTTTCTCTCTCTAGATTAATGTTTAGAACTTAAATCTTTAAAGTTTTTGTTATTGAATCTTTACCTTTTAATCAAACTTCTAATTCATCATCTTCTTCCTTTCTTGTTTAATCTTTCCTTATGTTCATGGTTGTGTTCTTGAGTTTTCATAGTTTTAATCAAGTGGGTTTTGAGTGATTTGATCATTAGTGTTAGTTTTATTGCTTTGGTTTGATTAGTTATTGTTAGTTTATCATTAGTGGCTATTTTGGTTTAATCCTTTGGTTTAGTTTGGTTAGATTTGATCAGATTCGTAGCCTAATGTTTTTTCCCTTCTCTTTGTAAGTTTTAGTTGCCCAGATTCCGAATCAAGCACTTTAGTTTAGTTATTCCGCATAAGCTGAATATTCCGAACCAGCACTGTCTGTTTATTATTCCGCGTAAGCTTTTTCATCTTCATTATTCTAAACCAGCAAAACATTCCGAACCAAGGGTTTTGTCAAATTATTCTGAATGAGCTAAGTATTCCGAATGAAGGTTTTGTTTAAATTATTCCAAGCCAACGATTTTATTCCGAGTCAACCATTATTCCGAATGAACACTTTTTCCGCATGAGTCAATTTTTCCGGATCAGTCATTTATTCCGCACGAAGGCTTTATTCCGAATAAAGCATTATTCCGGACGAAGCTGTTATTCCGGATGAAGCATTATTCCGGACGAACCCTTTATTCCGAATAAGCAATTATTCCGGACGAAGAATTATTCCGCATAAGGCTTTTATTCCGGATGAGAGTCTTTTTCCGGATGAAGGTTTTTTTCGAATGAGCTTGTATTCCGGATGAGTAGTTTTTCTTGGATTTGTAATTTTTATATTTTCTATTTTTCAGAAAAGTGACAGTTTTCTGGTGATTGTTTTTAGCTTATTTTTATTACTTCGCGCATTTTTCAGTCTTTAATTAATTTCGTCTTTTAGTTTTATTTTTATTTATTTTTTCGCTTTAAGTTACTTTTAAATATTTGTTTTGCCCCTTTATTATTTATCTTTGGTTTATTTTTACTTTGCTTCGCATTTACCCTTTTAGCAGAATAGAAAACCAACTTCCCTTTTCGTTACCAAGAACGACTGAGTCACGCGATAAACCGTAATCAATTCAAAGAGATTCGTGAACGAACAACGACTATGCAAAATCCTTGTATTAAACTCACAAATTTACGAGAAGAGATTAGGACTTACGTGAATAATTTAACGTCTTTTACAATTAAACCGAAAACCTTAGGATTACGTATTTACGTTTTTGAACTCTGTTTTTAATGAGACAATTTTTACTAGATTCGTTTTGTGTCGTTGATTCATAATTTATAAAAACGTTTTTCGTAGAACGACCCGAGGGCACGCAAATCGAGGAAACTAGAATCGAGGAATACCCGTAAATTAGTGGGATTAGACAAAACAAGTTTTTCCCCACCCCACTCTATGGGACGGCCAAAACCATGACACCACACCATGAGGTGTCAAGTTTGTATCTTACAAGCTACACTTGTTTACTTAACTTAACAAGTAAATAAAAACCACCAAAACCATTTCTCTTAAACCATTTCCTTACTTCCAACACATGCAATACCACCACAAAAACACACACTCTTTCTCTCTACCATTGCCGTCCAAAAACCACCATCAAACACCCCTCTTTGATCAATTTTGACCACAAACCATGTGTTATCTACACATATGGTGAAGAACCTTTGAAGCCTTGAAGATTGGAGGTGACTAATAAGTGTGAAAACACTTATCCTTTTACCACTTATTTCCAATAATAACAAGACCAAAACGTGTATTTTATGTCGTAAAAGTCGGAATTATGCGTGGTTTGTGTCTTTATTGTGTTTTAGGACCAAAAGATTAAAAAGGAAGAAAACACGGACTTTCACGGGCTTTTATCGAAGAAAACGGGAAAAGACGAAGTCAAAAGATCAAGAGTGCAAAAAGAACGGAAGTCCAAGCCCTATTCTGAAGATTTGTCGAAGAAAAAGTCTAAAGACGGAAGTTTAATGAAGTCTAAGAACTCAAGTCTAAATTAAAGAAGAAAATTATCAAGACAAGTTCAAATCCCGAGACGACGTCGAGAAAAGACAAAGAATTAAATCGAGTCGAGAAGACGTGAAGAAAGAAAGAAAGAAGAGGCAACACACTCCTTCCCATTTTTCCCTATAAATACCCTCCTAATACACATTAGGAGGGTGGTTAGTCTTTAGTTTTTAGTTTCATTTTTCACTTTTCTCTCTAGTTTTAGAGAGAGAAAGTTCTCAACTTTCTCTCACTAAGTTTTCATCTTTCTTTCTTTTAATCTTTCAAGATTAAACATTTGTGTATTGTTGATTTCATTAATCAAGTTCTAGTTAAGCTTTTAATCTTTCATCTCTTTCTACCTTTCTTTGATTTTTAGATTAATTTTGGTACGAATTTCATTTGATCCGGGTTGTTCTTAATGATTTCGTGCTTAAAAAGTTAATCTTTTTATGCTTGCTTAAGCTTTCATTCGATTAAGCTTTAAGATTCTTATGCTTATTGGCTTATTCGCTTCTTTTAGCTTATTTACTTTTAAAAGTTTTCTTAAAAAGTTCATCTTTTTATAGTTTGATTTATAAGATTGCTTATTTTAAGTTCAAAAATTTGTTATTTGTGCTTATTGAGTCCTTTTCATTATAGATTCGTTCTAGTTTTGGTGATTAGCTTATCATTATAGCTTATTGCCTATCTTATTTTCGAATCCCTTATAAATCGGAAAAGGTATAAACCCTTTTCCAATTGTGATATTCCGATGACACCCCCCCTATTCCGATCACCTAATCTGAATAGGGTTTTAAGATAATCCGATTGTGGATTTTGGCTCATTCCGATTATAAGATTTTTGCTATATTCTGATCTGAGGTTATTATCAATAATCCGATTGTGGGCTTCAGTATTCCGACGGGTTTTGTTTGCATATTCCGATTAGTACTTTTTTTTAATATTCCGATTGGGTTGATTTTAACATTCCGATTGCAGCCTCCTTTGCACATTCCGATCAGTGTTTCCGATTATACATTCCGATTAATGCACTTTAGATATTCTGATTTGGCAGTAATTGTTTGTTTTCCAATTGTTTAATTTCTTGTTTTTGCAAAGTTTTCAAGTGTTAGATTTATTAAGTGTTCAAGTAATTTTCCTAATCTTGTCTTTAAGTTTTCAAGCATTTATTTTTAACTCGTTATTTTTAGGTTAATCTTTAAACTTCGACTTTACTCAACGACACTTACTTATTTGCTATTAGTTTAAAATAGATAATAAATCAAAACCATTTATATTTCCACCAAGAACAATTGAGTCGCACTTTGAACTAATAGTCAATTCGAAGAGATTCGGACGATAAGATTTTATACTTGGGGTAAAAGCCTAGTATTAAATGGCGCCGCTGTCGGCTCTTTTCGTTAAGATTAAAGGTTTTCAGTGAGAGACGCATTGGATTTTGGGATCCGTTCATCTTTAAACGTTATTTTCCTTGCTTTCAAAATTTCAAAAATCCTAAAAAATATAAAATCTTCAAAAATACAAAAAAATTGAAAAACCATAAAAACCAAAAATATTTCCTTTCTATTTTTTTAATCCTTTTGTAGGTGTGCATGCGTACTCGTGCTCGTAAGAAGAGAGTAGCTCAAGCCGAAGTCATTACTCAACCAATTGTCATCATGGACAATCAACCAATGATCGAGCTTTTGCAATCGCACGTAGAAGGCAACACCGATGCAATTGTCATTCCTGAGATTGGAGCCAACAACTTTGAACTCAAATCTGGCTTTATACAAATGGTCTCTGCTCAACCCTTCTTGGGCCGCTCACTTGATGATCCTCCTGACCACATTAAAAGGTTTCTTCAGCTTACCAATACGGTTAAGTGTAATGGGGTATCACAAGAAGTGATTCGCTTGCAACTTTTTCCTTTCTCTTTAGAGGGACAAGCCCGGAATTGGCTTGATAAGGAACCGCCACAAAGTATTCTTACGTGGACGGATTTAGAGACCAAGTTTATCAACTACTTTTTCCCACCCTCACGTACTACCGCTTTGCGGAATGAAATTATTACCTTTGAACAAAAGTACGGTGAGTCTTTTAGTGAATCTTGGGACCGTTTTAAGTAACTTTTAAGAAAGTGTCCACAACATGGTTTAACAAAAGTACATCAAATCAATACTTTTATAATGGTTTAAGCATGAATGACCAAGATTCACTAAACAGTGCCTCGGGGGGTAATATTTTGGTTAAGTCTTCTAATGCTGCTTGGGATATTATTGAGAACAAATCTAGAGTACAAACCAAGAGTGTTAGAACTAATGTAGCCAGTGCTAGTACTAGTGATGCCGACAAACGAATTGATAAGCTTACTTCGCTTGTGGAATCGCTTTCTTTACAAACTGCCAACAATGCCAAACAATTCAATGCCCAAGCTAATGTTTTGAGCCAATCATGTGATATATGCGGGGGATCTCACTCATACACCGATTGTCCTTCGGCTCACGACAATCTGGAAAATGTGTATGCCGCCAACGGTACCTATGCTACACGAAGCTATCAAGCACGTCCTCAAGGTGACCGCAACTTGCTCAGCTATCGCTCAAACAACTTTCTTTCACCACCTGGTTTTCCCCCACAAAACCCAAAAAACCTCAATTGAAACAATCAAAACCAACCACGTGCTCCAACTCCATATCAAAACCAAAGAAACCCATATCCACCTCAAAGAAACAACCAAGTCTACCAACAACCTGCTTATCAACCACCCGCCTACCATGCTCCTCCTCTAAACCAACCAACAGCCTTACACCAAGATGTTGAAACCTACATGAGGACTAACGATGTGATCATGCAAAATCTTCAGCGGGAAATGGCCAACATGAAAGCAGATATGGTTAAGCAAGGGAATGATCTTCGAGCTGATATGCGAAACACTTTGGCAAGTCAAACGAATGACTTGAGGAATATGATGGCTAGTTTCTTCCCTAGTAATAAAGCCTCTGGATCGGGTTCTCTTCCGAATAACACCATTGCTAATCCAAGAGGGGAGATGAAAGCAATCACCACTCGCGGTGGAAAAGGTTTAAAGGAACCCGAGCTTCCTACACCTACACCGGTGATTGTGACAAAGGAAAACGAGTCTCCTTCTCCGAATCCTCGAACTTCTACTTCTCCAATTCCACCACCTTCTACTTCTACCCCTCCACCACCAAAGGATGTGAGTGAGAATTCTATCCCAAAGCCTTCATCTCAACCCAATATACCTTATCCTTCGAGGTTGAGGAAAGAGAAATTAAAGAACAAGGATGATATTCAGGTTTCGAACTTCCTTAAAATGTTCAAACAACTGAATTTCAATATCTCCTTTGCTGAGGCTCTCGCTCACATGCCCAAATATGCGAAAATGTTTAAAGATCTTCTCAGTGATAAGGAGAAACTTCTCGATATTGCTCAGACCCAATTTAATGAGAACTGCTCCGCAGTGCTCTTAAGGAAATTGCCCACCAAACTTGGTGATCCGGGTCGCTTCTTGATTCCTTGCAACTTCCCGGGAGTAGAGAATTGCATGGCCTTAGCCGATCTAGGTGCCAGTATTAACTTAATGCCATTAAGTGTTTGGAAGCAATTATCTCTCCCTGAGCTAGTCCCCACACGAATGACTTTGGAATTAGCCAACCGTACGGTTGCTTATCTAGTGGGGATAGCCGAAGACGTCTTCGTTGGTGTCGACAAATTCACCTTCCCGGCGGATTTTGTTGTCGTTGACTACGAGCTGGACCCCCGTGTTCCATTAATCGTTGGACGTCCATTCATGAGGACCGGTCGCACTCTCATTGATGTAGCCGCTGGCGAATTAATCATGAGAGTTGGTGACGATAAAATCGTCTTCAACATGGGTAAACTTTCTAAGCAACCTTCGGATAACGAGAGTGTTAATTTCATTGATGTTCTTGATGAGGCTTGTGAAGAACATTTCAAAGACGCTTGTAAAAGTGGTTCTTCTTCTCTACCCAATGTTGAGACCGTTGCCTCATTTGCTCCGTCATTGACTCCTTTTGGAGAAAGTGACTTGGATGATTTTGAAGCTAGCTTGGGTCCTCTCGATCTTAAGTATGATGGTTCTCCCACCGATTGGGATGAAGACATTCGTACCATTGAGAAACTTCTCAATGAGGACCAAACTTCTCCACCATCTCCTAAGGATATCTCTACCGATGATCCGAAGTTGACTACGTCGTCCATCGAAAATCATCCGGATTTAGAGCTTAAGGATCTTCCGTCTCATCTCGAGTACGTTTTCCTTGAAGACAACAAGACGTTACCGGTCATCATCGCTAAGGACTTGAAAGAGGAAGAAAAATCCCGACTTATCGTCGTGCTGAAGAATCACAAGAAAGCGATTGCCTAGAAGATCTCTGATATTCGTGGAATTGATCCTCACTTCTGCACACACAAAATTCTCATGGAGGACGACTTTAAACCCACTATTCAAAGCCAAAGAAGGGTGAATCCTAAGATCCATGACGTAATCAAAAAAGAGGTTATCAAACTTCTTGATGCGGGAATGATCTATCCTATCTCGGACTCACCGTGGGTTAGTCCCGTCCATTGTGTGCCTAAGAAAGGCGGAATCACCGTTGTTCCCAATGAAAACAACGAGTTGATTCCTACTCGTCTCGTTACAGGGTGGAGAGTTTGTATAGACTACCGCAAACTCAATGATGCTACGAGAAAGGATCATTTTCCCCTTCCTTTCATGGACCAAATTGTTGTTCCTTTCAATCCATAACACAAGATTCTTAGAGAGAGAAAGAGGAGAAAAGTAGAGAGAGAGTAGAGAGAGAGGTGGAAGGTTTACACTAAAACTATGTGTTTAATGAAATGAACCAACACACTCTTTCACATGTGAAAGAGGGTTATATACCCCACGGCTCTAAGGCCTTTGTGGGCTTCATCTTGGGCCGGGCTTGGCTTTCTTTTGGGCTTACGCCCCTAACTTATACAATATTAGCTTAAAGTCCAAGCCCGGTTTTCCCGACTAGCCTATTACAATACATGACCAATAACGACTAAGATGACCTATTACATTCTTGTTCGACTATATAAAATATAAGGCTAACAATCTCCCCCAATGTATCGGTCATCTTAAAAAGCTTAAAAAGCATAAGATGATTGAGTGAATACATTCTTGTAGAGGAGATCTTCCTGCTTTGGTCTTGTATCTTGGTCTTGATCTTGTTTGTAACAGCTTTGTTCCTTCATGCTTTCGTGATCTTTATCTTGAGCCTTTGTCATTTGACTTTGAGTGCTTGAGATCTTCATCTGTACTCCTTGTGATTAAGATGACCTATTTCATTCTTACGTTCTTTGGTATCTTGATTATCGCCATCTCGTGCTCTTGTGACTTCTGAATCGACATCGGTTGCACAGCTACGCCACCTTCTTGATATGCAGCAACATATATAGACACGGATGAAATGGCTTTGAACATTTCACCCTAACTCGGTAGCGTTTTACCTCCGGTCGGTGAAGACCGTTATACGATATTAAATACCGTACCTGTGATCAGATAGATTCGATTAAGAACCTCCTTGACAGGGTTTCCCAGCGGTAGTAGCCAGTTCTCTTTACTCGACCGTCTCAAAGCAGACTGCGAACGTAAAGAGTGAATCATAAGGATAAATTATCCGTCTGATTAGAGTCGTCAATTCAGATTTCCTGGAACAAGTTTGATTCTAAAAGAATCGCACCATTGTTGCTTTCCAGTTTGTCACAAGCTTGATTCATAGAGAATCTTGCGAGTTACCTACCGCAGTGCTGTTTGATGTTGACACTGGAAGGATTTCCATTCTTCACTGTGAACACTAATGAGTGTCACTCTGAATGTTCTGGCAAGATCACATAGATTTTGCGAAGAAACCTGGAATCAAGTTTGAATCAATTAAGAATCGAAACTTAGTTGCTTTCCAGTTCTCACAAGTTTGATTCGTGTAGAATCGCACAAGTTACCTACCATGAGCTTGTTTGATGCTGGCTCAAGCAGGATTTCCATCTTCATTGTGAATCTTATCACTCAGATGTTCTGGCAATATCACAAGGATAATGCGTAGGACTCGATTGTGTCCTAATGAGATGATAGATAGATCTCGATTGGCTCTAGACTCAATAAGTGCATTTTGGTAATCGGAGGCTGGAGCAGACTGCCACCTTTTCAATATTAACTGACTCGGAGTGAGAAAGTCAATAGATACGTGTTGATCTCCGTGACAATGAGACTAGTTTCTTTTGAGAGAAACTCGAATGGCTGGGAAGGGTTGTGCATTGCATCACTGGGTCCATGATGACTTGTCTTCAATAGATGTATTGACCCGGTCTCTGCCTAAGTTGCATAGAATATTCAACTCCTTCAATGCTTACCAATACGTCATCATTAGCACCTTGTTGTGATTGTTCTAGTGCTAACTTAAGTAATTGGTCCGCATTCAGCTTCATTCCACTCCATCTTTCCTAAGGACAACTATTTCTAGCTATGGAATGTCCTTGGGTAGATCCCTCCGGTTCTGGTTGGATCATAGGACTTAGTTTCCTATCCTAAACCACCTTTTGACTCCATCGTTCCGTCGTGGATAGTAGGTTGTTTTGGGTATAGATCGTAACCATAAACCATTGAAAACCATTCAAAGTGTTTGATAAAAATCAAAACTTTTAACACTTGAAAGTTTTACATTTCCGAAAAGCTCCCCCTACACACATGCATCGATATACGAAATAGTTTGGCATGTGAAGGAAAGAGTTGCACTTGAGTCTTTAAGATCACATGTTGCGATATATTACATTTTAATCACATTTTCTCCCCTATCTCTAATATAAAAACATCATATTAGAGATACTAATTGATTAAAATATGACAATTTCTTAAAACCGATTGGGAGAGAAACATGTGTGCCCGCATGAATCATGGAACATTTTTAGTCGGGACGCTCCCCCTCAACAATATATGTGTGTCTTGAGACAAAATTTGACAAAATTTTAGAAAAAAAGACACCACAAAATATGTTGAGGTACGGAGTTGAGATGCCTTTTCCGATATAATATATTACATTTGACAATTTCATATCATTTTCGGAATGTGTTGGATACATAAAATATGACGATTTTAGAGATGTACCCAACAACATTAAAGGCTTGATTTTAAAACGCTCCCCCTCAAAAATTGATCAAAATAACATATGACATTTTTAGATATAAAAACCTATTATGAGGAAGGGAGTGTTGAACACATAATTTTGAAAGATTTAGAAAAACCTTTTGAGAAATTCTTGAAAAATTGTGTTCAACGGTTTTAAAATAATCAGGATAGAAGACTTCTCTTCTATTGATTAGGGAAAGCGCACTTAAACGTACACTCCCCTTTCGGGTCCGTTTTTCATGAGCTCAAAACTTTGATTGTTTTGTGACTAGCTCATGACCGAGAAAAATAAATTTCCCGTTGTGAAGGATAAGTTATCATCCGTGATAAACTTTCCTTAAGTTGAAGTTCGAGTTCTAAGCTGACATTTACTTAGAAATCGTTTTCATGAACTTAAAAACTTTGAATGTTTTTATGAGAAGCTCATGACCGAGAAAGATGAATTTCTCGTTGAGAAGGATAAGTTATCGTCCGAGATAAACTTTCCTTAGTTGAGGTCCGAGTCCTAAGCTGTGATGTGCTTAGAAGTCATTATGAGAGAATATCAAGCAGCTTCATTTGCCAAAACCTCCAAGTCTTCTGGAGTCATATACTTCATACCAAGACGGCCAACGAGATACGCAAACCTATCTTTCGATAGAGCTTTTGTAAACAAGTCTGCCAGCTGGTACTCAGTTTTGACAAAGTATAATTCCACGATGCCGCGTTCCACTTGTTCCTTGATGAAGTGATATCTGACATCGATGTGCTTGGTGCGGGAGTGCTGAACCGGATTGCAAGATATGGCTATGACCGACTTTGAGTCACAATACATAGGTATTTTATCAAAGTGGAAGCCATAATCCGTGAGTTGAGTTCTCATCCAGAGGACTTGAGCACAACACGCGGATAGAGCCACATATTCTGCTTCAGCTGATGAGAGCGAGGTGCAGTCCTGCTTCTTTGACGACCAGCTGACAAGCTTGTCTTCCCCTAGAAATTGTATGCTACCAGAAGTGCTTTTACGACTATCAAGACAACCTGCGTGATCAGAATCTGAAAAAGCCGTTAGATGAAAACCGGTTTCCCTCGGATACCAGAGTCCCATGTGAATGGTATTCTTAAGGTACCGAAAGATCCGTTTAACCTCTTTGAGGTGCTTTTGAGTAGGTCTGGCTTGATATCGTGCACAATAGCATGTGGCATGATGAATATCAGGCCTGCTGGCTGTAAGGTACATAAGTGACCCGATCATACTGCGATATCGCGTTTGATCTACGGGATATGAATACAAGTCAGCGTCTAGGGATGTGGTCGACAATGGTGTACCAACGCGAGCACATGAGGTCATACCATGCTTTTTAAGTATCTCTTGAGCATACTTAGCTTGGTTAATGAAGATACCACGTGGGGATTGATGAATCTGGAGGCCTAAAAAGAATTTTAGCTCCCCCATCATTGACATTTCAAATCTGCTGTGCATTAATTTTTCAAAACGTTTTGAAAGTTTTGGGTTCGTAGAACCAAAAATAATGTCATCAACATAAACTTGCACCAGCATTATGTCATCCCCATATTTATTAGTAAAGAGAGTAGGATCAATAGAACCTTTGGAGAATCCTTTGGACACCAAGAAATTTGAAAGTTCTTCGTACCATGCCCTTGGAGCTTGTTTAAGTCCATATACAGCCTTCTTGAGACGATAGACTTTGTCAGGATGATGAGGATCGACGAATCCTTCCGGCTGATTCACATACACTTCTTCCTTCAAATGACCGTTGAGAAAAGCTGTTTTGACGTCCATCTGAAAAACCGTGAAGCCCTTATGTGCAGCATAAGCAAGGAATATCCTGACTGCTTCCAAACGAGCGACTGGAGCGAATGATTCATCGTAGTCTATGCCTTCTTGTTGACGGTATCCCTTAACCACAAGACGAGATTTGTTTTTGATGATGGTTTGTTCTTCATCCAGTTTATTTTTCCAGATCCATTTGAAATCTAGAATTGACATTCCATAGGGTCTGTCAACAAGTTCCCAAACGTTTAGGCGTTCAAACTGATGAATTTCGTCTTGCATTGATTCAATCCACACATGATCAGTCATGGCTTGTTTGATGTTTGTAGGTACAGTTGAACTCACGGTGAGTGCATACATACACACATCGCCATCGGTTTCGAGTTGTCTGCGTGTTCGAACCGGTTGTGAAGGATTTCCAATGACTTGCTCCAATGGATGATCACGTGTCCAATGGTGAGTGGATGGATATGGTTGGTAGAATGTATGCATGTTGGACGGATCAATATGTTGAGTAGAAGACTCTCCGACTTCGTGTACCGGTGTACTGAACGGATTGATAAATTCTTCTTCGTTAGGTTGTGCATCGGCTGCTTGATTGTTGTTTCCTCCTTCAGCATTGACGGTTGGTGATGTTGGTTGTATGACAGTTTCTTGAGTTTGTTGAGTATCCACTGGAATTGTCTCTTGAGCAACGGTTGCTGAAGTAGAGGCAGTTGTGTCTTGTTGATTTTGTTCGGGTGCATCAGCAGTATTGACAGCGGAAGGCTTTGACACAACTTGATTGTTTCCATAGTAATATTCATCAAACATTGGATCATATAAATCAACCAACTCATTCATATGTGTCGTATCCGTCGAGTCTGCTGTAGGAGTATTTTGTTGACATTCTTGCACGGGACGTACACTGTTGTGTGTAGGTGCCATTTTTGGACATTGAGGTGCGGGACTTGAGCTATTGTGATCAAGTACCATCTGTGGCAATTCGTCAAAGTTCACATGAATTGTTTCGACAATGATCTTTGTTCTCTTGTTATAGACCCGATATCCTTTCGACAATGTAGCATACCCCACAAAAATACATGCATCACCTTTTTCTTTCATCTTGTCGAGATTCTCACCGTCTTTAAGGATGTAGCATAAAGATCCAAATACGTGAAAGAATTTTACAGTAGGTTTCCTGTCATTGATGATGTGGTAAGGTGTCTTTTCATGTCTAGGGATGACGAGAGAACGATTTTGAGTATAACAGGCAGTTGCAATTGCTTCAGCCCAGAAGAATAGCGGTAATTTTGAAGCAGAAAGCATTGTTCGAGCAGCCTCAACCAAAGTACGGTTCCGTCTTTCGACAACGCCGTTTTGTTCAGGAGTTCGAGCAATAGACGTTTGATGTTCGATGCCTTCTTCTTGAAAGTAAGATTGCAAGTTCTTGTTCAAAAATTCAGTACCCCTATCCGTTCTTACGGTTAAGACTTGAGCTTGAAGATTGCGTTGTATCATCTTGAGAAAGTTTTTGAGAACCTCTGGTGTTTCATCTTTGGACCTTAAGAAGAAAGTCCATGTGTATCTAGAGTAATCATCAACAATCACTAGAATATACTTTTTTCCGTTAATACTCTCTACACGCATGGGACCACATAAATCCATGTGTAGAAGTTCCAATCGTCCTTTTGAGCTTGGGGTAGTCTTTGATTTGAAAGACTTCCGTTTTGCTTTCCCCAACTCACAAGAAGAACAAAGATGGTCTTTGACGAATTTCAACTTAGGAAGACCGGTCACAATATCATTCTTCGAAAGCAAGTTGATGGTGTCAAAGTTGAGATGTGACAATCGTTGATGCCATAACCATGCTTGAGATGATGAAGCTTTAGCCATTAAGCAAATTGGATTTGTTGAAGATGTGTCTTGAAGAGTTACTGTGTAAAGATCAGAACCACGAGAACCTGTAAGAAGGTCATTCCCATCGTAATCTCTAACATAGCAAGTAGATTTCCGAAAAGCCACTTCCAAATCCGCATCACAAAATTGACCAACCGAGAATAAATTGTGATTCAGTCCCTCGACGTAATAAACCCGTTTTATAGTGATATTCCCTTGAACCAAGTCTCCATATCCGAGTATCGGTGCAAATTGATCATTTCCAAACCGTACCGTACCCAGAAACTTCTCCACGAAGTTAATGAGAAGCTTGAGATTGCCCGTCATGTGCTTTGTGCACCCGGAGTCCATTATGAATAGGATGAGTTCGACGAGATGCAGAAGAATTAGAAGACAATGTAGCATTTGACAGATGGGATCCCTTGATAGAGACGGGTTCCAAAATAGTAGTGGGCCTAGATGCAAAGTCTACAGGCAAGCTGATATTCCTAGACCCAATCACTAAAGTGGTTAACTTAGGTACCCATTTGTATCCGGGTGGTGTATATCTCGAATACCCCCGTGTACATGTCCTAATCATGTTCTCATATAACTTCCTTAATCTGTTTTGTTTACGCAGAGTAGTGGAGTCTAACGCACTTAGTTTCTTAAGTGGTTGATCAGTGGATTGGTTCAAAGTTCTTGTGGGTTCTCTAGTACTAGTGGGCACAAGAATAGGCTTCCTAGTTCTAGCATTTACGCCATTATGATTAAGAGCACAAGCATCATGATTGAAATTACGAACACATTTTCCACATTCAACACAAACAAATTCAACATTCGAGGTCTTAGCATTTAAACTGTCATTACATGCAGTTACAGACGTTTTATTCTTAGAAAACTTAAAATTCCTATGGTGATCTTCTACTTCATTCTTCTTCCCTTGACTATTGTTAGGCATGACTCTATCTTCAACTCTAGTGCTCTTAAGCTGTGGTCCGCTAACACGAGTAGTGGGATTTACTCCTGTAGAAGAAGACACACGTTGATTAGTTTTCCTAGTATTCTGAGGTAACTGCGTTGTTCCAGTTTGAGTGGACCTAGTGTTCATCTTATACATTCCAGGTGCTATCACATTAGTGCTCTTATCATTTCCTATCTTAGGCAAAGTCTGTGGGGGTTGTCCCAAAATAGATGTTTTTGGGCATTTAACCGCATTCGGTTGACGAACGGTAGATGGTTTACCCAAAACAGACTTTCCTTTCATTTTCTCAATGAGTTTCTGTAACTCACTAATGGCAATGTCCCTTTCTTTTAGCTGAGCTTTCAAATCATTTATTTCGAAATCTTTTTCATTTAGTAGACGAAACGAAGAAGCTGACATTTCTTGACACTTTTTATGATTATGAGATTTTTCACCTTTTTGTAAAGCAAGTTCAAGAGAAATGGAGTGTTTCTCAAGTTGAGAAAAACTTTTCGAAAGTTTGTTATATGACTGAATTTGTTTCGAAAGCTCTACTTCAAGATTGCGACATTTCGCGTCCGATTCTGACACTAGACATGCTACATGACAATATTGATCCAGATCGGTATACACACCAAGTATAGCATTCATATGGTCAGCATAAAAATATTCCTTGGAAAGTCGATCAATTTCGTTAGAAAGTTGGTGTTCTTGTGTCTTTAATTTAATTTGAAGAAAATCAACTTCATCTTCAAGAGATTTGACATAGCTTAAATCAGTTAACATTTCCTCAGTGAGAGCATTATAAAACATTTCCACATTTTTTGAAAGATCATCAATGGTTGGAACAATGCATTGTTGGATGACGACTTCTACTTGTGGGTTAGGTTTAATATTCCAAATGGTATCCCTAGAAACTTTTTCATAGTCGACGACACCTTTGTACAAATTTAAAACCCCTTGTTTTATAAACTCAAATTGCTGAACACTTTTGCTTTTCTCATCCCATTTACGTTTTTCATCCAAAATTCGCTTTTCTAACAAAATTGATTGCTTTTTGAAACTCCTTTTTAAAGAAACTTTCTTTTGTGGTTCATCACTTGGTGGTGGAACACTGTTATACATCTTTTGTTCTTTTGAAAGTTCTTTTTGAGGGACAAACTTAATATGATTGTTAGAATCAGAAAGGTTTATTAAATCACTTAAGTTTGATCGACTTTCTTCTTGTTGACGAATGATTTCGTCGCAGTCAGGGGAGAGCATAAAAGCAAGATTATCAACATAACAACCGATATCATAAAGAGCAGGCTTGGTACTTTGAGCTTTCTTGAGATATTCAGGCTTGACAAAACTCGTTTTCATATTTCTATTGAGCATATTCATAGTTTGAATAGACTGACCCGTTTTGTAAACAATGTTGTTTAACGTGTCGACTCTCTTTTCCAAACCAAGAATTTTTTCAATATCCTTTTCTTCACGAGTTTTATAAAGCTCAGTTTGTTCTTTGTTAACCGACTCTAATTCAGTAATTTGGAGTTTATGTAGCAGCAGTTGTTCTTCAAGTTCCGATATCTTCTGTTTTGACATATGAATTTCGTGTGCTACTTCAGAACAATATTGTTCGTTGAGCACCTTACGTTCATATACCAAACCATTAGCTATTGCAACCCGTCGATCAGCTTCTTTTACATAATCACACTCTTTAAGCCTGTCTATCTCCTCGGCTAAGGATGTGTTTGCTTGCTTCAAACGTTTATTAGCTTCTTTGTTTTCATCAATTTCACGTTTTAAAGAATCAATAATAGACGCAAGCAAATCACGGTCCTCATCCGAGTCAGTATCTTGAACAGCTTTTCCGTCATCACTACACATATGCTGTGAATCCGTAGAGATATTGCTATCCTCCGTGTCCATTACATATGTGTCATTGATGCTTTCGGGTTGCTCAGGATGCCGTCGTTCATTAGCAAACACATTATAGTTATCATGTGATGGTACCTTTTCGAGTGGCTCAGAATCATAGATGGGTCCAGAAGTATCAACAGTCTCTGGGATCACTTCTTGAATCTTTGCCATGTACACATAATGTGCCTCTAACTCTTGATCATCGGCTTCATCGTCAGTGTCATCACGCCAGTCAACTTCATCTGCTGTGAGTGGAATTCCTGCTTCTTCTTTCTTGCACAGCAACATCTTTTCCTTGTGATATCCCGAATCCTTAACCCGTTTTGGCTTCTTACATTCCCTAGCCATGTGACCAAATCCCTTGCAGTTGAAGCATTGAATCCCGGTCTTCTGCACCACCGGAGTGCCTACAGTATCTCTAGGCCCAACTTGATTCAGCATCCTCTGATTATCATACCTAGCATCACGATCATACCTAGGTGCATGATCAACTTCCTTATATCTAGCATTGGATGATGATCTGAGGTTGTTGTTGGTAGGTTTGTAGATCTTCTTATAAGTTGTGGTGAGTAAAGACATGAGTTCTTCAATCTTCTTGTCCCTTGAAGTTTGTTCATCATCACTGTCTCCATCTGACTCGGTGTCATACTTTGGAGGTGGAGTGGGGACAATTGCTTTTGCTTTGTGTTTAGCAACAGCTAGAGGTTTGGTGGATGAGCTTGATGACTTTGAGGAATGAGTAGGTGGTTGTTGACGGGGAACGGGTTTTGTTGAAGTAGCAGCCACAAAAGCAATAGAATTAGCAGACCGTTCTGCCTTTTCAGCCCTTAGTTCATTCACTTCATTCTGATGTTGTTTCAAGATATCATAAAGTTTGTGGTAAGATATAGTCTTGATATCCTCCCTTTGTTTGACCAAAGTCACAAACCTCTGCCATTCCGGTTTGAGTTGAAGTAGAAACTGAACATTGGCATGATGATTGGAGATGGTGCACTGATTTCTGACAAGCTCATTCATCATTTTGTAGAATCTCGAGTAATATGAGTCAATGGATTCACCATCTTCAGATGTGAATTTTCCAAACTCCCAAAGTAGATTAGTCTCGAGATCTTGAACATTGATTGACTCACCTTGCTTCAATCGATGAATTGCATTCCACATTTCCATAGCATTAGGACATGCATCAACTGTGGAATAGATATCATTATCAATTCCAGTGAGTATGAAATTTACAGCATCAGCTTCAGCTTGGAGGAGTTTCTTTTTCTCAGCAGAACATGTGTCAAAATCCTCCATAGCTCGTATAGTTGATGAAGTACCATCCTCTGCCTGTGTTGTAATTGGTTTGAATTCAAAAACTGGAGGTGGGTTCTCAAGGCAGTGACGAAGAGCAGTTCGGTTTTCTTTTCCATCGAGAAATCTAAGAAAACGAGATCTCCATTGAACGTAGCAACCGGCAGTGAGCACAGGTGGGTTACCGTTGCCACCTTGTTCCAAACGAATTTGATTAGCAGTTGCAATGTTGATGTTGTTGTTAGACATGGTGAATACTTGTGGATGAATTGCAGATCTTAGTGGATTTGTTGTGATGATGTGTGGTTAAAATTGAAATTCCGAAAATTCAAAAAAAAATTTCTCAGTCCGACAATAAATTCCTCAGTCTGACAAAACGGTAAGCCGAAAAATTTTGTATCGCCAAATTTTGAATTTGAGTTAGAAATAGCCAAAAACTAGTAGGGAAAAAATTTGAATTTACTTGACCTAAAAATTTTAACTCGTTTTTTTTTTTTTTTTTTTTTTTTATTTTTTTTTTTTTTAATCTTCGTGTAAACTACGTTCCGAAACTAGTCTAGATAGTGGCTAAGTCTAAAAATTACTCAAACAAAATACTCATCGGAATGTCCATCGGAATACTTATCGGAATGCTCAGATCGGAATGTCAAACCGGAATACTTATCGGAATGTTCAGATCGGAATGTTCTATCGCAATGCACTGTCGCAATGTCCAGATCGGAATGTTCTGTCGGAATGTGGCTGTCGGAATGTTCAGATCGCAATCCCTATCGGAATGTCCAGATCGCAATGTGGCTGTCAAAATTCAAGCAGAGTAACGACTTAAAATACTTCCTTATACCCGTCGGAATCCATATCGCAAAGTACGATCGGAATGTCCAGATCGGAATAAGTAATAAAAACCCACGATCGCAATGTAGAACCAAACCCTTTCCGATGGTAAGGTTATTGCGATGGAAGCCCAAGTACAATTTGTACTTTCCGATGGAAGTTTCTGCTAGAATTTCGGAATGAAGAAAAACAAGAAATTTCGAAACTTTTGATCCAAAAAATTTGTGTTTTAGCCAAAACCAAGATACCTAAATCACTACTACTAGTATGTAGATGATTTGTATCAAGAAAAGACCATAAAAACACAAAAAAAAGATATGGGACGTGAGATATGGATCAAAAAAAGCCACGAAAAATCAAGAACACCACATACGAATCTATAATCACCTATCCACTATAGGCTCTTGATACCAAATGTTATTCCTAATCAATCCATAACACAAGATTCTTAGAGAGAGAAAGAGGAGAAAAGTAGAGAGAGAGTAGAGAGAGAGGTGGAAGGTTTACACTAAAACTATGTGTTTAATGAAATGAACCAACACCCTCTTTCACATGTGAAAGAGGGTTATATACACCCACGGCTCTAAGGCCTTTGTGGGCTTCATCTTGGGCCGGGCTTGGCTTTCTTTTGGGCTTACGCCCCTAACTTATACAATATTAGCTTAAAGTCCAAGCCCGGTTTTCCCGACTAGCCTATTACAATACATGACCAATAACGACTAAGATGACCTATTACATTCTTGTTCGACTATATAAAATATAAGGCTAACACAAATGCTTGAACGTCTAGCGGTAATGACTATTACTGCTTTTTAGACGTTTCTCTGGGTATTTTCAAATTCCCATCGTTCCCAAAGACCAAGAGAAAACCACATTCACTTGTCCTTACGGAACATTTGCCTACAAAAGAATACCTTTCGGCTTATGCAATGCTCCTGGGACTTTCCAAAGGTGTATGATGGCTATCTTCCATGACATGGTTGAAGAAACTATGGAAGTCTTCATGGACGATTTCTCGGTTTATGGTGATTCTTTCTCTGCTTGCCTTGCCAATTTAAAACGTATGCTTAAGCGGTGTGAAGACACTCGCCTTGTTCTTAATTGGGAAAAATGCCATTTCATGGTAAAAGAGGGCATCGTGCTAGGACACAAAATCTCCAAAGCCGGTCTTGAAGTGGACCGTGCTAAAGTCGATGTTATTGCTAAATTGCCTCCACCTTCAACCGTGAAGGGTGTGAGAAGTTTCCTCGGTCATGCGGGCTTCTATCATCGTTTTATTCAGGATTTTTCTAAAATCGCTCGCCCGATGACCCACCTCTTGGAAAAAGATACTCCTTTCATCTTTTCCAAAGAGTGTCTTGAATCCTTCAATCTTCTTAAGGATAAGCTAACTAAGGCACTGGTCTTGGTTACCCCTAATTGGGAGCTACCTTTTGAGTTGATGTGTGATGCTAGCGACTTTGCTATTGGAGCGGTTTTGGGCCAAAGAGTGAACAAACACATCCAACCAATCCACTATGCTAGCAAGACAATGACGGGGGCTCAATTGCATTATACCACTACCGAAAAAGAGCTTTTAGCTGTAGTGTATGCTTTTGAAAAATTCCGCCCCTATCTTCTCCTTTCTACCACCATCGTGTATACCGATCACTCCGCGTTGAAGTACTTGATGACTAAGAAAGATTCTAAGCCAAGACTTCTTCGTTGGGTTTTGCTCCTTCAAGAATTCAACATTGAAATTCATGACAAAAAGGGAGTTGAAAACCTAGCCGCGGATCATCTCAATAGACTTGAGGATCCTTATCAAGGGGATCATCCGAACAAAGAGATCAATGACTCTTTTCCCCTTGAGGCCTTAATGTCTATCAATTCTAATCTCGATGACACCCCGTGGTTTGCGGACATTGCAAACTACTTAGCGGGTGGGATTCTCAAGGAAGGGCTCACGTCCCAACAAAAGAAAAAGTTCTTTAAAGATATTGAACATTATTTCTGGGACGACCCTTACCTTTTCAAACAATGTGCGGATCTGAGTATTCGTCGATGTGTTGACGGGCCGGCAACGGTTCAAATCCTTGACGCTTGCCATAAAGGACCCACCGGTGGTCACTTTGGTCCTAATTACACCGCGAAGAAAGTATTCGACTCTGGATTCTATTGGCCCACCATTTATCGTGACGCTCACGATATGGTTAAACATTGTGATGCTTGCCAAAGACAAGGCAAGATCACACATAAAGACGAGATGCCTCAAAATTTCATACAAGAATGTGAAATCTTTGATGTATGGGGCATCGACTTTATGGGGCCATTTCCATCATCTAAAGGGAACAAGTACATCCTCGTAGCCATTGACTACGTTTCCAAATGGGTTGAATCCAAGGCTCTCCCTACGAACGATGCGAGGGTGGTTGTGAACTTTTTGAAGCATCTCTATTCTCGATTCGGCATTCCTCATGCTATAATCAGTGACCGCGGGACTCATTTTTGCAATGACCAATTCGCAAGAGTCATGGCTAAGTATGGTGTTAATCACCGTCTTTCCACCGCTTATCATCCTCAAACCAACGGACAAGCCGAGATATCCAACCGCGGACTGAAGAGAATTTTGGAGCGTACTGTGGGAGAGCATCGCGCCGCGTGGGCCGATAAGTTAGATGATGCTCTGTGGGCTTTCCGTACTGCTTATAAGACCCCGATCGGTTGTACACCTTATCGTCTTGTGTACGGGAAAGCATGCCACCTTCCTATCGAGCTGGAACACAAGGCGTACTGGGCCTTGAAGTGGGCTAACTTCGACATCAACAAAGCCGGTGATCTTCGCAAGATTCAACTCAACGAGCTAAATGAACTGAGGAATGAAGCTTATGAGAACTCGTTGATCTACAAGGAGAAGACCAAGATCATCCACGATGCTAGAATTAAGAACCGAGAGCTCCACATTGGTGATCAAGTCTTACTTTTTAACTCTCGGTTGAAGATCTTCTCTGGCAAGTTGAAGAGCCGCTGGTCTGGTCCATTCACCGTCGCCAAAGTCTTTCCATATGGCACCATTGAGCTTTCTCAGCCAAATGGGCCAAATTTCAAGGTGAATGGCCAGCGTTTGAAGCTGTACTTTGGTGAGGACATCTCCCATGAGATGATTCCATCCCTCACCACGTTTCCTATGAAATAAATTTGAGTCGAGTCAGGCTCGTGACTCGGTTATCAAAAACAAGCGCTTCTCGGGAGGCAACCCGTGACCTATCCTTTACTGCTTTCATAATAAGTGTAGGGGGAGCCACGTATGTGTTTGTTGTCTTGTTTCTTATGCTGTGCAGGGATTAAAGCTTCAAATATCCACTCTTGATGACATTTGACGAACCGTGATACCGTGTTCCCATCTTCCCGGTTCTATCCTAAACTGTCGTGATTCAATATTTCATATTTTATATGTTCACATTGAATTCACTTTAGTTGTCCTTTCCTTAGCAAGATTTAAACAAAGTGCACAATGTCCTAAGTGTAGGGGAGTTTACTCCCACATCCTTAAACATTGAGGACAATGTTTATATCAAGTGTAGGGGGACTTTTATCGAAGTAAGTGGTCTTTTTCATGAATTTGCCCTCATTTTAACCGGAAAATTTGATTTTTCGACATTTTTCAAAATTTTTAATCTATTTTGGCCTAGTTGTGTAGTTGTATTTTCTTTGTTATGATTATTTCCTTTCCTTGCTAGAATAAATTTTCAATAAAGTGGTTTTAAATTTTTCTTAGTCATGAACATTTTGACTCAACCCGAGTTTACTTATCTAAGTTTACTCTAGCTAGTATCCTTAACGTGTTTAAGTCAAGTTTTGCTAGGCTTTTATATAGGGAGCTATAAAACGCGAAAGTCTTAACTCTCACGGCTTAAGAACAAGCACTTTTCGCAAGTTCCTATAATTGATCCTAGAGAGTTATTTATCAAGGGAACTTTAAAATGCAATTTCTAAACTTGAAAGAGTCTAAGAATTTGCAAGATCCTATAAACGACTCGAAAACCCAAAACTTTGATTTAATAGGATAAGCATCCACGAGTCTCATTCCTTGAGATTTTAAACTATGGAGGACGAGAGATGATAGAGTCAATTATAAGTTTGGTATTCTTTCGTGAATTTATGTGAGTTAATTATAAGCCTATTCTCCTTTCGCTTGTTAATAAATTTATCTGCAATAAATAAGGTTGTACGATTTAAAAGGTTACTTAGCTTCTAGCCCAAGATCGTTTAAAAGTTGCTCGGTACGGATTAGAGTTCATAGCCAAGGCATAACTTATTGAAGCGGGATGCGAAGATTGGCGAGTCCGAAAAGGCCCTAACAAGGCATGAGGGCTACATTTTGTTGCTAAAGATCCAAAAGTGATGTGAAGAATCATTTTTCAAAAATCAATATGAAGGATCGAGACACACGACGAAAAGCAAAAACTTCCCAAAAGATCATGGAGAAGTCTATCCAAAAAGGACCTAACAAGGTATGAGGATAAATAGATCCAAGTCCTAAAAGGAGGCGGATCGTTGTATATCAAAGTCCAAAATAAAGATTGGAGAAAAATGAAGAAGTCGTGGTCCAAAGATGAAGAATCTCTCAAAAACTTCAAGTGAAGAAATTCCTATTATGAAAAGAAGACCATAATTTCAAGAACGTCTCTCAAAGATTTGAAGTATGAAGTCGCTGCCAAATATTGGTCCGAGAAAGGTCTCAAATCGTAAAGCGAGTTATGCCAAGATATGAACTTTATGAGGTCCCGAGAAGCAGTTTTAAAAGATTTTGTCCTTTAGCTAACTATTGATTAAATCGTTCACTTTATTTTCAGCCTAATAAACTATCGAAATAAGTCAAACAATGCATCCTTGTGATCATTCAAGACAAAAATAAAATATAAGAGATACACCTAGGAATAAGGGAGTCTAAGTGAATAATTGGCCCACATGAATTCGTGTTAGTATGCTAACTTATAATAACAATGATCTCGTTTTTAAGCTTGGTATGGGGAACGTGAAACTTGAGGATGATAAACGTTCATGGCAGCCGAAAACCAATGTAAGTCTTTGATTTCTTTACCTTTTTTTTAATCTTTTTATCTTCCCTAAATGTTTAGTATTTAATAAAGGCCAACGTGGGTTATTTATGATGAAAAATGTAAATCATGCTTTAAAATTAATGCATTGCATGAGGGCATTGCAATGGTCAAGTGTAGGGGATTTAATAAGTGTGAAAACACTTATCCTTTTACCACTTATTTCCAATAATAACAAGACCAAAACGTGTATTTTATGTCGTAAAAGTCGGAATTATGCGTGGTTTGTGTTTTTATTGTGTTTTAGGACCAAAAGATTAAAAAGGAAGAAAACAGGGACTTTCACGGGCTTTTATCGAAGGAAACGGGAAAAGACAAAGTCAAAAGATCAAGAGTGCAAAAATAACGGAAGTCCAAGGCCTATTCTGAAGATTTATCGAAGAAAAAGTCTAAAGACGGAAGTTTAATGAAGTCGAAGAACTCAAGTCTAAATTAAAGAAGAAAATTATCAAGACAAGTTCAAATCCCGAGACGACGTCGAGAAAAGACAAAGAATTAAATCGAGTCGAGAAGACGTGAAGAAAGAAAGAAAGAAGAGGCAACACATGTCCTCCTTCCCATTTTTCCCTATAAATACCCTCCTAATACACATTAGGAGGGTGGTTAGTTTTAGTTTTTAGTTTCATTTTTCACTTTTCTCTCTAGTTTTAGAGAGAGAAAGTTCTCAACTTTCTCTTACTAAGTTTTCATCTTTCTTTCTTTTAATCTTTCAAGATTAAACATTTGTGTATTGTTGATTTCATTAATCAAGTTCTAGTTAAGCTTTTAATCTTTCATCTCTTTCTACCTTTCTTTGATTTTTAGAATAATTTTGGTGTGAATTTCATTTGATCCGTGTTGTTCTTAATGATTTCGTGCTTAAAAAGTTAATCTTTTTATGCTTACTTAAGCTTTCATTCGATTAAGCTTTAAGATTCTTATGCTTATTGGCTTATTCGCTTCTTTTAGCTTATTTACTTTTAAAAGTTTTCTTAAAAAGTTCATCTTTTTATAGTTTGATTTATAAGATTGCTTATTTTAAGTTGAAAAAGTAGTTATTTGTGCTTATTGGGTCCTTTTCATTATAGATTCGTTCTAGTTTTGGTGATTAGCTTATCATTATAGCTTATTGCCTAGCTTATTTTCGAATCCCTTATAAATTGGAAAAGGTATAAAGCCTTTTCCGATTGTGATATTCCGACCACACCCCCCCTATTCCGATCACCTAATCGTAATAGGGTTTTAAGATATTCTGATTGTGGATTTTCGCTCATTCCGATTATAAGATTTTTGCTATATTCCGATCTGAGTTTATTATCAATATTCCGATTGTGGGCTTCAGTATTCCGACGGGTGTTGTTTGCATATTCCGATTAGTACTTTTTTTTAATATTCCGATTGGTTTGATTTTAACATTCCGATTGCAGCCTCCTCTGCACATTCCGATCAGTGTTTCCGATTATACATTCCGATTAATGCACTTTAGATATTCCGATTTGGCAGTAATTGTTTGTTTTCCAATTGTTTAATTTCTTGTTTTTGCAAAGTTTTCAAGTGTTAGATTTATTAAGTGTTCAAGTAATTTTCCTAATCTTGTCTTTAAGTTTTCAAGCATTTATTTTTAACTCGTTATTTTTAGGTTAATCTTTAAACTTCGACTTTACTCAACGACACTTACTTATTTGCTATTAGTTTAAAATAGATAATCAATCAAAACCATTTATATTTCCACCAAGAACAATTGAGTCGCACTTTGAACTAATAGTCAATTCGAAGAGATTCGGACGATAAGGTTTTATACTTGGGGTAAAAGCCTAGTATTAGTGACCTTAACCTATGAAAAGGAGTTTTCATGAGGTTAAAGGGCTGATTTCGTGAAGGTGTTCATCCATCCAAAGGACCCAAGAAGTTGCCTTGCTAAAGTTGAAGATTTGATAACAAGAACCAAGTCTTATTCATCAAAAACCTCGTCTTTTCATCACTATTGGTGGTATAGAGATTGTCTTTCCTATCCTCTTGTTATTTTGATTATGTAATCTTGTATTTTCTTTATTTTTGTATATGTATATGGTGATGAATGATGATTAAAAATATTATGTGGGGATTTGGTGTTGATAAACATGGGTAAAAAGATGGAAAACCACATGTAAAATGGTTAAATCTTGCTTAATAAGTTGGCTGTATAAAAACAGTAACTAACCAAATGATAAACTGATAAAATGGCATAATGGAATCAATATACAGTAAGTATTAGGTCTTGTACACATGTTAGAGTTGGCCATGCAATGTAATCATTATAATGAGTGAGATATGATCAAAACAAGATTGGAGTGCAAATCTGCATACACTGTTTTGGACGAATTTATTAAAATACTTAGAGGCTGATTCATCAGTAGCTATAAGAGAGCTAAATGAATCACATATCATTTAGTTTCTTTCATAAAAATTTGAGGTCCTATCTCCTTATAGAACTCTAGATATGGACATTTTAGTGGACTGAAAGTTTAGGACAGATTTGATGAAATAAATAGTATATAATATAAGCACTCAAAATTATGTATTTATAGAATATACATATATAAAAACCCACTAACTTATATATTACATTTATATAAATATGTATAAGGATAAATAAATTGACATTTTATAAAAATGGTAGTTTGGTATGTTTTATAAGTTATAAAACTATAAGCATGATTTTTACGTCTTTTCGGCTAATACCGTAAAATTAACGTTTTTCGTCAATTAAAACTTAGATGGTCGGACCCGTCTAATGTAAACTTTTTAAAAGTCATATACTGATATATAAGTACCTATTACAAGTAAAAACCGATAAAACCCGAACTATATAACATATGGACATTAACGGGCCAAGTTAGCTTTATTAGACTATTAATCCAACTAATTTGGCTAAACACTTATAAACTTACTTATTGGGCTTAATCCACTTGGGCCCAACATGTAAAGTATAATACTGATAATGAAAGTGTAAAATGGACGAATATAATGTAATGGGCTTATAATGGGCTTAATGTGCCTTGACATGTAAATAAGTAAAACTAGTAAACTAGTATAAAAGTTACCAACATATAACACTAAAATGAGTAAATGAGAATGTATAAACCCACTTGATCATCATAATATGTATAAAGTCATCATATATATACATAGACATTGTTTTTATAAAGTCATTGGACAAAACTCTAAGACGAGTATTAATTGTCTAGGTTTCCGTGATTGAAGCATGTACCATACATCCAAATTGCCGATAACCCGCCTTCCCACATCAACGTGAGTTCATAGCCTCGCACTCTTTTAAATATTTTTATGAAATGTTTTATAAACCCGCGAGGGAGATAACATGTTAGTTTTGATAAAATAGGACATCATTTGTCCAGATTGTTTGTTTATTGATTTGGACCCGAATGATTATATGACCCGATGAATGATTATATGACCCGATGTATGAAATAAAATGGATTATTAAAGTTAGGTTATGTCACTAAAAGTCCCATTAGCATAAATTGTGAACTACCGGGATTTGGTAGACGCTTATGCATATAATAGTACTATTTGGGGACGATCACCCCAGTTCGCGCCTTCACGGTTGATCCCCGTCGTGCCACATTGATTGGTAAGCAAATTTATGTATGAGAAGATTTCCATAGCGTGATTTTTGTGACGACACGCTAATTTAGATGGGCAAAATGAGTTTCGGGTTAGCTACCCGTTGTTTGTTGTAGTAAGGTAACAATGTCATGCGGCTTATAATAATCCAAATAACGAAATACTGCTATACGCACTGAATTACGATATATTGCCTGACTAGCAATACGGGGTCTTATTATTTATATTATGTTCGTGTTTTGGTTTTACATAACCATATTCGTATAACGGCTTTTATTTAACTCTATACAACGTTATAAAACGTATTGTATGATGTTTTTACGAGAATGGTTCGTATAATGATTTTGAAGGCAAAAGTCTATATTATGATTTTTGATAATGATTTGTATAAAATGACTTTGGCTATTTTATGGCCTATTACAAAGATTTGTACAAAATAATTTTCGGTAATAATTATATATCGATGATATATTAATTTTTTTATTAAACTCTATGAATTCACTCAGCGTTATCGCTGACCTTTTCTTTTAACATGTTTTGTCTCAGGTACTGAAGGTAATTCTCGGGAAGACAACAAGAATTCATGGCCCGCACTTAAATAATAATTTCCATTCAAATGCTTTGTAAAACTTGTATGAAATACTATGACTTGGGACCTATGTAAATTTGATATTTATGAATGGAAATACTTTATTATTAAACGACGCGATTTTTAAGCGTTGTCTATGATGTGAGTAATGTGCTATCCCGTAACACCAACGAGTCTTCCGTTGTATTGAATTGTGTATATTTGGGGGTGTTACAGTTTGGTACCAGAGCTCTCGTTATAGAGAACGAAAGATTTTTAAAACTAAGTTTTTGAATAAAACATTTCAAAATCTTTTAACTATAAACATTTTTCTAAAGATGTCTAATAATCTTTTGACTACAACGGTGCCGAAGAATTCCCGAGTTACCGACAAAGCCAGACTGAGAAGTGTTATTTTAATATATATATAACTTGGATTATATATATATATATATATATATATATATATATATATATATATATATATATATATATATATATATATATATATATATATATATATATATATATATATATATATATATATATATATATATATATATATATATATATATATATATATATATATATATATATATATATATATATATATATATATTTATATATATATATATATGTATATATATATATATATATATGATGTAGTTTGATTACATGATTGTTTGATGATTATTTTAATATTTATACGAGGTATTTATACGACGTAGATTGTCACAAGAAACCCTAAATCCCTTAGTAAATTAATCTAAGCTATTCCTGTAGGAAATCTAGCTATTCCAGATCTAAACCAAGTTGTGGATATTTATGATCCCAAAAAAATGGTTGATATTCGTAGAAATGTTGATATTAGTTGATTAGGATATTAAAGAAGAATTGGCGAGATTAAATCTGATATCGATGTTATGACGATTCTTATAGAGCGGAGTCTGACAAAACGTTACCACCTTGAAAGGTGTCATATGATTCGGTGTCGCCTAATTCTTAAATTTGAAATCGAAAGGGTGAATGTTGCACTTGAGGCTTTCATTGGAACCATTACCTAAAAGCTTCATGCCACTAGTACCTTTCCGAGAAGTCTAATTGAATGTGTGAGTCATTTCATACTAGTGACTCATTTGATAACTATTGTTGTAAGAGCTATAGGATTGGAATTTAAGTGTTGTTCATATCGAACTTTTATTGCCCTTTTAAGGTCTAAGAATAAGGTTGAAAGTATTGGAAAATGAGGTAGGATATCGCATTGAGTATGATTTGGTTGAAACTTGAATGAAGTAAAATTTGACTTGTATGGAATAAGAAATTGTTAAGAGAAAGTCGTTAAGTTCTGTGATTGAATTATAAGGTTTTAAATGATTGTTAGTTTGTGTTAAGAGTTGTTCCTAGGCCATTGTCCACTAACGAGGATGCCCAGTGTCCTAGAAATAAATTGAAGAAATCTTCTTCTGAATTGGGACCGATGGATCTTCCGGGCAGGTGGTCCCCCCCATGACTCTTGTAAATTAGTATTCATTGTGGTATCTTTTAAAAATCGCTAACTTAACTAAGACATCAGTTAGTAGGATGAGTTCTTGGAATTGCATGACATAGTAACACGTAATGTGTTACGGTACAATTTTGACTTGTTTGTGATTAATGAAAAGACTACCTTTGATTGCTAAATCCTACATGTATCGATGTTATCTATCTTTTATTACTTCATGCTAATGTTCGCATTAGTGATGCAACCATGGAAGAAGTACACATCTCGGTTTGAGTTACGTTGTGAACCATTCTTTTTTAGCGCCATCGAGGTCATGACCCTCATGATTAATTGGCTAAGCTCATTTCCTATCATATTGTAGTTAGTTCTTGGTGAACAACTTTTCATCACTCTTTTGCAGATCACTCATTGTTTTTATAAGTTAAAACAATATCCGTTGAGAAAAATTGAATTTTCATCACCATATGGATTATTTAAAGTGAGACTTATAAATAATCGTTATCGAAGTAAAGTTGTTTATGAAACCCTTTGAAAAAACTTAATTGTTTTCATAACAAAGAACATCTTTGTAAATTTATTTTTGATTCTTATTTTAGAATTAAGCATGAAATTAAATATATATTATACATGATGACAAAGTTTTGACGAACTGAGTATTACATCGTTAATCTTAAAATTGTATATAGTTGCGCGCCTACATACAATTTGAAAGGGACCATGCAAGGCTGATTAGTAGTTACAATGAAATTATTAAAAACACTGAATTTTCATTGAAGATTGTGAAAGATTAAATTTTATGAGATCTGCAAGAAGTGAAAAATAGGGACATATTGTTAGGAACACCTACATATGTGCCCGAACCATTCATTCTTTTGAGTCGAATTTACTCATCTGTGGAAATTGTCTTAATCTACAATTGATATTCCCTTCTTGTCCAATACTCCCGTGGTGAGATTCTTTGGAAAAATATCTGATTACTAAGTGTTGATACCCGACTGGATGTATCGACGTTCCTATCATTTCTTTTGATTAGATTTCATTTGAATGACCTGGGCAACGATCCGAGGAGCTTTCGAATGCGTACTCAAATCATGAAAACATGGAACATACTCATATTCGTTAATGTTTTCGTTTGTATCTGATTTGAAATTCTCTCGCATAGATTATGTGTTGAACTTACTCTTTTATTGGTAGCTATGTCTCCAAATATCCTTGAATTTGTGAAGGATTATGAGTTATCATTAGTCTTTTGAGAAGTTCACATCTTATCAATGGTAACGAAACTAGAAAGTTGATAGTGCCAGTGGGATGGATTGATTGATTATGACATGACGACATTGTCTTAATCGATGGGAAATCGAGTAGAATTCCCCTAATATATAAGATGTTGATTATCAAAAGTGACCTAAATAATTCTTGATGGATGACCATATCCTGCATTTAGACTTGAAATTTTACCATGAATGGTTATGAACTAGTTATAGATATTATAATCTAGAAAGAACTTAAAGTAAACTTATTAAAAGATGATTATGTTATCTGAAACTTTAGGAGGTATTTGCTGGTGAATTACCTAGACTTTCGCCATTAAGGCAGGTTGAATTTGGTATTGATTATATTTCCGGTGCTGCACCTGTGGCATGTGCACTATATTTCAGCACCATCTGAATCGAAAGTGTTACCGTACAACTGAGAGAGTTGTCGGAGAAAGCTTTTATGCTACCAAGCTCGTCATCATAAAGAGCTATGGTGTTATCATTCCTTATATTTATTGATTACCGTGAACTAGGTAAATTGATGATAAAAATCTATATCCACTACCCAAGATGATAGATTTGTTCGATCATTTATGAGGTTCTAGCTTATGTTTTAAAGATTTGATCCACGGCATGGTTATCATCAACATCGCGCCCGCGAAGAAGATTATCTATTCCAATCACTACATCCAGAACTCGTAATGAACATTATGAGTTTCACAAGATGTGGTTTGGATTGACTAATACACATGTAGCATCCATGAATTTAGTGAATCACGTGTGTAGGCTGTAATTTGATAAATTCATGCTCGTGATCATTAAGGACCATTTGTTTGTTTATAAGAATAAGAAGGAGTTAATAATTATTTATAAACTGCCCGGAGTTGTCCGAGCAATGAAAATCTGTACCTTGAGTATTTAACATGTGATTTAAGGCTTAATCCTTTACATTATTTGACCGTGTGATTAATAGATAACGGAATATATTGACTCTTCAAAAAATTAGAAGTCATTTAAGACTTTGGGTTTTACCAAAAAAGAAAGTGCAAATACGTTTTGACAAATGTTTAATCAAAAAGAAATTTTGAGGGATTATTCCCTTATACCCAGAACATTTAACTAAACACCTGTTTAGGGGTAAATGTTTGTGTATACCTTAAGATAACCTAAGAGGGACTGAGAAAACCATTTAAACCATGACTTGAAATTTGAAACGACAATATTTGCTTGTCAACTAAGAAAATTTTGACCAAAGTATAACCAAAGCTTTATCGAATATTTACAAATCTTATTTATTATTTTCAATAAATCAACAAAAATCGTGTTAAATAAATTCAAAATTTTATTTTGAACATTTTTCAATAATTGGACGAACTGAGGAATTTAAAAAAAATTAAAAAATTTTGACATTGACGTTTCATAAAAATTGAATATTTATTATTTAATTACTTGAAATATTTATGGACGCTTTAAACGTCGGATTTAGCAAAACTGATAAAAATAATAGTTGAGACGAAACTAAAACTTAGAAAATATGAAGAAATAATTTTTGAGTAAATTTTGGTCATGATAATTATTTCATCAGGAAAGGTGAATGTAGATACTGACACATTATATAAAAAGGATATAGGATCAATTAGGATGTGTTCCTTAATAATGACTGTGCAAAATAAAGTGTCGAGCAATTTAAAAATAGCTGATACTTGTAAAAAAGATAATATAGATAATAAAAAGGGGTTCGCGGCTAATGTGAACCATTAGAAATGAGAGCCGATGGCGTTAAATGTATAAAAGGCCACTTGTGGTTGCCTAAATATGGAGGTTTGTGAGATGTAGTCATGTTGGAATCTTGTAAGTATAAGTATTCTATTCATGCCATTTCTGATTAAGTGTATCTTATCTGAAGAAGATGTACTGATGACAAATTATGAAGGCAGACATCGCCTCATACATTAGTGAACGTCTAACTATTTCAAAGGTCATCATCTGAATTTGATTCGATTTGGGTCATCGTCGACAGACTGACCAAATCTGCTAATATCATTCCTGTTAATGATAGATTCTCGATGAAGAAATTGACTCTTTGTTTTTAAAGGAGTTGTGTAAACATAGTGTGCCTGTATCGATCATCTCTATCAAGATCCTCGCTTCGCATCGAATTTCTAGAGATTTTTCTCAGAAGTCATTGGGAACGAACCTTGATGAGAGTATTGTTTACCACCCCAATCGAAGGGACTAGGTAAAGTAATGATACAAAACACTAAAAGTGTTGTTTTATGTTTGAATGATTGACCTTTGGTAATAAACCGTATAATCTTTTCCCTTTGGAGAGATCATCATTGATAATTATCGTATTAGGATCGAGATTGAATCTTGTGAGGATCTATATGAGAGCATCTGTAAGCAGGAGTTGGGATGAAGACACCCGACATACACCCATTGTGAGTTGGACATGTCTTTTAGGTTTAAGGTTGCCTATGATGAAAAACCTAACCTTACAAAATACCCGACCCGCAAGACCAGAAATGATTGTTGAAACTAGGATCTGATTAATGACTTCTGGTAGTGGGCAGGAGGCTATGTGAATATGAAGTGTAGATCTTGAAGTGCAGGATGGGTAGCGAAGTTATGCCAAAAAAATTTTCACCTTGGAAAAATGAATTGATGATCTGAAAGATCATAGGAAATAAGTCCCCGTTTTATGAGACCGTTGAGATAATGTAAATGTTGGTTTGAAGGACATATAAGCTGGATCTACCCTAGGACTTCAAGGGCTGCGTGAATTATGTTTCGTATATCGAACTTGATAAAATGTCTATCAAGTGAAAATCTAATTACTTCTTGATGAAGTTTGGATCGGCGAAACGTTGCATTCATCAAAAACCCGTGAACATCATGGATAGAGAAAGTAAGTCAACATTAAGCCTGATCGTATTCTCGTAGTTATGTTTGATGAAACTCGCGTATTGAAATGAATTATACTTGTGAGAAAGGACCGAATGTGGAGGAAATACCCACATGGCTCTAACTCTATAAAAAGCGAGTAGTAAGATAAATCGATCTTTGAGGACAAAGATCCTGTTTAGGGGTAAATGCTGTGACAATCCGTCAATTTAGGGTCGATATTTTATTCTCAAGTATTATTTAAAAAATTATTTTTAATGTTATATTATGAATTCACTCATTTATGGGAAGAAATTTGGGTTTACGTCTTGAAGTAGCATCGACTACGTCTAAACCGGAGGACTATACGTTACGTGCTTACGTTTACATACACCTTTTTTGGCGACAGTCCGAGTTTCAGGAAATAAATTTATCCGTGAATATTGTTTTGGAATTTTAAATTTGTGTTGGTTCATAAACTCACAAATTTACGAGAAGAGATTAGGACTTACGTGAATAATTTAACGTCTTTTATGATTAAACCTGAAACCTTAGGATTACGTATTTATGTTTTTGAACTCCGTTTTTAATGAGACAATTTTTATTAGATTCGTTTTGTGTCGTTGATTCATTATTTATAAAAATATTTTTCGTAAAACGAACCGAGGGCACGCAAATCGAGGAAACTAGAATCGAGGAATACCCGTAAACTAGTGAGATGAGACAAAAAAAAGTTTTGCCCCACCCCACTCTATGGGATGGCCAAAACCATGACACCACACCATGAGGTGTCAAGTTTGTAGCTTACAAGCTACACTTGTTTACTTAACTTAACAAGTAAACAAAAACCACCAAAACCATTTCTCTTAAACCATTTCCTCATTTCCAACACATGCAATACCACCACAAAAACACACACTCTTTCTCTCTACAATTGTCGTCCAAAAGCCACCATCAAACACCCCTCTTTGATCAATTTTGACCACAAACCATGTGTTATCTACACATATGGTGAAGAACCTTTGAAGCCTTGAAGATTGGAGGTGACCTTAACCTATGAAAAGGAGTTTTCATGAGGTTAAAGGGCTGATTTCATGAAGGTGTTCATCCATCCAAAGGACCCAAAAAGTTTCCTTGCTAAAGTTAAAGATTTGATAACAAGAACCAAGTCTTGTTCATCAAAAAACTCATCTTTTCATCATTATTGGTGGTATAGAGATTGTCCTTCCTATCCTCTTGTTATTTTGATTTTGTAATACTGTATTTTCTTTTTTTATGTATATGTCTATGGTGATGAATGATGATTAAAAATATTATGTGGGGATTTGGTGTTGATAAACATGGGTAAAAAGATGGAAAACCACATGTAAAATGGTTAAATCTTGCTTAATAAGTTGGCTGTATAAAAACAGTAACTAAACAAATGATAAAATGATAAAATTGCATAGTGGAATCAATATACAGTAAGTATTAGGTCTTGTACACATGTTAGAGTTGGCCATGCAATGGAATCATTATAATGAGTGAGATATGATCAAAACAAGATTGGAGTGCAAATCTGCATACACTGTTTTGGACGAATTTATTAAAATACTTAGAGGCTGACTCATCAGTAGCTATAAAAGAGCTAAATGAATCACATATCCTTTAGTTTCTTTCATAAAAATTTAAGGTCCTATCTCCTTATAGAACTCTAGATATGGATATTTTAGTAGACTGAAAATTTAGGACATATTTGATGAAATAAATAGTATATAATATAAGCACTCAAAATTATGTATTTATAAAATATACATATATAAAAACCCACTAACTTATATATTACATTTATATAAATATGTATAAGGATAAATAAATTGACTTTTTATAAAAATGGTAGTTTGATATGTTTTATAAGTTATTAAACTATAAGCATGATTTTTACGTCTTTTCGGCTAATACCGGTAAAATTAACGTTTTTCGTCAATTAAAACTTAGATGGTCGGACCCGTCTAATGTAAACTTTTTAAAATTCATATACTGATATATAAGTACCTATTACAAGTAAAAACCGATAAAACCCGAACTATATAACATATGGACATTAACGGGCCAAGTTAGCTTTATTGGACTATTAATCCAACTAATTTGGCTAAACACTTATAAACTTACTTATTGGGCTAACCCACTTGGGCCCAACATGTAAAGTATAATACTGATAACAAAAGTGTAAAATGGACTAATATAATGTAATGGGCTTATAATAGGCTTAATGGGACTTGACATGTAAATAAGTAAAACTAGTAAACTAGTATAAAAGTTACCAACATATAACACTAAAATGAGTAAATGAGAATGTATAAACCCACTTGATCATCATCATATGTATAAAGTCATCATATATATACATAGACATTATTTTTATAAAGTCATTGGACAAAAGTCTAAGACGAGTATTAATTGTCTAGGTTTCCGTGATTGAAGCACGTACCATACATCCGAATTGCCGATAACCCGCCTTCCCACATCAACGTGAGTTCATAGCCTCGCACTCTTTTAAATATTTTTATGAAATGTTTTATAAACCCGCGAGGGAGATAACATGTTAGTTTTGATAAAACAGGACACCATTTGTCCTGATTGTTTGTTTATTAATTTGGACCCGAATGATTATATGATCCGATGAATGATTATATAACCCGACGTATGAAATAAAATGGATTATTAAAGTTAGGTTATGTCACTAAAAGTCCCATTAGCATGAATTGTGAACTACCGGGATTTGGTAGACGCTTATGCATATAATAGTACTATTTGGGGACGATCACCCCAGTTCGCGCCTTGACGGTTGATCCCCGACTTGAAACATTGATTGGTAAGCGAATTTATGTATGAGAAGATTTCCATAGCGTGATTTTTGTGACAACACGCTAATTTAGATGGGCAAATTGAGTTTCGGGTTAGCTACCCGTTGTTTGTTGTAGTAAGGTAACAATGTCATGCGACTTATAATAATCCAAATAACGAAATACTGCTATACACAGTAAATTACGATATATTACCTGACTAGCAATACGGGGTCTTATTATTGATATTATGTTCGTGTTTTGGTTTTACATAACCATATTCATATAACGGTTTTTATTTAACTCTATAAACGTATTGTATGATGTTTTTACGACAATGGTTCGTATAATGATTTTGAAGGCAAAAGCCTATATTATGATTTTTTATAAGGATTTTATAAAATGACTTTGGCTATTTTATGGCCTATTACAAAGATTTGTACAAAATGATTTTCGGTAATAATTATATACCGATGATATATTAATGGTTTTATTAAACTCTATGAATTCACTCGGCGTTATCGCTGACCTTTATTTTAACATGTTTTGTCTCAGGTACTTGAAGGTAATTCTCGGGAAGGCAACAAGAATTCATGGCCTGCACTTAAATAATAATTTCCATTCAAATGCTTTGTAAAACTTGTACGAAATACTATGACTTGGGACCTATGTAAATTTGATATTTATGAATGGAAATGCTTTATATTAAACGACGCGATTTTTAATCTTTGTCTATGATGTGAGTAATGTGCTATCCCGTAACACCAATGATTCTTCCGCTGTATTGAATTGTGTATATTTGGGGGTGTTACAAAAAACATTTCATAAAAATATTTGTTTTTTTTTGTAACCGTGATTTCAGACTCATTGGCTGACTAATCCACGGGGTTTGAGCCCACCGCCACATAGACTCAAACCAGGTAAAGCCCTCCCTTTTCAGGAGGTTGGCGTGGCCACTTCAAGGTTGTTTGCACCTAGTGGGAATTGAACTTAAGACCTCACACACTTTGGAGTGAGAGCCACAAATCTTTTTGCCACTAGGCCACCCTTGAGTAATGTACTATAGGCTTTTTCCTTCAAAACCATTATACGAACCAATGCCGTAAAAACATCATACAATACGTATTATAACGTTTTATAGAGTTAAATAAAAACCATTATATGAATATGGTTATGTAAAACCAAACACGAACATAATATCAATAATAAGACCTGTATTGCTAGTCAGGCAATATATCGTAATTCAATGCGTATAGCAGTTTTTTCGTTATTGGATTATTATAAGCCGCATGACATTGTTACCTTACTATAACAAACAACGGTTAGCTAACCCGAAACTCAATTTGCCCATCTAAATTAGTGTGTCGTCTCAAAAATCACGCTATGGAAACCTTCTCATGCATAAATTCGCTTACCAATCAATGTGGCACGACGGGGATCAACTTTCTAGGCGCGAACTGGGGTGATCGTCCCCAAATAGTACTATTATATGCATAAGCGTCTACCAAATCCCGGTAGTTCACAATTAATGCTAATGGGACTTTTAGTGACATAACATAACTTTAATAATCCATTTCATTTCATTTATCGGGTCATATAATCATTCATCGGGTCATACAATCATTCGGGTCCAAATCAATAAGCAAACAATTGGGACAACGGGTGTCCTATTTTATTAAAAACTAACATGTTATCTCCCTCGCGGGTTTATAAAAGATTTCATAAGAACATTTAAAAGAGTGCGAGGCTATGAACTCACGTTGATGTGGGAAGGCGGGTTATCGGCAATTCAGATGTACGATACGTGCTTCAATCACGGAAACCTACACAAATAATACTCGCCTTAGACTCTTGTTCAATGACTTTATAAAAACAATGGCTACGTATATATATGATGATTTTATAAATATGATGATGATCAAGTGGGATTGTCCAACTTTATTTACTCATTATAGTGTCATGTGTTGGTAAATTTTCATACTAGTTTCACTAGTTTAACTTCTTTACTTGTCAAGGCCCAATAAGCCTATTATAAGCCCATTACCTTATATTAGTCCATTTTATACTTTTAATATCAGCCCTATTCTTACATGTTGGGCCCAAGTGGGTTAAGCCCAATAAGTAAGTTCATTAGTGTTTAGCCAAATTAGTTGGATTAATAGTCCAATAAGGCTAATTTGACCCGTTAATGTCCATATGCTATAAAGCTCGGGTTTTATCGGTTTTTACTAGTAATATGTACTTATATATCAGTATATGAGTTATAAAAATTTTACATTAGACGGGTCCGACCGTCTAAGTTTTAATTGACGAAAACGTTAATTTTACGGTTTTAGTCGAAAAGACGTAAAAATCATGTTTATAGTTTTATAACTTATAAAACTTATCAATTGCCTTTTTTATAAAATGTGCTCATTTATTTATGAATGTACATACTTATATATATGTAATATATAAGTTAGTGGGTTTTAAGTTTACATTTTATATATTATTTACTTGAGTGCTAATATTATACTATATACTTTAATTTCACAAAATCTGATTTTTACTTTCACTTTAACCATTTTTACCATATCTTTAGTTTTACAAGGAGATAGAATCTCATTTTTGGATGACCTAAACATCATATTATTTGCTACAATTAACTTAGTTTTAGCTACTGCTCAATCTAAGTCTAAGTGTCCCTCACAGTCCTCATAAAACAGACTATTCAGATTGGTACATCAATTTTGTTTTGATCATATCTCACTTGATGCGGAAAGTACCGAATATATTTTGAAACATTAGTTTTCTTAGTGGAAAAAACTTATCTCCATTTAATTCTTATTTGTTCACATTCGAAAAATATTTTCGCACGAGACTTCTGTTCTTGTGGTTTGAAATTTTCATAAAGACTATTTTCATAAGCATAATTATATGGTTTCACAAAGTCTTTATCTACTGGTGATCTAATCTCTTCTTCAAAAATTAATGACTCATCACTATCGGGCCTAACAATAAGATAATCGATATCGGTCCATTAGGAATCCTCAAGATATATGCGCTGATTTTCAGATTGAATTTGCTCGAGGTACTTAGGACTAGCAAAACTAGCTTTACCCTTGGAAAATGAGCGAGGTGCCAACATTCTCATGGTTTGAATAGATTGATTTGTTTTATAAACAATTTTCTTATAAAAATCAGTTTGCGTTTCAAGTTCCGCGACTTTGTCAATGTCTTTAGCTTGTTTAGTTTTGAAAGCTTTTTGTATGTTTGCAACCTCTTCCGTTTTCGTAGTGATTAGTTTAGTTTTATCCTCTTGAAGAAAACCAATCTTTTGAGTTAGCTCATTCACTTTAGTGGTAGCAAGATACGTTTTGTATCGTTCACTACTTAAAGAGGTGTTATAATTACGTTTTTCTTGTTCTAAAAGCTTAAGAGTTTCGAAAACATCCTTTATAGTAGTAATGACACCCCCTCTGTACCTTGCAAGATCTTTTTCTTTTTGAAGAAGCTCAGCTCTGCAGCTTGCGAGAAGCTCACTAGATTTTATAACTGCAGTTGTAATTTCTTCAAAATTTTGAGTGAGCGTATCGTTTACCTTCTTTAATTGCTTTTGACTCTTTCTAGTTTCTTTGACATCTTTTTGTAAAGTAGCAATTAAATTAGCAAGTGCAATACGCTCATCATCATCAACATACTCATTTGCATGTTGATCATCCCCAGACTCATTATTGCAAATGTCGGATGAATCGGGTGTGGTATTGCTATAAACCATTTCCATCATACATGTGTCAGTAATGGCTTTGGGTAGCTCACAATGCTCATGAATATTACCAAACACATTATATTCCTCTTTAGTGTGTACCTTATTGATTGGCTCAGTATCAAAGATTAGACCATTGTCATCTTTAGTGACATTGAGAACTTCTTCAACCTTTACCATGTACGAGTAATGTGCTTTGAGTTCTTAGTCGGAGGCTTCATCATCAGTGTCATCAAGCATTGCTCCTTCCTCATCCGACAATTTAACCCGAGCTTCCATCTTCTTGCATAGCAACATCTTTTCCTTATGGTAACCAGAGTCCCTAACCCGTTTCGGCTTCCTGCATTCCTTTGCCACATGTCCATAACCTTGGCAATTAAAACACTGGATTCCACTTTGTTGAACCACTTGAGTTCCAACAGTTTCCCTATTCCTAGCAACAGTAGCAATCCACCGAGTATCATACTTAGTATTTTGTCGATCATACCGTACAGAACCCTCAACATGTATTAGATTACGTTGATCATACCTAGGAGGACTTTCATCACGTCGACGTGTGTCATACCTTGGAGGACTCTCAACATATCGGTTCCTTGTGTTAGATGATGTTCGAACTTGTTGTTGGTTGGTTTGGAGATTTTCTTGTAGGTCTTTTTAATGAAAGCAGTTTGTTGGTTCATCTCCCTATCCTTCTGAGCTTGTTCTTCATCACTGTCCTCTTCAGATGATGGCTCAGATGATGGTGATGGTGCTCTTGTTTTTTTGCCTCGTGATCTTGTGGGAGCTGAAGACTTGGATGAAGTGGAGTATCTTGGTGAGGATGATTGAGTGGAGTATGACTTTGAAACACGAGAGCGATGATCTTGGACATGTTGAGTGGTAGACACCAAAGCAAGTGGATTAGCAGTCTTTGCTACCCGTTCAGCTCGAAGTTCATTTGCCTCATTACGAAATTGTTTCAAAATATCAAAGAGCGTGTGATAGTTGACCTCGTCTAACTTATTCTATTGTTTCACCAAAGTTAAAAATCATGTCCACTATGGTTGAAGTTGCTATAGAAATTCACAATGACTTGCATGGTGGAGACTTCCAAGTTGTTTCTTGTCATGTCATTCATCATCTTATATAATCTTGAATAATATGAATCAATTGATTCCCCATCCAATGAAGTAAACTTACCAAAGTTCCAAAACAAGTTGGTTTTGACATCTTGTTTGTTTAGTGATTCTCCTTGTTGCGGACGTTTAATGGCAAACCACATTTCTTTTTCAGTAGAGCACACATCAACCATTTAGTAAATATCATCCCTGATGTAGGTAAATCGTACACGTTTTAGGAAAAACGCGTATGAGCGGCAAGTATTAAGTCTTACGCTTTAGGAAAAACGTAAAACCGAATAAATGCGGATTCGTTCTCGAAGGAGGAGTATGTGTTATGAGTGCCAATTATATAAAATCAAAGTTTGGATTAGTGTACCTTTTGGTTTAAGAGAGAAAAATCAAAGACGAGCTACGACTATGATTAACTACGACGATTTGACGTAAAACGCGACAAAATTAAATATTAAACCTAAAAATTAATTAAAAATTAAAACTAAGTCAAAAATAATATAAATAAGAATAAAAATTCTATAAATAAATTTTAAAACCTTTTATTAATTAAATATTCAATTTTAAATGCTAATTAAAGCCCTAAAATTAAATATAATTAAGAAAAAGCCCAAAATATAATTTTATTGAACTAATAACTTATTTATATTATTTAAAGACAAAAAAGTATTTTTCCTAAATTTTTAAAACTATTTTCTATTTTTAAAACACTAAAAACAATTTTTAACCTAAAATAATGATTAAAAGTTAAAAAATAATGCTTAAAATAAACTTATTGTTTTAAAAATCCTAATTTATATTACTGAATAGTAGAAAATTTTAAAAAGTTGAGAACGTAAATTTCTTACACTAAAAGACAAAACAGTTTCAATTTAAAACTAATTAAACTAAGATTAATTCTAAAAATTACTTAAAAAGGTGAACAGTAAAACTTTTTTAAACTAAAAATCTTAAAATCTTTTTATGAATCTAAGAAAATTTTTAAAACTAAAAAATCTTAAACTTTTTGCACTAAAAGACAAAAAGAGTTAATTAAAAACTAATTTAAAATGAAACTAAATTTAAAAAATAGTAAATGAACAGTAATCTGAAAATAAACTAAATGGAAAATTCATAAATAACATAACAAAAATAAGAAAATTAAAATGGATTAAAAACACTTAAAAAGTTTACTAAAGACAAAAAAATAAGAAACTGATAGGGACACTTGGACTGATTTGTCCTTATGCAAAGCAGTGGGAAGTTTTACTCTAGCAGGGGGAACCTTGTTCCCACTTTTTGACAGATCTGGGCACAAAAATGCTAAGAACTTGCTCGTTTCTTGGTATTTCTTGGATACAATGGCACCGCTACAACCAGTTGGGTTGTGAGGAGTCAAATACACGATAAAGAAAACAGTTTCTAAGCAAATAAGTCACTCAAATGGGGCAACAACAGTCACTGTAACACAAAGTATGGGTCTGGGGTATTTGTTGGTGTGTTTGACAATCAGGTGAGTTTTGGTTGGCCAAAACTCACTCAATTCCTTCATAAACTTCCACAAACCAAACCTCAATCCTAAAAGTTACCTAGGTCTAACAGCTAACACAGATTGATGCTCAAACTCTTACTAAAACAAGGCTGAATGAAGACTTACTGATTTTAGACTACTTTTACTAAGAATGAGCAAGCAAACTCCTAAAAAAACATACCAAACATGAAGCAAACTAACAATGTATCTATCAAATAACTTAAGAAGTATGTTTAACAGATTTTAAGCCAATTTTATGTCACCTATATTGATAGGTGTGAAAACACCCATCCTTTTACCACTTAAATCGGGCTAAAACGAGACCAAAACACGTATTTAATATCATTTGTTTGGAATTATGCGTGGTTTTTGTGTTTATTGTGTTTTCAGAGGCAACCGGATGAATATTGAAGAAAACATGGGATTGCACGGGTTTTATCAAGGAAAAAGACTCAAGACGAAGTCTATTGTCCAAGAGATGTAGAAGATTTGAAGTCATTGTGCCTATTTGAAGATTTATCGAAGAATAGAGCCAAAGATGGAAGATTCATATATGTCGAAGAACTCGAGTCTATTAAATAAAATATTATAAGACGAGTTGGAATTATTCACCGACACTTCTCAAATCCAAGTCGGAAACGTTTATTTAAAAGACGCATGAAGACTTAAGAAGAAAGAAGAAAAAGAAGCCCAAATCGAAGCCCAATCAAAAGCCCACCACCACCATGTACACGCCTATATAAAGGCCCTTACTTCACAAAAATTGACACTTAGTCTTTTAGGTAGTTTTTAGTTTTAGAGAGAGAAAGTTCTAAACTTTCTCTCACTACTTTTCATCTTTTTCTCTTTCAAGATCAACATTTGTATTACTTTTTTTCATTAATCAAGTTCAAGTTTTTATCTTTTAATCTTTACTCTCATCCTTCCTTTCTTTTACTTTTATTGATTTTGGTACAAATCTCGTATGATCCGTGTTGTTCATCTATGATTTGTGCTTAAAAAGTTGATTACTTTTTATGTTTCCTTAAATTTATACATAAATAAGCTTTGAGATCCTTATTCTTATTGGCTTATTTGTTGTTTTGCTTATTTACTTTTTAAGGTTTTTATAAAAAGTTCATTTCTTTATTGAGTAGATTAATAAGTTTGCTTATTAAAAGTTAGAAAAGTTATTTTTATTGCTTATTTGATCAGCTTTTTATTGGATTCGAGTTAGTTAGGGAGTTAGCTTATTCAATAAGCTCATTTCCTTTGCTTTTCACTAGAAATTGCACTATTTTCGGAAAGGGAACTCCCTTTTCCGACCAGTTATTCCGACCGGAGCCCCCCCCCTTTATTCCGATCGTCCGATCGGAAAAGGGTTTCATATTTTCCGATTGGAGGTTTAGATATTCCGACGGTAAGTCTTTCAACATTCCGATCAGCACCTATTTCCCCCATCATTCCGATTGTACTTGTTTACATATTCCGATTGGTCCCATTTGGTATATTCCGATTGAGTACATTTTGAGACATTCCGACAGGAGGTGTGACCCCCATTCCGATCACTCAGATCGGAATACATTCCGATTGAGTGCTTTGTTTTTCCACTATTCCGATCTTAGTTATTTTGCTTTGTTCCGTTCGTACTTTCTTTTAGTCTTTTCCAATCAAGTCATATTTTTCACAAAGTTCCCAAGTGTTAGTTTTTATTGAATGTCCATTTATTTCTCTAATATAATCTTTAAAGTTTTCAAGCATTTATTTTTAAACTCGTGTTTTTAACTTTAATCGTTTAAAGCTTTAAGTTTACTCTTCGACACTTAATCAATTGTTAATTAGTTTAAAATAGATAAACAAACCAACCACTTTTTAATAACCAAGAACAAATCATTCCACTTAAGGCCGAGATCAATTCGAGAGGATTCCGAGAGAACTTAATCCGAACCTATACAAAAGCAAGTATCAAATGGCGCCGCTGCCGGCTCTTCTCGTTAAGATCAAAAGTTTTTTGTGAGAACTTGGATTTTGGGATCCGTTCCCCGTGAACGTTACTTTTTCATAAAAATTTTCAAAAACACTAAAAAATATAAAATTTTCAAAAATCCTAAAAAGTAAAAAACATAAAAACCAAAAATATTTTTGCCTTGTTTTTCTTTGTTCGTTCTTTTGCAGGTGTATGCGCACTCGATCCACGTCATATCAAGAGCCCGAGCCTCTCGATCACTTAGACATGGCTGGTGTACCACCTCCAAACAACAATAATAACAACAACAACCCACCTTTCAACAACATGAACAATAACAACAACAATGAGCCCCTTCCGGATAATCGCCCGATGATTGAACTGCTGCAAGCTCATGTCGATGGCAACACGGATCCAATTGTTATACCACCAATTGCCGCCAACAATTTCGAGCTAAAATCAGGCTTTATCCAGATGGTCTCCGCTCAACCATTCTTGGGACGAACCATTGATGATCCACACGACCATATCAAGAGATTCTTGCAACTCACCAACACGGTCAAGTTCAATGGTGTTCCACAAGAGGTTATAAGGTTACAACTTTTTCCCTTTTCTTTAGAGGGACAAGCCCGACATTGGCTTGCTAAGGAACCGCCACAGAGTATTCTCTCGTGGACGGATTTGGAAACAAAGTTCATCAATTACTTTTTTCCACCCTCTCGTACTACCGCATTGCGGAATGAGATCATAAATTTTTAACAAAAGTACGATGAGTCGTTCAGTGAATCTTGGGATCGTTTTAAAGATCTTCTAAGAAAATGCCCACAATATGGTTTTACCAAAGTACATCAAATTAATACTTTTTACAATGGTTTAAGCATGAGTGACCAAGATTCACTGAACAGTGCTTCGGGGGGTAATCTATTGGCTAAGACTTCCAATGCTGCTTGGGACATCATTGAGAATAAATCTCGTGTGCAAACCAAGAGTGTTAGGACCAATGTCGCTAGTGCTAGCACTAATGACAGCGACAAGCGATTAGACAAAATCACTACGCTTCTTGAATCGCTTGTCACCCACACCGTCAGCAACAACAACAGCAACAACGCCAAAAACGCTCAAGTGAACGCTGTCAGCCAACCTTGTGAGATATGCGGTGGTCCTCACTCTTACACAACTTGTACCACCACCCAAGATTACCCTGCAGAGAATGTGAACGCAGCATATGGCACCTATACTCAACCTGCTTATCAAGCAAAACCTCAAGGTGACCGCAACTTGCTTAGCTACCGTTCCAACAACTATATCTCACCACCTGGTTTTAATCCTAACAACCAAAACCAACAACAAAACCTCAACCGCCCTCCTCAACAACAACAAACTCGTACACCATACATCCCCCCTCACAAGCAGCAACAACCACCTCAACGAAATAACCAAGTTTACCAGCAACCTGCTTATCAACCACTTGCATACACTGCTCCTTCCAACCAAACCCCCGCATCACATCAAGACATTGGAACCTACATGAGGACTAATGATGTAATCGTGGATAATCTCCAACAGGAAGTGCGCAACTTGAAAGCAGATCTGATGAAACAAGGGAATGATCTAAGAGCTGATATGAAACACACTATGGATAGTCAAACGAATGACTTAAGGAACATGATGGCTAGCTTTTTCCAAGGTAATCAACCCTCTTCTTCGGGTACTCTTCCGAGTAACACCGTTGCGAACCCAAGAGGGGAGATGAAAGCAATCACCACTCGAAGTGGCAAAGGTACCAAGGAACCCGAGCTTCCTATACCTCCACCGGTGGTTGTGACTAAGGAGAACGAGTCACCTGCTCCTATTCCTCATCCTTCTCCTTCCCCAATTTCTCCACCTCTTCCTTCTACCCCTCCTCCACCCAAGGATGTGAGTGATCCTATTCTTCCAAAGCCTTCCTCTTCTTCCAATATACCTTATCCATCTAGGTTGAGGAAAGAGAAGCTCAAAAGCAAGGATGATATTCAGGTTTCGAACTTCCTTAAAATGTTCAAACAATTGAATTTTAACATCTCCTTCGCTGAGGCTCTCGCTCACATGCCTAAATATGCGAAAATGTTCAAAGATCTTCTGAGCGACAAGGAAAAGCTCCTCGATCTCGCCAACACCCAACTTAATGAGAACTGCTCTGCAGTGCTCTTGAGGAAATTGCCAATCAAGCTTGGTGATCCGGGTCGTTTTCTTATCCCTTGCAATTTCCCGGGAGTAGAGAATTGCATGGCCCTAGCCGATCTAGGTGCCAGTATTAATCTCATGCCTCTAAGTGTTTGGAAGCAATTATCTCTCCCAGAGCTAGTCCCCACCAAAATGACTTTGGAATTAGCTAACCGTACGGTTGCTTATCCAGTGGGGATAGCCGAAGACGTCATTGTAGGAGTCGACAAATTCACCTTTCCTGCTGATTTTGTTGTTGTCGACTACGAGATGGACCCTCGTGTGCCACTGATTGTTGGACGTCCATTCTTGAGGACCGGTCGCACTCTTATTGATGTTGAAGCCGGTGAGCTTATCATGAGAGTGGGTGACGATAAAGTAGTCTTCAACATGGGAAAGTTGTCTAAACAGCCTTATTCATATGAGAGCGTTAATTGTATTGACGTTCTTGATGAGGCTTGTGAAGAACACTTTAATGATGCTTGCAAAAGTATTCCTACCTCTCTTCCCAATGTTGAGACCGTGTCCTCTATTGATTCATCGTTGTCTCTATTTGGAGATAGTGATTTATTTTGGAACAATCTTGAAGATACCATGGGGGATGCGAATTTAGCTACTAATGATTCTCCCATCGATGGGGATGAAGATATGAAATTCTTTGACAATCTTCTCACCGAAGACAATCCTTCGCCTCCATCTCCCACGGCCATTGCTATCGATACTCCGACTTTGAAAACGCCTCCCGTCGAAAATCCTCCGGATTTAGAACTTAAGGAGTTGCCGCCCCATCTCGAGTATGTATTCCTTGATGAAGAGAAGAAGTCGCCAGTCATCATTGCTAAGGATTTGAAGGATGAAGAGAAAGCCCGACTTGTCGCTGTGTTGAAAGATCATAAGAAGGCTATTGCTTGGAAGATTTCGGATATTCGAGGAATTGATCCTCACTTCTGCACACACAAAATTCTCATGGAGGACGACTTTAAACCCACAATTCAAAGCCAACGAAGGGTGAATCCAAAAATCCATGAAGTCATCAAAACCGAGGTTATCAAACTTCTTGATGCGGGTATGATTTACCCTATTTCGGATTCACCATGGGTTAGTCCAATCCATTGTGTGCCCAAGAAGGGCGGAATAACCGTTGTTCCCAATGAACACAACGAGTTGATTCCCACTCGTCTCGTTACTGGGTGGAGAGTTTGTATAGACTACCGCAAACTCAATGATGCCACGAGAAAGGATCATTTCCCTCTACCTTTTATGGACCAAATGCTTGAACGTTTAGCCGGTAATGAATATTACTGCTTTCTTGATGGTTTATCGGGTTATTTCCAAATACCCATCGATCCCCAAGATCAAGAGAAAACTACATTCACTTGTCCCTATGGCACATTCGCGTACAAAAGAATGCCTTTTGGCTTATGCAATGCCCCCGGGACTTTCCAAAGGTGCATGTTAGCTATCTTCCATGACATGGTTGAACAAACCATGGAAGTCTTCATGGATGATTTCTCGGTCTTTGGGGATTCCTTTTCTTCTTGCCTTGCCAATTTGGAACGTATGCTCAAGCGGTGCGAAGACACTCGCCTAGTTCTGAATTGGGAAAAATGCCATTTTATGGTAAAAGAAGGCATCGTGCTGGGCCACAAGATTTCCAAAGCCGGTCTTGAAGTAGACCGTGCTAAAGTCTGTTGATCCCAAACTTAGATCGATTAGCTTTGTGTATACGAGATTAGATCAAGTATAACACGTAGAGAAACCTTTGTTGTATGCTTTGTGAATCTAAGTATTATGCGGAATTTAATACTTAAACAAGAACACAAGATGTAAACAATACTTTCACTTTGATTATCAATGTCGAACTTGCTTACAATGAAAGATGTTTACGAATGAAAATCTTAATGAAAACTTGATATTAAAGATTAACCTAAAGGCCTTCTTTTATAGACTAAGAAGCCTTGTACAATAAGCTACGTATCAACTATTCTAGGTAAAGATAAACATAGAAAATACATTGTCGTTTCTATCCTTACTAGAAGTATTCTAGAACATAATAAACGTGTAGCTCACATCTTCCATCAGTGCTTGTCTTCAATCTGTCAACGCTTGACTTTAACTTGTCAACGCTTAAGCTGTCAGCGCTCACTTTGCTCTTGTCAACGCTTGAGTTGTTCTTGTCAGCGTTTAAGTGATCTGGCCTTAATTTATTCCCAACAATCCTCCCCTAAACTTGATATCCACTCTTATGATCAAGTTTCTAAATAAACATTAAGAACTTGGAGGAGTCTGACAAACCTTATCATATTGGTAATAAATAAATCTGATCAAATTCTTTGCCACGTCACTTGTATAGTCTATCTCCAACTGGGTGTCCTTCATCTTTTCCAAAACAGCCTTGGATATGAAATACTGAGCATCTACAAGTAAATACTCAGCAAACTTTGTAGAACTCAAATGGTATACACCAGCAGCTGAATATAACCTCCATTGAAGACCACTGAGGTCATCTTCAAGATCCTTCCATATTTCAGGATCTTCCTCTTTTGTCCCACACATTCTTTTGAATCTGGTCCAAAGTTTTATTCCATTAGCTGAAGTAGGTGCTTCAGCCTCATACTTGGTCTCTAGCAACCTCCAAAGGTCCACCAAGTCTTCTCTATCACAACTTGCAAATAAAGATATGAGAGTGGTAAAAGTGTGTACCTCCTTGCCAAATCTTACAATCTTCCAGAATCCACATTCATCTTCATCATAACTCACAATTGGATTCCTGGAATCTAGTGGTAACACATGTACCATATCTGAAGCTTCTAATGGGGAGAGCTTGAGGCTCTTTCTAATAACTGCTTCACTTGGATATAGTTGATTCATATCTTTTGGAAACTCAAGTATAAATCCCTTCTTTACTGGTCTGGGAACTATCATAGCTTTCTTGATTGCCATCTCTTCTGCAAGTTGCTCCTTTCTTTCATCTGAAAGAAGTCTGAAAGTGTTTTCTTCTTGCACTTTCACCTAAATTGGATAAGCCCTATGTTCCAACTCATCAAATGTCAAAGCCTTCAGCTTCTGATGTGTCCATCCAACTCCATGACATTTGAGCAACATAAAGTAGAGCTTCCTTCTATCCCTTTTCAACTCAGAGAGAATGTTGCTTGCCTTGTGCTTCAAAATCACCTTACAATCCTTCTGAACTCTAAGAAGAATTTCCAAACCCCATATCTGATCTGAAATGGTCAAGTCTGGATTATCCATACAGCTTTCTTCCCAAGAATTGTACATCTGAACCACCTCTGGCATATCAAAATCAATCTGCAACTTTAAATCTCTCAGCTTTTCCCTAGCAAGCTCATCACCATACTCAAGTCTTTCTGGTTCAATAATCATCACACTTGAATCTGAGCTTTCTCCATCACTTTCTTCCTCAGAAGTCACAACAAATGGTGACTTTTCCTTTTCACCTTGTTCCATCATTTGCTCAGCCAATCTTCTATCAAATTCAACCTGAGTTGCATTCTTTGGAACAATTTCTTCTACCAACTTTCCCTTACCCTTATCTGATGGTGCAATTGTTGGTAAGGTAGATTGTAATACCTGAGTAGGAACATCCTTGATGATAGATGATGACTGGAATACATCACCTCCATATGCAGATCTGTCAACGCCCAAATTTCCTCTATCAGCACCCAAAATACTTCTATCAGCGTCCAAACTTGTCTTGTCAACGCTCAAATATTTTCCCTCAGCGCCTTGTGTAACCTCTCTCAACATATCTGTAAATGATAAATTTAAATTGGTTGGAGAGATCAAGGACGTATCAAAACCTGTTTGTTCCTTCAAAGTAGTAAGAGCTTCAGCAACATCCAATGATTGACCATCTTGACTGCTCTTATCACTCAGATTTCTTTGATCTTCCTCCCCTTTGGAAGACTCCTCCATACCTCCCTTTGCATGAGCACTCTCCAAAACAACAATCCTCTCCCTCAATTCCTTGAGTTCAAGGCCTTGGTTGCTGACAATTTGTACTAAGTCTGCATTCTGCTTTTGCAAGCTAATGCAGACAGCCGTCAATTCCAAAAGAGTCATTGGTTCCAGTCTGCCCTCTTCTGAAATGGGAATTTGACCTCCCAATTCAGGTTCATTAGGCATGGATGAGGACTTAATTATGGTGGGACTGCCTTGGCCAGCTGCTAAGCCAGAACCAATAGTCCCAGCCTCATCCAGGTCACCAGCCACACTTGTGGTGGTGGTTCTCTCTGCTTCATGGCTAGGACCACCAGAGGAGAACTCTCCAGCAGTCCTTTGGCGTTTAAACAACCTATATTCAGGTGGTGTGGAAGATGGTGTAGAAGAAGGTGTAGATGTGGGTTGGTTAAGGGGTGTTTGGGATTGTGATGGTTGGGTGTCAGCGGTGGAAATAGGCACATCAACGCCCACATTAGATGTGTCAGCGTCAAAGGGATTTTGGTCTATTTGCATTTGGTCAGGTGAGGGTAAAGGTTCAGGGATAGGTTCAAGTTGTGGGTGAGGGTCAATATGAGGTTGGGGGTCTGGTTGGGGTTGTGTTGCTGCAATAACAGCAAGCATGGCTGGGGTTAAAGGTAAATCCCTATGAGGTGGTGAATTCATCTTGGTAAAAATAGCTTTCTTTTGTTCAGGGATTTTATAAAAATCATTGTGATCCCTTGAACAATATCTTTGATCATCAAAAATCATTTGCAGAAAACGGGGATAAGCTAAAGTCATTTTTGTCCCCTTGTTTTTACACATTCCTTCAAAAATCATTTTAGACCAGTTATATTTTTTCCCTGTTGCAATACACACAATAGCAGTTGCAATGGATCTATTGATCTCATTGTGTGCAGTACATTTGGGACCCAAACATTGAAGGAGAATGTGAATGAGGTACTTCCAGGCTGGGGGAAATTCCTGCTTATGGTACTTATTAAGAGTACCTTCATCAGGAATAGGGTATCCCAAAGCCCTTGTTCTATTTCAGTTATGGGAAGAATGGTTATACCATCAGCATCATCAAGATGCAAGGCCTGGCGTACCAAGGCCTCAGTAACCACCCAAGATCTCCCATGAATAATAGAAGTTAATGTGGTCACTTCATTAACTGTTGAGGAACTTACAGTGTTCCAAAACTGTTTAATGTGTGTGACTGGAATGAGTGGTGCATGAGAAAGAGCATACCTTAATGGGGATGCATTCAAATACGCCACCATTTGTGTGTATTGAGGGAACAAAGTATTATCAGCAACAAGATAAGCAATCATGTTGTGTTGAGACTTGAACCCCAAATCCAATTCTGTTGAGTTAAATCTTGGTGCCATTGATGAAAGCTGTTAATTTGAAGTATAGAAGATGAAGGTTGATAAGAGAAAAGTGTTAGACAAGAATTATAGATACCCTGTTTAAAAATAGGAGCCAAATTTGTAGGAGTGGATGAATGAATGTGATTGGTCCAAAAATAGGCAAAGATTTTCAAAAACTAATCATGAAAATATTGAAAAAGTTATAAGTTATCTCATGCATTTAATGAAAGTAACAACTCCTAAAATTACGGCTTGAAAATATGTCAAAAAGTAACAACTGGGTAGGTCCCATTGATTGTCAACGGTCAAATATAACCCATCAACGCCCAACGGCTATAATCTTGTCAACGTTCGCCTAAAGCCATGTCAGCGTCCAATTTGGTCACAACAACGCTTGGAAAAATCTTGTCAGCGTCCAAAAATAAAATTGTTTTAAAAAGTGAAAAATGACCTTAACAAGTAATTTATCCTAGAGAAGATAACCAAAAGCTGATAATTATCATAGGGCGGCAAGCATTGTCCAGTTATGCACACTTGCATAAGCAAGATAGACATAACAGTCCTCTAGTGTCCCTTGCTAACCAAAATTCTTAACAACCAAGTTACCTTATAAAATCCTTGTTACTCCCAGGTAAAACCAATAACAAAGTGATTCCCAAGTCTCCCATCAGACCACAACCAATTCTAGGTCAAAAATGTCTTGGCAGCATGCAAAGTTGATATACTATGCATGCTACAGTGCCTCATGGTTTAGTAAAACTAACCCATACTCACCTGTGGACACAATCTAGAATTGTGATAAGAGTATCATATGGATACCCAAAAATCCTAAAGGTTCCTAAAACCTCCCCTTAAACAAAGATACAAAGAGTTTGCCAAAAATATGCATGAACATAAAAAAAATTTATGTCAAGATAGGAATGAAACATTCCAACCATCATCCATAAACAAAAACATGTCCAAATGCTTCCCCTTTGATCCATAAGCAACTCTGTATCCAATGGTATACTGCTAACACCATCTGCACATTTAGATTGAAAACCACAAAACTAACATTGTTGCTGACAACGCCCCGATAACACATAACAGCGTTGAAGGAAGCTTTGTCAGCGTTAGACAATTATATTGCTGACAACGTTGCAAAAACACTTATCAGTGTTCAAACAACCTTTGTCAGTGTTAGAAAAATATAGTGGAAAATCTAAATTATCAATAAGACCAATAATAATAATGCATCATCCTGTACATACTTTTACAAAAAGAATCCAAAACACATACTTAAGTGAGATTAACCATTCCAATACTTGTTACCAAGTACTGAAATCTTCCAGTATCAAAAGGTTTAGTTAATAAATCTGACACATTTTCCTCAGTGTCAACCCTATCTGGATGTATTAAACCTTTCTCAAAGTAATCTCTTATAAAATGGTGTCTAATTTCTATGTGTTTAGTTTTAGAATGATGCACAGGATTCTTAATGATGCATAAAGTACTATTATTGTCAACAAATATCTTAGTATGCATGAAGTTATACCCATAATCCAACAGCTGGTTCTGAATCCACAACACTTGACCACAACATGCTGCTGCAGCCACATATTCTGCTTCAGTTGTAGAGTTAGCCACCACTGTTTGTTTCTTGCATTGCCAAGATATTAATCTGCTCCCAAGAAATTGACATCCACCAGTTGTGGATTTCCTATCAAACTTGTCACCACCATAATCACTATCTGAATATGCAATCAGCTCCAATGGTGAATCCTTTGGGTACCACAAACCAAGAGTAGGAAAACATCTCAGGTACCTAAAGATCCTCTTCACAGCATAAAGGTGACTTTCTTTGGGAGTCACTTGATGGCGTGCACATGCACACACAGCAAACATGATATCAGGTCTGGAAGCAGTAAGATACATCAAGGATCCAATCATGGATCTATAATGCCTGACATCAACATCTTTCCCATCTCCAATCTTTCCCCAAGGGTGTTCTCTATCCATAGGAGTAGAAGCCCTCTTTTCATGTGGAGAAAAGCCAAACTTCTTCAAGATTTCAGCAACATATTTGTCTTGGGAGATGAAGATACCCTCTTCTTTCTGCTGAACTTGTAAACCAAGAAAGAAGTTCATCTCCCCCATAGCACTCATCTTGAATTTGTCTGTCATGAGCTTGGAGAAATCCTCACTCATCTTTGGATCAGTAGACCCAAAAATGATATCATCAACATAGACCTGCACAAGCAACACATCTTTGCCTTTCTTCTTTGTAAATAGTGTCTGATCTATGGTGCCCCTCTTGAATCCATTGTCCACCAAATAGGTAGACAAAGTACCATACCATGCTCTAGGGGCTTGATGAAGGCGATACATAGCCTTTTTGACTCTATACACTTTGTCTGGATGCTCAGGATCCTCAAAACCAGGAGGTTGCATGACATAAACTTCTTCAACAATGGTGCCATACAAGAATGCACTCTTTACATCCATTTGATAGACTGTAAAGCCCATGCAAGATGCATAGGCTAGAAAAATTCTAATAGCTTCAATCCTTGCAACTGGTGCAAAGACTTCTTCATAGTCTATCCCCTCCTCTTGTGTATAACCTTGAGCCACTAACCTTGCCTTGTTTCTGACCACAATACCTCTTTCATCTCTTTTGTTCCTGAGAACCCATCTTGTCCCAATTGGTCTGACATATCTAGGACAATCAACCAGCTCCCAAACATCCTGAATAGCAAATTGGTGAAGCTCATCCTGCATTGCTTCCACCCAACTTGGTTCTTTGAGAGCATCAAATATCTTCTTGGGTTCTTCTTGTGACAGAAAACATGCATACAAACATGCTTGTACGAGAGGGGTATCAACCTTCTTGTGTATATTGGCAATAAATCCACCAAGACTTTGATGGGATCTTCTTGTCTGAACTGGAGTCATAACATCACCAATGATCTGAGATGGGGGTGATTCTTCATTGTGGAAGTGAGAACTCCTCCTTCAAAAAGTCTGGTGTCCTCAACTTCACGCTCCATGTTGCCAATATCTTCTTCATCAGACTCTCTTTGATCAACAGGGATCTCTTCATGGACATTGGAAGGTCCACCTTGTTCAAAATTGGAAGCGAAAAGATGTGCAAAGGTGTTGTCAACGTCTGAACCTTGTTTGTCAGCGCTTGGGCTAACAACGCTTGAACTGTTGTTGTCAACGTCTGAGCCATCAACGTCTGAATTACTCTTGTTAGTGCTTGATTTGCCTTTGTCAGCGCCTGAAGAACCATGCATGTTTGTATCTGGTGGTATTTGGAAACCACCATTATCTTGTCCAGCAGCAGCAGCAGCAGCAAAAGCATCAGTCCAAATGGGAATTGTGACATATTCAAATGTAGGAGATGCCTTTTCTGCTTGTGATCCAACCCTTTCACCAACCTGTGTACCTGAAACATGAACAACTTGTTCCTCCACAACATTTGAAGTTACCTTCATAATGTCTGGATTAGTGACAGGCATATAATTTAAAGTTCTAGATAAGGGTTCCAAATCAAACAACCAATTAGGACCACTTTCAGGATCACTAGGTTTATTCTCTAAGAACCTAACATGTACTCTTTCAACAATACGTTTGTCCTCCTTAAGATAAACCCTATAACCCTTGCTCTGCACTGAATACCCCATGAAGTAACCTTCATCACCTTTTGCACTAAATTTCCCTAAGGCATCACTAGTGTCTAAGACTACTACATGACATCCAAAAGGTCTGTGAAAACCAATATTAGGTTTTCTTCCCCAAAGTAACTCATAAGGTGTCTTGTTCTGAATTTTGTTAACCAATGCTCTATTTTGCACATAACATGCTGTATTAACAGCCTCAGCCCAAAAGGCTATGGGAAAGTGAGCATCAGCCAACATTGTTCTGGCTGCTTCAATTAGGGTTCTATTCTTCCTTTCAGCAACCCCATTTTGTTGTGGGGTTCTAGCAATACTAAACTGTCTAGTAATTCCCTTCCTGGCACAAAAATCATCTAGCTTCTTGTTCCTAAATTCTCCACCATTATCACTCCTAAGCATCTTAACCTCATTGCCAGACCTTTTCTCAATTTGAGTGATAAATTCAATAAGAACATCAGCTGTGTCACTCTTCATAGCTAGAAAGAATGTCCAAGTAAACCTAGAAAAGTCATCAGTGACAACAAAACAATATGACTTGCCATTCAAACTTTCTATATTAGTTGGACCAAAGAGGTCCATGTGAAGCATATGAAGAGGTCTGGAACTAGTATGCACCTGCTTGGACTTGAATGAGACCTTGTGCTGCTTGCCTTTAAGACATGCAACACAAGAGTGGTCATTGTGGAAGGCCTTTTCAGGCAAACCATCAACTAAACCAAGCCTCATAAGTCTATTTATATTTTTAAAGTTTATGTGCCCTAGTCTCCTGTGCCACAAATTACTTTCATCTACTGAGGCCTTAGCATAAAAACAAGACATATTAGCATTCACTTTAATCCCATTTAAATTCACATTGTATATGTCCTTATGCCTAGGTGTTCTATACTCAATATACTTCTCATCAGGGATCTTAAAATCCTTGCTTAACACCAAACACTCAGTATCAGTGAAAAGAACCTTATTTTTGTTCTCACACACTTGTGATACACTAAACAGATTATAGTCCAGTTCTTTTACCAGGAAGACATTCTCAAAACGTAGATTATTGGTGAGAAGGGTTCCTTTGCCTGTGATGGTGCCGTAGCCCCCTCCAAAGTATACCTTATCACCATCTTGAATAGGAGTGAAGTTTGTCAGATAGTCTTCCTTTCCTGTCATGTGCCTTGAGCATCCACTATCCCAATATCCATAGTCATTGATCTGCTTTTGAATGCCCTGCACATAAAGAAAACAAATTAGTTTTCTTTGGGAACCCAAGTCTCAGAAGACTTGGATTCATCTGGTTGTTCAATAAGAACAGACTTAGTTCTCACAACAACCCCATTCTCATCCCTTTTAGGATGAAATACCCAGTTAACCCCAATTGGTTTTGTAATGACTTTTGAAATATAGTTAAACCTGTTGCAAGTCATTGAAATTCCATCATTATTAGGGTTTTGATCTTTCTTGGGTCTCCATGTTAAGCTTGAAGAAGCTTTAGACCCCTTACCTTGTGGCTGCAAATACTTAGGTCTGGTCACGTTTCTGTCAGCGTTGGATTTTGTCCTGTCAACGCTGAATTTACCCTTATCAGCGTTGAACCTAGGGTTTGCTATAGGAACCCATTGCCTATTTGACCAGGTATTTGTCTTTTGAAAAGGTCTTTGTCCATGAGTGTTAGACCTTCTAGTAAAGAATGGGGCTGGTCTAATCACTTGTGGACTTTGCTGCATACCAGGTCTGGGTCTGACAACGTTTGACTTCCTAACAACGTTGACTTTCTTCCTATCAGCGCTGAAATTGTTCCTATCAGCGCTGACTTTGGGAGCGTTGACACATTTGTATGCCAAATGTGAAAAGCTACCACAAGTATAACAGGCTTTCTTAGACACATTCTTAGGTCTAGAAGCAAAGAAACCTGTTCCATGATTGTTAACTTGGCTCTTGGGTGACCTATTATTTCTATACATCTCTGCATATCTAATGGTAGGTCTTCTAACAGTGTTGGAGCCTAGGTCAACAGCTTTACCAGTAACTGGGTGAGTAACCTTAATGGGTGGGGATTCAATGGGACTTTCACACAGCAAACCTCCCTTAACAAATAAAGTAGGGTTAGCTTTCTTCCACTCATTTAGGTCAGTCAGTTTTTGTTGATACTCTTCTACTGGGGTGACAACTCTTGGTGGAGGAATAAATTCCTCTTCTTGGCATTCTGGAATACCAGTCCAAGATAAATCCTTTCTAAGGACACCATAGAAGTCACCAGCTGGTGGTGGAACCAGAGAGTAATCATTCTCATTCATCCCAAGCCCAGTCATATCCTTAGGATCTCTTTGTTTAGCTACACAGTCTCCTAGGGCTTGGGTGGCTCTATCAAATCTTTGAATCTTGAGGTCAACATTATCTTTATTCTTAATGGCCTCATCTAACTTAGCATGTAGGTCTTTATTGACTTTTGACATGATATTTCTAACATCCATACTACCTTCTAGCTCATGTTTTAAGATATTTATCTTATCTTTTAAATCAAATTCCATTTTCTTGTATTCAGAAAAGGTTTTCTCAGTTTCAGTAAGAGCTAGTTGGTAATTGGATAATTTACACCTTTCAGTGCTCATATCCTCTTTTAGTTTTAACACTTCCTTGTTAAGTCTGTCAGTGTTTAACCTACAACCTTTGCTACAAAAAGCATCATCATATACCTCATTAACAGATGAAGAGGAGGAGTGTGCCATGAGAGCATATTCAACATGCTCTTCTTCTTCAATGTCAGCAATCAAAGCTTTGTCCTCTTCAGCATCCTTGGCCAGATAGCTCCAATCCCATCCAGTACCATAAATTCCTTGAACTGTAACCATGGCTTTGGAGTCTTGAGCTTTAACAACCTGACTTGAGGGTTTACCAGCATCAGATCTTCTAGGAGATCTGCATTCCCTCATGAAGTGCCCCATGCGATGACAGTTGTAGCACTCAACTTTGGATTTATCAAATCCAGCAGTGTCTTTAGCATTGAAGGTCATCTTCTTCTTGAACCTCCTATTCCACCTATTTGCTCTTATACTAGCAAGAGCCATGTTCCACTTGATGTCCATCTCTTCCAAGTGTTCATCACTTATCTGCTCAAGGTCCTCATATGTAATCACTGAACCATTGGGCAAAGAAGCAATGTAAGCACAAACAGTATCCAAATCCAAACCAGCAGGTTTAACTCTTGGTGAGTCATTCATGAATGTGTCAGCGTCTGAAAAGGAGACGTTGACAGGACTTGTTCCAGCGCTGACAAATGGTGATCCAGTAACTGGATGCATAAAAGAGTCCTGCTGATTGAATTGACCTTCACTATGAGAAAAGAAGGCCATGTTGCTGGTGCTAGCTTTGCTTGAAAGAGTTTCATCTTCCAACAATCTTAGTTTGTTGTAGATGTCATCAAACGAAGAGCTCTTGTGAGTATTATTGGCAAGAATAGATCTTGCCTCAATCTTCCATGTCTCACCAAGACTTTTCAGAAAAGTAGCATTGATGTCAATATCACCAACTTGTGTCCCCATGAAGGACAATTTGCTTGTGATGTCAAGCAATCTGCATCTCACACTGCTCAGTTTCTCATTGGGCTGAGCTTTGAAGACAGCATAATCATGCAGAAGTTGCTTCTTCTTTTCTTCCTTAGTTTCTGCATTACCACCATATGTAACTTCAATTGCTTCCCAAAGATCCTTAGCAGATTCATAGCTTCTATATTTGTGCTGATTTTCTTGTCCTAGAGACACTTTCAGAATATTTAGGGCTTTCATGTCAGCCCTTTTCTTTGCAATATCTTCAGCACTTACAGCTCTACCATCTCCAGGTTTTTCTTTCTTATCTTCATCAGGACATCCTTCAACAGTTGTTCTTGTCGCAATGGCATTCAGAATCTTTTGAGCTTTATTGAATGAGTTTCCATATTTAATAATTTCCCAGAGTGTGTAGTCAAAGATCCCCAGATATTGTTCAAAGTTGAACCTCCATAAGTCAAAGTTGGTTGCATCAAGCATGGGAATCTTGATGTTTGGTAAGGATGAAGAGGAGGACATGATGTTTGCTTCAGACATGATGTTTTTAGGGTTTTGAGAAAATTAGGGTTTTGATGTTCGTATATCGTTCTGGTGTTCTTCAAAGATCAAAAGTTCCTCAACAAGCTCTGATACCACTTGTTGATCCCAAACTTAGATCGATTAGCTTTGTGTATACGAGATTAGATCAAGTATAACACGTAGAGAAACCTTTGTTGTATGCTTTGTGAATCTAAGTATTATGCGGAATTTAATAGTTATACAAGAACACAAGATGTAAACAATACTTTCACTTTGATTATCAATGTCGAACTTGCTTACAATGAAAGATGTTTACGAATGAAAATCTTAGTGAAAACTCGATATTAAACATTAACCTAAAGGCCTTCTTTTATAGACTAAGAAGCCTTGTACAATAAGCTACGTATCAACTATTCTAGGTAAAGATAAACATAGAAAATACATTGTCGTTTCTATCCTTACTAGAAGTATTCTAGAACATAATAAACGTGTAGCTCACATCTTCCATCAGTGCTTGTCTTCAATCTGTCAACGCTTGACTTTAACTTGTCAACGCTTAAGCTGTCAGCGCTCACTTTGCTCTTGTCAACGCTTGAGTTGTTCTTGTCAGCGTCCAAGTGATCTGGCCTTAATTTATTCCCAACTAAGTCGATGTTATCGCCAAGTTGCCTCCACCTTCTACCGTGAAGGGTGTGAGAAGTTTCCTGGGTCATGCGGGTTTCTACCGTCGATTCATCAAAGATTTTTCTCAAATCGCTCGCCCGATGACCCACCTCTTGGAAAAAGATACTCCTTTTATCTTCTCCAAAGAGTGTCTTGAAGCCTTCAACTCGCTCAAGGATAAGCTAACTAAGGCACCCGTCTTGGTTACCCCTAATTGGGAGCTGCCTTTCGAGTTGATGTGCGATGCTAGTGATTTTGCTATTGGAGTGGTTCTTGGACAAAGAGTGAACAAACACTTCCAACCGATCCATTACGCTAGCAAGACAATGACTGGGACACAATTGCATTATACGACAACCGAAAAAGAGCTTTTAGCTGTTGTCTATGCCTTTGAAAAATTCCGCCCCTATCTTGTCCTTTCTACAACAATCGTGTATACCGATCATTCCGCGTTGAAGTATGAAATGTGTATAATGCAAGTTCGTTTTCTCAGTTCTTAACTAATAGAAAGTCCAATCAATATCAAATTTATAATTGTTTTTGGTTGTTCAAGCTTGCTTGGTATTCTATTGCTAATTCAAACAACACTAAGTAAAAATGAAAAATATAATCCTACTTATACGTAAAACAAATTGCAAATTCCAAATTTTATTCAAGTAAAATATAAAAATGCAAAATATAAAACTATAAGGACTGAAAATGTAATTTCTATGAAATGAAAATGCTTGAAATGTAAATTCTAAAAGTTATAAGGACTAAAAATGTAAAACAGTTAACTATAAGGACTAGACTTGTAAAAACTTTAACAAACTAACCAAAAACTAACAAACTAACAAACTTATAAACTGAATTTTAACAAACTAACAAAGTCCAGGGACTAACTTTAAGCAAACCCTAAAAACTAGGAAAATTAGCCAAATTTTGAAACTGATTGAAAAGCAAGGACTTAAGTGCAATAAAACCAAACTTATAACCAAAAACGGGCACAAAGAAAGATTAAGCTCGTTTGAGCTTAATACTCAACCAAATAAGCTGAAACAAATTGCAAACAACTTTAAATCCAATTTAAGAAACGTGTATTCAAGGAAAATAGCTAAAAGTTCAAAATAAGCAAAAGAGTGCTTATTAATAAGCTCAAAATAAGCTATAGCCTAATCCAAACATCCACAACTTGATTTTTTTATCAAAACTGATTAAGCACTTGATTTAAGGAAGGGGAAATCAAATTAGAACAAATTTCATCCAGTAATAAGCTAGTTATCTGAAAATAAGCTCAAATGAGCTTATGTTGACCAAACGTTGACCAATTTTTGGAAAAAGCTCAAAATCTCAAAAACTCATATTCAACACTTACTAAATGGAAATGTGAAAAAAAACTACAACTTTTATGAAGTGGATTATGAAATCTAGCAAAACAGTAAGCCTTTCACATCAGAGAATGCAAAATGCTCAAGCATGAGCTAAAAAGCTGTTTTCTAGCTTATTTCTGAATACTGTAGAATTTCCTCTTAGAATGTGAAAGGTTATGATGTAAGCTATGACTAGAAACAGATTTGAGCAAATTTCATTAAGAATTGAAGGAGAACTAAGCAAATGAATTTGGCAAGTTTCTGAACCAAAGCTGAAAACAAGTATAACCCAAACTTTTTGTTAACCAATTGCCTTTTTGACTATTATATTGACTAGTAAAAGACTTAGGACTACTTGTTAACTCCTAATGAGTAAAAATGAACTTCTAAACAACAATTTCTAACACTTGAAATCTGATTTACAACTAGTCCCAAACACACCTTTATCTAATTTTAACAAAGTTTATCAAAGGCTTATTAAGTTCTGTTTTGAACTGATTCAAAGGTTTTAGCAAACTAGTTTAGATGAACAAGATGAAATGTTATCAAGCTAAGAACAAGTAAAAACCAAGACTAGAACTGCAAATAGCTATAGGACTAAAAAGTACTGAAAATGAGCTTAAAACTTCAAGACTAAACACAAGTGCACAAGTATGAGATAGCTGAACTACAAACACTCAAACACAATCAATCAGCAACTAATCAAGTATAACATGTAGCCATCAAGTTTACACTAAGAAATTGAGCATGCAAGTTCTGATTTAGAGGAACATAAAACAGAAGCCTTAGAACCTATTGTAGAGGTCCTTTGGGAAGAAGAGGAGCGCTGAGCTCTCTTGCCCTAGTGATACCACCACCTATCACTAGCTATCAACTCAAATCAACAATCAATTCAGCTACAAATCTTCATTCTGCCATGAAACCTTCAAGAACAATGGAAATGCTAGATTTCTGATCAAACAGCAACAAGTCTTCAACAAAGTCAGTTATGATCAATGTATGATCATAACAAACTTCTAACAGCAACAATGGAATCACACAACAGCAGTAAAGTAGCAGGAATTGAAGAACAGAATTTGGCGGGAAAACTTGAATTTGAAATTTTATTGATGAAATCAGTTACAAAAGGTAGTTACAAGGTTCTAACTAACTAACTAACTCAAGAGTTTGTCAGACTCTTGAGTAGTTAGGTGAAAAGGAGGGAAAAAAGGAAAAGAGAAATTTAGAGAACTAGGTGTTTACAAAATTAAGCTACAATCACAAATGAAGTACAAGCTGGGTATTTATAGGCAAGAAAGGAAGATTCTGTTGGAGTTGTGACGTGTTTGGGCCAATCATCACTTGACACGTGGAGGAATTCTGCAAATCCTCTTTGAAGGTGATGAACTTGAATTGGGGGTTTTTGATTCAATGGATAATATGTTAAATGGATTGCACCGTTGGATTCGTCTTCCAAAATTAAGCAACTTTGATGTTTTGATCTTCTCTTGAAACGCTTTCTATCTCAAACCCGTTCCTGGTAAATATTTTGTTGAAAGAGAAGGACACGTGTCATCTTTTTATTGGTAGAGAGAGAGAGTTGCGGATTGCACTGTTGTGATTGGGTATTAATTGTGACGGCTGTAGTGGGAATTTAATGAGGGAAATGTGGCAATCCGTGTGATGCCCTTCCTCTCTTCTCATTGGTTGATAGCCTTTCACTTGGATTTAACTTTGCTTAACTTTCCAAACTTGGCAGATTAGGTCCCTTGACTTGGCAGATTGCTATTTAAAGCTAATATCTTCATTCCTTTGACATTTTTGACCCTTCAACTTTGATTCTTCAATAAAATGGCCCTTTGACTTGAGTTGACTTTGTAGTTGACCAAATTTGACTTTAATCTTGACTTTCCATAATTTGCACTTTAAGTCCTTCAACTTTCACAAATTGTCAAGATAGGTCCTTTGACTTTAAAGTCTTGTCACTTTTGATCTTCTTTTGTCTTTTTCATCCATTTGAGCTTGGTTTTTCCTTGTTTGCTTGAAATTGTATCCTTTTACCTACATAAGATCACACAAACACAAACATACCACATAACACTGCTTTTTACAATATAAAAGGGTATTTTGCTTCATGTTTTAGGGTTATTTGTTGATAAAAGGATATGAGTTTAAGCTCATATCAAATTCCCCTACACTTGAGTATTGTCATGTCCTCATGCAATATTATATTTCAAGGCTTAAAAATTTACATTTCCCTCATAATTAATCCACCTTGGCCATATGAGATGCATCTACACTACTCTAAACTAAATGATGCATGATTTTGACTTTTAATAATGCAATGAATCAAAATACAATTCTATCTATATCTTTTTGATTTTTCTTAAAATGGTTTTGATGGAAATAACTCATAAAGAATTCAATGACTTGGATTAGGGCTTGGATACCATGAACATTTATCACCCTCAAGTTTCACTTTCCCCATACCAAGCTAATAAATGGGATCATTGCATTCACAAGTAAAAAGTGCATCAACTTATTCATGACAATTAAATGTGGAACCGGTTATTAATTGAGCAAATTGCTTGTGGGCAAATTTGTCATTATTCAAGCGTGAAATATAAGAAGTGTAAAATCCAAAAATAAGGAAACACGGTTTTAATCCTAAGTAATCATCTCATCCATTACTTGAAAAACCGCTCACAATTAATATAAGTCCGTATTAAGAGTAATAAGTCATTCGCCTTATGTGTAAAATCCTCATGTCATGCTTTCATAAGTAACTACACACTCGCTAAGGAAAGAAAAATAAAACTCACGCAATAATTTACATCCGCATCTTTTTGAGATTTTGGATCTTCAACCCCGCAACCCGTCAAGGTAATATTGGATTGGAGCAATCTATTGAATCCCCGCAACCCGTCAAGGTAATATTGGAACTCAATAGTCACTATAATTAACACCACACTGCCCCTCTTGGGAGTCTTGCATTATTTTTTTTCTTTTTTTTTCTTTTCTTTTTTTTTTCTAGCCACTCATTTTTTTTCATAAGCCGCTCTTATTTTTCTTTATTCCTCACCAAGAAATTTGCAAAGAAGAAAAGGAAAAACACCCGCTAAATATGGAGCATGACACAAGTCTAGTACACATAAAACGTGCTAACTTAGAATCTTAAGACGTACTCATATCAACCATAAATGATTAGCCAAAAATGCATAAGAGATTACAAACCAATTAAAACCGTACTTGATTATTTATTAACAATTATATATATGCGAAGAAAATAGAGATAAAGAAGAGAAGGGTTTAGCCACAAGTAATTGCCATGAAGTCTATCTAGCCCTTTTACACTTGCTTCAACTCTATCATTTCCCATTCTCCACAAATTTAAAATTTCAAAGAATGAAATTGGTGGAAGCTTAGCCTAATAGTCCAATGAAGGACTACATGGTTAAGGATACTAGCTAGAGAGTGCTAAAATAAGCAAACTCGGGTTGAGTCAAAATATCCATGGCGGGCCTAATATGTCAAAGAAGTCTAAACTTGTTAAAACCATGTTTTATTATATTTTTTCCTTTTTATATATTTTTGATGCAAAATAAGAGAAGAAATATATACAATGCAAATGTGTTATGCAAATGAAAATGATTGATGCAAAAATTATGAATGCATATTTTTGTTGGCCAAAGTAAATCAAAAATTTGAAAAATGTTGAAAATTCAATTTTCCCAATTATCATGAAAGACAATGACAAGTTCTAGGTAAGGTCACTTCGATAGAAGACCCCCCTACACTTAAGCTAAACATTGTCCTCAATGTTTAAGAGCATGGAAGTATAAAAACTTCCCCTACACTTATGACAATGAATAGACTTTGCTTAACCCAAGTTAAGGAAAGGACTACTATTAGTGAAATCAAGTTTAAGCACAAGGTGTCAATGAAAAATCACTAAAGTAACGAAGTGAACCGGATACAAGGGCCTCCTCCATAAGCTCCAAAGCATGAGATGAGTGAGCAACCCTACAAACAAGCATGAAGACAAAAGAAGGTCTCCCCTACACTTATCTCCAAATCTATGCCTTAATTTCTAACCTACAACACTCTAACCTAGTTATACGATGCTTGAGTTAATGAGTCTCTAGCTCGACTCGTCCCTCAATGAATTAATTCATGGGGAAAATGGGGACCTCTTGGACCATTTCAACGGAAATGTCCTCCCCAAAGTAATGCTTAACACGGTGACCATTCACTTTAAAATTTGGACCATCGGGTTGGGACAACTCAAGAGTTCCATATGGAAACACTTGAGCAATAGTGAATGGACCGGACCATCTCGACTTAAGCTTGCCCGCAAAAAGCTTCAATCTTGAGTTAAAGAGGAGAACCGGCTCTCCAACTTTGAACTCACGATTCTTGATCTTAGCATCATGCAATTTCTTAGTCTTTTCCTTGTATAGCAAAGAATTCTCAAAGGCATTGGCTCTCAACTCATCCATCTCATTGATTTGATCTTTCCTATGTGAACCGGCTTGGTTTAAATCAAAGTTAGCCCACTTGAGAGCCCAAGATGCCTTATGTTCTAACTCAAATGGGAGGTGGCACGCTTTTCCATAGACAAGCCTATAAGGAGTACAACCAATTGGTGTCTTAAAAGCCGTCCTAAACGCCCACAAAGCATCATCAAGCTTATCCGACCAAGAAGCTCTATGCTCTCCCACCGTTCTCTCTAAAATTCTCTTTAAACCACGATTTGTGACCTCGGTTTGGCCATTTGTTTGAGGGTGATACGCGGTAGAAAGTCTATGATTCACTCCATATTTCTTCATAACTCTTGTGAATTGATCATTACAAAAGTGCGTACCACGATCACTTATGATGGCCCGAGGTACACCAAATCTAGCAAACAATTGTTTCAAAAACTTTACAACCACTCTAGCATCATTAGTAGGTAAGGCTTTAGCCTCCACCCACTTGGACACATAATCCACCGCCACAAGTATATACTTGTTTCCCTTAGAGGATGGAAAAGGTCCCATGAAATCTATTCCCCATACATCAAATATCTCACACTCTTGGATAAAATTTTGTGGCATCTCATCACGTTGTGTAATTTTGCCTTGTCTTTGACAAACATCACAAAATTTCACCATCTCTTGGGCATCCTTGTAAATGGAAGGCCAATAGTAACCCGAATCAAAGACTTTCTTGGCGGTGTAGTTAGGCCCAAAATGTCCACCCGTAGGTCCTTTATGACATGCCTCTAAGATTTTAAATGCTTCGGGCCCATCTACACACCGTCTAATGATTTGGTCCGCACATTGCCTAAAAAGATATGGATCATCCCAAAAGTAATACTTAACTTCCTTAAGAAACTTTTTCTTTTGTTGGTAAGTAAGACCCTCAATAAGCACATTGCCCACAAGATAGTTTGCAATATCCGCAAACCAAGGTGTGGCATCCTCTTGGGAAGAGATAGACATGAGCTCCTCTAATGGAAAGGATTCATTGATTTCTTGATGTGGGAAATCTCCTTGAAAAGGATGCTCAAGTCTACTCAAATGATCCGCCGCTAAATTCTCGGCCCCTTTTTTATCACGAATCTCTATCTTAAACTCTTGAAGCAACAAAACCCATCTCAAAAGCCTAGGCTTAGCATCTTGTTTTGTCATAAGATACTTGAGAGCGGAATGATCCGTATACACTATGGTCTTGGAAAGCACAAGGTATGGTCTAAACTTCTCAAAAGCATATACTATAGCAAGCAACTCTTTTTCCGTGGTAGTGTAATGAAGTTGTGCACCGGTCATGGTTTTACTCGCATAGTGTATAGGTTGGAAATGCTTATTAACTCTTTGTCCTAAGACGGCCCCCACCGCATAATCACTAGCGTCGCACATAAGCTCAAAAGGTAATTCCCAATTTGGAGAAACCAAAACAGGAGCCTTAGTCAATTTTTCCTTAAGTGTCTCAAAAGATTCTAAACAAGCTTGGTCAAAAATGAAAGGAGCCTCTTTCTCCAAGAGATGAGTCATCGGTCTAGCTATCTTAGAAAAATCTTGGATAAAGCGCCTATAAAAACCCGCATGACCTAAGAAACTCCTCACACCTTTAACCGAGGTGGGTGGGGGAAGCTTAGCAATCACATCAATTTTGGCTCGATCAACTTCTAATCCCTTATTGGATATCTTGTGTCCTAAAACAATTCCCTCTTTCACCATAAAGTGACATTTCTCCCAATTAAGCACCAAACGTGTTTCCTCACAACGCTTAAGCATTCTCTCAAGATTGGTGAGACAAGAGCTAAAGGAGTTCCCAAATACGGAAAAGTCATCCATAAAAACCTCCATGGTTTGCTCTATCATGTCATGGAAAATTGCCATCATGCACCTTTGAAACGTCCCCGGTGCATTACATAGGCCAAAAGGCATCCTCTTGTAAGCAAATGTACCGTATGGACAAGTGAATGTGGTCTTTTCTTGATCCTTAGGGTCAATGGGTATTTGGAAATAACCCGAAAAGCCATCAAGAAAACAATAGTACTCATTTCCCGCTAAGCGTTCAAGCATTTGATCCATAAAGGGAAGCGGGAAATGGTCTTTCCTAGTTGCCTCATTGAGTTTTCTATAATCAATGCAAACTCTCCAACCGGTTACAAGTCTCCATGGCAGCGGCAGCGGCCATTTGAAATGTGTATAATGCAAGTTCGTTTTCTCAGTTCTTAACTAATAGAAAGTCCAATCAATATCAAATTTATAATTGTTTTTGGTTGTTCAAGCTTGCTTGGTATTCTATTGCTAATTCAAACAACACTAAGTAAAAATGAAAAATATAATCCTACTTATACGTAAAACAAATTGCAAATTCCAAATTTTATTCAAGTAAAATATAAAAATGCAAAATATAAAACTATAAGGACTGAAAATGTAATTTCTATGAAATGAAAATGCTTGAAATGTAAATTCTAAAAGTTATAAGGACTAAAAATGTAAAACAGTTAACTATAAGGACTAGACTTGTAAAAACTTTAACAAACTAACCAAAAACTAACAAACTAACAAACTTATAAACTGAATTTTAACAAACTAACAAAGTCCAGGGACTAACTTTAAGCAAACCCTAAAAACTAGGAAAATTAGCCAAATTTTGAAACTGATTGAAAAGCAAGGACTTAAGTGCAATAAAACCAAACTTATAACCAAAAACGGGCACAAAGAAAGATTAAGCTCGTTTGAGCTTAATACTCAACCAAATAAGCTGAAACAAATTGCAAACAACTTTAAATCCAATTTAAGAAACGTGTATTCAAGGAAAATAGCTAAAAGTTCAAAATAAGCAAAAGAGTGCTTATTAATAAGCTCAAAATAAGCTATAGCCTAATCCAAACATCCACAACTTGATTTTTTTATCAAAACTGATTAAGCACTTGATTTAAGGAAGGGGAAATCAAATTAGAACAAATTTCATCCAGTAATAAGCTAGTTATCTGAAAATAAGCTCAAATGAGCTTATGTTGACCAAACGTTGACCAATTTTTGGAAAAAGCTCAAAATCTCAAAAACTCATATTCAACACTTACTAAATGGAAATGTGAAAAAAAACTACAACTTTTAGGAAGTGGATTATGAAATCTAGCAAAACAGTAAGCCTTTCACATCAGAGAATGCAAAATGCTCAAGCATGAGCTAAAAAGCTGTTTTCTAGCTTATTTCTGAATACTGTAGAATTTCCTCTTAGAATGTGAAAGGTTATGATGTAAGCTATGACTAGAAACAGATTTGAGCAAATTTCATTAAGAATTGAAGGAGAACTAAGAAAATGAATTTGGCAAGTTTCTGAACCAAAGCTGAAAACAAGTATAACCCAAACTTTTTGTTAACCAATTGCCTTTTTGACTATTATATTGACTAGTAAAAGACTTAGGACTACTTGTTAACTCCTAATGAGTAAAAATGAACTTCTAAACAACAATTTCTAACACTTGAAATCTGATTTACAACTAGTCCCAAACACACCTTTATCTAATTTTAACAAAGTTTATCAAAGGCTTATTAAGTTCTGTTTTGAACTGATTCAAAGGTTTTAGCAAACTAGTTTAGATGAACAAGATGAAATGTTATCAAGCTAAGAACAAGTAAAAACCAAGACTAGAACTGCAAATAGCTATAGGACTAAAAAGTACTGAAAATGAGCTTAAAACTTCAAGACTAAACACAAGTGCACAAGTATGAGATAGCTGAACTACAAACACTCAAACACAATCAATCAGCAACTAATCAAGTATAACATGTAGCCATCAAGTTTACACTAAGAAATTGAGCATGCAAGTTCTGATTTAGAGGAACATAAAACAGAAGCCTTAGAACCTATTGTAGAGGTCCTTTGGGAAGAAGAGGAGCGCTGAGCTCTCTTGCCCTAGTGATACCACCACCTATCACTAGCTATCAACTCAAATCAACAATCAATTCAGCTACAAATCTTCATTCTGCCATGAAACCTTCAAGAACAATGGAAATGCTAGATTTCTGATCAAACAGCAACAAGTCTTCAACAAAGTCAGTTATGATCAATGTATGATCATAACAAACTTCTAACAGCAACAATGGAATCACACAACAGCAGTAAAGTAGCAGGAATTGAAGAACAGAATTTGGCGGGAAAACTTGAATTTGAAATTTTATTGATGAAATCAGTTACAAAAGGTAGTTACAAGGTTCTAACTAACTAACTAACTCAAGAGTTTGTCAGACTCTTGAGTAGTTAGGTGAAAAGGAGGGAAAAAAGGAAAAGAGAAATTTAGAGAACTAGGTGTTTACAAAATTAAGCTACAATCACAAATGAAGTACAAGCTGGGTATTTATAGGCAAGAAAGGAAGATTCTGTTGGAGTTGTGACGTGTTTGGGCCAATCATCACTTGACACATGGAGGAATTCTGCAAATCCTCTTTGAAGGTGATGAACTTGAATTGGGGGTTTTTGATTCAATGGATAATATGTTAAATGGATTGCACCGTTGGATTCGTCTTCCAAAATTAAGCAACTTTGATGTTTTGATCTTATCTTGAAACGCTTTCTATCTCAAACCCGTTCCTGGTAAATATTTTGTTGAAAGAGAAGGACACGTGTCATCTTTTTATTGGTAGAGAGAGAGAGTTGCGGATTGCACTGTTGTGATTGGGTATTAATTGTGACGGCTGTAGTGGGAATTTAATGAGGGAAATGTGGCAATCCGTGTGATGCCCTTCCTCTCTTCTCATTGGTTGATAGCCTTTCACTTGGATTTAACTTTGCTTAACTTTCCAAACTTGGCAGATTAGGTCCCTTGACTTGGCAGATTGCTATTTAAAGCTAATATCTTCATTCCTTTGACATTTTTGACCCTTCAACTTTGATTCTTCAATAAAATGGCCCTTTGACTTGAGTTGACTTTGTAGTTGACCAAATTTGACTTTAATCTTGACTTTCCATAATTTGCACATTAAGTCCTTCAACTTTCACAAATTGTCAAGATAGGTCCTTTGACTTCAAAGTCTTGTCACTTTTGATCTTCTTTTGTCTTTTTCATCCATTTGAGCTTGGTTTTTCCTTGTTTGTTTGAAATTGTATCCTTTTACCTACATAAGATCACACAAACACAAACATACCACATAACACTTCTTTTTACAATATAAAAGGGTATTTTGCTTCATGTTTTAGGGTTATTTGTTGATAAAAGGATATGAGTTTAAGCTCATATCAAAGTACTTGTTGACAAAGCAAGATTCCAAACCAAGACTTCTTCGCTGGGTTTTGCTGCTCCAGGAATTTAAAATCGAAATTCGCGATAAAAAAGGAGCAGAAAACCTAGCCGCGGATCATCTCAGTAGACTTGAGGATCCTTACCAGGGGGATCATCCGAACAAAGTAATCAATGATTCTTTTCCCCTGGAGACCTTAATGTCTATCAACTCGACTGCTGATGAAACCCCGTGGTTTGCGGACATTGCAAACTACTTAGCAGGTGGAATCCTCGTTGACGGGTTAACATCCCAGCAAAAGAAGAAGTTCTTCAAAGACATAAAGACTTACTTCTGGGATGACCCGTATCTTTTCAAACAATGTGCCGACTTGATTATTCGCCGATGTGTTGATGGACCGGTAGCTTTCGAAATCCTTGATGCATGCCACAAAGGACCCACTGGTGGTCACTTTGGTCCCAACTACACCGCCAAAAAAGTGTTTGATTCAGGATTTTATTGGCCCACCATCTACCGTGATGCTCACGAGATGGTTAAACGATGTGATGCTTGCCAAAAACAAGGCACGATCACACATAAAGACGAGATGCCTTAGAATTTCATTCAAGAGTGTGAAATCTTTGATGTTTGGGGTATCGACTTTATGGGGCCATTCCCTTCATCTAAAGGAAACAAATACATCCTTGTTGCCGTTGACTACGTCTCCAAGTGGGTTGAAGCCAAAGCTTTGCCTACTAATGATGCAAGGGTGGTTTGTAACTTTTTGAAATCGCTGTTCGCTCGATTCGGCGTTCCTCGTGCCATTATCAGTGACCGCGGGACTCATTTTTGCAACGATCAATTTGCAAGAGTCATGGCAAAGTATGGTGTCAATCACCGTCTTTCCACCGCCTATCATCCCCAAACCAATGGGCAAGCCGAGATATCCAATCGTGGATTGAAGCGAATTTTGGAGCGTACTGTGGGAGAGCATCGTGCCGCGTGGGCCGATAAGTTAGATGATGCTCTGTGGGCTTTCCGTACTGCTTACAAGACCCCGATCGGTTGTACACCTTATCGTCTTGTGTACGGTAAAGCATGCCACCTTCCAATCGAGCTGGAGCATAAGGCGCACTGGGCCTTAAAGTGGGCTAACTTCGACATCAACAAAGTCGGTGATCATCGTAAGATTCAACTCAACGAGCTCAATGAACTGAGGAATGAAGCTTATGAGAACTCGCTGATCTACAAAGAGAAGACGAAGATCCTCCATGACGCAAAAATCAAGAACCGAGAGTTCCACGTTGGTGATCAAGTCTTACTTTTCAACTCTCGGTTGAAGATCTTCTCTGGCAAGTTGAAGAGCCGCTGGTCTGGTCCATTCACCGTCGCCAACGTCTTTCCGTATGGGACCATTGAGCTTTCTCAGCCAAATGGGCCCAATTTCAAGGTGAATGGCCAGCGTCTGAAGTTGTACTTTGGTGAGGACACCTCTCAGGAGGTGATTCCATCCCTCACCACGTTCCCCATGAACTAAATTTGGGTCGAGTCAGGCTCGTGACTCGGTTATCAAAAACAAGCGCTCCTCGGGAGGCAACCCGAGTATCTATCCTTTTATGTGTTAACCTCCTAAGTGTAGGGGGACCTACATAGGTGTTTGTATTTGTGTGGTGATATGATTACAGGGATAAGTGCACTCTTGGAAACTTTGAAGAACCGTGCTCCCGTGTTATCCGAAATCCGGTTCTATCTCTCAACTATCGTGATTCAATTTTCTGCATACTCACATTTGAAATTAATCACTTTAGTCGTCTCTTCCTTAACTTGAGTTAACCAACGTGCACAATGTCATAAGTGTAGGGGAGACTTTTCCCACATGCTTAAACATTGAGGACAATGTTTATCTTAGGTGTAGGGGGGGACTTCTATCGAAGTTTTAAGTGGACTTTTCCATGAAAATGCCTTCAATTAACCGGAAAATCATATTTTTCAACATTTTTCAAATTTTTAATTAACTTTGGCCATTTAGTCGTAATTTTTAAATTTTTATCGTTGCTTCCATATGTATATATCCCGCAATAAAATCAAAAATATTAATAAAGTGGTGTAGCTAGTTTAGAAATCTTTGACATATTAGGCCCGTTGCGTTTATTTTGACTCAACCCGAATAGACTTATCTAAGTTTATTCTAGCTAGTATCCTTAACCATGTAGACCTTAATTGGTTTATTAGGCTAAGTATCCACGAGTCTCATTACTTGAGATTTTAAATTGTGGAGGACGAGAAATGATAGAGTCAATTATAAGTCGGTATTCTTGCGCAAGCTCACTTGGTGTAATTATTTGCCTATTCTCTCATCACTTGCTAATAATTTATCTGCAATAAGTAAGGTCGTACGATTTGAAAAGTTACTTAGCTTCTAGCCCAAGATCGTTTAAAAGTTGCTCGGTAATGATAAGAGTTCATAGCCAAGGCATAACTTATGAAGCGGGGCGCGAAGATTGGCGAGTCCAAAAAGGCCCTAACAAGGCATGAGGATTCCATTTTATTGCTGAAGATCCAAAAGTGATGTGAAGAACATTATTCCTAAAATCAATATGAAGGATCAAGACTCACGACGAAAAGCAATCAACTCCCATAAAGATCATGGAGAAGTCTATCCGAAAAGACCCCAACAAGGTATGAGGATAAATAGATCCAAGTCCGAAAAGGAGGCGGATCGTTGTATCTCAAAATCCCAATTAGAGATTGAAGAATAATCATGAAGTCGTGGTCAACAAAGTTGGAGTACCCCTCAAAAGTCTCCAAGCGAAGAAACTCTATTACGATGAGAAGACCATTATCTCAAGAACGTCTCTCAAGATATGAAGTATGAAGCACATGCCAAATATCGGCCCGAGAAAGGTCTCAAATCGCGAACCAAGTTATGCCAAGATATGAACTTTTTGATATCCCGAGAAGCAGTTTTAAAAGATTTTGTCCTTTAGCTAACTATTGATCAAATCGTCCTACTTTGCTTTCGGCCCTAATAAACTATCGAAATAAGTCCAAAAATGCATCTTCATGATCATTCTAAGACAAAAATAAAATATAAGAGATACACCTAGGAATAAGGGAGTTTAAGTACTTAATTAAGCCATGTGTGTAAGTGTTTGAATTGCTAACTTATAATAACAATGATCTCGTTTTTAAGCTTAGTTTGGGGAACGTGAAACTTGAGGGTGATAAATCTTCGCAGCACCGAAGCCCTAATGTAAGTCCTCGATCTCTTTGCAAGTTATTTCCACACAGCTATTTTCTATCCTTTTGTTTACTTTAAAGTTTTAATTTCTCTTAGTACTTTAATTTTTGTTTAGTAGTATTTTAATAAGGCCAAGGTTAATTGATTATGAGAAAAGTGTAAATATGCTTTGTCACTAAGCATTGCATGAGGGCATGGCAATGGTTAAGTGTAGGGGATTTGATAGGTGTGAAAACACCCATCCTTTTACCACTTAAATCGGGCTAAAACGAGACCAAAACACGTATTTAATATCATTTGTTTGGAATTATGCGTGGTTTTTGTGTTTATTGTGTTTTTAGAGGCAACCGGATGAATATTGAAGAAAACATGGGATTGCACGGGTTTTATCAAGGAAAAAGACTCAAGACGAAGTCTATTGTCCAAGAGATGCGGAAGATTTGAAGTCATTGTGCCTATTTGAAGATTTATCGAAGAATAGAGCCAAAGATGGAAGATTCATATATGTCGAAGAACTCGAGTCTATTAAATAAAATATTATAAGACGAGTTGGAATTATTCACCGACACTTCTCAAATCCAAGTCGGAAACGTTTATTTAAAAGACGCATGAAGACTTAAGAAGAAAGAAGAAAAAGAAGCCCAAATCGAAGCCCAATCAAAAGCCCACCACCACCATGTACACGCCTATATAAAGGCCCTTACTTCACAAAAATTGACACTTAGTCTTTTAGGTAGTTTTTAGTTTTAGAGAGAGAAAGTTCTAAACTTTCTCTCACTACTTTTCATCTTTTTCTCTTTCAAGATCAACATTTGTATTACTTTTTTTCATTAATCAAGTTCAAGTTTTTATCTTTTAATCTTTACTCTCATCCTTCCTTTCTTTTACTTTTATTGATTTTGGTACAGATCTCGTATGATCCGTGTTGTTCATCTATGATGTGTGCTTAAAAAGTTGATTACTTTTTATGTTTCCTTAAATTTATACATAAATAAGCTTTGAGATCCTTATTCTTATTGGCTTATTTGTTGTTTTGCTTATTTACTTTTTAAGGTTTTTATAAAAAGTTCATTTCTTTATTGAGTAGATTAATAAGTTTGCTTATTAAAAGTTAGAAAAGTTATTTTTATTGCTTATTTGATCAGCTTTTTATTGGATTCGAGTTAGTTAGGGAGTTAGCTTATTCAATAAGCTCATTTCCTTTGCTTTTCACTAGAAATTGCACTATTTTCGGAAAGGGAACTCCCTTTTCCGACCAGTTATTCCGACCGGAGCCCCCCCCTTTATTCCGATCGTCCGATCGGAAAAGGGTTTCATATTTTCCGATTGGAGGTTTAGATATTCCGACGGTAAGTCTTTCAACATTCCGATCAGCACCTATTTCCCCCATCATTCCGATTGTACTTGTTTACATATTCCGATTGGTCCCATTTGGTATATTCCGATTGAGTACATTTTGAGACATTCCGACAGGAGGTGTGACCCCCATTCCGATCACTTAGATCGGAATACATTCCGATTGAGTGCTTTGTTTTTCCACTATTCCGATCTTAGTTATTTTGCTTTGTTCCGTTCGTACTTTCTTTTAGTCTTTTCCAATCAAGTCATATTTTTCACGAAGTTCCCAAGTGTTAGTTTTTATTGAATGTCCATTTATTTCTCTAATATAATCTTTAAAGTTTTCAAGCATTTATTTTTAAACTCGTGTTTTTAACTTTAATCGTTTAAAGCTTTAAGTTTACTCTTCGACACTTAATCAATTGTTAATTAGTTTAAAATAGATAAACAAACCAACCACTTTTTAATAACCAAGAACAAATCATTCCACTTAAGGCCGAGATCAAGTCGAGAGGATTCTGAGAGAACTTAATCCGAACCTATACAAAAGCATGTATCATATATCAGCTAAATCCACAGACCCAAACACCCCCTAAATTTCAGATAACATAATTTAACAAAGAACTTGTAATCAAAAGCCCCTAAATCTAATTCCAACTTACCCTAACATGTATAAATGACTGAAACAAACATGAATGAAGCATTAAACTAACATTTAAAAACTGTTTCTATCAAATCAACAAGCCACAAATTTTTTTAAACTAGAAAGGAGGGTTCAAGCTTTTTATATCATGTGAGACTCACGTCCAAGCCCCACCAAGGCTGCTGATGCCTTTTCTAATTAGCAAAAAGGAAACTTAAGATTTTTGAGATGCTGATGTAAAGAGGTTGACAAATGTCTTCAAGTGAAATGGATGGAGTATGAATGAAAGAGGTTCTTCTTGGTTGGGTGTTGGAAATATGTTTTTCCAAGGAAAGTCCTCGGTCACATCATTGTTAGCATAGATCATGAGCTATAGACTACTTAGGACATTGTAACTTTGAGTGAACTCCCTTAGGGGTAGATTATTGGAAATACGTTTTTACTTATTTAGAAAGGATCGGTCACTCCAATTATATACTCAAGTTTTAGGCTCGTGATCCAGTATGTAAACAGTATAGCCCATATAGCCCACATGTAGGATGGGCTATATATACCCCCTCCTAGCATTTTAGGAGGGGTTGGTCAATTGTTTGACACTTTTCATCAATACATCTTTCTTTCTCTCTCCACCTCCCCTTTTCTCTCCTTTCTCTCTCTAGTTCATCTTATTCTTCTTTCTTCTCCATCTCCATCTTTAGATAAATCAAACATTGCACAATCCTAAGAATATATGATTCTACAATTAGTATCAAGAGCTATGGTTGAATCTTATAATTTGCGTGTTTTGATCTATTGATTTGGTGGTCAAAATCTTATTCTTTTGGTTCCGAATCTGGTATAACTCTATTGATTTGATATAATTTTCTTTTCTTTTTTTCTTTCTTTTAAATTTTATCTTAACCATTTGACATGGATAAAAATCTCGTTTTGGGAGTTTTGTCTCAAAACTCTTTAAAGTATCAGGTTTTTATATTTTTTTTATCAACTTGTCTCGATTTAAGAGTTTTTGTCTCAAAAGTTATTCAAAAGGTATCAGTTTTTGTCTCGATCTCAAGAGTTTCAATTTCATCAACTTTATCAATTTTGGTCTCCTTCAACATGGTCTTTTGTCTGTCTCAAACTTTGGTATAACTTTTTCTATCAACTCTTTGTCCAAACAAGTTTTCTTTTTTCTTTTTTTCTTCTCTCAAATCTGTCAAACAGTTACTTTTTGTTTAGATCTGGTAATATTTTGCCATTCCGAATAAGGTTTCGCACCCATATTCCGGATAAGGTCTCAAAGTCAAATTCCGGATAAGGCTAGAAAACTGTATTCCGGATAAGAAGAACTTGGTATTCCGGATAAGAAGTTTTTATTCCGGATAAGAAGTTTTTATTCCGGATAAGAAGCAGTTCGTTATTCCGGATAAGATACATAGTATTCCGGATAAGACAACGTCGCATTATTCTGGATAACACAAAAGTTATTCCGGATAAGAAGTTTAGTGTATTCCGGATAAGAAGTTGTTTGTATTTCGGATAAGAAGAAAATGTATTCCAGATAAGACATCCAAACAACATCTCGACTCAACACAAACAGATTAGACTTCAACAAACCCTCACTAAACATAACTCACTCGACTGACAAACTAAATGTACTCGACTCTACACCCACACACTCACTCCTCTCTAGAAAAACTGACTCAAGTACACAACACTCAACAAAAACACTCTCAATTTTTAAACTGACACTCGACACACGACTCGACAACCAAAACATCGTCTCACACCAAACCAACAGGACTGGAACACAAAACTGGACTCGATTCCACCACTCGACTCAAAATAATACTGAGCCTAAACCTATCTCGACTCAACACTTAAAAGATATCAGTTTTAGTTTCTTGTTTTCACATGCATGTCAGGATCAATAAAGATCTAAACACACGAAATATCTCATCATCATTGATCATTGTTGGTATTAAGACTACCCTTAATATCCGAAGGTAAAGAAAGATCTATAACAAATCTGTTATGTTCTTTCTTTGATTCGTTCATCATAAACCAACAAGCAATTCGAAATAATACCTACCCGAGACCGTATCATTGATCTTGAAGGTCAGAGATTCGTGATTTCTTCGTAGGATTCATTATCCTTGTAGATATCAAAAGGGTTTGGTGTTTGTACTGTGTAATTGATACAAACAAGTAATAGTGTTGTGCACCTCGTATGAATTTGGCATAGTTGGGATCGATTTGTGGTTGTATATCATGAGTGTGATGGGTGTGTTTGATATAATTGGTGTTTAGCTTAGTTGAGATTGGAGATAAGATGGGGAAGAGAAAACAGTGGGTGGCTGCGAGCAAAGGGGGCGGATGCGTTGAGAGAAACAGAAAAGAGCCGGAGGTTCTAGAGATTTTGGTGGTTGTGTGTTTAAAGTGAAATGAGACTTGGTTAAGAAATGAGTGATATTAGGTGTCAGTACAAGTTTATATCTCATTTTGTGGTGGACCGGGTGGGTTTGTAAACCCATTAAGGGATGCATGCTTTGAGTGGACATGGTATATTCGTTTGACCACTTTACTCGACTATATATGAACGTGGCTAGTGGTTAGTGTTTTCTTTAGATGGGATAATATCCTATAGGAATATATGTTGGGTTTGTCTCGTTAGACATATTAGGCCTCAAGTTTTTCTCTAAACCGCGTTTTTTTGTTAATCAAACGAGTGAGTGGATTTAGATTTTGAGTATTTTGTGCATCTTTTATACTCGGGTTATAAAATGTTTTGATATATCTATACACGTTTTAGACATATATTACAATTAAAAGTTCTAGACGTTTTAAAGTTATTGAACGTTTTGGCAAGCTTAGTAACGTGTTTTGGCATATTTATTGGGCTCGGATGGAGTGAATTTTAATGGGGGTCGAGTTTTATGGTATGTTTTGGATATAAATCGTCGGGTCATTCACTATATTAATTGAAGATTGGATTAATTAGTTTACGGGCTTTCTTTTTGGAGTGATCCGCGGTTGACTTGGACTTCGGTTTGTTTTATTAACATTTGAGTCGACCAAGAAATTTTTGAGCCACGAAAAGAGATATATCACCAAACAAGGATCCAATAATTTTTCATCGAACTATCAATGGATTCGTTGAATTCAAAATTTCAAGAGGGAGACTTGCATCACATGCAAGACACAGCTAGAGAAAATGGTATTATTTCGTTTCGACTACTACAGTCTCATATAATGACAATTTGATGGCTTCACGGAGGAAGAGAATTTGTGACACTCTTTGGTCAAGATCGTAATATATTCATCGATTCACTATTCCTCAACTTGAACCAACTTGCTGATCAACTTCAATAAGAATACTTTAATCACTTTGCATCGGCACTTGCTTATAAGGCTCTTGTGACACAACTCACGTCTTTCCTCCAATTCAATATCATCAAGTCTGACAATTCGGGGATATGCCGGTCATTTCTTCAATACACACATAACGAGGTTAAAGACTTCCGTGATAAACTGTTGAAATTTATGACATCGGTCTCGTCTTCGATTTATGAAAGATCTCGACTTCAGCAAGAGTATGATAATGGAGTGCAAGAATCTACGATGCAGATGCAAGAGGAGAATGGTCATACGGTTGACAACTTGGAGCCTAACGATGGCAAGAGCACGGAATCAGGAGGACAACATGATACCAGTGGCACGTCAGGGAATGTTCATGATATCTCTTTTGATGACACCTTACCCGTTTATGATGAAGAGCCTGTGAACATGGTTCAATGTAATGTTGTTTATGTTGGAAATACGTTTTTACGTATTTATGAAGATTCGGTCACTCTGACAATATATTAAGTAGTAGCTCGTAGTCTAGATATCTTTATTAAACAAACAAATTCAAGCCTAGCCTACAACATGTGTAGACCGGCCCAACATTGTAAGCCCAAGCTCATCACAAGGCTTGGGTATATAAACCCTCTCCTTTGATGGAGAGGGTGTGTGTTCTTCATTTTTACACATAGTGAAAAAGTGTTTTTCTTCCACTTTCTCTCTCTAAGTGTGTGTGATCCCACCATCTCTCTATCTCTTTCTCTCTCTAAAAACATATGCAAGATTTACATATCCTACAAATGGTATCAAGAGCCATGGGATGATTGTATTGTTCATGTGTTTGTGTTCTTGATTCATACGCCTATTTTGATCCATTTTTACACGAACCAAAAATTTTTTTTGTGTTTTTGATGGTTTTTTCTTGATACAAATCTTCTACATAGTTGTGGTAGGGATTTGGTATAGTTACTTTGGCTAAAAACACAAAATTTTTGGGTGTTTTGATCATTTTTCGGCTTAAAATCACGAATTGGTTGAGTTTTGTCCGAGAAAAGTGGGAATTATTCCAATCAGGTCATCGGAAAAGGGTTTATAGGACATTCCGATCAGTGTAATCGGAATAGGGTTTAGGGATTCCGATTTTGGGTACATTCCGATCAGGTATTCCGATTAGGCATTCCGATTAGGTATTCCAATTAGGTATTCCGATTAGGCATTCCGATTAGGTATTCCGATTTGGCATTCCGAAAAGGGACATTCCGATTTGGCACATTCCAAAAAGGGACATTCCGATTTGGTTCATTCCGGTTTAGGACTTTCCGATCTTTGACATTCCGATTAGAGTTTATTCCGATTTGGGAGATTCCGATCAAGGTTATTCCGATAGGGCTTATTCCGACTGATATTCCGATCACTATTCCGATCAACATTCCGATAAAAAAAATTATTCCTTAAAAAATTTTGACTTGGAATTTTTGGTTTATCGAGGACATATTTTAGGGGATTTTAACATTGTTTCTCGACTTCAACTCACAACAACAAACACATTTACTTTCTTTCATTGATCGATCAACGTTTGTAAATCTTAACTTATTGAAATGGAGTACACATCTCTTACGGATAAGTCCATCCTCTCGGGTACGGATAATCGTCCACCAATGTTGGTGAAGACTATGTATGAGGAATGGGCTTCTCGAATGGAACTTTATATGTTGAACAAGGAGAATGTACATCTCATTTGGGCATCGGTGCTCAATGGACCATTAGATTATGGTACAGTGACAGAAGGTACAACTACTCGTCCTCGCACAACGGGTGAATTGACTGGAGATATGAAGATTCAAGACAAATGTGATAAGTATGCTACAAACATCATTCTCCAAGCCCTTCCTCCAGATGTCTACAAACTCGTCAGCAAACATAAAGTTGCCAAAGAGTTATGGGATAGAATTCGTGTTCTCATGCAAGGCACCTCGTTAACTAAACAAGAACGAGAGTGTAAGCTTTATGATACTTTTGATAAGTTTGCCTATGTGCCAGGGGAGACTCTCAATGACTACTATTTGAGATTTACCCTATTGTTGAATGAGCTCAATATCTATGGCATGACAATTCCTACCTTTCAACTGAACACCAAGTATTTGAACACTCTTCCTTCAGAATGGAAAAAATACGTGACGGATGTTAAATTGGCTAAGGACTTGCATAACACCAATGTGGATCAACTTCAAGCTTTTCTTCAACAACACGAATGCCATGTGATCGAGGCTCGATTGTCTACACCTCAAGTTCATGATCCACTTGCAATGTATGCTTCTCAACAAAACATGGCTTATACTTATCAACAACCATCATACTTGCAGCAACCACCACCACACACCTATCAACAACCATCTTATCAACCACCAATGATGCCACAACAAGCATTTCAACAAGGTGTTCATCAACAATCTTTTCCGCAGCAACCACCATATCAGACATCACCATCACAAGCCAACACTTCTCAATGGGCTATACTCCTCAGCAAGGATACTTTCCTATTGAAGCACAACCAGCACAAGCCTTCTACTCTAATGAACTTCCACCAATCCAAGCACCGGTCTTTACTCCAAATGATACGCCAACTGATGTTCTAAACCATCTCACTGCATACTTGTCAAAACTTGTTGCAACTAGAGGATTTCCACCAACAAACAATCAGCTCCGCACCTCTTCAAATCCTAGACAACAAGCCACTGTTCAAGATGGTCAAGTGACGGTGCAACCTATTCAGGGAAGGCAAAATTCATATGGACCTCCTACAAGGACTGGAAACAATCAAGCTGTGAATTCTCAAGCTAGTGGAAATGGGAGTCCTATTGGTCCTAAGAAGGTTGTGACTTGCTACAATTGCCGAGGACAAGGTCATATGGCTAGGGAATGCACTCAGCCGAAAAGGAGGAGGGATGATACATGGTTTCGTGAGAAGATGTATTTTGTTGATGCTCAGTCGAAGGGGAAGATTTTGGATTCAGAGGAGTTATCATTTCTTGCAGACCCAGGGGCATCAGATACTGAAGGCATTGCAGTCGTTTCTACTTCTAATGCAGCTTATCAAGCAGATGATCTTGACGCATATGATTCGGATTGTGATGACATTCACTCTGCCCAAGCTGCTCTCGTTGCTAATCTCTCTCACTACGGTTCTGATGTCATCAGTGAGGTACCAACCACATCTAATAATATTGATGATAACCAACATCAAGTTGGGCATGAAAATGACAACCTCGAACAGCATTCGGGAACTAGTAATTCAAATGATGTGGTACCCAAACCTACACATTTGAGTGAACCTCAACCAAATGCTACGACGGGTATGGAATCTTATGCTCAACATGATTTGCTCATGGTGCCTAAACATATTATTGATCAAATGCATATGGCACTCAGACAATCCGTAGATACGAATTCCACCCTAACTGCTGAGCTTGCGTTGCATAAAGAAAAGGTCAAAACTTTTGAAATGGTCCCTCAAGCAGAGAAAATAACATGTTCTGAATTTGACCAATTTCGTTTTGAAAAGATTGAACACTTGAAAGAAATAGAATCATTAAAAGCTAATCTTTCCAATGAATTAAAAGCAAAAGAGTCGGTTGTCAATGATTTTCAGAAACTTAAAATGGATTTCGAAACTCTCGAGTCTAAAAGGGTTGAATCGGAAATTAATGCTACCAAACTTCTTAAATTTAAAGAACAACAGCTTTTAAAACAATACGCTTCCACAGAAAAGGTTCATCTTTTAACTAAATCATTTAAAGAACTCGAACTTAAGCGTCTTCAAGATTTACCACCTAATCCAGGTTATGCAAAACAAGCTCAGGAACACATTCCCGGTCTTTATGATATGACCATAATTGGCAAATCGAAAGAAGCACCTTTTGTTCGTAGTACTGAGGAGACACAGTCACTTGCGGATGAAACTCATTCTAAAATGATTTCAAAATTCCATACAATTGATTATGATCAACATAACAAAGATCAATTTTCGAAAAAGACACGCATTCGCTTACAAAAGGAATTAGCTGAATTGACAGTTCTTGTGCCCCAAAGTTTGTCAAATGAAAACCTTCCTAGTACGTCTCCTACACTTGTTAAAACGGATTTAAGGAAGTTAATTCCACCGGTAAGTAAGGCGTCCGTTAACTTAAATGCGGTACACCAACACTTAGCCGATTTTGACAAGGTCATTTTGGAACGTACGACGGCTTCGGCCATAACGGAAGGTGAATGGAACTTTGAGCACACTAGAGCTGCGTTCCGAAACGAAATTGTTCCGTTTGTAGACAATGTTAAAGCTTGTCTTAGTACTCTTGATCAAGATTTGCTTTTGGAAATAGAAGAAGTTAGACGTGTTTTCAATGAAATGGATGATGCCTATGAAAACAGTTTACTTGAAATAGAACGGGTTTCACGCCAAAATGATCTGCTTCTGAAGCAAGTGATGTCTCATGATATAGTTTTTGTCTGTGTGAGTAAAAGTGTTGATAATGATTCTATTGTGCATAATGTTGTATTTGTGGATACTGTGGTAGATAGTACTTGTCACGAATCTGACGCTGAATTTTTAAAGCTTCAAGATTCATATTCATCGCTTTCAAAATGTTTTGATGAGATTCAAACACATTGTATTTCGCTTGAATGCAAGCAACAATTTATTCAAGAAATCTTTGAAAAGTCATTCGAAGGTGTTAATATCGATGATGCAAATTTTGAAAAGAATTTTCGATTGAATTTACAATCAAAACAGCGTCAGCCAAGTGACAAAGTTGCTAAATCTTTGCTGATAGAAATAGAGAAATCTAAGGAGCTTAACTGTGTGAACGTACTTGAGGCCGTTGAGAATTTTAAACTTGATCTGGATAATCGAGTTTCCAAGATTTTGTCCAAAGTTGATAACTTAAAACAGAAAGATACACGACTCTTCGATTCAGTAAAGTCCGCATGTGCTAATACCACTGCACAGAATCAATCCTTGATTGAAAAATTGAATCGAAATTCGGTGGAAATATCTGATTTGAGGGAACAAATTAGTGATAAAAATATGGTCATGGCTGAGTTAAAGGAAACACTTCGTACTCTAAAAGGTAAGAATGTTGTGGATAATGCAGCCACTATCTCAGCATCGTCCTCTAGTGCAATCAAAAGGAACCTTATAGCCGTCACACCACTTAACAAGGGCCCTAGGACTAAACCATCTCAAAATTTGGTCACTAAAGATAAGGCAGAATCAAAACCAGCTTCTAATATTCCCGTGTTGCCTTCTACAGGAGTAAGCACCACTCCTAAGGCTCAAAGATCTAAGCTTAAAAGAAACAAGAAGAATGATAGGATCTTGCCCCCATCTAGTAGTCAAGTGAAGAAGAAAGTAGAAGCCCATCCTAGGAATGTTATTTCTGTTTTGAATAAAAAGAATCATGTAACTAAACGTAAAGGCTCTGCGCTTGTGAAGCGTTCTAAGCCTACTGTGAATTCTAATTTGAAATGTTGGAATTGCAATGAATGTATGTTTTCTAGTCGTCATGATTCTTGGCTTATTGACCATGAGAATGAGATGTCTGCCCGGAAAAATGGATTAGAATGGAAACTGACTGGGAAAGTGTTAACCCAAGTTGGTTGGATGTGGCGCCCCACTGGTAGAACTTTCACTATAGTAGGAAATACGTGCCCTTTGACTAGGATCACTCCCACTAAAGCGAAGAAAGCGGGCCCTTTAACTAGGAGTACCAAGGCTACCAAAACACAAGCGTGTCCTTTAACTAGGAACACCGACACTACTATAGGAACCAAGTGCCCTTTAAATAGGTCTACTCCCACTGTAGTGCCCGCGAATAATCCAAAACCTAAGAAAGTTGGAACAGTAAAACCTGTTAGTGCTAAAACTCACATTAGAAAACGCAGGAAATCTAAGGGTCACACAAATGTTAGCAATTCTGATAATCTTATATCTGTATCTGCTAACACTCCGGAATCAATAGTCTCCAATGCATTGTCTACTGTTGTTGTTGAAAACAGGTGGTCCAAATTGTTCTCTGGTATTTGGACTCTGGTTGCTCCAAGCATATGACCGGAGATCGCTCTCAGCTCAGAAATTTCGTCAGCAAGTTTCTTGGTATGGTTCGATTTGGAAATGATCATATTGCAAAGATAATGGGTTATGGTGAATATCATATTGGGAATGTTATAAGTTCGAGAGTGTATTATGCGGAAGGTCTCGATGACAACTTATTTTCTGTGGGACAATTTTGTGATGTAAACCTAGAAGTTGCTTTTCGAGAGCATACCTGCTTCATTCGTAATTTGGATGGGGTTGATTTATTGAAAGGTACTCGAGGGAATAATTTGTATACTTTGTCTCTACAAGACATGATGGCCGCTTCTCCCGTATGTCTTCTCTCTAAAGCATCGAAGACTAAGTCATGGTTATGGCATCGACGGTTATCTCATCTTAACTTTGACGCTATTAACCATTTGGCGAAAAACGAACTTGTTCGTGGTCTTCCTAAACTTTCATTTCACAAGGATCATTTGTGTTCCGCATGTACAATGGGGAAAAGCACTAAGAAATCATACAAACCCAAGACTGAAGACACCAACCAAGAGAAACTTTATTTGTTGCATATGGATCTTTGTGGGCCAATGCGTGTTGAAAGTCTTAGTGGCAAAAAGTACATCCTCGTCATTGTCGATGATTACTCTCGGTTTACATGGGTGAAATTTCTTAAAGCAAAAAATGAGGCACCTAAATTCATCATCGGATTTCTCAAGATGATTCAAGTGCGTCTCAACACTACTGTCTGACGCATTCGTACAGATAATGGAACCGAATTTGTGAATCAAATTTTGCGTGATTATTATGAAGAAGTTGGCATTTCTCATGAAACATCCGTTGCTCGCACTCCACAACAAAACGGTGTCGTTGAAAGGCGAAATCGCATATTTATGGAAGATGCTCGAACGATGTTAATTTATGCAAAGGCTCCATTGTGTTTATGGGCAGAAGCAGTATCTACAGTAGTGTACTCCCAAAACCGGTCACTAATTCGTAAACGCCATGGTAAAACACCTTATGAGCTTCTCCATGGAAAAGTACCAGATTTATCATATCTTCATGTATTTGGTTCTCTTTGCTATCCAAATAATGATGGTGACAATTTGGGAAAACTTCAACCAAAGGCTGATGTTGGTATCTTCATTGGTTACGCACCCGCAAAGAAGGCATACCGAATCTACAACTGTAACTCTCGCAAGATCCTAGAAACTATGAATGTTGATTTTGATGAGCTGACAGCAATGGAATCTGAGCAAAGCAGCTCTGAACCCGCACTTCATGAAATGGGACCCAGTAATATTAGTTCTGGTCTTGTCCCAAATAACCCTACTTCATCATCATTCACACCACCTAATAGGAATGAACGGGATACATTGTTTCAACCGTTCTTTGATGAATTCTTTACTCCTTCCTGTATTGTTGCTCCAGAACCTGAGGTAATAGCTCCGGTAACCGAAGTTGTCGCTCCAGCAACCGAAGCACAATCAGACACATCTGCACCTACAATTGGTCAAGATATACCTTCAATGAGTAATTATCAACCAACACATGTTTCAACTACCCATGTCATGCCTATTGATGATGAAGAGGATGATGATGATCACGATTTGGAATTCGCTCAAATGCGTGAACTTCCATTCTTTGGTGTACCAATTCCCGACCCTAATCAAGCCGGGTCGTCCACCTCAGAGGAAGCTCCTTCTACAGTCTAGTCCAATCCACGGATTCGTGAACATGACAGTAAGTGGACAAAGGATCATCCTATAGATTCTATTATTGGTGACCCTAATCGTCCGGTATCCACACGAAGTCAGTTACAAGAAAGTGCAATGTTTTGTCACTTTGATGCTTTTCTCACTGAGGTTGAACCTAAGACATGGCAACAAGCTTTTACTCAATCATGTTGGATAGAAGCTATGTAAGAAGAACTTAATGAATTTATACGTCTTGAAGTATGGGAACTTGTCCCATGCCCGGATCAAGTGCAGTTACTCACTTTAAAATGGGTTTACAAGGTGAAACTCGATGAGCTAGGCGGAATATTGAAGAACAAAGCTCGTCTAGTAGCTCGTGGATACAAGCAATTATTGGGCATCGACTTTGTGGAATCCTTTGCACTTGTTGCCCGTTTGGAAGCTATTAGACTATTCCTCGCTTATGCAGCCCACATGAATATGATCGTCTATCATATGGATGTGAAGACGTCATTTCTTAATGGTGAAATCAATGTAGAAGTCTATGTTCAACAGCCGGATGGTTTTGTGAATCCTAATTATCCTAATCATGTGTACAAGCTTAAGAAGGCTCTCTATGGGTTGAAGCAAGCTCCACGCGCATGGTATGATCTATTGTCACAATTCCTCATTACGCAAGGCTTCGCTAAAGGCAAGGTGGATCCCATGCTGTTCATTCAGAAACGAGGTAAAGATATGATTATGGTACAAATATATGTTGATGATATTATATTTGCAGCCTCGACCCAAACATTATCGGATGAGTTTGGGACACTCATGTCTTCCAAGTTTAAGATGTCAATGATGGGAAATGTATCATTCTTCTTAGGTCTTCAGATATCTCAGAGTCCCAGAGGCATCTTTATCAATCAATACAAGTATGCCCTTGAATCGCTAAAGAAGTATAAGATAAAATCTTGTGACCCTGTGGATACTCCAATGGTGAAAAAATCTAAGCTTGATGCAGATCCGCATGGAGTTGCCGTTGATCTGACACTTTATCGTGGAATGATAGGTACTCTTCTGTATATCACAGCCAGTCGACCTGATCTTCAGTTTGCTATATGTATGTGTGCTAGGTATCAAACTAGGCCTACTGAGTTACACTTAGCTACTGTTAAAAGGATCTTTCGATATCTTAAAGGAACCATTAATCGGGGAATTTGGTATTCGAAGGACTCTACTATTGCACTAATGGCATATGCAGATGCGGATCACGCGGGTTGTCAAGATACAAGGCGTAGCACGAGTGGAACTTTGCAACTACTAGGAGATCGACTAATCAGTTGGGCATCGAAAAGGCAGAAAAGCGCTGCAATTTCAAGTACGGAAGCAGAATACATAGCTATGTCCGGTTGCTGTGCTCAAATTCTTTGGATGAGATCGCAATTAACCGACTATGGTCTAGGTTTCAACAAAATTCCGATGTACTGTGACAACAAGAGTGCAATTGCCTTATCCTGCAACAACGTTCAATTCTCCTGGTCGAAGCACATTGACATTCGCTGCCACTTCATCGAGGAGCAAGTGGAAAATGGAGTAATCGAGCTTTACTTTGTCCGATCTGAGTATCAATTGGCGGATATTTTCACGAAGGCTTTAGATCGCGCTCGAATTGAATTTTTGGCCGACAAGCTAGGAATGAGAACTTTCTCGCCTGAGACTCTAAAGGAACTAGCAGATGAAGCGAAAGAATAGTGGTGGTAAAACTATTCTCCGTATCCTTGGTGATCATCTGTATATATTGTTTATATTTTTATCCACAAAAGCAAAATACAAAAATATAAAACCATATAAAAACTATAAAAATTGAAAAATTCAGAAAAATCCAAAAATATTTTTACTTTATTTTTCAAAGGCATGTCCTTTGGTACGATAATATTTACGGCCTTAGAAATGTCGATTAATATTGACACGGCGCCATAAATAGAGTTCGTACATAAGTTGTAAATATTTCATAAAACATGCCTAAATGGCTTGTAGTTAGTTCTGACTGCAACTCGGTTTTCACATTAAAGTCAGGTATTTCTTATTAAAGCTTTGGCTAACAACGGGAATTAATTTTCTCGGGCAAGGTTTACTTTAAAACCTTGTAAGGGATCAAGTTTATTTATAACTTGGTCTAACACAAATCAATGTACGTTTCAGTGCATTTATTTGTTAAAACAAGAGAAGTCTTGTTTTTATGAAGCTATCACCTCTACAACCATAGCAATCTACAATTGGTATCTACATACACGACGATGCGACTACTCAACCGACGACTACAGCTCTTTCAATAGAACACGGGTCAACAATTGAGGGGGAGCAATTGTCAAGCATTCAGAATCTTCGATGCCGAACGTGCCAAGCTCACTAACTGGTGTCAAGACAACAATACCAATCGTACATTTGGTGTCAAGAGATGACTTCAGACGTGACGAGGCGACCAACATATGTTGACAAGAACCATTTGTTCTTATCATATGATGTTCTCATCTATCAGTCCAACCTTGTCAATTCTTTTCTAATATGGTGAATATGTGATCATGTTACAAATCGGTATTATATCTCATATGTTTGATATCATGAAGATAAAATGGACCTGCATTTTTCTTCCCAAAACCTTTGTTAAAACTTCGTTAAAACAATTGATATTAAAAACATCGATTGGGTTAATATTTTTAATATGGGGGAGAAAATGTGATTTAATATGGGATATTATCACAAATGGTTTGACTTAATGTGCTGGCTCATCCCGACATATGCGAAATGTTTTCGAATATCGTGGCATATGTTAAGGGGGAGAAAAATGGATTTGCATATCAAAATGGATTTTCATGGTGACATATACTTACCCAAAACCCATTTATTTCACGACGATGAAGATTGTGGTGACATAAGGATGGTAGGATAGGTTAAGTCCTATGGTTCTTCCAGAACCGGAGGAATATTCCCAAGGACATTCCATAGCTAGAAATAGTAGTCCTTAGGAAAGTTGGAGAAAGATTGTGAACGTAGCTGAATGCCGACCAAGTACTTAAGTTAGCACTGGAACAATCGCAACAAGGTGTTAGTTATGACGTATTGGTAAGCATTGAAGGGGTTGAAGAATGAAAAAGAATTGTAAAGATAAAGGGTGTAAAGAAAGAAGCCCTCCTTACAACCTTAGGCAGAAACCGGGTCAATACATATGCTATAGAGATCATTTTTAATGATTCTTGATATTGAAGATAGACATCATGGACCCAGTGATGCAATGCACAACCCATCCCAGATAACTCAGATATCTCTCAAAAGATATTTGTTTTAATCACACGGAGATCAACACGTTATCTATCAATTTATTCACTCTGAGTAAATTGGTATTGAAAAGGTGGCACTCCTCTCCAGCCTCCGATCACTAAAATCCAAAGTGCACGATCGAGTCTAGAGCCATTTTAGATCATCAAATATCTCATTAGGACACACTTTCATATTTCCTTGCTTCTTCACACACTGTGAAAAGTAAAAAAGATCTTAAGAGTCCTACGCAAAATCTTCATGATCTTGCCTGAACATCCGAGTAATACGAAAGTATTTACAATGAAGATGGAAATCCTTCTTGAGCGAATATCAAAAAGCTCATGGTAGGTGACTTGTGTGATTCTTTATGAATCAAGCTTGTGATAACTAGAAAGCAACAGTGGTTTAATTCTTAACTGAACTTAAACACGTTCCAGGCCTCTACGCAAAATCTCAGTGATCTTGCCAGAACACTCAGAGTGATACCTTAGTGTTCACAGTGATGAGTGGAAATCCTTCTAGTGTTAACCTCAAATAGCACTTGGTAGGTAACTTGCAAGATTCTATACGAATCAAGCTCGTGACAACTGGAAAGCAACGATGGTGCGATTCTTTAATGAATCAAACTTGTTCCAGGAATCAGAATTGACGGCTTCAATCATGCGGATAATTTTATCCAAATGATTCACTCTATACGTTCGCAGTCAGCTTTGGACGGTCGAGTAAAGAGAACGGGTTTACCCGCGAAATCTTGTCAAGGAGATTTTTAATTAAATCTACCTGCCACAAGTACGATATTTTATATCGTCCAACGGTCTTCGCCGACCGGAGGTAAAATGCTACCGAATTAGAATGAAATGTTCAAAGCTATTTCGTTCGTGTCTACTTATGTTGCGGCATTTGAAGACGGTGGCGTTACGGGATCCAAGAAGAAGTCGTCCCCGCATGCTTATACTTTATGCACTTAATACCTCATCTAATTCAAGAAAGCCTAAAAGTTAAGTCTTCCGCTGTATCAAACTCTGAAGCTTTCAAGAATTACTAAGGTATAAGTATGTGGGACGTGAGGTCACGAAGAGGCGAAGATCACAAGTGATGGATACACGAGATCAAGGTAAGAGATTAATGATCGAGACTGATATCAATGATCACATCAGCATGTTCACCTGAAAAGAAAAAGAAAAGAAAGACGAAGACTACGAGCTCAAGACAAGCATAGTATGCTAGGTTTATTTCATTATTGTAACTCGGGTAACGCCCTTGTTTGGAGTGACCTCCCTTAGGGGGAGATTGTTGGAAATACGTTTTTACGTATTTAGGAAGATTCGGTCACTCCGACAATATATTAAGTAGTAGCTCGTAGTCTAGATATCTTTATTAAACAAACAAATTCAAGCCTAGCCTACAACATGTGTAGGCCGGCCCAACATTGTAAGCCCAAGCCCATCACAAGGCTTCGGTATATAAACCCTCTCCTTTGATGGAGAGGGTGTGTGTTCTTCATTTTTACACATAGTGAAAAAGTGTTTTTCTTTCACTTTCTCTCTCTAAGTGTGTGTGTTCTCACCATCTCTCTATCTCTTTCTCTCTCTAAAAACATATGAAAGATTTACATATTCTACAGTTTATGATGTATATGCTGATGAAATGCCGCATATTGAGCATTCTGAACCTAATTATGACAAACATGGGATGGAAAAGAGTGATCGAAATACCACTTCTGATTCATCCGATGTGAGTCGTAATGGGGGAGAAAGTGTTCAAAATGCTAAACATCATGATAATTGTATTATAACTGCTTCATTGAATGCTTCTGATTCCAAGATTAGAAAGCTCGAAACGATTGTAGCTCAACAATCAAAAGATCTTGAGCATGCCAAATTAGAATTTTCCAAGAAAACGGAAAAATTTGAAACATATTTTGAAAAACTTGAAAAGTCAAACGTTGTTCTTGAAAGAAAATTGGATCAAAAAGTTTTAGATTCTAAAGCTAAAAAGGGTAATCTTTTGAAACAAATTCAACTGTTGGAATCTAAGTTGGCATCCCAAGATAGATTGCTCAAAGAGAATGAGACTTTAAAAGCTCAAGTTCAGGAAAAGGTCTTTGTTATAGCTGCGCTGAAAAATGAGTTGACGAAAACTAAAGGAACTAGTGTGGACACTAAGCTTGAAAAACCATCAATCTTGGGGAAACCGCATAAAAATCAGTTCATCAGACAACCGACCGTCAGACAACCTACTTCATTTAGATCCGAGTGACCTCAATCCTCGAGACCGCGGTTTGTCTCCCAAGTTGAGTAGGTTCATCTTTCTAGACCAGTCACTCCAGCAACTAGGCCCAATGTGACCAAAATAGCTTTAGCAAGACCTAATCACATGATTGCCTCTAGTTTCTCTAAAAATACCAAGACCACGTCTAGAACTAGTTCAAATGACGTTTGCCATAAATCTGGTCTAAGGGAAGCTAAGGAAAAGACACATGTAAGAGATAACAATGTCAAACCTATTCAGATGCCTTCTAGATTACCCAACACTGCTAACGGTAGCATGTCATCTCCTAGGAGCATCGATCAATCATCTAGGAATTACTCGGACATTAAATATGCTACTTGTAAAACATGTAGAAAATGTGTCTTTACGGCAAATCATGTCTCTTGTGTCAAGAAATTACTTAATTAAACTCTCGTGCTAGACTTAAATCCCAGTGGATAGCTAAAATCAAACCCATTGGTAAAGTTTGGCGCCCCACTGGTAGAACTTTCACTCTTGTAGGAAACGAGTGCCCTTTAACTAGGATAGTCTTGGATTCTACTAAGACTACTAGGGAGGAAATTGATAAAGATGATATTTCACTTAAGCCTAAACTTAAGGTTTTCTATAAAAGGAAATGTTTGCCAGCTAAAACAAGTGAATCATCTACTCAGGTCGCCTCTGACACAAGTAAAGTCAACTGTGAACCCCCACGTGCTTCTAAAATTGATATCACTAACCCATGTCAGAGCATGCAAATTCCTAATGAGAATGCAGGTACCAAAGTTGATGTTCCAAAAGAACGAAGCGGTCCAATCGTTGTATACCGTTCAACTAAGGACACTCTTAGAGTTTGGTTGCTGAAGAAGCAGATATCGGAGAAACAAGTGTCTCAAGGGATTCATGGTTAAGCTTACCAAAATGGCTTACAGTCAAATCACAGTCTGTGACCCGAACCTCAAATAAAGGAAAGTTTATCTCCGATGATAAACTTATCCTCAAAAACGAGAAATTAAATTTTCTCGGACATGAGCTAAATTTAAAACTATTCAAAGTTTTTAAGTTCGTGTACAAGGCTCATCGTTAAATGTCAGACGATGACCCGATCTTCAAATAAAGGAAAGTTTATCGCCGATGATAAACTTATCCTCACAAACGAGAAACTAAAATTTCTCGGACACGAGCTATCATTAAAATTATTCAAAGGTTTTAAGCTCGTGTAAAAGGCTCATCGTTAAATGTCAGACGATGACCCGATCTTCAAATAAAGGAAAGTTTATCGCCGATGATAAACTTATCCTCACAAACGAGAAATTAAAATTTCTCGGACACGAGCTATCATTAAAATTATTCAAAGGTTTTAAGCTCGTGTAAAAGGCTCATCGTTAAATGTTAGACGATCACCCGATCTTCAAATAAAGGAAAGCTTATCGCCGATGATAAATAATAAAGCATTTTCATTGGGTTCTTATTAATTCTCTCGATATCTTCTCGAATTGATCTCGGTCTAAAGTGGAATGATTTGTTCTTGGTTAATAAAAAGTGGTTGGTTTATTTATCTATTTTAAACTAATGACAAGAAATTAAGTGTCGAAGAGTAAAATCAAAGACTTAAATGATTACAGTGAAAAGACGAATTTGAAATTAAATGTTTGAAATCTTTAATTATTATCTTAGAAAAATAAATGGACATTCAATAAAACTAACACTTGGAAACTTTGTGAAAAATAAGAACTAAATTGGAATTTACTAAAAGAAAGTAAGAATGGAGTAAAGCAAAATAGGCTAAATCGGAATAAGGGGAAAAAGCATTCAATCGGAATACATTCCGATCGGGTGATCGGAATGCTTAGAAAAGCTAATGATCGGAATACGGGCAAATGACCCCAATCGGAATACTGTGAATTAGGCCAATCGGAATGTACTAAACTTCCCAATCGGAATAACGAAATTGGCATCAATCGGAATATAGGACAAAATGAGACAATCGGAATACACTAACACCCACCGTCGGAATATGAGACTCACCAATCTGAATATTAAAACCCTCTTCCGATCGGTCGATCGGAATAAAGGGGGGGGGGCTTTGGTCGGAAAACTCAATCGTAAAAGGGCTTTCCCTTTCCGAAATTGGTGCTAAACCGAGGCTAAAAGCAAGGAGATAAGCTTATTGAATAAGCTAACTCCCTAACAAACTCGAATCCAATAGTAAGCTGATCAAATAAGCACTAAAAACAACTTTGCTAAACTCAAAATAAACAACTTTTAAATCAAATCAATAAAAAGATGAACTTTTTATAAAACTTTAAAAAGTAAATAAACTAAATCAACCAATAAGCCAAAAAGAACAAGGATCTTAAAGCTTATTAGTGTATAAACTTAAGGAAACATAAAAAGTAATAAACTTTTTAAGCACAAATCATTGATGAACAACACGGATCATACGAGATTTGTACCAAAATCAATAAAAGTAAAAGAAAGGAAGGATGAGATTAAAGATTAAAAGATAAAACTTGAACTTGATTAATGAAAAGTAATACAAATGTTTTGATCTAGAAATGGAAAAAGATGAAATCTAGTGAGAGAAAGTTATAAACTTTCTCTCTCTAAAACTAGAGAAAATGAAAACTAAGCTAAGCTAAGTGTGTGAAAATTTGTGAAGTGAGGGCTTTATATAGGCGTGTGTATGGTGGTGATGGGCTTTTGATTGGGCTTTGATTTGGGCTTCTTTTTCTTCTTTCTTCTTAAGTCTTCGCGTATCTTTAAATAAACGTTTCCACTTTGGATTTGAGAAGTGTCGGTGAATTATTCCAACTCGTCTTATAATCTATTGTTTTATAGACTCGAGTTCTTCGACATATATGAATCTTCCATCTTTGGCTCTATTCTTCGATAAATCTTCAAATAGGCACAATGGTTTCAAATCTTCTGCATCTCTTGGACAATAGACTTCGTCTTGAGTCTTTTTCCTTGATAAAACCCGTGCAATCCCATGTTTTCTTCAATATTCATCCGGTTGCCTCTGAAAACACAATAAACACAAAAACCACGCATAATTCCAAACAAATGATATTAAATACGTGTTTTGGTCTTGTTTTAGCCAGAATTAAGTGGTAAAAAGATGGGTGTTTTCACACCTATCAAATCCCCTACACTTAACCATTGACATGCCCTCATGCAATGCTTAGTGACAAAGAACATTTACACTTTCCTCATAATCAATCAACCCTGGCCTTATTAATATACTACTAAACGAAAATGAAAATACTAAGAGAAATTTAAACTTTTAGAATAAACAGAAGGATGGAAATAACTTGCAAAGAGATCGAGGACTTACATTAGGGCTTCGGTGCTGCGAACATTTATCACCCTCAAGTTTCACGTTCCCCAAACTAAGCTTAAAAACGAGATCATTGTTATTATAAGTTAGCAATTCAAACATTTACACACATGGCTTAATTAAATGCTTAGACTCCCTTATTCCTAGGTATATCTCTTATATTTTATTCTTGTCTTAGAAGGATCATGAAGATGCATTTTTGGACTTATTTCGATAGTTAATTAGGCCGAAAGCAAAGTAGGACGATTTGATCAATAGTTAGCTAAAGGACAAAATCTCTTAAAACTGCTTCTCGGGATATCAAAAAGTTCATATCTTGGCATAACTTGGTTCGCGATTTGAGACCTTTCTCGGGCCGATATTTGGCATGTACTTCATACTTCATATCTTGAGAGACGTTCTTGAGATAATGGTCTTCTCATCGTAATAGAGTTTCTTCACTTGGAGACTTTTGAGGGGTACTCCAACTTTGTTGACCACGACTTCATGATTATTTCTTCAATCTCTAATTGGGATTTTGAGATACAACGATCCGCCTCCTTTTCGGACTTGGATCTATTTATCCTCATACCTTGTTAGGGTCTTTTCGGATAGACTTCTCCATGATCTTTATGGGAGTTGATTGCTTTTCGTCGTGAGTCTTGATCCTTCATATTGATTTTAGGAATAATGTTCTTCACATCACTTTTGGATCTTCAGCAATAAAATGGAATCCTCATGCCTTGTTAGGGCCTTTTCGGACTCGCCAATCTTCGCGCCCCGCTTCATAAGTTATGCCTTGTCTATGAACTCTTATCATTACCGAGCAACTTTTAAACGATCTTGGGCTAGAAGCTAAGTAACTTTTCAAATCGTACGACCTTACTTATTGTAGATAAATTATTAGCAAGTGATGGGAGAATAGGCAAATAATTACACCAAGTGAGCTTGCGCAAGAATACCGACTTATAATTGACTCTATCATTTCTCGTTCTCCACAATTTAAAATCTCAAGTAACGAGACTCGTGGATGCTTAGCCTAATAAACCAATTAAGGTCTACATGGTTAAGGATACTAGCTAGAATAAACTTAGATAAGTCTATTCGGGTTGAGTCAAAATAAACGCAACGGGCCTAATATGTCAAAGATTTCTAAACTAGCTACACCACTATATTAAAAAATTTGAATTTATTGCGGGATATATACATATGAAAGCAACGATAAAAATTTAAAAATTACGACTAAATGGCCAAAGTTAATTAAAAATTTGAAAAATGTTGAAAAAGATGATTTTCCGGTTAAATGAAGGCATTTTCATGGAAAAGTCCACTTAAAACTTCGATAGAAGTCCCCCCTACACTTAAGATAAACATTGTCCTAAATGTTTAAGCATGTGGGAAAAGTTTCCCCTACACTTATGACATTGTGCACGTTGGTTAACTCGAGTTAAGGAATAGACGACTAAAGTGATCAATTTCAAATGTGAGAATGAAGAAAATTGAATCACTTTAGTTGAGAGATAGAACCGGATTTCGGATAACACGGGAGCACGGTTCTTCAAAGTTTCCAAGAGTGCACTTATCCCTGTAATCACATCACCACACAAAAACAAACACCTATACAGGTCCCCCTACACTTAGGAGGTAAAAACATAAAAGGATAGATACTCGGGTTGCCTCCCGAGGAGCGCTTGTTTTTGATAACCGAGTCACGAGCCTGACTCGACCCAAATTCAGTTCATGGGGAACGTGGTGAGGGATGGAATCATCTCCTGAGAGATGTCCTCACCAAAGTACAACTTCAGACGCTGGCCATTCACCTTGAAATTGGGCCCATTTGGCTGAGAAAGCTCAATGGTCCCATACGGAAAGACGTTGGCGACGGTGAATGGACCAGACCAGCGGCTCTTCAACTTGCCAGAGAAGATCTTCAACCGAGAGTTGAAAAGTAAGACTTGATCACCAACGTGGAACTCTCGGTTCTTGAATTTTGCGTCATGGAGGATCTTCGTCTTCTCTTTGTAGATCATCGAGTTCTCATAAGCTTCATTCCTCAGTTCATTGAGCTCGTTGAGTTGAATCTTACGATGATCACCGACTTTGTTGATGTCGAAGTTAGCCCACTTTAAGGCCCAGTGCGCCTTATGCTCCAGCTCGATTGGAAGGTGGCATGCTTTACCGTACACAAGACGATAAGGTGTACAACCGATCGGGGTCTTGTAAGTAGTACGGAAAGCCCACAGAGCATCATCTAACTTATCGGCCCACGCGGCACGATGCTCTCCCACAGTACGCTCCAAAATTCGCTTCAATCCACGATTGGATATCTCGGCTTGCCCATTGGTTTGGGGATGATAGGCGGTGGAAAGACGGTGATTGACACCATACTTAGCCATGACTCTTGCAAATTGATCGTTGCAAAAATGAGTCCCGCGGTCAATGATAATAGCATGAGGAACGCCGAATCGAGCGAACAGCGATTTCAAAAAGTTACAAACCACCCTTGCATCATTAGTAGGTAAAGCTTTGGCTTCAACCCACTTGGAGACGTAGTCAATGGCAACAAGGACGTATTTGTTTCCTTTAGATGAAGGGAATGGCCCCATAAAGTCGATACCCCAAACATCAAAGATTTCACATTCTTGAATGAAATTCTGAGGCATCTCGTCTTTATGTGTGATCGTGCCTTGTTTTTGGCAAGCATCACATCGTTTAACCATCTCGTGAGCATCACGGTAGATGGTGGGCCAATAAAATCCTGAATCAAACACTTTTTTGGCGGTGTAGTTGGGACCAAAGTGACCACCAGTGGGTCCTTTGTGGCAAGCATCAAGGATTTCGAAAGCTGCCGGTCCATCAACACATCGGCGAATAATCAAGTCAGCACATTGTTTGAAAAGATACGGGTCATCCCAGAAGTAAGTCTTAATGTCTTTGAAGAACTTTTTCTTTTGCTGGGATGTTAACCCGTCAACGAGGATTCCACCCGCCAAGTAATTTGCAATGTCCGCAAACCACGGGGTTTCATCAGCAGTCGAGGTGATAGACATTAAGGTCTCCAGGGGAAAAGAATCATTGATTTCTTTGTTCGGATGATCCCCTTGGTAAGGATCCTCAAGTCTACTGAGATGATCCGCGGCTAGGTTTTCAGCTCCTTTTTTATCGCGAATTTCGATTTTAAATTCTTGGAGCAGCAAAACCCAGCGAAGAAGTCTTGGTTTGGAATCTTGCTTTGTCAACAAGTACTTCAACGCGGAATGATCGGTATACACAATTGTGGTGGAAAGGACAAGATAGGGGCGAAATTTTTCAAAGGCATAGACAACGGCTAAAAGCTCTTTTTCGGTTGTCGTTAATGCAATTGTGCCCCCGTCATTGTCTTGCTAGCGTAATGGATTGGTTGGAAGTGTTTGTTCACTCTTTGTCCCAGAACCGCTCCAATAGCAAAATCACTAGCATCGCACATCAACTCAAAGGGTAGCTCCCAATTAGGGGTAACCAAGACGGGTGCCTTAGTTAGCTTATCCTTAAGCGAGTTGAAGGCTTCAAGACACTCTTTGGAGAAGATAAAAGGAGTATCTTTTTCCAAGAGGTGGGTCATCAGGCGAACGATTTGAGAAAAATCTTTGATGAATCGACGGTAGAAGCCCGCATGACCCAGAAAACTTCTCACACCCTTCACGGTTGAAGGTGGAGGAAACTTTGCGATAACATCGACTTTAGCACGGTCTACTTCAAGACCGGCTTTCGAGATCTTATGTCCAAGCACGATGCCTTCTTTTACCATAAAATGGCATTTTTCCCAATTCAGAACTAGGCGAGTGTCTTCGCACCGCTTGGGCATACGTTCCAAATTGGCAAGGCAAGAAGAGAAGGAATCCCCAAAGACCGAGAAATCATCCATGAAGACTTCCATGGTTTGTTCAACCATGTCATGGAAGATAGCTAACATGCATCTTTGAAAAGTCCCGTGCGCATTACATAGGCCAAAAGGCATTCTTTTGTAAGCAAATGTGCCATAGGGACAAGTGAATGTAGTCTTCTCTTGATCTTGGGGATCGATGGGTATTTGGAAATAACCCGAGAAACCATCAAGAAAGCAGTAATATTCATTACCCGCTAAACGTTCAAGCATTTGGTCCATAAAAGGTAGAGGGAAATGATCCTTTCTCGTGGCATCATTGAGTTTGCGGTAGTCTATACAAACTCTCCACCCAGTAACGAGGTGAGTGGAAATCAACTCGTTGTGTTCATTGGGAACAACGGTTATTCCGCCCTTCTTGGGCACACAATGGATTGGACTAACCCATGGTGAATCCGAAATAGGGTAAATCATACCCGCATCAAGAAGTTTGATAACCTCTGTTTTGATGACTTCATGGATTTTTGGATTCACCCTTCGTTGGCTTTGAATAGTGGGCTTAAAGTCGTCCTCTATGAGAATTTTGTGTGTGCAGAAGTGAGGATCAATTCCACGAATATCAGAAATCTTCCAAGCAATAGCTGTTTTATGCTTTTTCAACACGTTGATAAGTCGGGCTTTTTCTTCTTCCTTTAGGTCCTTAGCAATGATGACTGGCGACTTTTTCTCTTCTTTAAGGAATACATACTCGAGATGGGGCGGCAACTCCTTAAGTTCTAAATCCGGAGGATTTTCGACGGGAGGCGTATTCGAAGTTGGAGTATCGATAGCAATGATCGTGGGAGATGGAGGCGAAGGATTGTCTTCGAAGAGAAGATTGTCAAAGAAATTCATGTCTTCATCCCCATCGATAGGAGAATCATTAGTAGCTAAATTCACATCTCCCATGGTGTCTTCAAGATTGTTCCAAAATAAATCACTATCTCCAAATAGAGACAACGATGAATCAATAGAGGACACGGTCTCAACATTGGGAAGAGAGGTAGGAATACTTTTGCAAGCATCATTAAAGTGTTCTTCACAAGCCTCATCAAGAACGTCAATACAATTAACGCTCTTATATGAATAAGGCTGTTTAGACAACTTTCCCATGTTGAAGACTACTTTATCATCACCCACTCTCATGATAAGCTCACCGGCTTCAACATCAATAAGAGTGCGACCGGTCCTCAAGAATGGACGTCCAACAATTAGTGGCACACGGGGGTCCATCTCGTAGTCGACGACAACAAAATCAGCAGGGAAGGTGAATTTGTCGACTCCTACAATGACGTCTTCGGCTATCCCCACTGGATAAGCAACCGTACGGTTAGCTAATTCCAAAGTCATTTTAGTGGGGACTAGCTCTGGGAGAGATAATTGCTTCCAAACGCTTAGAGGCATTAGATTGATACTGGCACCTAGATCGTCTAGGGCCATGCAATTCTCTACTCCCGGGAAATTGCAAGGGATAAGCAAACGACCCGGATCACCAAGCTTGATTGGCAATTTCCTTAAGAGTACTGCAGAGCAATTCTCATTAAGTTGGGTGTTGGCAATGTCGAGGAGCTTTTCCTTGTCGCTCAGAAGATCTTTAAACATTTTTGCGTATTTAGGCATGTGAGCGAGAGCCTCAGCAAAGGAGATATTGAAATTCAGTTGTTTGAACATTTTAAGGAAATTCGAAACCTAAATATCGTCCTTGCTTTTGAGCTTCTCTTTCCTCAACCTAGATGGATAAGGTATATTGGAAGAAGAGGAAGGCTTTGGAAGAATAGGATCACTCACATCCTTGGGTGGAGGAGGGGTAGAAGGAAGAGGTGGAGAAATTGGGGAAGGAGAAGGATGAGGAATAGGAGCAGGTGACTCGTTCTCCTTAGTCACAACCACCGGTGGAGGTATAGGAAGCTCGGGTTCCTTGGTACCTTTACCACTTCGAGTAGTGATTGCTTTCATCTCCCCTCTTGGATTTGCAACGGTGTTACTCGGAAGAGTACCCGAAGAAGAGGGTTGATTACCTTGGAAGAAACTAGCCATCATGTTCCTCAAGTCATTCGTTTGACTATCCATAGTGTTCTTCATATCAGCTCTCAGATCATTCCCTTGTTTCATCAGGTCTGCTTTCAAGTTGCACACTTCTTGTTGGAGATTATCCACGATCACATCGTTAGTCCTCATGTAGGTTCCAATGTCTTGATGTGATGCGGGGGTTTGGTTGGAAGGAGCAGTGTATGCGAGTGGTTGATAAGCAGGTTGCTGGTAAACTTGGGTGTTTCGTTGAGGTGGTTGTTGCTGCTTGTGAGGAGGGATGTATGGTGTACGAGTTTGTTGTTGTTGAGGAGGGCGGTTGAGGTTTTGTTGTTGGTTTTGGTTGTTAGGATTAAAACCAGGTGGTGAGAGATAGTTGTTGGAACGGTAGCTAAGCAAGTTACGGTCACCTTGAGGTTTTGCTTGATAAGCAGGTTGAGGATAGGTGCCATATGCCGCATTCACATTTTCAGCAGGGTAGTCTTGGGTGGCGGTACAAGTGGTGTAAGAGTGAGGACCACCACATATCTCACAAGGTTGGCTGACAGCGTTCACTTGAGCGTTTTTGGCGTTGTTGCTGTTGTTGTTGCTGACGGTGTGGGTGACAAGCGATTCAAGAAGCGTAGTGATTTTGTCCAATCGCTTGTCGCTGTCACTTGTGCTAGCACTAGCGACATTGGTCCGAACACTCTTGGTTTGCACACGAGATTTATTCTCAATGATGTCCCAAGCAGCATTGGAAGTCTTAGCCAATAGATTACCCCCCGAGGCACTGTTCAGTGAATCTTGGTCACTCATGCTTAAACCATTGTAAAAAGTATTAATTTGATGTACTTTGGTAAAACCATGTTGTGGGCATTTTCTTAAAAGATCTTTAAAACGATCCCAAGATTCACTGAACGACTCATCGTACTTTTGTTCAAAATTTATGATTTCATTCCGCAAAGCGGTAGTACGAGAGGGTGGGAAAAAGTAATTGATAAACTTTGTTTCCAAATCCGTCCATGAGAGAATACTCTGTGGCGGTTCCTTAGCAAGCCAATGTCGGGCTTGTCCCTCTAAAGAAAAGGGAAAAAGTTGTAACCTGATAACCTCTTGTGGAACACCATTGAATTTGACCGTGTTGGTGAGTTGCAAGAATCTCTTGATATGGTCGTGTGGATCATCAATGGTTCGTCCCAAGAATGGTTGAGCGGAGACCATCTGGATAAAGACTGATTTTAGCTCGAAATTGTTGGCGGCAATTGGTGGTATAACAATTGGGTCAGTGTTGCCATCTACATGAGCTTGCAGCAATTCAATCATCGGGCGATTATCCGGAAGGGGCTCATTGTGGTTGTTATTGTTCATGTTGTTGAAAGGTGGGTTGTTGTTGTTATTATTGTTTGGAGGTGGTACACCGGCCATGTCTAAGTGATCGAGAGGCTCGGGCTCTTGATATGACGTGGATCGAGTGCGCATACACCTGCAAAAGAACTAACAAGGCAAAAACAATACAAAAATATTTTTTTTGGTTTTTAATTTTTTTTTTTTTTTGTATTTTTGAAAATTTTATATTTTTTAGGATTTTTTGAAACTTTTATGAAAAAGTAACGTTCACGGGGAACGGATCCCAAAATCCAAGTTCTCACAAAAAACTTTTGATCTTAACGAGAAGAGCCGGCAGCGGCGCCATTTTAATAAAGCATTTTCATTGGGTTCTTATTAATTCTCTCGATATCCTCTCGAATTGATCTCGGTCTAAAGTGGAATGATTTGTTCTTGGTTAATAAAAAGTGGTTGGTTTATTTATCTATTTTAAACTAATGACAAGAAATTAAGTGTCGAAGAGTAAAATCAAAGACTTAAATGATTACAGTGAAAAGACGAATTTGAAATTAAATGTTTGAAATCTTTAATTATTATCTTAGAAAAATAAATGGACATTCAATAAAAACTAACACTTGGAAACTTTGTGAAAAATAAGAACTAAATTGGAATTTACTAAAAGAAAGTAAGAACGGAGTAAAGCAAAATAGGCTAAATCGGAATAAGGGGAAAAAGAATTCAATCGGAATACATTCCGATCGGGTGATCGAAATGCTTAGAAAAGCTAATGATCGGAATACGGGAAAATGACCCCAATCGGAATACTGTGAATTAGGCCAATCGGAATGTACTAAACTTCCCAATCGGAATAACGAAATTGGCATCAATCGGAATATAGGACAAAATGAGACAATCGGAATACACTAACACCCACCGTCGGAATATGAGACTCACCAATCTGAATATTAAAACCCTCTTCCGATCGGTCGATCGGAATAAAAGGGGGGCTTTGGTCTGAAAACTCAATCGGAAAAGGGCTTTCCCTTTTCGAAATTGGTGCTAAACCGAGGTTAAAAGCAAGGAGATAAGCTTATTGAATAAGCTAACTCCCTAACAAACTCGAATCCAATAGTAAGCTGATCAAATAAGCACTAAAAACAACTTTGTTAAACTCAAAATAAACAACTTTTAAATCAAATCAATAAAAAGATGAACTTTTTATAAAACTTTAAAAAGTAAATAAACTAAATCAACCAATAAGCCAAAAAGAACAAGGATCTTAAAGCTTATTAGTGTATAAACTTAAGGAAACATAAAAAGTAATAAACTTTTTAAGCACAAATCATTGATGAACAACACGGATCATACGAGATTTGTACCAAAATCAATAAAAGTAAAAGAAAGGAAGGATGTGATTAAAGATTAAAAGATAAAACTTGAACTTGATTAATGAAAAGTAATACAAATGTTTTGATCTAGAAATGGAAAAAGATGAAATCTAGTGAGAGAAAGTTATAAACTTTCTCTCTCTAAAACTAGAGAAAATGAAAACTAAGCTAAGCTAAGTGTGTGAAAATTTGTGAAGTGAGGGCTTTATATAGGCGTGTGTATGGTGGTGATGGGCTTTTGATTGGGCTTTGATTTGGGCTTCTTTTTCTTCTTTCTTCTTAAGTCTTCACGTATCTTTAAATAAACGTTTCCACTTTGGATTTGAGAAGTGTCGGTGAATTATTCCAACTCGTCTTATAATCTATTGTTTTATAGACTCGAGTTCTTCGACATATATGAATCTTCCATCTTTGGCTCTATTCTTCGATAAATCTTCAAATAGGCACAATGGTTTCAAATCTTCTGCATCTCTTGGACAATAGACTTCGTCTTGAGTCTTTTTCCTTGATAAAACCCGTGCAATCCCATGTTTTCTTCAATATTCATCCGGTTGCCTCTGAAAACACAATAAACACAAAAACCACGCATAATTCCAAACAAATGATATTAAATACGTGTTTTGGTCTTGTTTTAGCCAGAATTAAGTGGTAAAAGAATGGGTGTTTTCACACCTATCAATAAACTTATCCTTATTAACGAGAAATTAAATTTTCTCGCACACGAGCTATTATTAAAATTATTCAAAGGTTTAAGATCGTGTAAATGGTTCATTGTTAAATGTCAGACAATGACCCAGACTTCAAATAAAGGGGAGTTTATCTTTAAATGATAACTCACCCTCGTAACGAGAAATTAATTTTTCTCGGTCATGAGCTTGTACTAAAACATTCCAAGTTTTAAGCTTATAAAGTAAAGTTTATCTTTTAAATAAGAGAACTTTTCTTCTTAACGAGAAATTCATCTTTCTCGGTCATGAGCTTTACGTTAAAACATTCAAAGTTTTCAAGCTCATGAACACGATTTCTAAGTAAATGTCAACTTAGGACTCGTTCTTCAATTAAAAGGAAAGTTTATCGCCGATGGTAACTTATCCTTAACAATGGGAAGTTAACAACTTCTCGGACTTGAGCTCGTTTTGTAAGATATGCAGCATCTTAAGCTCAAGTAATTGATTTTCAAAACTTTGAACACAATTTTTCAAGAATTTTTCAAAAGCTTTTCTAACTCTTTCAAAATTGTGTGTTCAAAAATGTTTTGATAAACAGAGCATGTCTTTTGGAATCAATAATATTTACGATCCTAGAAATGTCGTTCAATAATGACACGGGGTTGTAAATAAAGTTTGAGCAGAAGTTTAAATGCTTTAAAACATGCTCAAAATGGCTTGCTATTATTTCAGATAGTAACCCGCTTTTCATATTAAAGTCAAGCATTTCATCGGAAAGCTTTGACTCAACAACGGGAATTAATTTTCTCGGGCATGGTTTACTTTATAACCTTGTAAGGGATTGTGTTTACGTAATAACACAATCTAACACGAATATATGTACATTTCAGTGCATTTATTTGTTAAAACAAGAGAAATCGTGTTTTTATGAAGTTATCATCTCCACCAATCATAGCAATTTATAATTGATATCTACATACTCGTTGATGCAACTACTCAAACGGCGACTACAGCTCTTTCGATAGAACACGAGTCAACAATTGAGGGGGAGCAATTGTCCAGCATTCAGAATCTTTGATGCCAAAACTGCCAAGTTCACATATTGGTGTCAAGACAACGATATCAATCGTACACATGATGTCAAGATATAACTTCAGACATGACGAGGCGACCAACACTCGTGAACAAGAACCATGTGATTCTATCATATGACGTTCTCCATCATCCAGGTCCAACCTCGTAAATTGCTAATCTTGTGAACACATTATCATATATGATCTTTGCACGTGATAAATCCCTTACACTTGTGTTTAAAAGGTATTTAATTTACGTTTCAAGTATACCCTCATTAATTTGAGGGGGAGCTTGTGTCAATAATGGAGATAACTGGATTTGCATTTTTCTTCCCAAAATTTCTTAAAACCTTATTAAATCAATTGATATTAAAAACATCGATTGGGTTAATATTTTTAATATGGGGGAGAAGATGTTATTTAATAATGAGATCAATCAATTTAATGGTTTGACTTAATGTGCTGGCTCATCCCGACATGTGCGATATGTTTTCGAATATCGTGGCATATGTTAAGGGGGAGCAAAATGGATTTGGATATCAAAATGGATTTCATGGTGACATATACTTACCCATAACATCTTAATTCACAACGGTGACGATTGTGGTGACATAAGGATGGTAGGATAGGTTAAAGTCCAATGATTCTTCTAGAACCGGAGGAATCTTCCCAAGGACATTCCATAGCTAGAAATAGATGTCCTTAGGAAAGATGGGTAAAGATTGTTAACGTAGTTGAATGCCGAACAAGTACTTAAGTTAGCACTGGAAAAATCAAAACAAGGTGCTAATTATGATGTATTGGTAAGCATTGAAGGGGTTGAAGAATGAAAAAGAATTGTAAAGATAAAGGGTGTAAAGAAAGTAGCCCTCCTTACAACTTAGGCAGAAACCGGGTCAATTCTTATGCTATTGAGATCATTTTTAATGATTCTTGATATTGAAGATAGACATCATGGACCCAGTGATGCAAGGCACAACCCATCCCAACTAACTCAGATACCTATTAAAAGATATTTGTTTTAATCACACGGAGACAACGCATTATCTATTGATTTATTCACTCCGAATAAATTGGTATTGAAATGGTGGCACTCCTCTCCAGCCTCCGATCACTAAAAAATCCAAAATGCACGATCGAGTCTAGAGCCATTTGAGATCATCAAATATCTCATTAGGACACACTTTCATAATTCCTTTCTTCTTCACACACTGTGAAAAGTAAGAAAGTTCTTAAGAGTCCTACGTAAAATCTTCATGATCTTGCCCGAACATCCGAGTAATATGAAAGTATCTACAATGAAGATGGAAATTCTTAATGAGCGAACATCAAAAAGCTCATGGTAGGTGACTTGTGCGATTCTTTATGAATCAAGCTTGTGATAACTGGAAAGCAACAGTGGTTTAATTCTTAACTGAATTAAACACGTTCCAGGCCTCTACGCAATATCTTAGTGATATTGCCAGAACACTCAGAGTGACACTCTTTAGTGTTCACGGTGATGAGTGGAAATCCTTCTAGTGTTAACATCAAATAGCACTTGGTAGGTAACCTGCAAGATTCTATATGAATCAAGCTAGTGACAACTGGAAAGCTACGATGGTGCGATTCTTTAATGAATCAAACTTGTTTCAGGAACATGAATTGACGGCTTCAATCAGGAGGATAACTTTATCCAAATGATTCACTCTTTACGTTCGCAGTCAGCTTTGGACGGTCGAGTAAAGAGAATGGGTTTACCCGCGAAATCTTGTCAAGAAGGTTCTTAATTGAAACTACCTGCCACAAGTACGATATTTAATATCGTCCAACGGTCTTCACCGAACGGAGGTAAAATGCTACCGAATTAGAATGAAATGTTCAAGGCCATTTCATCCGTGTATATGTTTTGTTGCTAACTGTCTTATGCAGCGTAACAAGAAGGAGGCACTGCGGTGTACAATCCAAAAGAAGTCGTCACCACATGCTTATACTACATACACTTAATATTTCAACAAATTCAAGAAAGTCTGAAAGTCAAGTCTTCTGATGTATCAAACTCTGAAGCTTTCAAGAATTTATAAAGGTAGAAGTATGTGGAACATGAAGTCACGAAGAGGCAAATATCAAAAGTGATAAATGCACAAGGTCAAGGCAAGGAAACATGCTCAAGAATAAAGTCAAAGATCACATCAAGCATATTCACAAGAACAAGATCGAAGACTCAAGCATAGTATGCTAGGTTTAAGATTTGGTAAAATCGTGTGACCTCCCTTAGGGGGAGATTGTTGGAAATACGTTTTTCCAAGGAAAGTCTCGGTCACATCATTGTTAGCATAGATCACGAGCTATAGACTATTTAGGACATTGTAATTTGGAGTGACCTCCCTTAGGGGGAGATTGTTGGAAATACGTTTTTACGTATTTAGAAAGGATCGGTCACTCTAATTATATATTCAAGTTTTAGGCTCGTGATCCAGTATGTAAACAGTATAGCCCATATAGCCCACATGTAGGGTGGGCTATATATACCCCTTCCTAGCATGTTATGAGGGGTTGGTCATTTGTTGTTTGACACTTTTCATCAATACATCTTTCTTTCTCTCTCAACCTCCCATTTTCTCTCCTTTCTCTCTCTAGTTCATCTTATTCTTCTTTCTTCTCCATCTCCAGCTTTAGATAAATCAAACATTGCACAATCCTAAGGATATATGATTCTACATTGGGAATCTGCACAAACACCACCAAACCAAGAAAATACACTTCAAACTTGTATAAGTAGCCAATAAGCTGTTGTCAAGCAGCTTATTGGTGAACTTATATAAGAAGTGAGCTGTTAAACTACAACAAGGATATCTAGTAACTTCTGCAAATCTTTTTGAGAAACAAACCTTTTTCAAAATCTTTGAAAACTTCAAGTGTAACCAAAAATACTAACACAAACCTGAATCAAATAGACATCCACTTTCACTTCCTTGTTCTATGAAATCAGCATTGTAGGTCTTAGAAAGATTTAACCAAAAAAACTTTCTTGAATTAAAAACTTTTAAAAACATAAAACTAATTTGCAAGAAAATTAAATATTACACTACTAAAAAAATTAAAAGGAACTCAGTTATTGCATCAAAATCAAAACTTTCATTTTCATTACTCATTAAAATCTTTTACAAAAAACTTGAACAAAACCAAATGTCACAAGTCGACATGGTTTTATACTAGCTAAGGAATTTTCTAGAATACAGAAAAGATAGAAACCATAATCAATACAATTCCTAATCTACCCTTGAAGGTTAGATTCTTTTTGTGGTCTTCAATAATCTGCCAATGCCATGTGGTTGATGAGGACATGCAAGATGCATCATGGTCGTCCAAAAGTGAGTAGCCTCCAAGGAATCAATACAATCCGTGGATGGAATTGGTGCTTTTTTTTGCTTGTTAATATGGGAGCAGGGGACCTCGTGTATGGGGTCCTGAGTGAGCTGGTGGGTGTTTTGAAGATTAGGAAATGATGTCGACATGTCTAATTAAGGTTCTAGAAAAAGGTGGGGCAAACCCCTTTGGTTTGTGATAATTATGGTTTAGGGTTTATAGGAGATTAGAGGGAAAAGATTAGGGGTGATGGGTTAACAGTGTCTGTTTAGCGCTTGTTTTTGTTAAAAAACAATATTTTAAAACGTGTTGTTAAAATAAAACAGGGTATGTGAGAGTTTGGGTACCGGATCAAAGAAAATAGGTGGGTTATCATGACGTGTCAGGTGGGGATTGGATGTTTAGGTTTGGATGTTTATTAATTTTGTTCCCCTGTTTTCCAAATCTTGTGCATTAAAATTTTTCAGCTTATAACTCAAGTTTCCATTGTAATGAAGTTTGTATTATCACACTTTTGGCACAAATAACTTTTGCAAAGTTATATCAAGGACTTTTCTTGCAATTTCTTCATATTCCAAGGACCAATAATGTAATTTCTCATCATTTTAAGGACCCATATGAAATTATTGAGTTTTGAAAGGGTTTTAAAATGACAAGTCTTCAAAAGTTGAGGGACCAATCTTGCCAAATCTTTAAACTTCAAGGACTTCTATGGAAAATCATGATTTGGGTCCGGTTCTTTGTGCGGCTTCGTTTCCCGTGTTCGTTATTGCTTGATTCTTGTAATCTTTTGTTGATTTCACGATATCCGTACCTAAAATACACAATGAACAAACACAAGCATATATTTGGGTATTTTGATGATATTTTAAGCGTTTTAAGCCTGATTTGGACGATGAGACTATGTATAATTGCAGTCTCATCACTCCCCCATACTAAACCATTGTCGTGCCCTCACGTAATGCTAGAATTAAGTATCGTACCACTTCCAAAATTCATTTTATGATGACATTTATTGAAGACATAAACTTAAATAAACTACTACACGTGTTTTAGACATAATGTATTGTTTTCATCACGATAAAGTGACTTTTAGGATCATAGAACAAGAACACGTGAATGCTTCGTTAGAAATAATTTCGTCATCCTTGATTTTCACCCAATTCCATGCTAAGCGTGTAACGAGATCATTGTTATTATAAGTTAGCAACACAATCATATCTCATGAGTGTTAATTACACACCTAAACTCCCTTATTCCTACTTGGTATCTCTTATATTTTATTTTGTCTTAATGATCACGAGGATACATCTTTGACTTATGCGTGAATAGAGATTAGGTCTAAAAATAGAGTCTTAACGGTGTAACCAAAATCATTAAATTAATAATTCATCCTAATAGACAACGATGTCAAAAAATTAAGTCAACAAGAAGGATCAATAAACACGGTTTTATAACGGTTTTGAACATGAGACTTATTACCAAGACTTTTATACACCCCCTATCGGAAGGGCCTTATTATCATAGGTTTACCTCCATCTTTTATTCAACTCCGCCATGGAGCTTTTATTATGACTTCGGTCTTGCCTTGCCTTTTATTTAAACTCGCCATGAGGTGTTTATTATGGCCAAAGACGTATATCCTCACGCTAAAGCAAATTATGGATCTTTAAAGCTTCAAAGATTAAGGCTTGATTCACTTTCAATTTGGGCATAGATTTTTCGGCCTTGTGAGCTTCAATTTTTTGCTTAATTTAGGTGAGCACTTGAAATCTTATTATTAGGTGAAGCTTTCGATTATTCGGGTGCCAATACTTCAAAACCGTAACGCTGGCGAATCCTCAATGTTTCCCAATTTAATTACATGGAGGCTACTAAAACAAATTAGAAACCAACAATAGTGACTAAACCGCTAAATCAATATTTATTAACAATTTATTATATAAAAACGTGGGGAGAATAAGTTAATAATTACTACATATGAGATCGTGAAAGATTACGAGACTTATAAATAACTCTATCATTTCTCGTCCTCATTTAAGAGACTTAGCCTAGAAAGTTAAGGAATCGAAGCTAAGTACTCAACACGCACGGTCGAGTCAAAAATTACTCTTATTCTCACCATCGGAAAACCTACATTCGTGTTTTGAACACTTATGAAAAATAAGAAAAAATTTAAAATTTGGCCATTTTTAACCTTATTTTGCAACAAAAGGATAACAAAAAGATTAAATTTTGGATTGCGTGGTGACGTAAGTAAGGTGAAGTATCTACTCACCCCCCCCCCCCATACTAAAACTAAACATTGTCCTCAATGTTTCGAGTCTAGGGGTGAAAACACCCCCATACTAGAGACGAAGTCGAATGCTTAATCTCGAGCATGGAAAGGGTAAAACGAATAACCTAAAAGCCGTTTATGAATTATGCTAATAATATAAACGTTAAAACATAAAAGGATATCATCGGATATCAGAATCTCTAAAGGCAACGATCGAAGCTCGAGTGATCCGTAAAACGAACACGAGAGGCTTCAATGATATGAACGTAATAAATCACAATCACAAATAACCACGGAACAAAGGTTGGAAGAGCACAAGTCCCCTCATTACACTATTAGAAAGCAATAATATTTACAAGGATAAGCATGAGAATCCCCCACGAGGCACCTTGTTTTTGATAACCGAGTCAAAAGCTCGACTCGAATCCCCATAAATGTGATTATTTAGGGATAATCATGGTATGGTCATTTTTGGTGGGGCTTACATGATAAACAATGCCCAAAAGTACATGGAGTACTTTAAAAACCCGATAAACGTATACCGGGGTCAAATATAGCTTCCTCGTTTTCGGATGAAAGATGAAACAACGCCACTCCAACATGAAACCCAATGGGGTAGAAGAAAAGAGATGAGAAGTAGAAAGGTGGGTCAATGGGTAAGTCAACATAATGAGCTACTCGAGGTAGACTCACACCAAGAAAACGAAAAGATTTTCCATTTATTGCATCGGTGGAAGACCGAGATTTCCCTTTACAAGGGGCTTCCCCCACACTAGATCCACACCAACCGTCATCAAAAGGAGTAGACGAGGTGGTAGCACTCATAAAATGCGGTGATGATGGAGTTAAACTTGTAGAAAAATCTTTTAAATCAAATTTAAAATCCTTTCCTTTTTCATCGTTTAAAAACTCTTTTTGAAAACCCGATTTGATAATGTTGAAATATTTGGCGTGTCAAATTCAAAATTAATCGCGCTAAAAATCCTCACATTTATGTCTTTGGTGGAAGGGTGGTGGATTATATAAGTTCTCAAAACGTTTATCAGTAAAGAACACCGCCCCCTCGGGGTCAACATACTCGTCATCCTCATGAACGTCGATCTCATTGTTTTCTTCATCAAAGATAGGCTTGTCAAACCAAGGTTTGTCATTCCCCTCCTTGAGTATCTTAGAAACTCTCTCAAAAAGATCGCGATCAAGCACGAAACCATCATTCATTTGTGTGGATTGTTGATAAGTTAAATCCTCGCGAATGTGGTAAACGTAATTCTCATTTGAGGAGTGTTGATTAGGTAACTCCTCGAGAATTGGATTTTTGGTGGTCACATGATTTGGTTCGTCATCGAAAATAAGACGTTCAAACTCATTTAGTTCATCCTCGATTTTGGAAAGATCGACCTCACTTGTAGGTGGAAGTAAAGGTAAAAGAGCTAGCTCTCGTTCAATGATTTCCTCAATCTCGGGATGAAACTCGTAATCATCGTACTTCACACATTTCTTTTTAGGAGAATCAAAAATTGCATGTGGATTTCGAAGTACGTGATCAATCTCGGCAAAATCGCCATCGTCATCGTCAAAGAAAGAGTCGATGTGAGCACTCACAACCATGGTCTTACAAGTCGAATGAGTATGCTTAGGTGACTTTTCTAAAACGAGAGGATCGATGTCGATAAAACCTTTAGCCTCAATGGGTGTTGGGCTAGGAAAAGGAGGCACATCGATGGAGTTAGAAGTTGAAGCCTCAAAGACGTGGTCCTTCGAAGGTGGTGAAGACGAGTCCATTTTTGTCATTGTTGTGATGGCACTAACGTCTCCCTTCAGAATTGGTGTTTCACTTGTTTCATAGAATACATCCCAAAGTGATTTTTCATTCATAGATTTACACATACCCTTTTGAATTAGGTACATGTATTCTTTATCATTAAAATCATCATCTTTAAAACCGTTCTTCTTAATTCTTTCAAAACATGCATTAAGCCTCATACTTTCCGCTAATGTGAACACTTTGAAATCATTAGGTTTAGAAACATTAGGTTTTGAAACCTCGGTTTTTTCATTATCATAAGACACTTGGGATTTACTCGTGAAAAAGTCCATTTTGTCATCCCCATCTCTCATAGTAAGTCTCCCCTCGTGAACGTCGATTACGGTTCGAGCCGTCGATAAAAATGGTCGGCCTAAAATAATGGGACATTTAGGATCACATTCATAATCGGATATGACAAAATCCGCGGTAAAAAGAAACTTTCCAACTTTAACATAGACATCCTCGGCTATTCCAATTGGTATAAGTGGTGTACAATTTGCAAGCTCGATTGTCATGTTCGTGGGGGTAAGTCTAGGCAATCTCATCAATTTCTATAGAGAATGAGGCATGATATTGATGCTAGCACCTAAATCGGCAAGGGCTAAACATCCCTCAATCTCAGAAAAATCACAAGGTAATAGAAATTGGCCCGGATCCTCTTCCTTTCTTGGCATATGCCTTTTGGGTTTTTTTAAGAAGGATCGATGCACAAGTTTCTTCAAGGGTTACTTTGGTAAGGTCTATAAAACTCTCTTTTTGAACCGTGGGTGGAATTTGAGGTACACGAGGGTGTGCACTCTTTTCCTTGGTCGCCACGTTCACCCCATCGACTTTAGAACAATAAGACGTCTTAGAAGTCGAGGTTTGAGAAGAAGGAACAACTCGAAATCCATCAAGGTTAGGGGTAATCCCACGACCTTTCTCATGAGACGAGGCGGCTTTACATTGTTCCTTTGGATATGCAACGGTGTCACTAGGTAACTGTGACAATCTAACATTTTCAGGTAGTAAATTATTTTCTCGTATAATATTTTTAAAAACTTATTTTTGTGTTGGTTGATGAACTCACAATTTACGGATTTAAATTTGGGCTTACGTGCATAATTTAACGTCCTTTACGACTAAACCGGAAACCTTAGGATTACGTATTTACGTTTTTGAACTCCGTTTTTGATGAGACAATTTTTATTAGACTCGTTTTGTGCCGTTGATTCATAATTTATAAAAACGTTTTTCATAAAACGACCCGAGGGCACGCAAATCGAGGAAACTAGAATCGAGGAATACCCGTAAATTAGTGGGATGAGACAAGTATACACCTTTCCCACCCCACTATGTGGGACGTCTACACAAGGACACCACATCATAAGATGTGGCAAACTTGTAACCAACAAGTTTACACTTGTTCATTCAAGCTTAACAAGTAAGCTAACACACCACAAAACCACTAAACATTAAACCATTTCTCATTTCAACACATGCAAACTACTCTCAAAATCGTCTCACCCTCTCTTCCTTGCCGTCCCATATCAAGAACAAACACCCCCATTTGATCAAATTTAGCCATAAACTTTGTGTTATCTACACATATAATGAAGAACCCTTGAAGCCTTGTTGATTGGTGATCATTATAACATCAAAGGAGGTGATTTTCTTGTGTCCTAGGGCTGATTTCTCAACAAATATTCTTTGTGGTTGATGATCTTGAAGATAAATTTGATGTACCTCAAGGTGTTGTCATCCAAAAACAAGTTATAGTCTTGGTTGATAAACAAGATCATTCTTTCCATTTTCTTTGTTATTTTTTAAAAGATCAAATGTATTTTCTTTCCTATTGTATATGTATATGATGATATATGATGATAAAAATGTTGTGTGGGGATCAAGTTTTGATAAACATGGTTAAAAAGATGGAAAACCATATGTAAAAAGGTGAAAATCTTGCTTAATAAGTTCGCTGTATAAAAATAGTAACTAACCAAATGATAAACTGATAACATGGCATAGTGGAATCAATATAAAGTAAGTATTAGGTCTTATACACATGTGAGAGTTGGCCATGCAATGGAATCATTATAATTAGTGACATATGATCAAAACAAAATTAGTGTATCAATGTTAATAGTCTATTTTGTGAGGACTGTTAAGAATACTTAGACTTAGATTGAGCAGTAGCTAAAACTATGTTATTTGTAAGAAATAATATTAAGATTATGTCATCCAAAAATGAGCTTCTATCTCCTTGTAGAACTCAAGATATGATAAAAATAGTGAAAGTGAAACTAAAAATCAGATTTTGTGAAATTAAAGTTTAATAGTATTATAATAGCACTCAAATAAATATAGTATAAAATGTAAATAAAAACCCACTAACTTATATATTACATTTATATAAATATGTACAATGATAAATAAATGGAAATTTTATGAAAATGGTAATTTGATAAGTTTTATAAGTTATAAAACTATAAACATGATTTTTACGTCTTTTCGGCTAAAACCGTAAAATTAACGTTTTCGTCAATTAAAACTTAGACGGTCGGACCCGTCTAATGTAAACTTTTTATAACTCATATAATGATATATAATTACCTATTACAAGTAAAAACCAATAAAACCCAAAATATATAACATATGGACATTAACGGACCAAGGTAGCCTTATTGGACTATTAATCCAACTAATTTGGCTAAACACTTATAAACTTACTTATTGGGCTTAACCCACTTGGGTCCAACATGTAAAGTATAATACTGATATTAAAAGTGTAAAATGGACTAATATAAGGTATTGGACTTATAATAGGCTTATTGGGCCTAAAACATGTAAATAAGTAAAACTAGTAAACTAGTATAAAAGTTACCAATACATAACACTAAAATGAGTAAATGAGAATGTATAAACCTATTTGATCATCATCATATGTATAAAATCATCATGTGTATACATAATTGTTATTTTTATAAAGTCATTGGACAAAAGTCTAAGACCGATTATTATTTATATAGGTTTCCGTGACCGAAGCACGCCTGTAGCCGATAATCCGCCTTTCATTATCAACGTGAGTTCATAGCCTCGCACTCTTTTAAATGTTTTATAAAATTATTTGTAAAACCGCGAGGGAGATAACATGCTAGTTTTTGATAAAAATAGAACACAAGTAGTCCCGATGGTATGCTTAATGATATGGACCCGAATGATGATGTGACCCAATAAAAGAGATAAAAAGGATTATTAGTAGTTAGGTTATGTCACTTGAAGTCCCATTAGCATGAATTGTAAACTGCCGAGATTTGGTAGACGCTTATGCATATGATAGTACTATTTGGGGACGATCACCCTAGTTCGCGCCTTGACGGTTGATCCCCGTCGTACCACATTGATTGGTAAGCGAATTTATGTATGAGAAGATTTACATAGCGTGATTTTTGTGACGACACACTAACTTAGATGGGCAAATTGTTTGTCGGGTTCATGACCCGTTATTTGTGATAGTAAGGTAACAATGTCATGCGGCTAATAATAATCCAAATGTATTCCAATACAATTCAATAATGATGTGAATAACGATAATAATATTACCTATAATGGTAATATTGAGGCTACGGTCTCATGGACGGTTTAAGATTTATGCTTTGCATTATATATTGCCTGACTAGCAATACGAGGACTTACTTCTGATATTATACTTGTGTTCTGATTTCAACGATTGTTTTATATAACGGTTTTATTAAACTCTATGAATTCACTCGGCATTCGCTGATATGATTTTTGCATGTTTTTATCTCAGGTGCTTGAAGGTAATTCAAATGGAGATCGACTCTGATGACCCACATAATAATAAAACTGTTCATTCGATCTATGTTTTGTAAACTAAATGACCTGTATATTTTGGGACATGTTGTACACTTGAAACTTTTTATCGAATGAATGTATGTTAAACCTTGTACAACTATTTTTATGTGTTGTCTATGATTGGAGTTATTGTGCTATCCCGTAACACTCTAAAGACTCTTTCGCTGTACCGATATGAAATTTGAGAGTGTTACAGTAACGAACTCGATGAAGCACCCGAGGCTTTGTTCATAATAGCCGAAAACATTTTTTTATATCAATTTGTCCTTGCTCAATCTTCGTGTTTTGAAGTTTCAAAGTATTAGAAAAATCGTTTTTCAAAGTACCAATTTCTCCCTCTAATCGTCTCATATTAGCCTCATTCGTTTTCATGTAATTTTGAAAATCGTTTGACGAACTATTTTGATTTGAATTAAAGTTCCCATGGTTTTGATTACTTCTTTGAAAATTGTTTTGATTCCCACTTGAAAAATTGTTTCCTTGATTGTTGTTGTTTGAAAAATTCGAGTTTTAGTTGTTGTTGTTATCTCGGTTTTTCCAATTCAAATTACGACCTTGATTATAACCTTGATTTTGATTCGAAAAATTTCCTTGTTGATTATTTCCTTGAAAATTATTACGATTTTGATTCGAAAAATTGTTGGCTTGGTTATAATTGCCTTGTTGTGATGGACCGGCGTTATTTTGATTTTGATTAGAAAAAATGTTGTTCAATGCACTCACATTCGACGTTTGGCCATCCGTAGTCGCACACTCGTAATAATTATGAGGTCCACCAAAAAACGTACACGATGTCTCAACCGCTTTCACCGTAGCGGGAGCGTCTTTCTTTTGCATCTCAACGAGAAAAGACGTAAACACATTCGTCAACTTATCGGCTTTCGCATCGACCCTCTCAATGTCGCGATTAGAACTACTAACATTGGCGACATTGGCAACACTGGGTGCGTTGCGGAGTTAGTAAAACTTGGATCGATTTTTGATAATCATTAGTGCATCCTTCGGAGTCTTACACAAAAAGTTGCCACCGGCGGCGGAATTCAACGAATCTTGTTCTTGAAAACTAAGACCGTTATAAAACGTATCGATTTGGTGAAACTCGGAAAATCCATGGTGAGGACATTGCCTAAGCAATTCCTTAAAACGATCCCACGCGTCTCTAAAAGATTCGTTCGGTTTTTGCTCAAATCTCGTAATCTCGTTTTTGAAAAACGTCGTCTTAGACGGTGGGAAAAAATGATTAACGAACTTGGAGACGAGATCCTTCCACGTAATTATCGAATTAGGTGGCTCTTTCTCGTACCAATCCTTGGCGGCACCATCGAGCGAGTACGGAAAAAGCATAAGCTTGACGACATCGGTGTCGACGTTCTTAAACATGCTCGTGGCTAAAAGACGATCAAAATTCCGAATATGATCGTGAGGATTATCGGCTTCACGACCTCGAAACTTCGTATCTTGGATTAACGAAAGCATTCCGCTCTTAATCTCAAAATTCTCCGCTTCGATAGCCGGAATTACGATCGCGTCTCCATAACCCTCGGTGGGTACTTGGAGCAATTCCATCATCGAACGATTGTCGGCCATATCGTCTACGGTGTCTTCAACAACGATATTAGGAACGTCGGTTTCTAAATCTCGTCTACGTCGTCGATTCCTTAGATTAAGATTGCGTCGATTCGAAGCGTCGCTAGAATTAGAATATTCCTTCGATCGAGTGCGCTTGCACTAAGCGTAGAATGGGGGGTAGAAAAGAAGATTCTTTTGGGGGTTTTTCGATTTTTCAATTTTTTTTGGTTTTTATTGTTTTTTAATTTTTTTTGGATTTTTGTGTATTACATAGACTCAAATCTACAAATATCTCCTCGAATCGATTTCTCGATTAAAGGAGCCTCAAAGAATGAAAACGATCACGTGGAGTGAACGCCTTCGATGACTTTAGAACGTTGGTGGAACACCAAAACGTTCAAGAGGGTTTAATCTTAAAAACAAGCAAATATAGTATACGTAGATAATACTTGGGCGGCAAACCCTCGATTAGCCCTCTTTCTCAAAACACACACAAGCAAGCGGGGATAACGAGGCGGCGCTAAGCACTTAAGAGCCTTTTTCCCTTAGGTCGTGAAATACAACCGCCTTATACCCACCTTATAGTTTGTGTTAATTGAAATTAAGCCTCACGAAAGTATTTATCTATTTTGCCTTTAAACTTTTGCTTTAGATTCGAATACAATGATCGAGTGGATGAAATCCCGAATCAAGGTTGCGTTTTCACGCTTTTGGAGTACTTGTATATTTATTGTTCTACGTAAGTACAATATAGTAATATATTCACAAGAAAACAATACAGTATAGTAAAATGATTGTTTTGTGTTTAGTTTAGGAAAACTAAACACGATTTATTTTGATACTATAATATAATAAGGAAAAATAACAAAAATGAGTATGTACGTTATATACGCTTTCCAAAAATGAAAAAGCAAAAAACGCACTACTCACACAAACACGATAGTAATAATGGCACACTAAAAACACCTCGCCGGCAGCGGCGCCAAAAATTGATGTAGGTAAATCGTACACGTTTTAGGAAAAATGCGTATGAGCGGAAAGTATTAAGTCTTACGCTTTAGGAAAAACGTAAAACCGAATAAATGCGGGTTCGTTCTCGAAGGAGGTGTATGTGTTATGAGTGCCAATTATATAAAATCAAAGTTTGGATTAGTGTCGTTTTTGGTTTAAGAGAGAAAAATCAAAGACGAGCTACGACTACGATTAACTACGACGATTTGACTTAAAACGCGAACGTAAATACGAAAGACGCGACAAAATTAAAAATAAAACCTAAAAATTAATTAAAAATTAAAACTAAGTCTAAAATAATATAAATAAGAATAAAAATTCATTAAATAAATTTTAAAACCTTTTATTAATTTAATATTCAATTTTAAATGCTAATTAAAGCCCTAAAATTAAATATAATTAAGAAAAAGCCCAAAATATTATTTTATTGAACTAATAACTCACTTATATTATTTAAAGACTAAAAAGTATTTTTCCTAAATTTTTAAAACTATTTTTCTATTTTTTAAAACACTAAATACAATTTTTAACCTAAAATAATGATTAAAAATTATAAAATAATGCTAAAAATAAACTTACTATTTTAAAAATCCTAATTTATATTACTAAATAGTAGAAAATTTAAAAAGTTGAGAAAGTAAATTTCTTACATTAAAAGATAAAACAGTTTCAATTTAAAACTAATTAAACTAAGATTAATTCTAAAAATTACTTAAAAATGTGAACAGTAAAACTTTTTTAAACTAAAAATCTTAAAATGTTTTTCTTAATCTAAGAAAATTTTTAAAACTAAAAAATTTTAAACTTTTGCACTAAAAGACAAAAAACAGTTAATTAAAAACTTGTTAGCCTCAAAATATTTAGTCAAACAAGAATGCTCGGTCATATATTTATTATGTATCGTATATTAGAAAGTTGTAATAGGTAGTAGATTAGTCGTGTATTACGGGCTTAACTTTAACCTTAGGTTCATTCATAAGTAACCAAAGCCCAAATGAAAAGTCCGACCCATTATCATATAGCCCATAATGCCACATGTAGGCAAGACTATATAAACCTCTCCTTGCATGTAAGGAGAGGTTGGTTGGTTATTCTATTTTCTCTTAATCTAATATTTCACAAGTTCTCACACACTTCTCTCTCTTTTCTCTCTCTAGTTTCTCTCTCTAGAATTCATCTATTTTCTACCTTTCTTTCTTGTTTAATCATCACATAATCTATGGGACAACAATTGGTATCAATCGCCATAGGGTAGTTTTTGTGATTCGTTGTTGCTATTATATTGGGTTCATGTGATTTACACCAAACATCACATCATTCCGAATTCAAGTATTTTCTTGTTTTTCGTTGTGTTTCATGTTCTAAATCATACTTTAGATTATCTACATACTTGTGGTAAGATTTTGGTTACTTTGGTTTGGATTGAAACACGAATTCCAAGGTAAAAATCTCTTTTTTCTTGTTGCTTACAAGTCTCGAACTATTTTCTTGTTACGATCGGATTGTTGCGATTGCATAAACCCTGGGGGTTTCTGCTTGTGATCCAAGATCACGATCACATCTTACGATCTACTTGCGATCCAGTGACTGCGATCCATTACCACGATCAAGGACACGATCGACGCGTGCGATCAAGTGAGTACGATCATAGGATACGACCACCAAGTGCGATCATAGACTACGATCAAGTGAGTGCAATCACAGGATACGATCACCAAGTGCGATCATAGACTACGATCAAGTGAGTGCGATCACAGGATACGATCACAGAGTGCGATCATAGACTACGATCACCAGTGAGTACGATCATAGGCTACGATCATAGAGTACGATCAAGGACTACGATCTAAGAGTACGGTCAGGGTTGTGATCTAAGAGTACGATCTATGACTACGATCTAAGAGAGCGATCAATGAGTGCGATGGGTGACATTGCGATGGACATCTAAATTTTGTTAGAGTATTTTTTAGACTTAGCCACTATCTAGACTAGTCCTGGAACATAGTTTACACGAAGATTAGAAAAAAATAAAAAAAAGTTACAATTTTCCCGTCAGGTAGATTAAAAATTTTTCCATACTATTTTTGGGCTATTTCTAGCTCGATTTCAAAATATTGTGATTACAAATTTTTTAGGTCTACCGTTTTGTCGGACTGAGGAATTTATTGTCGGACTGAGAAAAAATCGCAATTTTCGGAATTTCAACAACAACACAATCACAACACAACTACTTAAGATCCATATTCAATTTATCACTTAAGAGAATATTGAGATGGATTCTACTACAGAATATCGTGTGACGAACACAACATCATGGTAGCGGGTAACAAAGAGAGACCACCAATGCCTGCGGCCGGTCGATATGCTCAATGGCAATCACGTTTGTTGATCCCAAACTTAGATCGATTAGCTTTGTGTATACGAGATTAGATCAAGTATAACACGTAGAGAAACCTTTGTTGTATGCTTTGTGAATCTAAGTATTATGCGGAATTTAATACTTAAACAAGAACACAAGATGTAAACAAAACTTTCACTTTGATTATCAATGTCGAACTTGCTTACAATGAAAGATGTTTACGAATGAAAAACTTAATGAAAACTTGATACAAAACATTAACCTAAAGGCCTTCTTTTATAGACTAAGAAGCCTTGTACAGTAAGCTACGTATCAACTATTCTAGGTAAAGATAAACATAGAAAATACATTGTCGTTTCTATCCTTACTAGAAGTATTCTAGAACATAATAAACGTGTAGCTCACATCTTCCATCAGTGCTTGTCTTCAATCTGTCAACGCTTGACTTTAACTTGTCAACGCTTAAGCTGTCAGCGCTCACTTTGCTCTTGTCAACGCTTGAGTTGTTCTTGTCAGCGTTCAAGTGATCTGGAAGTGATCTGGCCTTAATTTATTCCCAACAATCCTCCCCTAAACTTGATATCCACTCTTATGATCAAGTTTCTGAATAAACATTAAGAACTTGGAGGAGTCTGACAAACCTTATCATATTGGTAATAAATAAATCTGATCAAATTCTTTGCCACGTCACTTGTATAGTCTATCTCCAACTGGGTGTCCTTTATCTTTTCCAAAACAGCCTTGGATATGAAATACTGAGCATCTACAAGTAAATACTCAACAAACTTTGTAGAACTCAAATGGTATACACCTGCAGCTGAATATAACCTCCATTGAAGACCACTGAGGTCATCTTCAAGATCCTTCCATATTTCAGGATCTACTTCATTTGTCCCACACATTCTTTTGAATGTGGTCCAAAGTTTTATTCCATTGGCTGAAGTTGGTGCTTCAGCCTCATACTTGGTTTCTAGCAACCTCCAAAGGTCCACCAAGTCTTCTCTATCACAACTTGCAAATAAAGATATGAGAGTGGTAAAAGTGTGTACCTCCTTGCCAAATCTTCCAATATTCCAGAATCCACATTCATCTTCATCATAACTCACAATTGGATTCCTGGAATCTAGTGGTAACACATGCACCATATCTGAAGCTTCTAATGGGGAGAGCTTGAGGCTCTTTCTAATAACTGCTTCACTTGGATATAGTTGACTCATATATTTTGGAAACTCAAGTGTAAATCCCTTCTTCACTGGTCTGGGAACTATCATAGCTTTCTTGATTGCCATCTCTTCTGCAAGTTGCTCCTTTCTTTCATCTAAAAGAAGTCTGAAAGTGTTTTCTTCCTGCACTTTCACCCAAATAGGATAAGCCCTATGTTCCAACTCATCAAATGTCAAAGCCTTCAGCTTCTGATGTGTCCATCCAACTCCATGACATTTGAGCAACATAAAGTAGAGCTTCCTTCTATCCCTTTTCAACTCTGAAAGAATGTTGCTTGCCTTGTGCTTTAAAATCACCTTACAATCCTTCTGAACTCTAAGAAGAATCTCCAAACCCCATAACTGATCTGAAATGGTCAAGTCTGGATTATCCATACAGCTTTCTTCCCAAGAATTGTACATCTGAACCACCTCTGGCATATCAAAATCAATCTGCAACTTTAAATCTCTCAGCTTTTCCCTAGCAAGCTCATCACCATACTCAAGTCTTTCTGGTTCAACAATCATCACACTAGAATATGAGCTTGCTCCATCACTTTCTTCTTCAGAAGTCACAACAAATGGTGACTTTTCCTTTTCACCTTGTTCAGTCATTTGCTCAGCCAATCTTCTATCAAATTCAACCTAAGCTGCATTCTTTGGAACAATTTCTTCTACCAACTTACCCTTACCCTTATCTGATGGTGCAATGGTTGGTAAGGTAGATGGTAATACCTGAGTAGGAACATCCTTGATGATAGATGATGACTGGAATACATCACCTCCATATGCAGATCTGTCAACGCCCAAATTTCCTCTATCAGCACCCAAAATACTTCTATCAGCGTCCAAACTTGTCTTGTCAACGCTCAAATATTTTCCCTCAGCGCCTTGTGTAACCTCTCTCAACATATCTGTAAATGATAAATTTAAATTGGTTGGAGAGATCAAGGACGTATCTAAACCTGTTTGTTCCTTCAAAGTAGTAAGAGCTTCAGCAACATCCAATGATTGACCATCTTGACTGCTCTTATCACTCAGATTTCTTTCATCTTCCTCCCCTTTGGAAGACTCCTCCATACCTCCCTTTGCATGAGCACTCTCCAAAACAACAATCCTCTCCCTCAATTCCTTGAGTTCAAGGCCTTGGTTGCTGACAATTTGTACTAAGTCTGCATTCTGCTTTTGCAAGCTAATACAGACAGCCGTCAATTCCAAAAGAGTCATTGGTTCCAGTCTGCCCTCTTCCAAAATGGGAATTTGACCTCCCAAGTCAGGTTCATTGGGCATGGATGAGGACTTAATTATGGTGGGACTGCCTTGGCCAGCTTCTAAGCCAGAACCAATAGTCCCAGCCTCATCCAGGTCACCAGCCACACTTGTGGTGGTGGTTCTCTCTGCTTCGTGGCTAGGACCACCAGAGGAGAACACTCCAGCAGTCCTTTGGCGTTTAATCAACCTATATTCAGGTGGTGTAGAAGATGGTGTGGAAGAAGGGGTAGATGTGGGTTGGTTAAGGGGTGTTTGGGATTGTGATGGTTGGGTGTCAGCGTTGGAAATAGGCACATCAACGCCCACATTAGATATGTCAGCGTCAAAGGGTTCTTGGTGTATTTGCATTTGGTCAGGTGAGGGTAAAGGTTCAGGAATAGGTTCAAGTTGTGGGTGAGGGTCAATATGAGGTTGGGGGTCTGGTTGGGGTTGTGCTGCTGCAATAACAGCAAGCATGGCTGGGGTTAAAGGTAAATCCCTATGAGGTGGTGAATTCATCTTGGTAAAAATAGCTTTCTTTTGTTCAGGGATTTTATAAAAATCATTGTGATCCCTTGAACAATATCTTTGATCATCAAAAATCATTTGCAGAAAACGGGGATAAGCTAAAGTCATTTTTGTCCCCTTGTTTTTACACATTCCTTCAAAAATCATTTTAGACCAGTTATATTTTTGCCCTGTTGCAATACACACAATAGCAGTTGCAATAGATCTATTGATCTCATTGTGTGCAGTACATTTGGGACTCAAACATTGAAGGATAATGTGAATGAGGTACTTCCAGGCTGGGGGAAATTCCTGCTTATGGTACTTATTAAGAGTACCTTCATCAGGAATAGGGTATCCCAAAGCCCTAAGCCCTTGTTCTATTTCAGTTATGGGAAGAATGGTTATACCATCAGCATCATCAAGATGCAAGGCCTGGCGTACCAAGGCCTCAGTAACCACCCAAGATCTCCCATGAACAATAGAAGTTAATGTGGTCACTCCATTAACTGTTGAGGAACTTACAGTGTTCCAAAACTGTTTAATGTGTGTGACTGGAATGAGTGGTGCATGAGAAAGAGCATACCTTAATGGGGATGCGTTCAAATACACCACCATTTGTGTGTATTGAGGGAACAAAGTATTATCAGCAACAAGATAAGCAATCATGTTGTGTTGAGACTTGAACCCCAAATCCAATTCTGCTGAGTTAAATCTTGGTGCCATTGATGAAAGCTGTTAATTTGAAGTATAGAAGATGAAGGTTGATAAGAGAAAAGTGTTAGACAAGAATTATAGATACCCTGTTTAAAAATAGGAGCCAAATTTATAGGAGTGGATGAATGCATGTGATTGGCCCAAAAATAGGCAAAGATTTTCAAAAACTAATCATGAAAATATTGAAAAAGTTATAAGTTATCTCATGCATTTAATGAAAGTAACAACTCCTAAAATTACGGCTTGAAAATATGTCAAAAAGTAACAACTGGGTAGGTCCCATTGATTGTCAACGGTCAAATATAACCCATCAACGCCCAACGGCTATAATCTTGTCAACGTTCGCCTAAAGCCATGTCAGCGTCCAATTTGGTCACAACAACGCTTGGAAAAATCTTGTCAGCGTCCAAAAATAAAATTGTTTTAAAAAGTGAAAAATGACCTTAACAAGTAATTTATCCTAGAGAAAATAACCAAAAGCTGATAATTATTATAGGGCGGCAAGCACTGTCCAGTTATGCACACTTGCATAAACAAGATAGACATAACAGTCCTCTAGTGTCCCTTGCTAACCAAAATTCTTAACAACCAAGTTACCTTATAAAATCCTTGTTACTCCCAGGGAAATCCCATATCAAAAATGATTCCCAAGTCTCCCAACAGACCACAACCAATTCTAGGCCAAAAATGTCTTGGCAGCATGCAAAGTTGATATACTATGCATGCTACAGTGCCTCATGGTTTAGTAAAACTAACCCATACTCACCTGTGGACACAATCTAGAATTGTGATAAGAGTATCACATGGATACCCAAAAATCCTAAAGGTTCCTAAAACCTCCCCTTAAACAAAGATACAAAGAGTTTGCCAAAAATATGCATGAACATAAAAAATTTATGTCAAGATAGGAATGAAACATTCCAACCATCATCCATAAACAAAAACATGTCCAAATGCTTCTCCTTTGATCCATAAGCAACTCTGTATCCAATGGTATACTGCTAACACCATCTGCACATTTAGATTGAAAACCACAAAACTAACATTGTTGCTGACAACGCCCCGATAACACTTAACAGCGTTGAAGGAAGCTTTGTCAGCGTTAGACAATTATATTGCTGACAACGTTGCAAAAAACACTTATCAGTGTTCAAACAACCTTTGTCAGTGTTAGAAAAATATAGTGGAAAATCTAAATTATCAATAAGACCAATAATAATAATGCATCATCCTGTACATACTTTTACAAAAAGAATCCAAAACACATACTTAAGTGAGATTAACCATTCCAATACTTGTTACCAAGTACTGAAATCTTCCAGTATCAAAAGGTTTAGTTAATAAATCTGACACATTTTCCTCAGTGTCAACTCTATCTGGATGTATTAAACCTTTCTCAAAGCAATCTCTTATAAAATGGTGTCTAATTTCTATGTGTTTAGTTTTAGAATGATGCACAGGATTCTTAATGATGCATAAAGTACTATTATTGTCAACAAATATCTTAGTATGCATGAAGTTATACCCATAATCCAACAGCTGGTTCTGAATCCACAACACTTGACCACAACATGCTGCTGCAGCCACATATTCTGCTTCAGTTGTAGAGTTAGCCACCACTGTTTGTTTCTTGCATTGCCAAGATATTAATCTGCTCCCAAGAAATTGACATCCACCAGTTGTGGATTTCCTATCAAACTTGTCACCACCATAATCACTATCTGAATATGCAATTAGCTCCAATGGTGAATCCTTTGGGTACCACAAACCAAGAGTAGGAAAACATCTTAGGTACCTAAAGATCCTCTTCACAGCATAAAGGTGACATTCTTTGGGAGTCACTTGATGGCGTGCACATGCACACACAGCAAACATGATATCAGGTCTGGAAGCAGTAAGATACATCAAGGATCCAATCATGGATCTATAATGCCTGACATCAACATCTTTCCCATCTCCAATCTTTCCCCAAGGGTGTTCTCTATCCATAGGAGTAGAAGCCCTCTTTTCATGTGGAGAAAAGCCAAACTTCTTCAAGATTTCAGCAACATATTTGTCTTGGGAGATGAAGATACCCTCTTCTTTCTGCTGAACTTGTAAACCAAGAAAGAAGTTCATCTCCCCCATAGCACTCATCTTGAATTTGTCTGTCATGAGCTTGGAGAAATCCTCACTCATCTTTGGATCAGTAGACCCAAAAATGATATCATCAACATAGACCTGCACAAGCAACACATCTTTGCCTTTCTTCTTTGTAAATAGTGTCTGATCTATGGTGCCCCTCTTGAATCCATTGTCCACCAAATAGGTAGACAAAGTACCATACCATGCTCTAGGGGCTTGATGAAGGCCATACATAGCCTTTTTGACTCTATACACTTTGTCTGGATGCTCAGGATCCTCAAAACCAAGAGGTTGCATGACATAAACTTCTTCAACAATGGTGTCATACAAGAATGCACTCTTTACATCCATTTGATAGACTGTAAAGCCCATGCAAGATGCATAGGCTAGAAAAATCCTAATAGCTTCAATCCTTGCAACTGGTGCAAAGACTTCTTCATAGTCTATCCCCTCCTCTTGTGTATAACCTTGAGCCACTAACCTTGCCTTGTTTCTGACCACAATACCTCTTTCATCTCTTTTGTTCCTGAGAACCCATCTTGTCCCAATTGGTCTGACATATCTAGGACAATCAACCAGCTCCCAAACATCCTGAATAGCAAATTGGTGAAGCTCATCCTGCATTGCTTCCACCCAACTTGGTTCTTTGAGAGCATCAAATATCTTCTTGGGTTCTTCTTGTGACAGAAAACATGCAAACAAACATGCTTGTACAAGAGGGGTATCAACCTTCTTGTGTATATTGGCAATAAATCCACCAAGACTTTGATGGGATCTTCTTGTCTGAACTGGAGTCATAACATCACCAATGATCTGAGATGGGGGGTGATTCTTCATTGTGGAAGTGAGAACTCCTCCTTCAAAAAGTCTGGTGTCCTCAACTTCACGCTCCATGTTGCCAATATCTTCTTCATCAGACTCTCTTTGAGCAACAGGAATCTCTTCATGGACATTGGAAGGTCCACCTTGTTCAAAATTGGAAGAGAAAAGATGTGCAAAGGTGTTGTCAACGTCTGAACCTTGTTTGTCAGCGCTTGGGCTAACAACGCTTGAACTGTTATTGTCAACGTCTGAGCCATCAACGTCTGAATTGGTCTTGTCAGCGCTTGATTTGCCTTTGTCAGCGCCTGAAGAACCATGCATGTTTGTATCTGGTGGTATTTGCAAACCACCATTATCTTGTCCAGCAGCAGCAGCAGCAAAAGCATCAGTCCAAATGGGAATTGTGACATATTCAAATGTAGGAGATGCCTTTTCTGCTTGTGATCCAACCCTTTCATCAACCTGTGTACCTGAAACATGAACAACTTGTTCCTCCACAACATTTGAAGTTACCTTCATAATGTCTGGATTAGTGACAGGCATATAATTTAAAGTTCTAGATAAGGGTTCCAAATCAAACAACCAATTAGGACCACTTTTAGGATCACTAGGTTTATTCTCTAAGAACCTAACATGTACTCTTTCAACAATACGTTTGTCCTCCTTAAGATAAACCCTATAACCCTTGCTCTGCACTGAATACCCCATGAAGTAACCTTCATCACCTTTTGCACTAAATTTCCCTAAGGCATCACTAGTGTCTAAGACTACTACATGACATCTAAAAGGTCTGAGAAAACCAATATTAGGTTTTCTTCCCCAAAGTAATTCATAAGGTGTCTTGTTCTGAATCTTGTTAACCAATGCTCTATTTTGCACATAACATGCTGTATTAATAGCCTCAGCCCAAAAGGCTATGGGAAAGTGAGCATCAGCCAACATTGTTCTGGCTGCTTCAATTAGGGTTCTATTCTTCCTTTCAGCAACCCCATTTTGTTGTGGGGTTCTAGCAATACTAAACTGTCTAGTAATTCCCTTCCTGGCACAAAAATCATCTAGCTTCTTGTTCCTAAATTCTCCACCATTATCACTCCTAAGCATCTTAACCTCATTGCCAGACCTTTTCTCAATTTGAGTGATAAATTCAATAAGAACATCAGCTGTGTCACTCTTCATAGCTAGAAAGAATGTCCAAGTAAACCTAGAAAAGTCATCAGTGACAACAAAACAATATGACTTGCCATTCAAACTTTCTATATTAGTTGGACCAAAGAGGTCCATGTGAAGCATATGAAGAGGTCTGGAACTAGTATGCACCTGCTTGGACTTGAATGAGACCTTGTGCTGCTTGCCTTTAAGACATGCAACACAAGATTGGTCATTGTGGAAGGCCTTCTCAGGCAAACCATCAACTAAACCAAGCCTCACAAGTCTATTTATATTTTTAAAGTTTATGTGCCCTAGTCTCCTGTGCCACAAATTACTTTCATCTACTGAGGCCTTAGCATAAAAACAAGACATATTTGTATTCACTTTAATCCCATTTAAATTCACATTGTATATGTCATTATGCCTAGGTGTTCTATACTCAATATACTTCTCATCAGGGATCTTAAAATCCTTGCTTAACACCAAACACTCAGTATCAGTGAAAAGAACCTTATTTTTGTTATCACACACTTGTGATACACTAAACAGATTATAGTCCAGTTCTTTTACCAGGAAGACATTCTCAAAACGTAGATTATTGGTGAGAAGGGTTCATTTGCCTGTGATGGTGCCGTATCCCCCTCCAAAGTATACCTTATCACCATCTTTAATAGGAGTGAAGTTCGTCAGATAGTCTTCCTTTCCTGTCATGTGCCTTGAGCATCCACTATCCCAATATCCATAATCATTGATCTTCTTTTGAATGCCCTGCACATAAAGAAAACAAATTAGTTTTCTTTGGGAACCCAAGTCTCAGAAGACTTGGATTCATCTGGTTGTTCAATAAGAACAGACTTAGTTCTCACAACAACCCCATTCTCATCCCTTTTAGGATGAAATAACCAGTTAACCCCAATTGGTTTTGTAATGACTTTTGAAATATAGTTAAACCTGTTGCAAGTCATTGAAATTCCATTATTATTAGGGTATTGATCTTTCTTGGGTCTCCATGTTAAGCTTGAAGAAGCTTTAGACCCCTTACCTTGTGGCTGCAAATACTTAGGTCTGATCACGTTTCTGTCAGCGTTGGATTTTGTCCTGTCAACGCTGAATTTACCCTTATCAGCGTTGAACCTAGGGTTTGCTACAGGAACCCATTGCCTATTTGACCAGGTATTTGTCTTTTGAAAAGGTCTTTGTCCATGAGTGTTAGACCTTCTAGTAAAGAATGGGGCTGGTCTAATCACTTGTGAACTTTGCTGCACACAAGGTCTGGGTCTGACAACGTTTGACTTCCTAACAACGTTGACTTTCTTCCTATCAGCGCTAAAATTGTTCCTATCAGCGCTGGCTTTGGGAGCGTTGACACACCTGTATGCCAAATGTGAAAAGCTACCACAAGTATAACAGGCTTTCTTAGACACATTCTTAGGTCTATTAGCAAAGAAACCTGTTCCATGATTGTTAACTTGGCTCTTGGGTGACCTATTATTTCTATACATCTCTGCATATTTAATGGAAGGTCTTCTAACAGTGTTGGAGCCTAGGTCAACAGCTTCACCAGTAACTGGGTGAGTAACCTTAATGGGTGGGGATTCAATGGGACTTTCACATAGCAAACCTCCCTTAACAAATAGAGTAGGGTTAGCTTTCTTCCACTCATTTAGGTCAGTCAATTTTTGTTGATACTCTTCAACTGGGGTGACAACTCTTGGTGGAGGAATAAATTCCTCTTCTTGGCATTCTGGAATACCAGTCCAAGATAAATCCTTTCTAAGGACACCATAGAAGTCACCAGCTGGTGGTGGAACCAGAGAGTAATCATTCTCATTCATCCCAAGCCCAGTCATATCCTTAGGATCTCTTTGTTTAGCTACACAATCTCCTAGGGCTTGGGTGGCTCTATCAAATCTTTGAATCTTGAGGTCAACATTATCTTTATTCTTAATGGCCTCATCTAACTTAGCCTGTAGGTCTTTATTGACTTTTGACATGATATTTCTAATATCCATACTACCCTCTAGCTCATGTTTTAAGATATTTATCTTATCTTTTAAATCAAATTCCATTTTCTTGTATTCAGAAACGGTTTTCTCAGTTTCAGTAAGAGCTAGTTGGTAATTGGATAATTTACACCTTTCAGTGCTCATATCCTCTTTTAGTTTGAACACTTCTTTGTTAAGTCTTTCAGTGTTTAACCTACAACCTTTGCTACAAAAAGCTCATCATATACCTCATTATCAGATGAAGAGGAGGAGTGTGCCATGAGAGCATATTCAACATGCTCTTCTTTTTTAATGTCAGCAATCAAAGCTTTGTCCTCTTCAGCATCCTTAGCCAGATAGCTCCAATCCCATCCAGTACCATCAATTCCTTGAACTGCAACCATGGCTTTGGAGTCTTGAGCTTTAACAACCTGACTTGAGGGTTTGCCAGCATCAGATCTTCTAGGAGATCTGCATTCCCTCATGAAGTGCCCCATGCGATGACAGTTGTAGCACTCAACTTTGGATTTATCAAATCCAGCAGTGTCTTTAGCATTGAAGGTCATCTTCTTCTTGAACCTCCTATTCCACCTATTTGCTCTTATACTAGCAAGAGCCATGTTTCACTTGATGTCCATCTCTTCCAAGTGTTCATCACTTATCTGCTCAAGGTCCTCATATGTAATCACTGAACCATTGGGCAAAGAAGCAATGTAAGCACAAACAGTATCCAAATCCAAACCAGCAGGTTTAACTCTTGGTGAGTCATTCATGAATGTGTCAGCGTCTGAAAAGGAGATGTTGATAGGACTTGTTCCAGCGCTGACAAATGGTGATCCAGTGACTGGATGCATAAAAGAGTCCTGTTGATTGAATTGACCTTCACTATGAGAAAATAAGGCCATGTTGCTGGTGCTAGCTTTGCTTGAAAGAGTTTCATCTTCCAACAGTCTTAGTTTGTTGTAGATGTCATCAAACGAAGAGCTCTTGTGAGTATTATTGGCAAGAATAGATCTTGCCTCAATCTTCCATGTCTCACCAAGACTTTTCAGAAAAGTAGCATTAATGTCAATATCACCAACTTGTGTCCCCATGAAGGACAATTTGCTTGTGATGTCAAGCAATCTGCTTCTCACACTGCTCAGTTTCTCATTGGGCTGAGCTTTGAAGACAGCATAATCATGCAGAAGTTGCTTCTTCTTTTCTTCCTTAGTTTCTGCATTACCACCATATGCAACTTCAATTGCTTCCCAAAGATCCTTAGCAGATTCATAGCTTCTATATTTGTGCTGATTTTCTTGTCCCAGAGACACTTTCAGAATATTTAGGGCTTTCATGTCAGCCCTTTTCTTTGCAATATCTTCAGCACTTACAGCTCTACCATCTCCAGGTTTTTCTTTCTTATCTTCATCAGGACATCCTTCAACAGCTGTTCTTGTTGCAATGGCATTCAAAATCTTTTGAGCTTTATTGAATGAGTTTCCATATTTAATGATGTCCCAGAGTGTGTAGTGAAAGATCCCCAGATATTGTTCAAAGTTGAACCTCCATAAGTCAAAGTTGGTTGCATCAAGCATGGGAATCTTGATGTTTGGTAAGGATGAGGAGGAGGAGGTTATTGCTTCAGACATGATGTTTTTAGGGTTTTGAGAAAATTAGGGTTTTGGTGTTCGTATATGGTTCTGGTGTTCTTCAAAGATCAAAAGTTCCTCAACAAGCTCTGATACCACTTGTTGATCCCAAACTTAGATCGATTAGCTTTGTGTATACAAGATTAGATCAAGTATAACACGTAGAGAAACCTTTGTTGTATGCTTTGTGAATCTAAGTATTATGCGGAATTTAATACTTAAACAAGAACACAAGATGTAAACAAAACTTTCACTTTGATTATCAATGTTGAACTTGCTTACAATGAAAGATGTTTACGAATGAAAAACTTAATGAAAACTTGATACAAAACATTAACCTAAAGGCCTTCTTTTATAGACTAAGAAGCCTTGTACAATAAGCTACGTATCAACTATTCTAGGTAAAGATAAACATAGAAAATACATTGTCGTTTCTATCCTTACTAGAAGTATTCTAGAACATAATAAACGTGTAGCTCACATCTTCCATCAGTGCTTGTCTTCAATCTGTCAACGCTTGACTTTAACTTGTCAACGCTTAAGCTGTCAGCGCTCACTTTGCTCTTGTCAACGCTTGAGTTGTTCTTGTCAGCGTTCAAGTGATCTGGAAGTGATCTGGCCTTAATTTATTCCCAACAACGTTTTCTTCACTATCTTGATACAAGACCTAATGGTGATGCATTGAGGCAATGTATTAACAATGGACCATATGTTTTCTCTGATATCACTGTTCCTCATACACCAGCCATAGACACTATTCCAGAAATACCCGCAACCACAAGAAAAGAAACGTTATCTGATCTTACACAAGAGAAGCGTGCTTGGTATGATGCAGAAAAAGAAGCGATCTATATGATTCTAAGTGGAATTGGAGATGATATTTATTCCACGGTTGATGCATGTCCTACGGCACAAGAAATGTGGACGGCTATTGAACACTTACAACAAGGAGAATCACTCAACAAGAAAGATGTTAAAACAAACTTTTTTGGAACTTTGGTAAGTTTACTGCATTGGATGGAAAATCAATTGAGTCTTATTATTCATGATTCTACAAGATGATGAACGATATGACAAGAAACAACTTAGAGGTCTCCACCATGCAAGTCAATGTGCAATTTCTTCAGCAACTTCAACCAGATTGGACACGTTTTGTTACTTTGGTGAAACAACATAAGCAGTTAGACAAGGTAAACTATCACACTGTCTTTGATATCTTGAAACAATTTCAGCATGAGGCAAATGAAATTCGAGCTGAACGAGTTGCAAAGACGGCTAATCCACTTGCTCTAGTGTCTACCACTAAAGATCATCGATCTCGTACTCCAAAGTCATACTCTATTCAATCATCCTAACCACGATATTCCACATCATCCAAGTCTTCATCCTCCACGAGATCACGCGGCAAAGAACCAAGAGCACCATCACCACCATCTGGGTCCTCATCTGAAGAGGATAGTGATGAAGATCACGCTCAGAAGAATCGGGAAATGAAACAACAAATTGCTTTCATTATGAAGACCTACCAAAAAATCTTCAAACCCACCAACAACAATCTTCGAACATCATCCAACACAAAGAACCAATATGTTGAGAATCCTTCAAGGTATGACACACGTCGACATGGTGAAAGTCCTTCTAGGTATGATCGGTATAATCCAACACATGTTGAGGGTTCTGCAAGGTATGATCGACAAACTTCCAAGTATGATACTCAGAGGATTGTTGCTGCTACTGGGAATAGGGAAACTGTTGGAACGCAAGTGGTTCAACAAAGTGGGATTCAGTGTTATAATTGCCAAGGTTATGGGCATATGGTAAAGGAATGTGGAAAGCCGAAACGGGTTAGGGACTCTAGCTATCATAAAGAGAAGATGTTGTTATGCAAGAAGATGGAAACAGGGGTCAAATTGTCGGCTTAGAAAGGAGCAATGCTTGATGATACTGATGATGAAGCCTCCGACCAAGAATTAGAAGCACATTACTCGTACATGGCAAAGGTTGACGAAGTTCTCAACGTCACCAAAGATGACAATGGCACTATCTTTGACACTAAGCCACTCGATAAGGTACACACCACTGATGAATATAATGTGTTTGGTGATATTCATGATCATAGTGAGCTACCCAATGCCATTAATGAAGCATGTATGACGGAAAAGTTTGATAGCAATACCACACCCGATTCATCAGACATGTGCAATAATGAGTTTGAGGATGATCAACATGCAAATGAGTATGATGATGAGGAGCGTGTCGCGCTTGCTAATTTAATTGCTAGTTTACAAAAATATGTCAATGAAACTAGAAAAAGTCAAAAGCAATTAAAGAAGGCAAACACAGCGCTCACTCAAAATTTTTAAGAATGCAAAGCCGCACTAATTACATCTAGTAAGACCATTGAATGCTATAAAGATGAGCTTCTTCATAAAACCAAGGAGCTTGAGGGGTACAAGGGTAGTGCGTTAAAAAGTCAAAAGGACGATCTTGAAAAGAAATACAACGAAACTCTTGAGTTATTAACCAAAGAGAAACGTCAATTTAATGTTTTATTAATGGATGAACGTCAAAAAACGTACCTTGCTACCACCAAAGTTAACGAACTTGAACAATGGTTTTCAATAAATAACACCGACTCTGCTAAAATTCTTGAGGTTAAGAAACAAGAGGTTGAAACGTTAAAACAAGATTTCAAAAGTCGACATGAAAAAGATACTAAAAAGTAACGGAACTAGAGGCACAAGTCGAATTTTTGAATAAAGTTGTTTATAAAATGCATGACTCTATTCAAACCTTTAGAATGATAGCACCTCCGTCTATGTATAAGGGTCAAGCTAACTTTGCAAGTCCTGAGTACCTTGCCCAAGCTCAAGCTGCGAACTCGCGCCTTTATATGGATGAGTCCGAATGGACCGATCCTGAATATCCTCTTGGTTATGATGAGACATCCATTTGGGAAGAGGAGAGTAGATCACCGGTCAATAAAGAGTGTAAAATCCATGATTTTACCATGATTTTATATAATAAATTTCCACCCAATAATCCTAGAACACTTATTCATGTGTTATATTTCCTTAAGGTGTGTATAAACATGTCTATCATGTAACTATAATTTTAGTTACATCTTTGTTGAAAATAGCTTCATAACCTAAGACCATGAACTTACAACTAGGAAAACAAGTAATGAAATTATAACTAGCAATTTGTGTGTGTGCCACACTTAACCAATTGGAGAAAAATATTACATCATGCATGCTTAGCCGTTTAGGCATATGCATACATCCCTTGCATACTACACTACTTTTTGGACTAGCCCAAGATCATCACCCTCCTTTATGATAAGCCCAACATAAGCCCAACACAAGCCCATTTTCCCTTTTGTCTAGCTCAATACGGCACATAGGCTTTTGTGGAAGAAGAAGAGTTGCCTTGGAAAGGCAAGGGGTGACACTTGGCACAATGTGTCTTACCAAGGTGAATCATACCTTTTGCCCTCCTTTCCCTCTCTCCTCTTTAAGTCGAAACACACACAAACACACATACATTCTCATACATGCAATCTCACTTCTCTCTTCATCTCTCTCTCTACAATTCGGCCACAAGCCACAAAAATCCAAAGTTGATTCATTAAATCAACTAAATCTTTGTCCTATCTTGATTAAAAATCATTTGGTATCATCATTCCTCTTATCAACAAGCCCTAGCCGAATCATTATAGGCCACGGCTTAGTTATAACTAGGGTTCTCCTTCATCATCTTAAGTAAATCTCAAATCTCCTTGTTCATCTAGATCATCCTTGGTACTTTTAGGCAAGAAAGGTATACACATCATGTCCTTTCATTTCTTCATACATGCATCATCATACATCTATAAACACAAGTAAATAACATGTTAAAATCAAGATTTGATAAAACTATGACCATTATAGGTCACGGCATAATTATGCAAGTCATGTTCATGATTTAAAATCTTTTACTAAGAAACCTATGACTTGTATGTTATGTTTTAAACTTGATTTAAAAACCATATGAAACATTTTATAAATCTAAATGTTGCATGGGTTACAAATCTTGTTTTATGGGACTATGGTTAACTAATAATCATAGATCTCATAAAATGACCTTATGTAACTTAAAGATCATGAGAACCATGACCTTAAAGGTCACGGCTAAAATAAATGGTGACCATATGATTTGTCTCCTAAGTTTTGAATAACGGAATATGAAATGTTACATGTTAAATGGAATATTAAAAATCACAAAATATAACTTATATGTATAAATGTAGCCATGGGATACATATGACCTAAAATGGATTAAATGTACATGCATGCTATTATAAACCATAGATCTAATGATAAAGATTAACTTGAGTATGTTAAACTTAAAACAAGATTATGGGAACCTTGGGAAGAGACAATATAGCCGTGGGCTATATGTAGTCTCCTTGGTAAAATAGTAACCTTGAAAACATGCATGACACCTAGATAATCATGGTTGTATTTTTCTAAATATTTACAAGACTTAAAATTAGCTAAAGTGTTCATCTTGGAAATACCAAGATTTAAAAATATAGCCGTAGGCTATATATGTGTGTACATGGATCTATGATTGATTTTTAGGTCTAGACATAGTTTAGATCTCATTTTAGACTTGTGACTTATCTTTTTGATGTGTACATAGCTAGATCTATTTTTGTAACACTTATAAATTGCATGCACCCTTAAAATGAGACTTGACTTAGCTTAATAAGCTATAAATAATTATAGCCGTGAGATGTAAGCTCCTATTAGGGCTTATGACTTACTTGCAACCTTATAACACACCTAGATCTAATTTGGTACATCACATAAAACAAAGTATAAGTTTTATTCTCCTAATTAGATTTAAAACTAAATATAAATAAGCTCATAATAAGCTTATAAGAATATCCTAAGTTAAAACTTACATAAAATGTAAAGTAGTGTTAATGGACTATTTAAGCCCATGAAATGTTAATTCAAAACTTAATGGACCCTATAAGTCCATTTGATAAATTTTAGTAACTTAATGGACTTAAGATTACACTTAGGCCTATTAACTAATTAAAGGGGCTTAAAAGTGTATTAAGCCCAATAAATGATTTAAAGGCCCATATAAATAAATTAGTGGACTTGAGATATATTTAAGCCCACTAAAATAGACCATTAGATGTTTAGCCTATTTAATGAGCCCATATAAAGTTTGAATGTTAAAATAAAAGTTTTTATAATAAAATATCTTATAAAAACTTTTTGGATGAAAATGACAATTTATGAAACTTAAGGACTAAAACCGTAACTTATGAAACTTGTTTTGATAAACTAGTAAACACAATGACTAAAAATGTAAATATCCAAAGGTCTAGGGTTTAATAAATACTATCCGTGGTAAATTTAAACCCTATGGACCATTTTGGGAAGTTTCTAAAAGTTATTTTCTCATTTTATAACCCTATGGACTATTCTTGTAATTTGCCGAAACTTAAAGAAGCCCTAGGGGCTGTTTTGTAATTTTAGTAAAGTTACAAAACCTAGATATAACTAGGGGGACTAAATCTGCCATAAGCCGAAACTTTAACAAGCCCTAGGTACTAAATATGTAAAATCTGAAAGTTATACTTGTTTAAAATATAGAGGGACTAGTTTTGCCATATTCCAAAACATTAACAAGCCCTAACCCTAAAATCTATTTTAATTATAATAAAACATAATTAACATACTTAGACCCTAAGAATTAAGGTATAAATTCTTAAGTATAAATTATTTTATAAATATTAAAATAATTTATGGAAACTTTAAAGTTAAATAAAATATTATATTTTATGTTTTATTAAATAAAATATTTATATTTACTTTAGGAAATAAATGTATAAACAATTATGAATTTGTGTTACTCATGCATAAACTCATATACTTTTAGAAAATAAAAACTTTATGAACGTTGGATAAATTAAATGCTAATAGGTAAGTAAAACACCTTACGTTTACTTAAAATATGAAACTTAATAATAAGTTTAAATGGATGATTATAATACATGAACTACGAACGTGAACTAATATTAAGTAGAATTTTTATACTTAATAATGGAACTTAGTAGTAAATGAGTGATTATAATACTTGAACGGAGAACGTAAACTAATATTTTAAGTAGAACAATTTATGTCTACTTAAATAAGAAACTTGATTGTAAGTGAATAATTATTATAAATACATGTATGCTAACTGATATTAATAGTTAAACATTTTATGTTTACTTAGAAATGAAAATTATATAAATAAGTTTAAATGAATATTGATGCTACTTGAACTACGGTTATTTAGATAAATACCGTAACATAAATGAACTGACTTAAATCTGTATAAGCATACATATATGTTCTTTGTACTATCTATTAAGACTGTACTATTTGATTAGGCATAACTTTGGCGTGAGCTTTAATTGGATATTCGTATTAAACAGCTATTGCCTACTCCCAGGTGAGTTTATAGCCCCGTATAAACTTTTGATAAAACTTTCCCTTTTGGGAAAGAAAATATTCAAACACTTAATGGACATAACAAGATTGTATAACGTGACTATGATTGATTATTATTGGAACTGTTAAGTTGTTGTAAATCGTCCGAGTTATAAATAGATCTATTAGGGATTGACCATCCCCGTCTGGATGAGTCATGCTCACTGTGCCTTGGCCGGAACAACAGACGTATACCATGTTGGAACTGGAATGGGTGTCTTTTTGTAAGACACTACGTCCTCATCTGTTGAGGACTATGGAAGGTTAATCTTTAGTTTCTAATAATAAACAAATGTAATCTACATTTTAGTAAGAATTCTTTGTGCATTGTTACTTGTATGATTAATGTATGTCCAAACTAATTAATTGTTAAAATTTGTAAATTCACCAACTTTATGTTGACCCCCTTTAGTACGTTTTGCACAGGAATATGAAGTTAGTACGTGGTGTGTGCATGGTCTCCAGCATCCTAGTAATCTGCATTGTAGGACTCGTAGGGGTTCTATTTGGGAAATATAAACAATCTCCTCATGACATGTTAAAAACAATTTTTATTTATTTGTTTAATAAACATGTAATCTGATTTTAATAACTCTTTATCTTATGCTCTATGGACAATATGCTATCGGTCCACCCTAGTGACATCTCCGTGGATATTTCCGCATATTTTGATCCTACCCGGGGTGTCACATAGAATGGTATCAGAGCCTTAGTTATAGAGAACCAGATAAATTTTTAAATAAAATTAAAAAAATAAAATGATTTTTCTTTTATTTAAAACTGGACTATAACTTATAAAAATCTTTTGGGATTTTATTTTGGGACCGTATTAGTTAAGCATATAGATCTTAGGGCATATTATGCTATGTAAACTAATTGTATATATATTTACTGAACTTGGTTATTACTGTTTAGTGAGGTATTGTTATGATAAATGTTAGACATGCTAAACTTGAAGATTTTACATTACATAGTAAAATACTGAAATGAGAATATAGGTAACATTAAACCAAACCTTGCGCTTACGAATTGTTGAATGAACTGCTTAAATGATAATATATATATATATATAAGTATTAATATATGTAACCTTAAAACATTATAATAATTGTTTAAAAGGGATATATTTCATAAAACATGTAATCTAAAATAATATTGTTCTTTGTTTGTAAGCTTATACTCACTTCAAACTTAAAATAATACTATTTCAGAGCATCATGACTCCGCCTACTGCATCCTAGATTCTTCTACCCGTAGTAGCTCCTACTCCAGTTGTTTGTTCATCTCCACGATCGACGCAGTGTGGATGGTTGTCAGTCTCGGATTCAAAGGATGAGTCAGCCATCGAATCTGTACTCCTAGAGGACCCTTTTTCCATCTCAGCATCAGTCTCACTGGCCCCAACCTCTATGGAGGAGGACCGGGTCCTTCCTAGCATACCACCTTCTATGCTTCCATCCTTATCATCGGACTATTTTTCCGGGCCCGCACCCGTCTCCACTTATGAGATCGGGGAAGGCTCCGGGGCAGGACGTGTCGATTCCATCCAGGCCCAGATCTCCGCACTGGCTCCACGCCAGGAGCAGGAGATATCCGACCTCCGCAGCCAGTTAACAGTCAGTCAACAAAGCCATGCCGTCAGCTATGATCGTATCGACACTCTTTTTCGCACTATGAGGGGAGACTCCCAGACTGCTAAGGGCATCCAGGCTAGGACGGACGAGGCAGTGAAGTGGTTATTGGAGGATAAATACCACCTCCACCAACGGATTCAGGTCATGGAGGGTCTACAGCATCAGACCCATGTTGCTCTTTCCGCTCAGGAGCAATCGTTATCCATTTTCTTTGATCTCGCCATTTTCCGGTATGATGGGGTTACTGGGGAGATGGCTTATCTCCGAGGGGTCGTCGATAGACTCTGGAACCAGCTACTGTCTGCACTCTGTACGCTCAAGGAAGACTCGAACGACAGTTCAGACTTTATGGAACACCAGGAGGAATTTTGCAGCCCACCAGCTCCATCAGCACCATCAGCCCCGACATCATCTGGTGGACCATCCAGACAGGATTAGTATAGACGTACTAGACTTCTTGTACGTCATGATAAGCTTACGGGTTGCATCCCGGCTATCATGACATAGGGCCTTTGTACTTTTATTTCTTCTTCAGCTTTTGCTGATGTAATCCCGTACTATATCTTTCTTTTTCTTCGGGACATGTAACTTTGGGATATGATGTTTTAAAGACTGTGTGTATCATTACCTTGGACTAGGCCCAACCGACCTATGACTTAAATTGTGTTATGCTAGATGAATGTTAAATTTCTCATGGAAATAACATGTAATCACTTTCTTTGTGCATGTATTATATTATGAGATCTTGATAGGTTATCCATATTTGTTATGAAATCAGTGCATAAGTTTTATCGTGCAAATAATATAAAAATTGTACTAACGCTTGAACTAATAATCTCATTTTGTATATGATTATAGACAAATGGTGATTACGAGATCAAATCCCAATAATGCAACCACTTCCAATGCCGATAATGCTGAATCCCCAGAAGCTACTTGAAATGTTACTGCCGAACAACTGCAGGAAATGATAAGTGAAGGCATCACAGCAGCCATGGCAGCCAGAGAAGCTAATGTGAACAATGACCCAAACCACAACATGCACAGAAACAACTTCAACAGGGGTTGTTCTTACCCCGACTTCTTGAAATGCAAACCCTCATACTACCGAGGAAAAGAAGGAGTTGTTGAATTGATGCAATGGTTTGAAAGACTAGAGACAGTCTTCCGCATCAGCGGTTGTGCTGACGAGAACAGAGTTAAGTTTGCTACGTGCACACTACTCGAGAGCGCCCTTACCTGGTGGAACTCTGTGGTCATCATCCTTGGACATGACACTGCTTATACTCTCACTTGGGCCAACCTCAAGGATAGAATGACTAAGAAGTATTGTCCCAGAGGAGAAATGAAGAAGTTGGAAGTCGAGTTGTGGGATCTAAAGTGTAAGAGCAATGATATCCTTTGGTACAACCAAAGATTTCAAGAGTTAAACTTGATGTGCACTAGAATGTTTCCTCTAAGGAGTGACAAGATTGAGAAGTATGTCAGCGGACTCCCTGACAACATCCATGACAGTGTGCTAGCTTCACGACCCACTACAGTTGAAGGTGCTATGGAATTTGTGACTGAGTTGATCAACAAGCGAGCCCGTAATCTATCCGAGAGGAAAACAGACAACAAGAGAAAATCCGATAAAAGCTCTCGTAGCCAGCACCAGCAGCCTTCCATAAAGCAGAACGTTGGGGAAACTGATGACACTACTCCCACAACCCACACCAAGGGCTACTCAGGGACCAAGCCCAAGTGCTCAAAATGTAACTATCATCATGTTGCTGGAGGACAATGCCAAGGATGTTACAAGTGTGGCCAACAAGGCCATTTTGCTCGCGATTGTCAAACAAATGTTGCTACCCTAGGTCGACCCAATACCAATCCTGGGAACAGCAACAAGGGCAAGTCCAACGCACGAGGAAGTGGAAGTGGGCAGCAGGGATACCGAAACCCGTAGGTGGAAGTAGTAGTGGACCAAAGAAAGTTGTGGTATGTTACGAGTGTGGAACCCCTGGGCATGTGAGACCCGATTGTCCCAAGTTGGCCAACCAGAAGAAGGACAACAAGGGAACTCCTTCGCAAGTGTACATGGTCGGCAATGCCCAAGCTAATCCAGGCTTCAACATAGTAACTGGTACATTCTTACTAAACCAATGATATGCATCTATCTTGTTTGATACATGAGTAGACCAAAGCATTTCAATTGCTAAATTTAGTGAGGAATTGGAAATCCCTCCGTTAGTTCTAGACTCCTATTATACTGTGGAATAGTCGACGGAAAAGTCATGATGGTTAACACCATCATTCGAGGTTGTTCCTTAAAACTTCCCAATCACCCCTTTTACATCAATCAGATCCTAGAAAGTCTTGATAGCTTTGATGTCGTCATTAGCATGAATTGACTAGCAAGTATCATGCAATTATCCTATATGACCAAAAATCGGTTCGTGTACCTTGGGAGATGAAAACTTGATAATTCTTGGGAGCCATAACCTTGATATAGTTAACACTAGATTTAGTGTCATCTCTAGCACCAACAGGCCAGAGAGTACTTGGTCCGGGAATACTCTATTTCCCTAACCTGTTTCTCCCCTGCCTAAACCTGAAAGGCACATCCAACTCACAATGGGTGTACTTTGTAGGGCTATGTCCGACATCCCTCGTAAAGAGATGTTGAATGTCCCATGTTTTTGGACATTCCTCCTTCCTCTTCGGGTCTAATTAGTTCGACAATACCATCACCCACCAGACTCTGTGAGATGTGATTTCCTCTCTTTAGAAGTCAGAATTTGTACAAATTTTGAACCAGTAATAGTGAATGCATGACCCATGTTATGGCACCCCGCAAGGGGCGCACTTCTTTATTCTTTGTATCTTCTTTTATTTCCATCATTTGAGGTACTTCTTTTCTGCGCCCCTCTCGCTCAACCCCGCGGCGAATGAAGCAGATTCTTTGCAACTTCTTACTCAATCGCCATCAACAATAATCTTAACCTCCCTGTTGGGTAGAAACTTTAGTACTATAAACTAATGTTTGTATCCCACAAGCTTGAGGTATAATTATAAGTCTTTTCTTAAAGTTGTTGATATAGGAGGGGTTATAGTTAAAATGTTTTGTTTTACCTTGAACCCCTAATTTCATCATCGGGTGTAGAGATATAACTTGTATCTCACCAGTGAAAAGGATGCAAATATAGAACATCCCCAGCCTCCCCAGCATATAAAATATGCTGGCATGGCCTCCTCATATCTAAACCCTTTGCAATGGATTTGTCCTCCTAACCAAATCTACAACGCCATTGGTCCTCTCCCAGATCCTGGAAGGGTGTAGCTGCGACCCCCGTTGGGAAGCCCGCACCTATCCATCCATCGCAGTAGTCTCCTTTACTGCTCAATCGGATGTATAGTCCCATTCAGATAAAGATCTCTTTGCATTCCTTTCCTATCCATCCACCGCAGCAGTCTCCTTTACTGCTCAATCGGATGAATAGTGTGATTCGGATAAAAATCTCTTTGCATTCCTTTCCTATCCATCCACCACATCAGTCTCCTTTACTGCTCAATCGGATGTATAGTGCGATTCGGATAAAAATCTCTTTACATTCCTTTCCTATCCATCCACCGCAGCAGTCTCCTTTACTGTTCAATCGGATGTATAGCGCGATTCGGATAAAGATTTCTTAGCATTCCTTTCCTATTCATCCACCGCAGTAGTCTCCTTTACTGCTCAATCGGATGTATAGTGCGATCCGGATAAAGATCTCTTTGCATTCCCTTCCTATTCATCTACAATCACAGTTTCTTTTACTGCTCAATCGGATGTAAAGTACAACCCGAATAGAGATCTCTTTTCACTCCCTTCTATTCACCCGTAACAACAGAAGCTTTCATTAATGCCCAATCGGACATATAAGGGAAACCTGGGTGTAGACCACTTCGCGTTCATGCCGTCATCAGTACCTGAGAGAGAGTCTGAAACAAATCATATACTGTGAACATCCTTCACTTAAAAGATAACCACGTTTTTAATAGCTTTGAGGACAAAGCTAAAATAACGGGGTGGTGCTGTAAAGTCCATGATTTTACCATGATTTTATATAATAAATTTCCACCCAATAATCCTAGAACACTTATTCATGTGTTATATTTCCTTAAGGTGTGTATAAACATGTCTATCATGTAACTATACTTTCACTTACATCTTTGTTGAAAATAGATTCATAACCTAAGACCATGAACTTACAACTAGGAAAATAAGTAATGAAATTATAACTAGCAATGTGTGCGTGTGCCACACTTAACAAATTGGAGAAAAATATTACATCATGCATGCTTAGCCGTTTAGGCATATGCATACATCCCTTGCATACTACACTACTTTTTGGACTAGCCCAAGATCATCACCCTCCTTTATGATAAGCCCAACATAAGCCCAACACAAGCCCATTTTCCCTTTTGGCTAGCTAAACACGGCACATAGATGATAACTGGTCTTTTCACACCCCGTATAAAAATTAAAAGTTCGTTTTGTTGGTCTAATCGAATTGATCTAGGTTCTCTATGTGACTCAGTTTTATTTTGGTGAAAAAGAATATTTTTGGTTGATTTTATATTTAAATGTGCAAAGACTTAAAAGTAAATGTCGTTAAAGTAAAGTGGCAAGAAATTAAAAAAAGCGTGAAATTTAAATCTAAATCTAATTAAAAAGAAAGGTGCGATATTTAAAAGCTTTTTGAAAAGTAAATTAATTTAAATGACTAAAAATTAAAACGTGACAAGAATTAAAATTAGACAAGTGTTAAAAACGTAAACTAAAAATTAAACAAGACAAAACAAGAAAAACTACTAGATCGGAATACATTCCGATCTTACCAATCGGAATGTTAACCTACACTTGATCGGAATATGGAGAGGAAGACCAATCGGAATATGTCACTTACCCAAATCGGAATATCCAGACAAACCCCAATCGGAATATAAACTAACCTCTGATCGGAATACGGTGAGACCTGGTCGGAATGCTAATCGGAACCCCTATGATCGGAATACTGTCACTAGTCCCAGTCGGAATAACCAATCAACACCTCAATCGGAATATGGAAGAACCCCCCAATCGGAATATGTCACTTACCCCCAATCGGAATATCCAACCAACCCTGATCAGAATACCAAGAATCTCCCAAGATCGGAAAGTTAAAACCCTTTTCCGACCAAGCAAGGAGCTATGGTTGGAATATCAAACCCTTTTCCGATTGGTTAGATCGGAATACGAAGAAAAGTACTAAAATTAAGCTAAGTAAATAAGCTATGATTCTAATAAGCACAAAACTAAATCCTAAGGTAAAACCGTGTAAAAATAAGTTACGAAACTGAAAGTTAACCACTTTTAAAACACGAAAAAGATAAATTTTAAGAAAAGCAACTTTTTATATAAAAATAACTTTTGTAAAAACTATATAAACTTGAAAATAAATCAAATAAGCTATGAAAATAAGAGATTTAAAACAATCAAAAGCATAAAAATCAAATCTTTAAGCAAGTTAACAAGATAAAAAGCATGTAAATCAAAGATTAAGCAAGAAAGAAAGGTAGAATGAGAAATTTAAAACAAGAAAATTAAAGAACACTTACTTGAAAATTAAAAGGTAATTAAGGTGCATAACATGTATTTAAATGACAAGTAATTAAAGGTGCATAAAATAAAAGTGGAAGAGCTAATTTGTCAAGTTAGCCAACAAAACTAAATGAATGAATAAGAGGGGTATTTATAGGTGATTAGGGGAGTGGTTAGAGGAAGCTTCCTCCCCTTCTTCCTTTTCTTCTTAATTGCCCATTAAGTCCTTCCTTCTTAATCTCTTTGTTAATCTTGGACTTGGATGACTTTTGGCTCGGGATTTCTTTGGACTCGTCTTTTAATTCTTCGATAAATAAGACTTGAGTTCCTCGGCTTTTGATAAACTTCCGTCTTTTGACTTTTTCTTCGATAAATCTTCAGAATTGTTCTTGGACTTCCGTTCTTTTTGCACTCTTGACTTCTTGACTTCGTCTTTTTCTTCAATAAAAGTCCGTAAATGCCCGTGGATTCCCGTGTTTTCTCCACTTTTCACCTTTTCGCCCTAAATCACAACAAAAACACAAACCACGCATAATTCTGACATAAAAGACATAAAATACACGTTTTGGCTCGGTTATTATTGTAATTAAGTGGTAGAAAAGATGTGTGTTTACACACATATCAAATCTCCTACACTTGACCATTGCAATGTCCTCATGCAATGCATTAGTTACAAAGCAAGTTTACATTTTTCATCATAATCAATCCACGTTGGCCTTTATTAAAGATATAGAAAACTATAAACATTCAAAGTAAAGAAATCAAAAAGCATACCTTGGGTTTTGGAAATGTCATGAATAATCATCATCCTCAAGTTTTCACTTTCTCCAAACCAAGCTTAAAAACGAGATCATTGTTATTATAAGTTAGTAAACTAACACGAACTCATGTGGGCCAATTATTCACTTAGACTCCCTTATTCCTATGGGTATCTCTTATATTTTATTATTTGTCTTGAATGATCACGAGGATGCATTGTTTGACTTATTTTGATAGTTATTTAGTCTGAAAATAAAGTGAACGATTTAATCAATAGTTAGCTAAAGGACCAAATCTTTTAAAACTGCTTCTCGGGACCTCATAAAGTTCATATCTTGGCATAACTCGCTTCGCGATTTGAGACCTTTCTCGGACCGATAGTTGGCAGCGACTTCATACTTCAAATCTTGAGAGACGTTCATGAAATAATGGTCTTCTCTTCATAATTGGAATTTCTTCACTTGAACTTTTTGAGAGATTCATACTTAGACCACGACTTCTTCATTTTTCTCCAATCTTTATTTTGGACTTTGATATACAACGATCCGCCTCCTTTTATGACTTGGATCTATTCATCCTCATACCTTGTTAGGGTCTTTTCGGATACACCTCTCCATGACTTTTGGGGAGTTTTTGCTTTTCGTCGTGTGTCTCGATCCTTCATAATGATTTTCGATAAATGATTCTTCACATCACTTTGGATCTTTAGCAACAAAACATAGCCCTCATGCCTTGTTAGGACCTTTTCGGACTCGCCAATCTTCGCGTCCCGCTTTAATAAGTTATGCCTTGGCTATGAACTCTAATCCATACCGAGCAACTTTTAAACGATCTGGGGCTAGAAACTAAGTAACTTTTCAAATCGTACAACCTTATTTATTAGCAGATAAATTATTTAGCAAGCGATGGGAGAATAGGCTCATAATTAACTCACATAAATTCACGAAAGAATACCGGACTTATAATTGGCTCTATCATCACTCGTTCTCCACAGTTTAAAATCTCAAGTAATGAGACTCGTGGATGCTTAGCCTATTAAATCAAAGTTTTGGGTTTTCGAGTCATCTATAGGATCTTGCAAATTCTTAAATTTTTTCAAGTTTAGAAATCGCATTTTAAAGTTCCCTTGATAAACGACTCTCTAGGATCAATTATAGGAACTTGCGAAAAGTTCTTGTTCTTAACCCATGAGAGTTAAGACTTTCGCGTTTTATAGCTCCCTATATAAAAGCCTAGCAAAACTTGATTTAAACACGTTAAGGATACTAGCTAGAGTAACTTAGACAAGTAAACTCGGGTTGAGTCAAAATATTCACAACGTTTGAAAATAAAAACCACTTATTCAAAGATTTATTTTAGCAAAGGAAGAAAATAACTATACAAAGATAAAAACTAATAGGCCAAAATAGATCAAAAATTTTGAAAAATGTCGAAAAACTGATTTTCCGGTTAAAATGAGGACAAATACAAGGAAAGGACCACTTAACTTTGATAGAAGTCCCCCCTACACTTAAGATAAACATTGTCCTCAATGTTTAAGCATGTGGGAGTAAACTCCCCGACACTTAGGACATTGTGCACGTTGTTTAAATCTCGCTAAGGAAAAGACAACTAAAGAGATTCCTATTTTAATATTGAGAAAATATAAAATAGTGAATCGAAAAGAGTTTAGGATAGAACCGGGAAGAAGTAGAACACGGAATCACGGGTCGTCAAAAATCATCAAGAGTGGATCATTGAAGCTCGAATCCCTGATTAAGAAGTGAGGAGAGGAAAGCAGACCACCGGGTCTCCCCTACACTTATGATAAAGAAAGCGAAAAGATAGATGCATGGGTTGCCTCCCAAGAAGAGCTTGATTTTTGTTAACCGAGTCATTAGCCTGACTCGACCTTGAACATCAACGGAAGAAACATGAAACATATCCACCAGGATCAAAGACATAGTTTTCGTCCATCAAATAGCAGAGGCTTAAGGCGAACAAGGAAAGCCAAAGCAGAGTAGGCAAGGTTCCCTTAAGCAGCAATGGAGCACGGTGGAAGCAAGGTTGAAGTGGTGCAAGCAGATTTCCATAAGTTCCAAAGATATTTCCTTTTATTTCATCAGGTGGATACTGAGATGGCTGCAGAATTTCAATACCAGGGTCGAACACCTTTTCCTTTAGGGGAAAATAGCACTCAGGCTCAGCCGAGTGTGAAGAAGATCCGCAAAGAAGCACAACCTCGTCCTCAGAGGGAGGACAAAGAGGTGTCAAATCATATGTGCAACGGATATCGGTGTCGACCGGTTTCTTCTCCTTTGAAAGAATGTGCTTCAAATCCAAAGTAGGATCAAGACGATAATCTTCAAAGTCATAAGGAGGAGCATCACTCTCATGAGGGAAGTAAATGTTGAGAAATTCAGAGAAGTCTTCCTCAAATGAGTAATCGTCCAATGTAGGATCGAGTTGTAACACCCCCAAATTTATACAACTCAATACAGCGGAAGACTCGTTGGTGGTACGGGATAGCACATTACTCACATCATAGACAACGCATAGAAATTGCGTCGTTTAATAATAAATCATTTCCATTCATAAACATTAAAGTTACATCGGTCCCAAGTCATTACATTTCATACAATGTTTTACAAAATATTTGAATGGAAAGTATTGTTTAAGTGTGGGCCATGAATTCTTGTTGTCTTCCCGAGAATTACCTTCAAGTACCTGAGATAAAACATGTTAAAAGAAAAGGTCAGCGATAACGCCGAGTGAATTCATAGAGTTTAATAAATTCCATCAATATAATATCAGTATAAAAGTATTACTGAAAATCATTTTGTACAAATCGTTTTGATAGGCCATTAAATAGCCAAAATCATTTTATACAAATCCTTATCGAAAATCATAGTATAGGCATTTGCCTTAAAAATCGTTATACGAACCAATGTCGTAAAAACATCATATAATACGTCTTACGACGTTGTATGAAAATAAAAACCGTTATATGAATATGGTTATGAAAACCAAAACACAAACATAATATCAATAGTATGACCCTGTATTGCTAGTCAGGCAATACATTGTAATTCGGAGCGTCTAGTAGTATTTCGTTAGTTTTGGATTATTATAAGCTGCATGACATTGTTACCTTACTAAACCAACAACGGGTAGCTAACCCGATACCAATTTTGCCCATCTAAAGTAGCGTGTCGTCACAAAGGTCACGCTATGGAAATCTTCTCATACATAAATTCGCTTACCAATCAATGTGGCACGACGGGGATCAACCGTCAAGGCGCGAACTGGGGTGATCGTCCCCAAATAGTACTATTAAATGCATAAGCGTCTACCAAATCCCGGTAGTTCACAATTCATGCTAATGGGACTTTTAGTGACATAACCTAACTTTAATAATCCATTTGATTTCATCTATCGGGTCCTTTAATCATTTATCGGGTCATACAATCGGGTCATTCATTCATTCGGGTCCAAATCAATAAACAAACAATCGGGACAAATGGTGTCCTAATTTTATAAAAACTAACATGTTATCTCCCTCGCGGGTTTATAAAACATTTATAAAACATTTAAAAGAGTGTGAGGCAATGAACTCACGTTGATATGGGAAGGCGGGTTATCGGCAATTCGGACGTACGGTACGTGCTTCAATCACGGAAACCTAGACAAATAATACTCGGTCTTAGACTCGGTCCAATGACTTTTATCAAAATAACAATATACATATGATGATTTTGTACATATGATTATGATCAAGTGGGTTTATACATCCTTGTTTACTCATTTTAGCGTTTATGTCTTGGTAACGTTTTACTAGTTTGCTAGTTTTACAGATTTACCTATTTTAAGTCCATTAAGCCTTCTATAAGTTCTTTAACTTGTTTTTATCCATTTTATACCTATGTTATCAGTATATATAATTTTCATGTTGGGCCCAAATGGGTTAAGCCCAATAAGCTCTTTTTACAAGTATTTATCTTATTAAGTCCAATTATTAGTCCAATATGTTTTAGTTAGCTCGTAAATGTCCGTATTTCTTATAGTTCGGGTTTTATCGGTTTTTACTTGTCTTAGTTACTTATACATCAGTATATTACTTTTATAAACTTTACATTAGACGGGTTTGGTCGTCTAAGTTTTATTTGGCGAAAAGCGTTAATTTTACGGCGATAGCCGAAAAAGTCGTAAAAATCAAGTTTATAGTTTTTATTACTTATAAATATTATTTCACCACCATTTATATAATTTACCCATTTAATTAACCTTTTATACATTTATATAAATAAGTTTTATAAGTTAGTGGGTTTATATTTTTACATTTTATACATTAAAATGTGAGTGCTTATATAATATTAATAAACATTATTTCCAAAAATCTGATTTTTAACTTCATGTTCACCATTTTTAACATATCTAGAGTTCTATAATGAATTAGAAGCTCATTTTTGGATGACATGTTCTTCATATTATGTGCTACATTTAACTTACATATAGCTACTGACCATTTTGAGTTTAACTTGCCTTAACAGTCCCTACAAAACTGCTTATTCAGATTAGACCACCTAACTTGTTTTGATCATATCTCACTCATTATTTTGATTCCATTGCATGGACAACTCTCACATGTGTATAACATCTTCTACTTACTGTAAATGGATCAAACCATGCAATTTTATCAGTTCATCTTTTAGTTATCTACTGTTTTTATACAGCCAACTAAATAATCAAGATTTTAGCTTCATTTCTTATAGTTATCATCCTTTTTAAGCATATTTATCAACACTTGATTCCCACACAACATTTTTATCATCATATATACATCATATACATATACAATATGAAATAAAATACATGTTTACATAATCAAAATGACAAGAAGATGAGGAGGACAATCTTTATACCACCAAGTTGATGTAGGTTATGATTTGGACATGGTTTTTGATGGAGAAACTTGTGATGAACCATGACCATCTTCAAGACCACCATTCTTCATGATCACCTTGTGGAAAATCAGCCCTAACACTTCATGGAAACTCCTTCTTGGATGTTATAACTTGCACCAATCAATAGGGCTTCAAAAGGGCATCAACATGTATATGAATAACATGAGATTTTGTGGTTGTTTTTGATCAAATGAGGGTGTTGTTTGATGATGATGGACGGCACAACATGGGGTAGAAGAGATAAAGTGTGTGTTGTTTGCATGTATGAAAGATGGAAATGAGAGTTGCTAGTGGTTTTTGACTAAACAAAGCTTAAAGAGTAAGCTTTGGTTCCACTTGTAATAAACTAGCTAAGGTTGTGACACCTTACAAGTGTTGGTGAATTTTGGCCGCCCCATGTATATTAGTGGGGTGGGACAATGTATTTTGTCCCATCTCACTAGTTTACGGGTATTCCTCGATTCTAGTTTCCTCGATTTGCGTTCCCTCGGGTCGTCTTACGAAAAACGTTTTTATAAATTATGAATCAACGTCATAAAACGAATCCAATAAAAATTATTTCATCAAAAACGGAGTTCGAAAACGTAAATACGTAATCCTAGGGTTCCCGGTTTAGTCGTAAAGGACGTTAAAATAAAATCGTAAGTCCTAATCTCTTTTCGTAAATTTGTGAGTTTATGAACCAACACAAATTTAAAACTCCAAAATAATATTCACGGACAAATTTATTTTCTGAAATGTCGGACTGTCACCAAAGACGGTGTATGTAAACGTAAGCACGTAACGTTGAATCCTCTGGTTTAGACGTAGTCGATGCTACTCCAAGACGTAGATCCAAATTTCTTCCCAAAAATATGTGAGTTCATATTGTAACATTAAAATAATGTTTTTAAATAATATTCAAGAATAAAATATCAACCATAAATTGACGGATTGTCACAGCATTTACCCCTAAACAGGATCTTTGTCCTCAAAGATCATCTTACCTTACTACTCGCTTCTTATAGAGTTAAAGCCATGTGGGTATTTCCTCCAAATTCGGTCTTTTCTCACAAGTGCAATCTATTACAGCACGCGAGTTTCAGAAAACATAACTACGGGAATAAGATCAGGCTTAATGTTGACTTACTTTCTCTATCCATGATGTTCACGGGTTTCTGATGAATGCAACTTTTCGCCGATCTAAACATTACTAAGAAGAATTCAGATTTTAACTTGATAGATATTCCATCAAGTTCGATATACGAAACAAAATTCACGCAGTCGTTGAAGTCATAGGGTAGATCTAGCTTATATGCCTTTCAAACCAATCTTTTATATCATCACAATGGTCCCATACAACGGGGACTTATATCCCATGATTTGTCAGATCATGAATTAAATTTTCCAAGGTTAAAAATTGTGGCATAACTTCGCTACCCATTTGGCACTTCAAGATCTACATTTCACATTCACATAACCTCTTGCCCACTACCGGCTGTCAATAATCAGATCCTAATTTCAACAATCATTTCAGGTCTCGCGGGTCGGGTATTTGTAAGGTTAGGTTCGCCATCATAGGAAACCTTAAAGACATGTCCAAATCACAATGGGTGTATGTCGGGTGTCTTCATCTCAATTCCTGCTTACAGATGCTCTAAGATTTAGATCCTAACAAGATTCGATCTCAATCCTAACATGATGATTATCAATGATAATCTCTCCAAAGGAAAACAATTATACGGTCTATTACCAAAGGTCAATCATTCAAACACAAAACAGCACTTATATTACCTTGTATCGTTACTTTACCTCGTCCCTTCGATTTGGGGTGGTACATAGTACTCTCATCAAGGTTCGTTCTCAATGATTCCTGAGAAAATCTCTAGAAATTCGATGCGAAGCGAGGATCTTGATATAGATGTTCGATACAGGCACACTATGTTTACATAACTCTTTTGTATTTATCATTAACGAGAATGATATTAGCAGATTTGGTCATTCTGTCGACGATGACCCAAATCGAATCAAATTCAGATGATGACCTTTGCAATAGCTAGACGTTTACTAATGTATGAGGCGATGTCTGCCTTCATAATTTGCTATCAGTACAACTTCTTTAGACAAGGATACTTTTTAGTCAAAAATGACATACATAGAATACTTATACTTACAAATTCCAACATAACTATATCTCACAATCCTTCACATTTAGGCAACCATAAGTGGTCTTTAAAATATTTAACGTTATCGACTTCTTAATTTTAATGGTTCACATTATCCGCGAACCCCTTTTTATTATATATATTATCCTTTTTACAAACATCGTTCATATTTAAGTTGTTCGGCAATTTATTTTGCACCTTCATTAATAAGGAACATGTCCTAACTGGTTCTTTATCTTTTCTACATAATGCATCAGTATCTATATTCACTTCTCATGATGATATAATTATCATGTCCACAATTCACTCAGATATTCTTTCTATATTATGCGTCAGTAATTACGTTCACTTTCTCCTGATGAAATAAATATCATAACTGTATTTATTCAAAATTCTTTCTTCATATCTTTTATGTTTCAGTTTCGTCTCAACTATCATTTATATCAGTTTTTCTCAATCTGGCGTCTAAAGCGTCGATAATTATTATACGTAAATTAACAATAATTATTTAATTTTTATGAAACGTAAACGTAAAGATTTTAAATTTCTTAGTTCGACCAATTATATAAAATGTTCAAAAATAAATTTGAATTTAGTTAACAAGATTTTTGGTTGATTTATCGAAAATAATTAATAAGATCCGAAAATGTTCGAGAAATCTTTGTTTATATTTTGGTCAAAGTTTTCTTAGTTAAAAAGCAAAAATTGTCGTTTCAAATTTCAAGTCATAAATTATATAGTTTCCTCAATTCTTCTTAAGTTGTCTAGAAGTATACACAAACATTTACCCCTAAACAGAAGTTTAGTTAAATGGGTTGTGTATAAGGGAATAATCCCTTAAAATCCTTTGTTAAAACATTTGTCAAAACATATTTCCATTTCTTTTTGGTAAAATCCAAAGTCTTAAAAGGGCTCTTAATTTTTGAAGAGTCAATATATTCCATTATCTTATTAATCACACGGTCAATTAATGTAAAGGTTTAAGTCTTTAATCACATATCAATTATTCAAGGTACAGGTTTTTATTGTTCGGCCAATTCAGGGCAATCTAAAATTAATTATTAACTCATTCTTACACTTATAAACAAACAAATAGTCCTTAATGATCACGAGCATGATTTTATCAAATTACAGCCTATACACGTGATTCACCAAATTTATGAATGCTACATGTGCATTGGTCAATCCAAACGACATCACGTGGAACTCATAATGTTCATTACAAGCACCGGATGTAGTGATTGGAATAGATAATCTCTTTCGCAGATGCGAAGTTGATGATAACCATGCTATGGATCAAATTTGCTAGAACCTTGTAAATGATCGAACAATTCTTCCATTTCGAGTTATGGATATCGTTTTCGATTGTCAATTTACTCAGTCACAGTAATCTATAAATATAAGGAAAGATAACACCATAACTCTTCAGGATGACAGGCTTGGTATAATAAAATCTTTCTCCGACAACTTTCTCAGTTGTACGGTAATTCCTTTAATTCAGATGGTGCTGACGTACAGTACACATGCCATAGGTGCAGCATCGGGAATACAATCAATACTAGTTTCAACTTGCCTTAATGGCGAAAGTCTAGGTAATTCATCAACAAATACTTCCTAAGGTTTAGATAACATAAACATCTTTTAATAAATTCATATTAACTTCTTTCTAGATTATAATATCTATGACTAATTCACAACCATTCACGATATAATTTCAAGTCTAAATGCAGGATATGGTCATCCATCAAGAATTATTTAGATCACTTTTGATAATCAACATCTTATCATTTAGGGGAATTCAATTCAAGTTCCCATTAATTAAGACAATGTCGTCATGTCATAATCAATCAATCCATTCTACGGGCACTATCAACTTTCCAGTTGCATTGCCGTTGATAAGATGTGAACTTCTCAAAAGACTAATAATAACTCATAATCCTTCACAATTTCAAGGATATATGAAGACACAACTATCATTAAAAGAGTAAGGTCAACGCATAATCTATGCGAGAGAATTTCAAATCAGATACAGATGAAAGCATTTAACGAATATGAATATATCCCATGTTTTCATGATTCGAGTACGCATTCGAAAGCTCCTCAGATCGTTACCCAGGTCATTCAAATGAAATCAAATCAAAAGAAATGATAGGAACGTCGATACATCCAGTCGGGTATCAACACTCGATAATCAGATACTTTTCCTAAGAATCTCACTACGGGAGAATTGGACAAGAAAGAATTGTCAATTGTCAAATAAGACAATTTCCACAGATGAGTAAATTCGACTCAGAAGAATAGATGCTACAGGCACATATGTAGGTGTCCCTAACACTATGTCCTTATTTTTCACTTCTTGCAGATCTCATAAAATTTAATCTTTCACAATCTTCAAAGAAAATTTAGTGTTTATTAATCAGTTTTTATGGTGACTACTAATCAGCCTTGCATGGTCCATTCCAAATTATATGTAGGCGCGCAACTATATACAATTTCAAGATTAACGATGCAATACTCAGTTCGTCAAAATTTTATCATCATGTTTATAATAAAATCATTTTCATGCTTAATTCTTAAATAAGAATCAAGAATAAATTTACAAAGATTTTCTTTGTTATGAAAATAATTAAGTTTTCCAAAGCTTTTCATAAACAACTTCATTTTGATAATGATTACTCATAAATCTCACTTTAAATAATCCATATAGTGATGAAAATTCAATTTTTCTCAAAGGATACCGTTTTGACTTTATAAAAACAATGTGTGATCTGCAGAAGAGTGATGGAAGCTTGTTCACCAAGAACTAACTACAATATAATAGGAAATAAGCTTAGCCAAATAATCATGAGGTTCATGATCTCGATGGCACTCAAAAAGATTAATCCACAACGTAACTCAAATCGAGATGAGTACTTGTTCAATGGTTGCATCACTAATGCGAACATTAGGAAGAAGCAAAAAAAAGATAGATAACATCGATACATGTAGAATTTAGCAATCAAAGATAGTCTTTTTATTAATCACAAACAAGTCAAAATTGTACCGTAACACATTACGTGTCACTATGTCATACAGTTCTCAGAACTCATCCTACCAACTGATATCTCACTTAAGTTAGGGGATTTTTAAAAGATACCACAATGAATACTAATCTACAAGAGTCATTAGGTGTTCCATATGTCCCAGAAGATCCATCGGTCCCAATTCAAAAGAAGATTTCTTCAATTTTATTTCTTGGAGACTGGGCATCCTCGTTATTGGACAATGGCCTAGGAACAACCCTTAACACGAACTAACAATCAATTAAAACCTTATAATTCAGTCACAGAACTTAACGACTTCCTCTTAACAATCTCATATTCCAATCAAGTTAAATTTTACTTTATTCGAGTTTCAACCAATTTATACTCAATTCAATATCCTACCTCATATTCCAATACTTTCAATCTTATTCTTAGGCCTTAATAGGCAATAAAAGCTCGATATGATCAACACTTAATTTCCAATCCTATAGCTCTTACAAAACCAATTATCAAATGAGTCACTAGTATGAGATGACTCATACATTCAATTAGACTTCTCGGAAAGGTACTAGTGGCATGAGGCTTTTGGGTAATGGTTCCAATAACAGCCTCAAGTGTAACATTCACCCTTTCGATTTCGATTTAAGAATTGGATGACAACGAATCAGATGACATCTTTCTAGGTGGTAATGTTTTGTCAAACTCCACTCTATAAGGAAAGATCGTCATCACATTGATATCAGATTTAATCTCGCCATTTCTTTTTCAATTTCAAAATCAACTAATATCTACATTTCTATGAATATCAACCATTTGTTGGGATCATAAATATCCACAACTTGGTTTAGATCTATGATAGCTAGGATTCCTACGAGAATAGCTTCGATTAATTTACTAGGGGAGTTAGGGTACATTGTGACAATCTACGTCGTATAAATACCTCGTATAAAAATCAAAATAATCATCAAACAATCCTGTAATAAAATTACATCATATATATATATATAGAATCCAAGTTATATATATATTAAAATAACACTTCTCAGTCTTGGCCTTGTCGGTAACTCGGGAATTCTTCGGCACCGTTATAGTCAAAAGATTTTTAGACATTTTTAGAAAAATGTTTATAGTTAATAGATTTTGAAATGTTTTATTCAAAACCTTGATTTTTAAAAATCTTTTGTTCTCTATAACGAGAGCTCTGGTACCAAACTGTAACACCCCCAAATTTATACAACTCAATACAGCGGAAGACTCGTTGGTGTTACGGGATAGCACATTACTCACATCATAGACAACGCATAAAAATCGCGTCGTTTAATAATAAATCATTTCCATTCATAAACATTAAAGTTACATCGGTCCCAAGTCATTACATTTCATACAATGTTTTACAAAATATTTGAATGGAAAGTATTGTTTAAGTGCGGGCCATGAATTCTTGTTGTCTTCCCGAGAATTACCTTCAAGTACCTGAGATAAAACATGTTAAAAGAAAAGGTCAGCGATAACGCCGAGTGAATTCATAGAGTTTAATAAATTCCATCAATATAATATCAGTATAAAAGTATTACTGAAAATCATTTTGTACAAATCGTTTTGATAGGCCATGAAATAGCCAAAATCATTTTATACAAATCCTTATCGAAAATCATAGTATAGGCATTTGCCTTAAAAATCGTTATACGAACCAATGTCGTAAAAACATCATACAATACGTCTTACGACGTTGTATGAAAATAAAAACCGTTATATGAATATGGTTATGAAATCCAAAACACAAACATAATATCAATAGTATGACCCTGTATTGCTAGTCAGGCAATACATTGTAATTCGGAGCGTCTAGTAGTATTTCGTTAGTTTTGGATTATTATAAGCCGCATGACATTGTTACCTTACTAAACCAACAACGGGTAGCTAACCCGATACCAATTTTGCCCATCTAAAGTAGCGTGTCGTCAAAAAGGTCACGCTATGGAAATCTTCTCATACATAAATTCGCTTACCAATCAATGTGGCACGACGGGGATCAACCGTCAAGGCGCGAACTGGGGTGATCGTCCCCAAGTAGTACTATTAAATGCATAAGCGTCTACCAAATCCCGGTAGTTCACAATTCATGCTAATGGGACTTTTAGTGACATAACCTAACTTTAATAATCCATTTGATTTCATCTATCGGGTCCTTTAATCATTTATGGGTCATACAATCGGGTCATTCATTCATTCGGGTCCAAATCAATAAACAAACAATCGGGACAAATGGTGTCCTAATTTTATAAAAACTAACATGTTATCTCCCTCGCGGGTTTATAAAACATTTATAAAACATTTAAAATAGTGCGAGGCTATGAACTCACGTTGATATGGGAAGGCGGGTTATCAGCAATTCGGACGTACGGTACGTGCTTCAATCACGGAAACCTAGACAAATAATACTCGGTCTTAGACTCGGTCCAATGACTTTTATCAAAATAACAATATACATATGATGATTTTGTACATATGATGATGATCAAGTGGGTTTATACATCCTTGTTTACTCATTTTAGCGTTTACGTCTTGGTAACGTTTTACTAGTTTGCTAGTTTTACCGATTTACCTATTTTAAGTCCATTAAGCCTTCTATAAGTTCTTTAACTTGTTTTTATCCATTTTATACCTATGTTATCAGTATATATAATTTTCATGTTGGGCCCAAATGGGTTAAGCCCAATAAGCTCTTTTTACAAGTATTTATCTTATTAAGTCCAATTATTAGTCCAATATGTTTTAGTTAGCTCGTAAATGTCCGTATTTCTTATTGTTCGGGTTTTATCGGTTTTTACTTGTCTTAGTTACTTATACATCAGTATATTACTTTAATAAACTTTACATTAGACGGGTTTGGTCGTCTAAGTTTTATTTGACGAAAAGCGTTAATTTTACGGCGATAGCCGAAAAAGTCGTAAAAATCAAGTTTATAGTTTTTATTACTTATAAATATTATTTCACCACCATTTATATAATTTACCCATTTAATTAACCTTTTATACATTTATATAAATAAGTTTTATAAGTTAGTGGGTTTATATTTTTACATTTTATACATTAAAATGTGAGTGCTTATATAATATTAATAAACATTATTTCCAAAAATCTGATTTTTAACTTCAGGTTCACCATTTTTAACATATCTAGAGTTCTATAATGAATTAGAAGCTCATTTTTGGATGACATGTTCTTCATATTATGTGCTACATTTAACTTAGTTATAGATACTGCCTATTTTGAGTTTAACTTGCCTTAACAGTCCCTACAAAACTGCTTATTCAGATTAGACCACCTAACTTGTTTTGATCATATCTCACTCATTATTTTGATTCCATTGCATGGCCAACTCTCACATGTGTATAACATATTCTACTTACTGTAAATGGATCAAACCATGCAATTTTATCAGTTCATCTTTTAGTTATCTACTATTTTTATACAGCCAACTAAATAATCAAGATTTTAGCTTCATTTCTTATAGTTATCATCCTTTTTAAGCATATTTATCAACACTTGATCCCCACACAACATTTTTATCATCATATATACATCATATACATATACAATAGGAAATAAAATACATGTTTACATAATCAAAATGACAAGAAGATGAGGAGGACAATCTTTATACCACCAAGTTGATGTAGGTTATGATTTGGACATGGTTTTTGATGGAGAAACTTGTGATGAACCATGACCATCTTCAAGACCACCATTCTTCATGATCACCTTGTGGAAAATCAGCCCTAACACTTCATGGAAACTCCTTCTTGGATGTTATAACTTGCACAAATCAATAGGGCTTCAAAAGGGCATCAACATGTATATGAATAACATGAGATTTTGTGGTTGTTTTTGATCAAATGAGGGTGTTGTTTGATGATGATGGACGGCACAACATGGGGTAGAAGAGAGAAAGTGTGTGTTGTTTGCATGTATGAAAGATAGAAATGAGAGTTGCTAGTGGTTTTTGACTAAACAAAGCTTAAAGAGTAAGCTTTGGTTCCACTTGTAATAAACTAGCTAAGGTTGTGACACCTCACAAGTGTTGGTGAATTTTGGCCGCCCCATGTATATTAGTGGGGTGGGACAATGTATTTTGTCCCATCTCACTAGTTTACGGGTATTCCTCGATTCTAGTTTCCTCGATTTGCGTGCCCTCGGGTCGTTTTACGAAAGACGTTTTTATAAATTATGAATCAACGTCATAAAACGAATCCAATAAAAATTGTTTCATCAAAAACGGAGTTTGAAAACGTAAATACGTAATCCTAGGTTCCCGGTTTAGTCGTAAAGGACGTTAAAATAAAATCGTAAGTCCTAATCTCTTTTCGTAAATTTGTGAGTTTATGAACCAACACAAATTTAAAACTCCAAAATAATATTCACGGACAAATTTATTTTCTGAAATGTCGGACTGTCACCAAAGACGGTGTATGTAAACGTAAGCACGTAACGTTGAATCCTCCGGTTTAGACGTAGTCGATGCTACTCCAAGACGTAAATCCAAATTTCTTCCCAAAAATATGTGAGTTCATATTGTAACATTAAAATAATGTTTTTAAATAATATTCAAGAATAAAATATCAACCATAAATTGACGGATTGTCACACGAGTGATGGCGGAGGATCTTCATCATGGGAAGAATCGCTCGAAAGAGTATCAGCCTCATCGAAATCATCATATGTGGGCAGCTCGGGATACTCAGAAGTACAATCATCAAAATCATCCGAATCTGAGCTAGAATCATCATCATCATAAGCATCAAAGACCGGTGGAGAATAATAAATGGGAGAAGCTACCAAAGTAGGGAGAGAATCATCCACATCATCTTGAAAAAGTGGATTATCAGTGGAAGACTCGAATAGAGGATTGTCATAGACGGTAAAGTCATCGAGCACATTAATCATGTTCACTGATTCTCGTCCATAGTATTTGCCTGTAAGCTTCCCCATTTTAAAAATTTGTGAATCATTCCCGACTCTTAAGATTAACTCACCTTCGGCAACATCCACTAAAGCACGTCTGGTTCTCAAGAATGGCCGACCAAGTATTAAAGGAATACGAGGGTCCATTTCATAATCAACTACGACAAAATCGACCGGGAAAGTAAATGCGCCAACTTTGATGAACACGTCTTCGGCTATACCAACAGGGTAAGCGAGAGTGCGATTTGCAAGTTCAAGCGTCATCTTTGTTGGAGTGAGGTCGGGCAATGATAGTGTTTTCCAAACACTCATTGGCATCAAATTTATACTAGCCCCGATATCAGCAAGGGCAGTAAATTCTTCAGTTTTGTTGAACACGCAAGGCAACACAAAACGACCGGGGTCTCCTAGCTTTTCTGGAAGTTCTTTAAGAATAACTGCAGAGCAGTTTTCATTTAAGCGAGTGTTGGCGAGTTCAATCAGCTTCTCCTTCTTGTTAAGCAATTCCTTAAATGCTTTAACAAATTTGGGCATGTGGACAAGTGCTTCAAGAAAGCTAATGCTGAAGCCCATTTGAGAAATCATATTGATATATTTTGTCACTTGAGCATCCTCCTTTGTTAGATCGTTGGTCTTGCCTATGCGAGAAGGGTATGGGATTTTGGGTTTATAGGCGGAAGGTGAAGGTGTAGTTGGTAAAGGTTGGGATGTTGAAGGGTCCTTCGTGGGAACTTCATCACGTCGAGGCGGAGACGGTAATGGTGCACTAATACTAGGTGTAGGAGGAGTAGGGATAAATGATGGTGGAGGAGGTGTAGATGATGGGGGTGGGATTTGTGGGCCTACGATGGTGACTCCACTACGGGTAGTAATAGCACTCACATTAGCTCGCGGATTTGTGACGGTGTTTGAAGGTAGAGAACTCGAAGAATAAGGTTGAGCAGGAGGCAAGAAACTAGCAAGCATATTCTTCAAATCATTGGTTTGATTGCTGAAGGAGGATTGAATATCATTTCGAAGCTCGGATCTTATCTCATTTCCTTGCTTTGTGATATCTCCTTTAAGATTGATAATTTGACTCTGCAGATTCTTGATTTGCTCACCTTGGGTTCTCATGATGGCCTCAACATCCGGATTACTGGGTGGGGTTTGTTGAGCGGGTGGGTGATAAGGATTAGAAGCTCTTGGTGGGATTTGGTTGCTTCTATTGTAGTTGTTGGCGGAGTTTGGGTTTTGAGGATAAAACCGGGTGAAAGGTAATTGTTGGATCGGTAACTCAGTAGATTTCTATCCTCTTGAGGTCGAGCTTGGTAATTTTCCGGTGAATAATTACCATAAGCTGCATACACATGTTCCAGATTTCCTTGTGTAGAAGGACAATCGGTGTATGAGTGAGGACCGCCGCATGTTTCACAAAGGGTAGCAACAGCTTTAACTTGTTGTTGTTGTTGGTTTGAAGCTAAGAGTTGCATACTTCTGCTCATTTCAGTCAGCACACGGGTGAGTTCGCTCATATCAGGGTTTGCTGAGGTGGAGGAAACATTGACTCTCGGGTTGTTCCTTGAAGAAGAAGAGGAATCCCAGTTTTTGTGGTGAGTAGTCATGTTCTCAATAAGCTCTCTACACTCCTCGGGTCTCCTTTTCATGAATGTGCCACCGGCGGCTGCATTAATCGTATCACGATCTCGAAAAGTCAAACCGTTGTAGCAAGTATCTATTAAGGTCACAGGGAGCATGTTATGGTTTGGACATCTATCGATCAAGACATTATATCTCTCCCAAGCATCAAAAAGAGATTCATCGGGATCTTGCATGAAACCGCTGATCTGATTGCGAAGGCTCATGACCATGGATGGTGGAAAGTAGCGTGACAAAAAGCGTTGAGTCATGTCATCCCAAGTGTGAATATAATTCTTCGGGAGACGATCAAACCATTTCTCGGCATGATGTAATAAAGTATGTGGAAAGAGTTGTAGGCGAAGTTCATCCATTGTGGCACCAGCCAACTTCATGTTTTGGGTGATTGTAATGAACTTGTCGAGGTGTTTGTTGGCATCATCATCAGGCAATCCATGGAATGGGTTTGTTTGTACTTGCTGAATCATGTGGTGCTTCAACGAAAACTCAGGAGCGTTGATTTGCATCGGCGCAATCGGTCCTCCTCGTCCAAACATGGTTGGTTGACAAAGTTCCTCCATTGTCCGAAGATCGGGCTGTGGAAGAACATTGTTGTTATTATTAAGGTGCGGTGGATTATTGTTGTTAACACCTGACATAGCTAAATCCTCTTGAGGCTCGGGCTCTTGATAATTAGAAGATCTAGTACGCATACACCTGAAAATGCAAAAGAAAAAGAAACCAAACACAAAGACAATATATATACACAATAAAGATAAAATCTTTTTGTATTTTTGAAATTTTTAATTTTTATGGATTTTTATCAATTTTTAATTTTTTATGGCTTTTTTTTAGGCAAGAAAAATAACGCTCACAAGTGAACGGATCCCAAAAAGCAACGCGTCTCTCACAGAAAACCGTTAATCTTTACGAAAAGAGCCGGCAGCAGCGCCATTTGATAACTGATCTTTTCACACCCCGTATAAAAATTAAAAGTTCGTTGTGTTGGTCTAATCGAATTGATCTAGGTTCTCTATGTGACTCAGATTTATTTTGGTGAAAAAGAATATTTTTGGTTGATTTTATATTTAAATGTGCAAAGACTTAAAAGTAAATGTCGTTAAAGTAAAGTGGCAAGAAATTAAAAAAGCGTGAAATTTAAATCTAAATCTAATTAAAAAGAAAGGTGCGATATTTAAAAGCTTTTTGAAAAGTAAATTAAGTTAAATGACTAAAAATTAAAACGTGACGAGAATTAAAATTAGACAAGTGTTAAAAACGTAAACTAAAATTTAAACAAGACAAAACAAGAAAAACTACTAGATCGGAATACATTCCGATCTTACCAATCGGAATGTTAACTTACACTTGATTGGAATATGGAGAGGAAGACCAATCAGAATATGTCACTTACCCAAATCGGAATATCCAGACAAACCCCAATCGGAATATAAACTAACCTCTGATCGGAATATGGTGTGACCTGGTCGGAATGCTAATCGGAACCCCTATGATCGGAATACTGTCACTAGTCCCAATCGGAATAACCAATCAACACCTCAATCGGAATATGGAAGAACCCCCCAATCGGAATATGTCACTTACCCACAATCGGAATATCCAACCAACCCTGATCGGAATACCAAGAATCTCCCAAGATCGGAAAGTTAAAACCCTTTTCCGACCAAGCAAGGAGCTATGGTTGGAATATCAAACCCTTTTCCGATTGGTTAGATCAGAATACGAAGAAAAGTACTAAAATTAAGCTAAGTAAATAAGCTATGATTCTAATAAGCACAAAACTAAATCCTAAGGTAAAACCGTGTAAAAATAAGCTACGAAACTGAAAGTTAACCACTTTTAAAACACGAAAAAGATAAATTTTAAGAAAAACAACTTTTTATATAAAAATAACTTTTGTAAAAACTATATAAACTTGAAAATAAATCAAATAAGCTATGAAAATAAGAGATTTAAAACAATCAAAAGCATAAAAATCAAATCTTTAAACAAGATAAAAAGCATGTAAATCAAAGATTAAGCAAGAAAGAAAGGTAGAATGAGAAATTTAAAACAAGAAAATTAAAGAACACTTACTTGAAAATTAAAAGGTAATTAAGGTGCATAACATGTATTTAAATGACAAGTAATTAAAGGTGCATAAAATAAAAGTAGAAGATCTAATTTGTCAAGTTAGCCAACAAAACTAAATGAATGAATAAGAGGGGTATTTATAGGTGATTAGGGGAGTGGTTAGAGGAAGCTTCCTCCCCTTCTTCCTTTTTTTCTTAATTGCCCATTAAGTCCTTCCTTCTTAATCTCTTTGTTAATCTTGGACTTGGATGACTTTTGGCTCGGGATTTTTTTTGACTCGTCTTTTAATTCTTCGATAAATAAGACTTGAGTTCCTCGGCTTTTGATAAACTTCCGTCTTTTGACTTTTTCTTCGATAAATCTTCAGAATTGGTCTTGGACTTCCGTTCTTTTTGCACTCTTGAATTCTTGACTTCGTCTTTTTCTTCAATAAAAGTCCGTAAATGCCCGTGGATTCCCGTGTTTTCTCCACTTTTCACCTTTTCGTCCTAAATCACAACAAAAACACAAACCACGCATAATTCCGACATAAAAGACATAAAATACACGTTTTGGCTCGGTTATTATTGTAATTAAGTGGTAGAAAAGATGTGTGTTTACACACATATCAATAGACTTGTGTGGAAGAAGAAGAGTTGTCTTGGAAAGGCATGGGGTGACACTTGGCACAATATGTCTTACCAAGGTGAATCATACCTTTTGCCCTCCTTTTCCTCTCTCCTCTTTAAGATGAAACACACACACACACACATTCTCATACATGTAATCTCACTTCTCTCTTCATCTCTCTCTCTCTACAATTCGGCTACAAGCCACAAAAATCCAAAGTTGATTCATTAAATCAACTAAATCTTTGTCCTATCTTGATTACAAATAATTTGGTAGCATCATTCCTCTTATAAACAAGCCCTAACCGAATCATTATTGGCCACGGCTTAGTTATAACTAGGGTTCTCCTTCATCATCTTGAGTAGATCTCAAATCTCCTTGTTCATCTAGATCATCCTTGGTACTTTTAGGCAAGAAAGGAATACACATCATGTCCTTTCATTTCTTCATACAAGCATCATCATACATCTATAAACACAAGTAAATAACATGTTAAAATCAAGATTTGATAAAGTTATGACCGTTATAGGTCACGGCATATTTATGCAAATCATGTTCATGATTTAAAATCTTTTAATAAGAAACCTATGACTTGTATGTTATGTTTTAAACTTGATTTAAAAACCATATGAAACATTTTATAAATCTAAATGTTGCATGGGTTACAAATCTTGTTTTATGGAAATATGGTTAACTAATAATCATAGATCTCATAAAATGAACTTATGTAACTTAAAGATCATGAAAACCATGACCTTAAAGGTCACGGCTAAAATAAATGGTGACCATATGATTTGTCTCCTAAGTTTTGAATAATGGAATATGAAATGTTACATGTTAAATGGAATATTAAAAATCACAAAATATAACTTATATGTATAAATGTAGCCGTGGGATACATATGACCTAAAATGGATTAAATGTACATGCATGCTATTATAAACCATATATCTAATGATAAATATTAACTTGAGTATGTTAAACATAAAACAAGATTATGGGAACCTTGGGAAGAGACAATATAGCTATGGGCTATATGTAGTCTCCTTGGTAAAATAGTAACCTTGGAAACATGCATGACACCTAGATAATCATGGTTGTATTTTTGTAAATATTTACAAGACTTAAAATTAGCTAAAGTGTTCATCTTGGAAATACCAAGATTTAAAAATATAGTCGTGGGCTATATATGTGTGTACATGGATCTATGATTGATTTTTAGGTCTAGACATAGTTTAGATCTCATTTTGGACTTGTGACTTATTTTCTTGATGTGTACATAGCTAGATCTATTTTTGTAACACTTATAAATTGCATGTACTCTTAAAATGAGACTTGACTTAGCTTAATAAGCTATAACTAATTATAGCCGTAAGATGTAAGCTCCTATTAGGGCTTATGACTTACTTACAACCTTATAACACACCTAGATCTAATTTGGTACATCACATAAAACAAATTATAAGTTTTATTCTCCTAATTAGATTTAAAACTAAATATAAATAAGCTCATAATAAGCTTATAAGAATATCCTAAGTTAAAACTTACATAAAATGTAAAGTAGTGTTAATGGACTATTTAAGCCAATGAAATGTTAATTCAAAACTTAATTGACCCTATAAGCCCATTTGATAAATTTTAGTAACTTAATGGACTTAAGATTAAACTTAAGCCTGCTTAACTAATTAAAGGGGCTTAAAAGTGTATTAAGCCCAATAAATGATTTAAAGGCCCATTTAATTAAATTATTGGACTTGAGATATAATTAAGCCCACTAAAATAGCCCATTAGATGTTTAGCCCATTTAATGAGCCCATATAAAGTTTGAATGTTAAAATAAAAGTTTTTATAATAAAATATCTGATAAAAACTTTTTGGATGAAAATGACAATTTATGAAACATAAGGACTAAAACCGTAACTTATGAAACTTGTTTTGATAAAATAGTAAACACAAGGACTAAAAATGTAAATATCCAAAGGTCTAGGGTTTAATAAATACTATCCGTGGTAAATTTAAACCCTAGGGACCATTTTGGGAAGTTTCTAAAAGTTATTTTGTCATTTTATAACCCTAAGGACTATTCTTGTAATTTGCTAAAACATAAAGAAGCCCTAGGGGTTGTTTTTGTAATTTTTGTAAAGTTACAAAACCTAGATATAACTAGGGGGAATAAATATGCCCTAAGCCGAAACTTTAACAAGCCCTAGGTACTAAATATGTAAAATCCGAAAGTTATACTTGTTTAAAATATAGAGGGACTAGTTTTGCCATATTCCGAAACATTAACAAGCCCTAACCCTAAAATCTATTTTAATTACAATAAAACATAATTAAGATACTTAGACCCTAAGAATTAAGGTATAAATTCTTAAGTATAAATTATTTTATAAATATTAAAATAATTTATGGAAACTTTAAAGTTAAATAAAATATTATATTTTATGTTTTTTTTAAAATAAAATATTTATATTTACTTTAGGAAATAATTGTATAAACAATTATGAATATGTGTTACTCATGCATAAACTCATATACTTTTAGAAAATAAAAACTATATGAACGTTGGATAAATTAAATGCTAATAGGTAAGTAAAACACCTTACGTTTACTTAAAATATGAAACTTAATAATAAGTTTAAATGGATGATTATAATACATGAACTACGAACGTGAACTAAAATTAAGTAGAATTTTTATCTTAATAATGGAACTTAGTAGTAAATGAGTTATTATAAAACTTGAACGGAGAACGTAAACTAATATCTTAAGTAGAACAATTTATGTCTACTTAAATAAGAAACTTGATTGTAAGTGAATAATTATTATAAATACATGTATGCTAACTGATATTAACAGTTAAACATTTTATGTTTACATAGAAATGAAACATATATAAATAAGTTTAAATGAATATTGATGCTACTTGAACTACGGTTATTTAGATAAATACCGTAACATAAATGAACTGACTAAAATCTGTATAAGCATCCATATATGTTCTTTGTACTATCTATTAAGACTGTACTATTTGATTAGTCATAACTTTGGCGTGAGCTTTAATTGGATATTCGTATTAAACAGCTATTGCCTACTCCTAGGTGAGTTAACAGCCCCGTATAAACTTTTGATAAAACTTTCCATTTTGGGAAAGAAAATATGCAAACACTTAATGGACATAACAAGATTGTATAACTTGACTATGATTGATTATTATTGGAATTGTTATATTATTGTAAATCGCCCAAATGTTATAAATAGATCTATTAAGGATTGACCATCCCCGTCTGGGTGAGTGATGCTTACTGTGCCTTGGCCGGGACAATAGACGTATACCATGTTGGAACTGGAATGGGTGTCTTTTTGTAAGACACTACGTCCTCATCTGTTGAGGACTATGGAAGGTTAAGCTTCAGTTTCTAATAATAAACAAATGTAATCTACATTTTAGTATGAATGCTTTGTGCATTGTTACTTCTATGATTAATGTATGTCCAAACTAATTAATTGTTAAAATTTGTAAATTCACCAACTTTATGTTGACCCCCTTTAGTACGTTTTGCACAGGAGTATGAAGTTAGTACGTGGTGTGTACATGGTCTCCAGCATCCTAGTAATCTACATTGTAGGACTCGTCAGGGGTTCTATTTGGGAAATATAAACAATCTCCTCATGACATGTTAAAAACAATTTTTATTTATTTGTTTAATAAACATGTAATCTGATTTGAATAACTCTTTATCTTATGCTCTATGGACTATATGCTATCGATCCACCCTAGTGACATCTCCGTGGATATTTCCGCATATTTTGATCCTACCCGGGGTGTCACAAAGAGTTTGTGAAACCATACAATTATGCTTATGAGAATAGTCTATATGGTCTTTTCACTACACAAAAACAAAAGTCTCGTGAGGAATTGTTTTTAGAATGCAAACAAAAAAGAATTCAATGGAAGAAAGCTTTTGCTACTAAGAAAACTAACGTTTCGAAATTCATCAACTACTTGCCTCTTGATTCTTCAAAAAGCAAGAGTAGGCAGAGATTTGGGTTTCTACAACATTACATTGATAATATTAAATCCATTGTTGACAATGAATGGAAACAACGAGAAAATGACGAGTGGAAAAAACCAATTCCTCAAGAAATAACGGTGCTTATCAAAAAAATGTTAATACCGAACACGGCCACATTAAAAGAAAATATTCTTGATTTTGAAAGATTAATTCGGTCTGAAATGTTTGATGATTTAAAATATGTTGAGTCTATTGAGAAAGAAATTGACAATCTTCAAATGGACAAGTCCGTTTTTTCAGATGAATATGATTTACTCTTAAAGGAATGTCTCTCCAAAGGTATTTTGTGTGTTACTCTTCAATCTTGTGCTGATATTGATGAATATTCTGATGTTGCATGCAGATATCTTGATAAGATCAAAGAGTGTGAGCGTCTTGAATTTGAGCTTTCGAAACGTAAAGAAAATGTTGATAAAAAGGCTTTTGAGTTACTTCAACACAAAATTGATTTCCTTCAAAAACATTGTCATTCTCTTGAACTTGCTTTGCAAAAAGACGTTGGTAGTTTTCCACATGATAATAACTTGCAAGAAAAACTTTCCAAAACGTTTCGAGAAATGAATGAAAAGAGTTTGGAAATTCAAGGGTTGAAAGCTCAGTTACAAGAGAGGGAAATTGCGATAGTAGAGTTGAAATAACTCGTTGCTAAGATGGGTGTGAAAATTGTGGAACCTAGTGTTAAGAAACCTGTTGTAAGACAACCCAATGCGCAAAAAGTGACTAGACCCTCTATCTTGAGAAAACCATCTGTTTTCTCTAATTCTGCATTTGCAAAACCTGTGTTTTCCCCCAAGACAGATGGGAAGGATAGGTTACCACAAAACACTCCCAAAACACATATTCGATCACAAAGTATTAAGAACACAAATGTGGTTAAACCAGGGATGTATAGATTGGCCATTAAACCCACACACAACAAAGAAAGTCAATCACCTCAGACTTCTAGAAACACTAATAGACGTGTATCTTTTACTACAGGCGTAGTCCCTACTGCTAGTGTTAGCCGGCCTCAGCTTAAGAGCACTCGCATGAATGAAAAGGTTTGGCAAAAAAAGTCAAGGGAAGATGAAGACAGTAGAAGACCACCATAGGATTTTCAATGTTTCTAAGAATAAAACGTTTGTAATCGCGTGTAATGACGATTTGAATGATTCGACTTTGAATGCTTTGATGAATGTTAAATTTCTCATGGAAATAACATGTAATCACTTTCTTTATTATATCTACTGTGCAATGTATTATATTATGAGATCTTGACAGGTTATCCATATTTTTTATGAAATCAGTGCATAAGTTTTATCGTGCAAATATTATAAAACCTGTACTAACGCTTGAACTAATAATCTCATTTTGTATATGATTATAGACAAATGGTGATTACGTGATCAAATCCCAATAATGCAACCACTTCCAATGACGATAATGCTGAATCCCCAGAAGCTACTCGAAATGTTACTACCGCACAACTGCGGGAAATGATAAGTGAAGGCATCACAGCAGCCATGGCAGCCAGAGAAGCTAATGTGAACAATGACCCAAACCACAACATGCACAGAAACAACTTCAACAGGGGTTGTTCTTACCCCGACTTCTTGAAATGCAAACCCTCATACTACCGAGGAAAAGAAGGAGTTGTTGAATTGATGCAATGGTTTGAAAGACTAGAGACAGTCTTCCGCATCAGCGGTTGTGCTGACGAGAACAGAGTTAAGTTTGCTACGTGCACACTACTCGAGAGCGCCCTTACCTGGTTTTACTCTGTGGTCATCATCCTTGGACATGACACTGCTTATACTCTCACTTGGGCCAACCTCAAGGATAGAATGACTAAGAAGTATTGTCCCAGAGGAGAAATGAAGAAGTTGGAAGTCGAGTTGTGGGATCTAAAGTGTAAGAGCAATGATATCCTTTGGTACAACCAAAGATTTCAAGAGTTAAGCTTGATGTGCACTAGAATGTTTCCTCTAAGGAGTGACAAGATTGAGAAGTATGTCAGCGGACTCCCTGACAACATCCATGACAGTGTGTTAGCTTCACGACCCACTACAGTTGAAGGTGCTATGGAATTTGCGACTGAGTTGATCAACAAGCGAGCCCGCAATCTATCCGAGAGGAAAACAGACAACAAGAGAAAATCCGATAAAAGCTCTCGTAGCCAGCACCAGCAGCCTTCCATAAAGCAGAACGTTGGGGAAACTGATGACACTACTCCCACAACCCACACCAAGGGCTACTCAGGGACCAAGCCCAAGTGCTCAAAATGTAACTATCATCATGTTGCTGGAGGACAATGCCAAGGATGTTACAAGTGTGGCCAACAAGGCCATTTTGCTCGCGATTGTCAAACAAATGTTGCTACCCTAGGTCGACCCTATACCAATCATGGGAACAGCAACAAGGGCAAGTCCAACGCACGAGGAAGTGAAAGTGGGCAGCAGGGATACCGAAACCCCGCAGGTGGAAGTAGTAGTAGACCAAAGAAAGATGTGGTATGTTACGAGTGTGGAACCCCTGGGCATGTGAGACCCGATTGTCCCAAGTTGGCCAACCAGAAGAAGGACAACAAGGGAACTCCTTCGCAAGTGTACATGGTCGGCAATGCCCAAGCTAATCCAGGCTCCAACACAGTACCTGGTACGTTCTTACTAAACCAATGATATGCATCTATCTTGTTTGATACATGAGTAGACCAAATCATTTCAATTGCTAAATTTAGTGAGGAATTGGAAATCCCTTCGTTAGTTCTAGACTCCTATTATACTGTGGAATAGTCGATGGAAAAGTTATGATGGTTAACACCATAATTCGAGGTTGTTCCTTAAAACATCCCAATCACCCCTTTTACATCAATCAGATCCTAGAAAGTCTTGATAGCTTTGATGTCGTCATTAGCATCAATTGACTAGCAAGTATCATGCAAATATCCTATATGACCAAAAATCGGTTCGTGTACCTTGGGAGATGAAAACTTGATTATACTGGGGAGCCATAACCTTGATATAGTTAACACTAGATTTAGTGTCATCTCTAGCACCAACAGGCCAGAGAGTACTTGGTCCAGGAATACTCCATTTCCCTAACCTGTTTCTCCCTTGCCTAAACCTGAAAGGCACACCCAACTCACAATGGGTGTACTTTGTAGGGCTATGTCCGACATCCCTCGTAAAGAGATGTTGAATGTCCCATGTTTTTAGACATTCCTCCTTCCTCTTCGGGTCTAATTAGTTCGACAATACCATCACCCACCAGACTCTGTGAGATGTGATTTCCTCTCTTTAGAAGTCAGAAATTGTACAAATTTGAACCAGTAATAGTGAATGCATGACCCATGTTACGGCACCCCGTAAGGGGTGCACTTCTTTATTCTTGGTATCTTCTTTTATTTCCATCATTTGAGGTACTTCTTTTCTACGCCGCTCTCGCTCAACCCCGCGGCGAATGAAGCAGATTCTTTGCAACTTCTTACTCAATCGCCATCAACAATAATCTTAACCTCTCTGTTGGGTAGAAACATTGGTACTATAAACTATTGTTTGCATCCCACAAGCTTGAGGTATAATTATAAGTCTTTTCTTAAATCTGTTGATATAGGAGGGGTTATATTTAAAATGTTTTGTTTTGTAATGAACCCGCAATTTTCATCATCGGGTGTAGAGATATAACCTGTATCTCACCAGTGAAAAGGATGCAGATATAGTACATCCCCAGCCTCCCCAGCATATAAAATATGTTGGCATGGCCTCCTCATATCAGAAACCCTTTGCAATGGATTTGTCCTCCTAACCAAATCCACAACGCCATTGGTCCTCTCCCAGATCCTGGAAGGGTGTAGCTGCGACCCCTGTTGGGAAGCCCGCACCTATCCATCCACCGCAGCAGTCTCGTTTACTGCTCAATCGGATGTATAGTGCCATTAAGATAAAGATCTCTTTGAATTCCTTTCCTATCCATCCACCACAGCAGTCTCCTTTACTGCTCAATCGGATATATAGTGCGATTCGGATAAAAATCTCTTTGCATTCCTTTCCTATCCATCCACCGCAGCATTCTCCTTTACTGCTAATCGGATTTATAGTACGACTCGGATAAAAATGTCTTTGCATTCCTTTCCTATCCATCCACCGCAGCAGTCTCCTTTACTGTTCAATCGGATGTATAGCGCGATTAGGATAAAGATCTCTTTGCATTCCTTTCCTATTCATCCACCGCAGTAGTCTCCTTTACTGCTCAATCGGATGTATAGTGCGATCCAGATAAAGATCTCTTTGCATTCCCTTCCTATTCATCTACAATCACAGTTTCCGTTACTGCTCAATCGGATGTATAGTACAACCCGAATAGATATCTCTTTTCACTCCCTTCTATTCACCTGTAACAACAGAAGCTTTCATTAATGCCCAATCGGACGTATAAGGGAACCTAGGTGTAGACCACTTCGCGTTCATGCCGTCATCAGTACCTGAGAGAGAGTCTGAAACAAATCATATACTTAGAACATCCTTCACTTAAAAGATAACCACGTTTTTAATAGCTTTGAGGACAAAGCTAAAATAACGGGGTGGTGCTGTAAAATCCATGATTTTACCATGATTTTATATAATAAATTTCCACCCAATAATCCTAGAACACTTATTCATGTGTTATATTTCCTTAAGGTGTGTATAAACATGTCTATCATGTAACTATACTTTTACTTACATCTTTGTTGAAAATAGATTCATAACCTAAGACCATGAACTTACAACTAGGAAAATAAGTAATGAAATTATAACTAGCAATGTGTGTGTGTGCCACACTTAACAAATTGGAGAAAAATATTATATCATGACTGCTTAGCCGTTTAGGCATATGCATACATCCCTTGCATACTACACTACTTTTTGGACTAGCCCAAGATCATCACCCTCCTTTATGATAAGCCCAACATAAGCCCAACACAAGCCCATTTTCCCTTTTGGCTAGCTAAACACGGCACATAGGCTTGTGTGGAAGAAGAAGAGTTGCCTTGGAAAGGCATAGGGTGACACTTGGCACAATGTGTCTTACCAAGGTGAATCATACCTTTTGCCCTCCTTTCCCTCTCTCCTCTTTAAGCCGAAACACACACACACATTCTCATACATGTAATCTCACTTCTCTCTTCATCTCTCTTCATCTCTCTCTCTCTACAATTCGGCTACAAGCCACAAAAATCCAAAGTTGATTCATTAAATCAACTAAATCTTTGTCCTATCTTGATTACAAATAATTTGGTAGCATCATTCCTCTTATAAACAAGCCCTAACCGAATCATTATTGGCCACGGCTTAGTTATAACTAGGGTTCTCCTTCATCATCTTGAGTAGATCTCAAATCTCCTTGTTCATCTAGATCATCCTTGGTACTTTTAGGCAAGAAAGGTATACAAATCATGTCCTTTCATTTCTTCATACAAGCATCATCATACATCTATAAACATAAGTAAATAACATGTTAAAATCAAGATTTGATAAAGCTATGACCATTATAGGTCACGGCATATTTATGCAAATCATGTTCATGATTTAAAATATTTTAATAAGAAACCTATGACTTGTATGTTATGTTTTAAACTTGATTTAAAAACCATATGAAACATTTTATAAATCTAAATGTTGCATGGGTTACAAATCTTGTTTTATGGGACTATGGTTAACTAATAATCATAGATCTCATAAAATGAACTTATGTAACTTAAAGATCATGAAAACCATGACCTTAAAGGTCACGGCTAAAATAAATGGTGACCATATGATTTGTCTCCTAAGTTTTGAATAATGGAATATGAAATGTTACATGTTAAACGGAATATTAAAAATCACAAAATATAACTTATATGTATAAATGTAGCCGTGGGATACATATGACCTAAAATGGAATAAATGTACATGCATGCTATTATAAACCATATATCTAATGATAAAGATTAACTTGAGTATGTTAAACATAAAACAAGATTATGGGAACCTTGGGAAGAGACAATATAACCATGGGCTATATGTAGTCTCCTTGGTAAAATAGTAACCTTGGAAACATGCATGACACCTAGATAATCATGGTTGTATTTTTGTAAATATTTACAAGACTTAAAATTAGATAAAGTGTTCATCTTGGAAATACCAAGATCTAAAAATATAGCCATGGGCTATATATGTGTGTACATGGATCTATGATTGATTTTTTGGTCTAGACATAGTTTAGATCTCATTTTGGACTTGTGACTTATTTTCTTGATGTGTACATAGCTAGATCTATTTTGTAACACTTATAAATTGCATGCACCCTTAAAATGAGACTTGACATAGCTTAATAAGCTATAACTAATTATATTTGTGAGATGTAAGCTCCTATTAGGGCTTATGACTTACTTGCAACCTTATAACACACCTAGATCTAATTTGGTACATCACATAAAACAAATTATACGTTTTATTCTCCTAATTAGATTTAAAACTAAATATAAATAAGCTCATAATAAGCTTATAAGAATATCCTAAGTTAAAACTTACATAAAATGTAAAGTAGTGTTAATGGACTATTTAAGCCCATGAAATGTTAATTCAAAACTTAATGTACCCTATAAGCTCATTTGATAAATTTTAGTAACTTAATGGACTTAAGATTACACTTAGGCCCATTTAACTAATTAAAGGGGCTTAAAAATGTATTAAGCCCAATAAATGATTTAAAGGCCCATTTAAATAAATTATTGTACTTGAGATGTATTTAAGCCCACTAAAATAGCCCACTAGATGTTTAGCCCATTTAATGAGCCCATATAAAGTTTGAATGTTAAAATAAAAGTTTTTATAATACAATATCTTATAAAAACTTTTTGGATGAAAATGAAAATTTATGAAACACAAGGACTAAAACCGTAACTTATGAAACTTGTTTTGATAAACTAGTAAACACAAGGACTAAAAATGTAAATATCCAAAGGTCTAGGGTTTAAAAAATACTATCCGTGGTAAATTTAAACCCTAGGGACCATTTTGGGAAGTTTCTAAAAGTTATATTGTCATTTTATAACCCTAAGGACTATTCTTGTAATTTGCTGAAACATAAAGAAGCCCTAGGGGTTGTTTTTTTAATTTTAATAAAGTTAAAAAACCTAGATATAACTAGGGGACTAAATCTGCCCTAAGCCGAAACTTTAACAAGCCCTAGGTACTAAATATGTAAAATCCGAAAGTTATACTTGTTTAAAATATAGAGGGACTAGTTTTGCCATATTCCGAAACATTAACAAGCCCTAACCCTAAAATCTACTTTAATTATAATAAAACATAATTAAGATACTTAGACCCTAAGAATTAAGGTATAAATTCTTAAGTATAAATTATTTTATAAAAATTAAAATAATTTATGGAAACTTTAAAGTTAAATAAAATATTATATTTTATGTTTTTTTTAAAATAAAATATTTATATTTACTTTAGGAAATAATTGTATAAACAATTATGAATATGTGTTACTCATGCATAAACTCGTATACTTTTAGAAAATAAAAACTATATGAACGTTGGATAAATTAAATGCTAATAGGTAATTAAAACACCTTACGTTTACTTAAAATATGAAACTTAATAATAAGTTTAAATGGATGATTATAATACATGAACTACGAACGTGAACTAATATTAAGTAGAATTTTTATACTTAATAATGGAACTTAGTAGTAAATGAGTTATTATAATACTTGAACGGAGAACGTAAACTAATATTTTAAGTAGAACAATTTATGTCTACTTAAATAAGAAACTTGATTGTAAGTGAATAATTATTATAAATACATGTATGCTAACTGATATTAATAGTTAAACATTTTATGTTTACATGGAAATGAAACTTATATAAATAAGTTTAAATGGATATTGATGCTACTTGAACTACGGTTATTTAGACAAACGCCGTAACATAAATAAACTGACTAAAATCTGTATAAGCATCCATATATGTTCTTTGTACTATCTATTAAGACTGTACTATTTGATTAGGCATAACTTTGGCGTGAGCTTTAATTGGATATTCGTATTAAACAGTTATTGCCTACTCCTAGGTGAGTTTACAGCCCCGTATAAACTTTTGATAAAACTTTCCCTTTTGGGAAAGAAAATATGCAAACACTTAATGGACATAACAAGATTGTATAACTTGACTATGATTGATTATTATTGGAATTGTTAAATTGTTGTAAATCGCCCGAATGTTATAAATAGATCTATTAGGGATTGACCATCCTCGTCTGGATGGGTCATGCTCACTGTACCTTGGCCGGGACAATAGACGTATACCATGTTGGAACTGGATTGGGTGTCTTTTTGTAAGACACTATGTCCTCATCTGTTGAGGACTATGGAAGGTTAAGCTTCAGTTTCTAATAATAAACAAATGTAATCTACATTTTAGTATGAATGCTTTGTGCATTGTTACGTCTATGATTAATGTATGTCCAAACTAATTATTTGTTAAAATCTGTAAATTCACCAACTTTATGTTGACCCCCTTTAGTACGTTTTGCACAGGAATATGAAGTTAGTACGTGGTGTGTGCCTGGTCTCCAGCATCCTAGTAATCTACATTGTAGGACTCGTCAGGGGTTCTATTTGAGAAATATAAATAATCTCCTCATGACATGTTAAAAACAATTTTTATTTATTTGTTTAATAAACATGTAATCTGATTTGAATAACTCTTTATCTTATGCTCTATGGACTATATGCTATCGATCCACCCTAGTGACATCTCCGTGTATATTTCCGCATATTTTGATCCTACCCGGGGTGTCACAAAGAGTTTGTGAAACCATACTATTATGCTTATAAGAATAGTCTATATGGTCTTTTCACTACACAAAAACATAAGTCTCGTGAGGAATTGTTTTTAGAATGCAAACAAAAAAGAATTCAATTGAAGAAAGCTTTTGTTACTAAGAAAACTAACGTTTCTAAATTCATCAACTACTTGCCTCTTGATTCTACTAAAAGCAAGAGTAGGCAGACATTTGGGTTTCTACAACATTACATTGATAATATTAAATCCATTGTTGACAATGAATGGAAACAACGAGAAAATGACGAGTGGAAAAAACCAATTCCTCAAGAAATAACTGTGCTTATCAAACAAATCTTAATACCGAACACGACCACATTAAAAGAAAATATTCTTGATTTTGAAAGATTAATTCGGTCTGAAATGTTTGATGATTTAAAATATGTTGAGTCTATTGAGAAAGAAATTGACGATCTTCAAATGGACAAGTCCGTTTTTTCAGATGAATATGATTTACTCTTAGAAGAATGTCTCTCCAAAGATATTTTGTGTGTTACTATTCAATCTTGTGCTGATATCGATGAATATTCTGATGTTGCATGCAAATATCTTGATAAGATCAAAGAGTGTGAGCGTCTTGAATTTGAGCTTTCGAAACGTAAAGAAAATGTTGATAAAAAGGCTTTTGAGTTACTTCAACACAAAATTGATTTCCTTCAAAAACATTGTCATTCTCTTGAACTTGCTTTGCAAAAAGACGTTGGTAGTTTTCCACATGATAATAACTTGCAAGAAAAACTTTCCAAAACGTTTCGAGAAATGAATGAAAAGAGTTCGGAAATTCAAGGGTTTAAAGCTCAGTTACAAGACGGGGAAATTGCGATAGCAAAGTTGAAAAAACTCGTTGCTAAGATGGGTGTGAAAATTGTGGAACCTAGTGTTAAGAAACCTGTTGTAAGACAACCCAATGTGCAAAAAGTGACTAGACTCTCTGTCTTGAGAAAACCATCTGTTTTCTCTAATTCTGCATTTGCAAAACCTGTGTTTTCCCCCAAGACAGATAGGAAGGATAGGTTATCACAAAACACTCCCAAAACACATATTCGATCAAAAAGTATTAAGAACACAAATGTGGTTAAACCAGGGATGTATAGATTAGCCATTAAACCCACACGCAACAAAGAAAGTCAATCACCTCAGACTTCTAGAAACACTAATAGACGTCTATCTTTTACTACAGGCGTAGTCCCTACTGCTAGTGTTAGCCGGCCTCAGCTTAAGAGCACTCGCATGAATGAAAAGGTTTGGCAAAACAAAAGTCAAGGGAAGATGAAGACAGTAGAAGAACACCCTAGGATTTTCAATGTTTCTAAGAATAAAACGTTTTTAATCGCGTGTAATGACGATTTGAATGATTCGACTTTGAATGCTTTGAATGTTAAGTTTGTTTGTGTGAAATGTGGAAAGTGTGCTAATGCCAATCATGCTATGTGTCTTTCGAATAATGTCAAAAGCGTAGCTACTAGAACTAAGAAGCAAACTGTGATGCCTATTAGTGCTAGAAAACCCAAACGCAAAGTGAACCATTCTGGTGCAACCCTCCCCCCCTGAGAAAGTATTGCATCAGACTCCACCGCTAAGACCACTAGAAACAGAATTAGGGAATTATATGAGTCTGCTAGCAAGTCGTGGAAATGGTGGTTTGCTAATCAATGTCCTCCAGGATATAAATGGACGCCTAAAGTTAGGACAAAAAATGTGACAACGAGTGTTAGTATGCCTTTAAGTGTTTCTAAGAACACTAATGATTCTGAAATCAAACCTAATGTGGTATCCAATTTAGCAAATGCTCCATCGTGTTCTAACTCTTCTGCAGGTGATACAAATAATTCTCTTCATACTGGACTCCGGATGAACGAAGCACATGACGGGGAATCTCAAGCTTCTAATTAACTTCGTGGAGAAGTTCCTGGGTATGGTCCAATTCAGAAATGATCAATTTGCACCGATCCTAAGATATGGATATTTGGTTCAGGGGAATATCACGATAAAAAGGGTATACGACGTCGAAGGGCTCAATCACAATCTTTTCTCAGTTGTTCAATTCTGTGATGCAGATTTGGAAGTTGCTTTCAGAAAGAAGACATATTTTGTTCGTGATTATGATGGGAATGATTTACTCACCGGTTCACGGAGTACTGATCTTCACACAATTTCACTACAAGACACAACTTCATCAACTCTAATTTGCTTCATGGCTAAAGCTTCAACGAATCAGGAATGGTTATGGCATCAACGTTTAGCTCATCTCAATTTTGATACCATCAACTTGCTATCCAAGAAAAATATTGTGAGAGGCCTTCCAAGTTTGAAATTCATCAAGGATCATCTTTGTTCTTCTTGTGAGCTTTGCAAAGCCAAACGGAGTAGTTTCAAGAAAAAGACTACACCAAGCTCAAAAGGACGGTTAGATCTTCTTCATATCGATTTGTGTGGACCCATGCGTGTTCAAAGCACCAATGGGAAGAAATACGTTATGGTAATTGTCGATGACTACTCAAGGTACACATGGACTCACTTCTTGAGGTCTAAGGATGAAACACCTGAGGTTCTCATTAACTTCCTTAGGTTGATACAACGTGGTCTTCAAGCTCAAGTAAAAGTGGTACGTACTGACAGAGGCACAAAATTCTTGAATTCAACTCTAAAGAATTATTTTGAAGCCGAAGGGATTGAACATGAAACATCTATTGCTCGAAAACCCGAACAAAACGGTGTTGTTAAAAGACGAAACCGTACTTTAGTTAAGGCTGCTAGAACTCTATTATCCGCTTCAAAACTACCATTACACTTTTGGGCCGAAGCCGTGTCAACTGAATGTTACACACAAAACCGATCCTTAATTATCCCAAGACCCGAAAAGACACCATATCACATAATTCATGATCGAAAACCTTCACTCAAACACCTTCTCGTTTTTGGATGTACGTGCTACATTATTCGAGATGGTGAAAATCTAGACAAGATGAAAGAGAAAGGTGATGCATGCATTCTAGTGGGATATGCAACTCAGTCTAAGGGATATAGAGTGTACAACAAGAGAACAAAATTGATAGTCGAGACTATTCATATTAGATTTGATGAATTACAAGAAATGGCATTTGAACAAAACAGTTTAAGTCACGATCCACAACGACAAACGACTTCCGTTCACAACCGCACGGAACTCAGAACTCAAGAAATGTTCCAAGAGCAGATATGACAGTCAACACGACACTTAAAGAGTTGGAAATGTTATATGGACCAATGTATGATGAATATTTCACGGGGGAGAAACATGTTGTATCGAAGTCTTTCGCTGTCACTCATGATAAGAATGATGATACGGATCATCATCAACAAAAGTATACAACTTTATCTACTTCAATCAGGGTTGCTGCAGATTTACCTCCTCAGAATATCACATCAACAACCGCTCCTACAACATCAACAACTACTGTCATTGCTCCAGAGAACACAAATCAAGCAGACAATGCATTATCTGATAAAGACGAATTTATCAACCCATTCGGTACACCGGTACACGAAACTGGAGAGTCTTCTACTCGCCATGTTGATCCGTCATATATGCACACGTTCTACCAGCGACATCCTTCAACGCATCATTGGACCTGAGATCATCCTTTGGTTCAAGTAATTGGAAACCCTTCACAGCCCGTTCGTACAAGACAACAGCTTAACACCGATGGCAATGTTTGTATGTTCGCACTCGCCGTGAGTTCAGCTGAACTGAAAAACATCAAAGAAGCCATGGCTGATCATGCTTGGATTGAATCGATGACGGATTAACTTCAACAATTTAAAAGACTTAAAGTCTGGGAACTTGTTGACAGACCATACGATGTAATACCATTAAATCTTCGATGGATCTGGAAAAACAAGATGGATGAAGAGAATACGATCATCAAGAATAAATCTAGGCTAGTGGCTAAAGGGTATGGTCAGAAAGAGGGTATTCATTTTGAAGAGTCATTTGCACTAGTAGCTCGTTTGGAAGCGGTCAGGATTTTCCTTGCTTATGCTGCACATAAGGGATTCATTGTCTATCAAATGGACGTAAAGACGGTGTTTCTTAACAGTCCTTTGAAGGAAGAAGTCTATGTCACGCAACCGGAAGAATTCATCAATCCTCATTATCCTGACAAAATGTATCGTCTCCACAAAGCACTTTATGGATGATGACGTATAGTCCCCAGTCGGGTCATAAACCCGGCCCACAGGTACTACCCGCATCCGGCCTGTTACTAATGGGTTGGATTAATGTCATTCAAAGCTTATGGGCTTCGAATGAACAGTAGCCGCATACATGTGTGTGGCACACGGCCCATCACGGCCGGTACAGGGTTAGACAGAATCATAGTCTTATTATGATTAGGATTTACCCCAAAGAAGAGGATATCCACTCACCATAATTAGAAGATAACAATCAATCTAATTCTGGTACTTATCCTTTCCTTGGGGCCGAAGCATCGATGGCAGCCCATTAGGGTTTCGCCGCCTATATAAGGAACCCCCAAGGGTTCCACAAAGGTATTACATTCTACACACTCACAACTCATCTGATTCTTAAACCCTAACCGATTACTTACTCTCACGCCGGAGCTTAATCATGGGATACATTCCCACGATAAGTCTAACGCGTGTTGTTTTAGTGTGCAGGATTCCAACCAGATATTTCACTTGGTGCAGGAGCCGGGCCCCAGCCGACCCGAATTAAGCCTAATTCGGGTCTAGCAAGGATCATCTAACTTTTGTATCAACAAGTTGGCGCCATCCGTGGGACCAATACACTAAGCTAGAGAAAATCTCATCTCGATCTCTATCAATGACGAAAGGACATCCGCAAGGAAACCCCATGAACACAAATCCTACGAATCGGAAGTCCACAAGGGACGGGATTGTTGGAAATGCGTTTTTACGTATTTTGAAAGGATCGGTCACTCCAATGATATTGGGCTCTTTAGAACTTTGTCTCTTGGAGTGACCTCCCTTAGGGGGAGATTGTTGGAAATACGTTTTTACGTATTTATGAAGGATCGGTCGCTCCAACGATATATTAATGTAACGGGCTCGTGATCTAGTTAGTAAACGTATAGTCCATATAGCCCACGTGTAGGGTGGGCTATATATACCCCTCCTAGCATGTTAGGAGGGGTTGGTGGTTACATTTTTCATTATTCAATTTAACTTTCTCTCTCTACTCTTCTCTTTTCTCTCCTTTCTCTCTCTACACCCTCATCTCCTTCAATCTTCTTTTCATCTTATCTTTTATTATCTAATCAATCCATCCACCTAATCTATCAAATCCATCATGTAGAATAAGCCAAGATTCACGTAGACCTTCAATTGGTATTAGAGCTAACTAAGATGTGACCAAGACTTTATTGGGAAAAACGTATTTCCAACAATTTTCATGCAATTGATGTTCTTTCCTTATTTTTTTTGGCTTATTTCTTGTTTAGCTTATTTTCTTTTAAGAGTTTTCAAAAGTTTAATCTTTTTTAGTTTATTTTACAAATTTTGTTTATTTAGTGTTTTGAAAGTTTTTAAATTTGTGCTTATTTAGTTCTTCTTATTATTGTTTTAATTAAGTTTTTTTTGGTAATTGCTTATTGTTAAAGTGCTTATTCGGTTATTGCTTATTTGCTTTATTGTGTACCGTCGTTATATTCTAAGGGTTTGCTTCTTCCGATCTAGTTTCGTGATCGCATCAACCCTGGGGGTTTCTACTTGTGATCCAAACTACGATCAATCATTAAGATTACTGAGTAAGATTACTGAGTAAGATCACTGAGTAAGATTACTGAGTAAGATTACTGAGTAAGATCACTGAGTAAGATTACTGAGTAAGATCACTGAGTAAGATCACTGAGTAAGATCACTGAGTAAGATTACTGAGTAAGATCACTAAGTAAGATCACTAAGTAAGATTATTGAGTAAGATTACTGAGTAAGATCACTGAGTAAGATCACTGAGTAAGATCACTGAGTAAGATTACTGAGTAAGATTACTGAGTAAGATCACTGAGTAAGATCACTGGGTAAGATTACTGGGTAAGATCACTGAGTAAGATCACTGAGTAAGATTACTGAGTAAGATTACTGAGTAAGATCACTGAGTGCGATCACTGAGTAAGATTACTGAGTAAGATCACTGAGTGCGATCACTGAGTGCTTATTTTATTTCCTGTTTCTTATTTTAAGTTTTCAAATTAATCTTTTCCCGCCATTTTTACTTAGTGTTATTCTTAAATTGTTTTGTCTTAGTTTTATTTTTAAGGTTTCAAATTTTACTTCTTGTCATGTTTTAATATTTCGTCATTTATTTTTATAAGTCTTATTTTTTTCGTCATTTACTTTTTGTCAAGCTTTTATCTTTAATTCGTTTACGTCTTTTATTTAAGTTTTATTTAGTTTATCGCTTTTATTATCTTGTCATTTACTTTTCAAGCTTTTTATTTTAAAATAGATACTCAACGACAATATTTTCTTGTATCCACCAAAGACGACTGAGTCATACTTTCAACCTTTTTCAATTCGAATCGAGACGAGACGATAACTTTTTATATACAAAATCTTTGTATTAGCCTGTGAAGAAGGGACTTCCAATTGAGTTCCTAAAGAATTTGGATAGAGTGAATCCTAGTGAAGCAGTTATTAGAAGGAGTATTAAGCTCTCACCTTTGGAAGCTTCACATGTTGCAGAGGTATTACCCTTTGATTCCAGAAACCCTATAGTTCACTATGAAGAAGATGCAAGTGGGTTTTGGATGATTGGCAGATATGGAAAGAAGGTACATACTTTCACTACTCTTATCTCTTTGTTTGCAAGCCTGGATAGGGAAGACTTGGAATATCTTTGGGGATTGATGAAGACCAAGTATGAGACCGAAGCACCTACTTCAGTCAATGGAATAAAGATTTGGTCCATATTCAAGAGAATGTGTGAGCCAAATGATTCAGATCCAATATGGTTGGATTTGGATGATATCAGTGGACTTCAATGGCGTCTACATTCAACAGCTGGTGTTTATCATTTGAGTACTACAAAGTTTTTTGAATATCTTCATGTGGATGCTGAATATCTCATGTCCAAGGAAGTTTTGAAGAAGATGGTGTCAACACAGCTGGAAATGCATTACACAAGTGATGTTGGCAAAGATTTAATTAGGTTTATTTATTTCCTAATTAATAAGTGATTTGTATTTGTAAGAATCCTCCTTGTACTTAGTTTTTATTCAGAAACTTGATTACTGGAGTAGATATCAAGTTTAGGGTAGGATTCTTGGGAATAAAATGAGCCAAGACACTTAGACACTGACAAGAGTTAATTGGACATTGATAGGAAGAACTCAAGCGTTGACAGATCAAGCGTTGACAAGAAGAAATCAAGCGTTGATGAGAAGAAGTCCAAGCACTGATAGAATACTTAATCTACACGTTTTGTATTTCTAGTAAAGATATGTTCGACAATGTATTTCCTATATTTATCTTTACCTAAATTAGCTGATAGGTAGACTCTTGTGCAAGGCTCCTTAATCTATAAAGGGAGGCCTTTAGGTTTTAGTTTAACATACGTTTTTATACTTTCATTGTACACAAGTTCGATTATCAATCAAAGTAAAAGTTTGGTTTATTTGTTTTGTTTGTTCTTCATTCAAGTATTAATTCCGCATAGTACTTGAATTGTTTATACAACAAAGTTTCTCTAAGTGTTTAACTTAATTTAATCTCGTTTACACAAAGCTAAATCGATCTAAGTTTGGAATCAACATGAACTTGATCATATCTTCAAAATAAGGCAGCAAGAACATAAAACATGTCTTCAACACTTTCACACCCAAAATCAACAAGAAATCAACTTTTTGGTTCCTGTTAGGAGCACACACCACAACAATCATTTTTTTCTTTCGAACCCAGCAGCTCCCTTTTTTGTCTCTTTTTTTTCTTTCAATCAACAGGAACAAAAAAATACTCTCTTTTTTTAATAGTAACAATACCAGTGTTGCAATCTCTTCTTTTCTTTCGTGAACACTAACAACAATAACAATCCAACTGATTTTTATGAAAACTTTCCTCAAAAGCTTTTCACAAAACTTGAACCATAAAACTTGAAACTTAACCACTTCAATATGAAAATCTGTTATACAAACTTTGAAACCCAAACTTTTGCAAGAATATAAATAACTGTTATTTAAAAATGCAGAAAAAATAAATTTGTAATGAAATTTAAAAACTGGAACTCAATTATATTCAATAATTTGTCTCTTACAAAATTATGAATAAAAATTGGAACAAATAAAAATGATAACTAAGGCTAGTATTTATACAAGAGAGATATCAAAACCCTAGCTTGAAGATGTTGTCATCTTTCTTTTGCAGATTCCCAAATTGCCCTTCACTCTCTTCTAGTGTCTTCTGAATCTTGGATTCATGTGAATGAATGTCGACATAGTTGACTGATGAAGGGTCCTTGGCCGTTTGATTTGAGTAGGGACCATAGCAACACATCTTGGCCATCAATTGGTCTTCACTTTGTTCAACCCGCGATTTGTTTAGCTTTCAACTCTTGGATAGTTGTGCTGAGGTGGGCAAGTGTAGCACATGGGTGTGTTCCTGAAACCTTCAATTATATTACTTTCCAAGTATTTGAGAAAACCCTTCGATTTAGGTATACTAATTCTGGGTTAGGATAGGGTTTTTAGTAAAGAACATGGCCTTTTTATCTGTTAAGTGGGAAAGGGCGTGTTTAGCTGTTAAACTTAATAAAGTATATTTTAAACCGTTGTTTTTTTCATTTTTGGGTGACGTAGGTAAGATTAGTGGTTTTGGGTTGTGGGGTTGGATAATGGGTATCGGTAAAAGGGTATGGGTGGGTTTTGGTGATGTGTCAACATATGATTGGTGATCGAGGCTTTGATGTTTGATAGTTTCCCCCCCTGAATTTCCATTTTATATGCATAACAAGTTTATAACAGGCACCAACTCATTTCCTTTGTATTCAACCTTGCTCATGTTGTCATTTTTGGCACCATCATTCATAATAACTTTACACAAGGACCATTCATGAAATAATAGCAATCTTTAAGGGCCAAACATAGACAATCTTGAAACTTAAGGACCATACTTGTAATATTTGAGTTTTACAAGGGCCAAAAGTGACAAGTCTTCAAAATTTAAGGGACCAATCTTGACAAATATTCAAACTTCAAGGACTTCTTTGGAAAATCATGAATCGGGTCCGGTTCTTTGTGCGGCTTTGTTTCCCGTGTTCGTTTTTGCTTGAATCTTGTGATATTTTTGTCTTTTTCTCGATATCCATACCTAAATCATACAACAAACGAATACAAGTATATTTTCCGGTATTTTATGATATAATTAAGCATTTTAAGCCCGATTTAGACGATGAGAGCATGTATAATTGCGGTCTCATAAAAAACCCTTGAACCGGTCCGAACCAAACAACCCTAAAAATAGTGGAAAACCGGCTGAGTCGGTTGCCCCTGCTTTCATCAAGCTGCCACCGGCTTAAGCCGGTGGTCTTTGTTTCCCCTGCTCTCGGCTAGACGCTGACCACAAGTTCCCACCGGTTGTAGCCGGTGGTTCCCCCTGCGTGCGCTGCGGTTTCCCCTACTTGACCAATTTAGCCACCAGCTTAAGCTGGTGGTATTGGTTTGCTTGCTGCCGAGACCCACATAAACCACAAGGACACCCCGACGCAAGTCGGGGTCCCTTGTACCTGCTGTCGACCGAGACCAAGCCACACCGAGATCTAGATCTCGGTTGGTGGTCGTGACAAGAACACGCCGAGAGCCATGTGGCTCTCGGTTTGTGTGTCGGCTGAAACAACCAACCCGAAAACAACCCTTTTTCTTACCCCTTGATCCCATGACATGTTTTTACCCATGTTTTTATATAATTAAAGTTCATGTTTCAATTAATTAAATAAAAGAAAAAAAACAAAAGGGTTTACGGATTACCAAACATGTGGAATGAATGGAGAATGATTACACGAACACACTCCTATGATTTCTTAGCTAAAAATCAAATCACCACACCTTGTGGTGTGTTCTTACCGCCGGCCAAAAGAGAGAGAGATTAGGGTTTTTGCAATTTTGTGAAAACTTTGTAAATGTCTAGTTTCCCTTTTTTATTATTTTTAATAAAACAAATCATGGGCTGGGCCCCTCTCTTCTTCTTGTGTCACGGCTTGTAGGGCCCAACAAGGGAAACCCGAAGCCTTTCTCGTGTCTATTTTAATACATGTTCGTGTGTTCGTGTTTACGTGTTATGTTATTATTAATTATTCGTGTTATTATAAATACTTGTACGTAGAGATATTAATCGTATTAATAATATACGTATATACATAATTATATGTTCGTGATTCTTACGTTCATGATTTCATGTTCATGATTATAATTATTATTGATAATAATTATCGTGTATTAATACGTACTTAATGCTTATCGTGTAATTATACGTACATAACTTCTGTAATTTCTAATCGTGACACGTGTTCATGCTATAAAAGGAAAGTTTTAATATGTACGCATGTTTACTAAGGGCACTATTCATGGTAAAAGTATGCGGGTTTTATAGTAAACCTACTAGCAAGGATTCTACAACCAAAACCGTTCATGCAATCAAATACAAGATGTAGAAAGCAAAAGAAAGATGCACGGAACACTTAAAGTCACTTCAGTCACACCTTCAGGTTCTTTCAAGAGAAGACCTAAAAGGCAATCGTCTTGAAATTGGATTCAAACGGGTATTCGTTCTACTAGTTGGTCAAGATGTTGAGACATTCACCAGAACGATGCTACGTAATGTGGACCATCTTCAACAAGAACTTGACAGAGATGATTTTCACGAGATTATATCCATTCAGGTCCTTTTAGCTCTCAACAATCAGTTCCAGCAATTCATTGACTCAAGTGGCTTATCTAACAACGATCGAGAGTTCGCAAGTACATACTTTACCAAATATACTCTCGTAGATATTCAAGCGTTCAAATAGACACTTCTTCAACATATGAGTAATATAAAGAAGTCAATTGCTGAAAAAACACGCCATCAAAGGCAATTTGAAAGAAGGGTGAATCAAAGACTGATGCAGACGCAAGCGAACAACGTCGATAAGGGTCAAGCATTGGATGCTTGTTCGGTTGATACAGAAAGCAGCGGGACAGAATCAAAAATGCGACATACCAGTAACAGCTCAGGGAATGATCAAACATCCAATGATGCGGATATCAGACCCATTTATGATGATGAGCCAATGGCTACGGTACATTTAAATGTTGAATAAGATGTTCCTCAACATACTGAGCAATCTGAACCCATTTTTGACACATATCTAGTGGAAAAGGTTGATAGCAATACCACACCTGATTCATCAGATACGAGTACTAATGGAGGAGAGAGTGCCCAGGATGTTGATTCTAAGATTCACGAGCTTGAAATTTTGTTAGCTCAGAAGACAAAAGATTTTGAGGATGCCAAACTCGATTTTTCAAAGAAAAATAACAAATTTGAGGCTTATTTTGAAAAACTTTAAAAAGCAAATGTTGTTCTTGAACAAAAATTGGATCGTAAGATTCAAGATTCCAACGCGGAAAAAGAACATTTTGTGAAACAAATAAATTTGTTAGAATCAAAGTTGGCTTATCATAATCCAAGTCCTCCGCCTGCTTCACTAAATGAAAAATCTGTGCAACCTATCGACATTGTAGATAGTAATGACGTGAATGCTGATAACAACATATTTGATAATATGAACATTAAGTTAGAACAATGATATGATCGTGATAGTATATGTGATAATTAGATACGTTATAGGGTAAATTAGTAAATTACCTTTAGGAAAAAGTAATAGACTAAAATTACCAAAGACGAATTCAGTTAAACACGTGGATGAACCAAGTTCGTTGTACACGAAGATCTTATAAATTTGAGACGTTTTGCTTTGATTTGGACAATTGATTCGAATTGGTTTCGGTTTTTAAACTAAAATTAAATTCTACAAATTTAAAATCTAATTTTATCCTAAAGTGCATGAATCGTTATCCCGAATAAATTTAATCTAAAAACAATTATTAAAAAGATATAAAAAAGTTAAACTATTTAAAATAAGTCTAATCAAATAAAAACAATGTTAAAACTAATCAAAAATTTAAACTAAATCTATTTAGAAATTTACTTTTAACAAAACAAAATTATTTAGATCTACAATTATTAATTTCAAAATTTATTAAAACTAAAGTGTTTAAAACTAAATTTAAAACAATTTAAATTTCTACTAAGTAATAAAATATTTTTTATTCTTTTTTTTATTTATTTGTTTATGTATTATATTATATTTTTATTTATTTATTTATTTGAACTAAAACAAATTTCAAATGACAAATTAAATTAAAAAGTAAAAAAAACATTACTTATGAAAATAAACGTTTTTTGAAAGAAATAAGTAAAAACAAGACAGTGGATGATAACTGGCTTTTACTCAGTTAAAAAGTTTCGTTGATGTGTGTCTAATCGAATTGATCTAGGTTCTATGTGTGACTCAGTCGTTCTTTGGTGAAACAAATAGTTGTGTCGTTGTAGTATATTAAAATGTGCAAGACAAGTAAAGTAAATGACTTTAAAGTAAATCTAAATCTAACTTAAAATAAATGGTGCAAGTATTTAAAAGCGTGACAAGAAATTAAAGGGCACTAAAAGTAAATAACACAAACTTAAATCTAACTAAGGCAAGCTTAAAACGCAACTAAAACTTAAAACTAAGGCAAGGCTAAAATAAATCTAAGGCAATTAAACTTAAAGTGCGAGTAAGGAAAAAGGCGGGAAAAATAAAGCTCGAAATTAAAAGCAGAAAATTAAAAACTGGAATTAAAGAACCTGAAAATCAGCTTATTCGGAATAAATCCTTATTCGGAATAAATGGCTTACTCGAAATATGTCACCTATCCGGAATAATCCTCTCTATTCGGAATGTTGGACTATTCGGAATAATCTGCCTATCCGGAATATGTCTTGATTCAGAATAATATTCCGAATAGAATACCTTATTCGGAATATGTCACTTATTCCGAATAGAAGCTCTTTATCCGGAATATCTTCTCCATCCGGAATATTCTTGCTATTCGGAATGTTTGGCCTATTCGAAATAATTCCCCTATCCGGAATATTGGATATTCCGGATGACCCTCCTTGGCTAAGAACCTTGATCCGGAATAAAAGTCTTATCCAGAATGTTTTAATATTCCGAATGAGATGCTTTTTAACTCCTTTACTCGGAATATTGCTGGGCTTGCGTCTCCTGGGAAAGATCAGAAACAGAAACAAACACCCCAAAGAACAGGGAACAAGAAAAAGATGCGATCTAGATAAAAATTAAGAAAAATCAACCACAAGATTAAATCAAACTAAACAATAAACAACTATTAATCATAAACAAATAATCCAAAACAACAAAACTAACAAAACTTAATCAAGATAATCAAAACCCACTTAATAAATTTGACAAAAACTCAAGAACATGAACATGAATAATAAACATATAAACCAAAGATTAAAGAAATGTAGAATGAGAGATCAAACAATAAAGATAAATAATAACAAGAATTAAAAGAACACTTACTTGAAATTAAATGGTAATTAAGTAGCAAGACAAGTATTTAAATTTGACAAGTAATTAAATGACAAGGTAATTAAAAGTGGAAGAACTAATTGTCACTATTAGCCAACAAAAATGAAAAGACTAATCCTAATGACTATTTATAGGGGAGGATTAAGGGATGCTTAGGAAGCTTCCTCCCCTCTTTCCTTTCTCCTTAATTGCATGCTTAGTCCTTCTCTTCTTAATCTCTTGTTAATTGCACCATTTAGTCCTTAAGCCTTTTAATCTTCTTTAATCTTGGACTTTAATGACTTTTGGCTCGGGATTTCTTTTGAACTCGTCTTTTAATTCTTCAATAAAGTAGACTTGAGTTCTTCGGCTTTAGTGAACTTCCGTCTTTCGACTTTTTCTTTGATAAATCTTCAGAATTGGTCTTGGACTTCCGTTCTTTTTGCACTCTTGACTTCTTGACTTCGTCTTTCATCTTTTTCTTCAATAAAATCCCGTGAATGCCGTGTTTTCTCCACTTTTCACAATTTCATCCTAAATCACAACAAAAACACAAACCACGCATAATTCCGACATAAAAGACATAAAATACACGCTTTGGCTCGGTTATTATTGTAATTAAGTGGTAAAAAGGATGGGTGTTTACACGCCTATCAAATCCCCTACACTTGACCATTGCAATGTCCTCATGCAATGCATTAGTTACAAAGCAAGATTACATTTTTCATCACAATCAATCCATAATGGCCTTTATTAAAGAGATAGAAAATTAAAAACATACAAAGTAAAGAAATCAAAAACATACCTTGGGTTTTGGAAATGTCATGAATAATCATCATTCTCAAGTTTTCACTTTCTCCAAACCAAGCTTAAAAACGAGATCATTGTTATTATAAGTTAGCAAACTAACACGAACTCATGTGGGCCAGTTACTCACTTAGACTCCCTTATTCCTAGGTGTATCTCTTATATTTTATTTTTGTCTTGAATGATCACGAGGATGCATTGTTTGACTTATTTCGATAGTTTATTAGGCCGAAAATAAAGTGAACGATTTAATCAATAGTTAGCTAAAGGACAAAATCTTTTAAAACTGCTTCTCGGGACCTCATAAAGTTCATATCTTGGCATAACTCGCTTCGCGATTTGAGACCTTTCTCGGACCGATATTTGGCAGCGACTTCATACTTCAAACCTTGAGAGACGTTCATGAAATAATGGCCTTCTCTTCATATAGTAATTTCTTCACTTGATGTTTTTGAGAGATTCATACTTGGACCACGACTTCTTCATTTTTCTCCAATCATTATTTTGGACTTTGATTTACAACGATCCTCTTCCTTTTTGGACTTGGCTTCATTTATCCCCATACCTTGCTAGGGTCTTTTCGGATTCACTTCTCCATGACTTTGGGGAGTTTTTGCTTTTCGTCGTGTGTCTCGATCCTTCATATTGGTTTATGATAAATGATTCTTCACATCACTTTGGATATTTAGCAACAAAATATAGCCCTCATGTCTTCTTAGGACCTTTTTGGACTCGCCAATCTTCGCATCCCGCTTCAATAAGTTATGCCTTGGCTATGAACTCTAATCCATACCGAGCAACTTTTAAACGATCTTGGGCTAGAAGCTAAGTAACTTTTCAAATCGTACAACCTTATTTATTGCAGATAAATTTATTAGCAAGCGATGGGAGAATAGGCTTATAATTAACTCACATAAATTCACGAAAGAATACCGAACTTATAATTGGCTCTATCATCTCTCGTTCTCCATAGTTTAAAATCTCAAGGAATGAGACTCGTGGATGCTTAGCCTATTAAATCAAAGTTTTGGGTTTTCGAGTCGCCTATAGGATCTTGCAAACTCTTAAACTTTTTCAAGTTTAGAAATCGCATTTTAAAGTTCCCTTGATAAACGACTCTCTAGGATCAATTATAGGAACTTGCGAAAAGTTCTTGTTCTTAACCCGGGAGAGTTAAGACTTTCGCGTTTTATAGCTCCCTATATAAAAGCCTAGCAAAACTTGACTTAAACATGTTAAGGATACTAGCTAGAGTAACTTAGACAAGTAAACTCGGGTTGAGTCAAAAGATTCACAACGTTTGAAAATTAAAACCACTTTATTAAAATTTATTCTAGCAAAGAAAGAAAAATAACTATACAAAAGGAAAAACTAATAGGCCAAAATAGATCAAGAATTTTGAAAAATGTCGAAAATTTGATTTTCCGGTTAAAATGAGGACAAATACAAGGAAAAGGCCACTTAACTTCGATAGAAGTCCCCCCTACACTTAACATAAACATTGTCCTCAATGTTTAAGCATGTGGGAGTAAACTCCCCTACACTTAGGACATTGTGCACTTTGTTTAAATCTCGCTAAGGAAGAGACAACTAAAGAGATTCCTATTTTAATATTGAGAAAATATAAAATAGTGAATCGAAAAGAGTTTAGGATAGAACCGGGAAAATGGAAACACGGAATCATGGGTCGTCAAGAATCATCAAGAGTGGATCATTGAGCGCTCGAATCCCTGATTAGAAGAAGAGGGGAGAAAATAGCAAACCAACGGGTCTCCCCTACACTTAGGATAAAGAAAGCGAAAAGATAGATACGTGGGTTGCCTCCCAAGAAGCGCTTGTTTTTGTTACCGAGTCGCGAGCCTGACTCGACCTTGATTACCATAGGAAGAAGCATGAAACATATCCACCAGGATCAAAGACATAGTTTTCGTCCATCAAATAGCACAAGCTTAAGGCGAACAAGGCAAGCCAAAGAAGAGTAGGCAAGGTTCCCTTAAGCAGCGATGGAGCACGGTGGGAGCAAGTATGGTGAGGTGCAAGCATGTCTTCAATAGTTCCAAAGATTTTTCCTTTTATTTCATCAGGTGGATACTGAGATGGCTGCAGAATATCGATACCGGGGTCGAACACCTTTTCCTTTAGGGGAAAATAGCACTCAGGCTCAGCAGAGTGTGAAGAAGATCCGCGAAGAAGCACAACCTCGTCCTCAGAAGGGGGACAAAGAGGTGTTAATCATACGTGTTGCGGATGTTGGTGTCGACCGGTTTCTTCTCCTTTGAAAGAATGTTCTTCAAATCCAAAGTAGGATCAAGACGATAATCTTCAAAATTATAAGGAGGAGCATCACTCTCATGAGGGAAGTAAGTATTGAGAAAAGCAGAGAAATCTTCCTCAAATGAGTAATCGTCCAAAGTAGGAGCGAGTGATGGCGGAGGATCTTCATCATGTGAAGAATCGCTCGAAAGAGTATCAGCCTCATCGAAATCATCATACGTGGGCAGGTCGGGATACTCGGAGGTAAGGTCATCATAATCATCCGAATCTGAGCTAGAATCATCATCATAAGCATCAAAGATCGGTGGAGAATCATAAATGGGAGAAGGTTCCAAATTGGAGAGAGAATCATCCACATCATCTTGAAAAAGTGGATTATCAATGCAAGAATCGAATAGCGGATTATTGTAGACGACAAAGTCATCAAGCACATTAATCATATTCACTGATTCTCTTCCAAAGGATTTGCTTGTAAGCTTCCCCATTTCGAAAACTTGTGAATCATTCCCGACTCTAAAGATTAACTCACCTTCGGCCACATCAACTAAAGCTCGTCCGGTTCTCAAGAATGGCCGACCAAGTATTAAAGGAATACGAGGGTCCATTTCATAATCAACAACGAAAAAATCGACCGGGAAAGTAAATGTGCCAACTTTTATGAACACGTCTTCGGCAATACCAACGGGGTAAGCGAGAGTGTGATTAGCAAGTTCAAGAGTCATCTACGTTGGAGTGAGGTCGGGTAATGATAGTGTTTTCCAAACACTCAAAGGCATAAGATTAATACTGGCCCCGAGACAGCAAGGGCAGTAAATTCTTCGGTTTTGTTAAAATGCACGGCAACACAAAACGACCGGGATCTCCAAGCTTTTCCGGAAGTTCTTTAAGAATACCTGTAGAGCAGTTTTCATTTAAGCGTGTGTTGGCGAGCTCAATCAGCTTTTCCTTCTTGCTAAGCAATTCCTTGAATGCTTTCACAAATTTTGGCATGTGGACAAGTGCTTCAACAAGGCTAATGTTGATGTTCATTTGAGAGAGCATCTTCACATAGCTCGTCACTTGAGAGTCATCCTTGGTTAGCATTTTGGTCTTGCCTAAACGTGAAGGATATGGGATATTGGGTTTGGGTGGTGAAGGTGAAGGTGGTAAAGGTTGAGATGTTGAAGGTTCCTTCCTAGGTACATCGTCATAACGAGGCGGAGACGGTAATGGTGCACTAATACTAGGTGTAGGAGGAGTAGGGATAAATGGTGGTGGAGGAGGTGTAGATGATGGGGGCGGGATAGGTGGATCGACAATGGTAATTCCACTACGGGTAGTAATAGCGCTCACATTCGCTCGCAGATTAGTGACAGTGTTTGAAGGTAGAGAACTCGAAGAAGAAGGTTGAGCGACGGGCAAGAAACTAGCAAGCATATTCTTTAAATCATTCGTTTGATTGCTGAAGGAGGATTGAATATTATCTCGAAGCTCGGATATTATCTCATTACCTTGCTTTGTGATATCTCCTTTAAGATTGATAATTTGGCTCTGCTGATTCTTGATTTGCTCACGTTGGGTTCTCATTATGGCTTCAACATCGGGATTAATGGGTGGGGTTTGTTGAGCGGGTGGGTGATAAGGATTAGAAGCTCTTGGTGGGATTTGGTTGCTTCTATTGTAATTGTTGGCGGGGTTTTGGTTTTGAGGAGAAAAACCGGGTGAAAGGTAGTTGTTTGATCGGTAACTCAGCAAATTTCTATCCCCTTGAGGTCGAGCTTGGTAATTTTCCGGTGAATAATTACCATAAGCTGCATACACATTTTCCGGATTTCCTTGAGTTGAAGGACAATCGGTGTATGAGTGAGGACCGCCGCATGTTTCACAAGGATTAGCAACCGCTTTAACTTGTTGTTGTTGGTTTGAAGCGAGAAGCAAGATACTTTTGCTCATTTCAGTCATCATGCGGGTGAGTTCGGTCATATCAGGGTTTGCTGAAGTAGAAGAAACATTGACTCTCGGGTTGTTCCTTGAAGAAGCGGAGGAATCCCAGTTTTTGTGGTGAGTAGTCATGTTCTCAATTAGCTCTCTACACTCCTCGGGTCTCCTTTTAATAAATGCGCCACCGGCGGCTGCATAATCGTATCACGATCTCGAAAAGTCAAACCGTTGTAGAAAGTATCAATCAATGTGACAGGGAGCATGTTGTGGTTTGGACAACGATCAATCAAGACATTATATCTTTCCCAAGCATCAAAAAGAGATTCATCGGGGTCTTGCATGAAACCGCTGATTTGATTGCGAAGGCTTGTGACCATGGATGGTGGAAAGTAGCGTGACAAAAAGCGTTGAGTCATTTCATACCAAGTATGAATAGAATTCTTCGGGAGACGATCAAACCATTTCTCGGCGTGATGTGATAAAGTATGTGGGAAGAGTTGTAGGCGAAGAACATCCATTGTGGCACCGGGCAACTTCATGCTTTGGGTGATTGTAATGAACTTGTCGAGGTGTTTGTTGGCATCATCATCAGGCATTCCGGCGAATGGATTAGTTTGCACTTGCTGAATCATGTGGTGCTTCAACGAAAACTCCGGAGCGTTGATTTGCATCGGCGCAATCGGTCCTCCTCGTCCAAACATGGTAGGTTGACAAAGCTCCTCCATTGTCTGAAGATCGGGCTATGGAAGAACATTGTTGTTATTATTGAGGTGCGGTGGATTATTGTTGATGTTAACACCTGACATACTTAAATCTTCTCGAGTCTCGGGCTCTTGATAATTAGAAGATCTAGTACGCATACACCTACAAAGGCAAAAGAAAACAATACCAAACACAAAGACAATATATATACACAATAAAGATAAAATATTTTTGGATTTTTGAAATTTTGAATTTTTATGGATTTTTATCAATTTTTAATTTTTATGGTTTTTTTTGAAATTTTTTTAAGCAAGAAAATAACGCTCATAAGTGAACGGATCCCAAAAAGCAACGCGTCTCTCACATAAAACCGTTAATCTTTACGAAAAGAGCCGGCAGCGGCGCCATTTGATAACTGGCTTTTACTTAGTTAAAAGGTTTCGTTGATGTGTGTCTAATCGAATTGATCTAGGTTCTATGTGTGACTCAGTCGTTCTTTGGTGAAAAAATAGTTGTGTCGTTGTAGTATATTAAAATGTGCAAGACAAGTAAAGTAAATGACTTTAAAGTAAATCTAAATCTAATTTAAAATAAATGGTGCAAGTATTCAAAAGCGTGACGAGAAATTAAAGGGCACTAAAAGTAAATAACACAAACTTAAATCTAACTAAGGCAAGCTTAAAACGCAACTAAAACTTAAAACTAAGGCAAGGCTAAAATAAATCTAAGGCAATTAAACTTAAAGTGCGAGTAAGGAAAAAGGCGGGAAAAATAAAGCTCGAAATTAAAAGCAGAAAATTAAAAACTGGAATTAAAGAACCTGAAAATCAGCTTATTCGGAATAAATCCTTATTCGGAATAAATGGCTTACTCGGAATATGTCACCTATCCGGAATAATCCTCTCTATTCGGAATGTTGGACTATTCGGAATAATCTGCCTATCCGGAATATGTCTTGATTCGGAATAATATTCCGAATAGAATACCTTATTCGGAATATGTCACTTATTCCTAATAGAAGCTCTTTATCCGGAATATCTTCTCTATCCGGAATATTCTTGCTATTCGGAATTTTGGCCTATTCGAAATAATTCCCCTATCCGGAATATTGGATATTCCGGATGACCCTCCTTGGCTAAGAACCTTGATCCGGAATAAAAGTCTTATCTTGAATGTTTTAATATTCCGAATGAGATGCTTTTTAACTCCTTTACTCGGAATATTGCTGGGCTTGCGTCTCCTGGGAAAGATCAGAAACAGAAACAAACACCCCAAAGAACAGGGAACAAGAAAAAGATTTGATCTAGATAAAAATGAAGCAAAATCAACCACAAGATTAAATCAAACTAAACAATAAACAACTATTAGTCATAAACAAATAATCCAAAACAACAAAACTAACAAAACTTAATCAAGATAATCAAAACCCACTTAATAAATTTGACAAAAACTCAAGAACATGAACATCAATAATAACCATATAAACCAAAGATTAAAGAAAGGTAGAATGAGAGATCAAACAATAAAGATAAATAATAACAAAAATTAAAAGAACACTTACTTGAAATTAAATGGTAATTAAGGTGCAAGACAAGTATTTAAATTTGACAAGTAATTAAATGACAAGGTAATTAAAAGTGGAAGAACTAATTGTCACTATTAGCCAACAAAAATGAAAAGACTAATCCTAATGACTATTTATAGGGGAGGATTAAGGGGTGCTTAGGAAGATTCCTCCCCTCTTTCCTTTCTCCTTAATTGCATGCTTAGTCCTTCTCTTCTTAATCTCTTGTTAATTGCACCATTTAGTCCTTAAGCCTTTAAATCTTCTTTAATCTTGGACTTTAATGACTTTTGGCTCGGGATTTCTTTTGAACTCGTCTTTTAATTCTTCAATAAATTAGACTTGAGTTCTTCGGCTTTAGTGAACTTCCGTCTTTCGACTTTTTCTTCGATAAATCTTCAGAATTGGTCTTGGACTTCCGTTCTTTTTGCACTCTTGACTTCTTGACTTCGTCTTTCATCTTTTTCTTCAATAAAAGCCCGTGAATGCCGTGTTTTCTCCACTTTTGACAATTTCGTCCTAAATCACAACAAAAACACAAACCACGCATAATTCCGACATAAAAGACATAAAATACACGCTTTGGCTCGGTTATTATTGTAATTAAGTGGTAAAAAGGATGGGTGTTTACACACCTATCAGTGGACTAAAGTATGTAAACTTAATATTGTAAACTAATAACCAAAAGAGCCAATTAACTCAGTGGTAAACGTGTTAGGCTGTTGCCCGTGAGGTCACGGGTTCGAGACCTGCTATGGACTATTTTAGTGATCAATACTTATTTTTGACAGTAAAAGAAAGAAAACGTCACAGGAGGTGACTTAAGTGGTTTGTTATATTTTTTTGCTATGCCAATATAAAATATCAGTACACAAAACGTAAGAAAGATGTTGATCCCAAACTTAGATCGATTAGCTTTGTGTAAACGAGATTAGATCAAGTACTACACGTAGAGAAACCTTTGCTTGTGAATAAAGTAACAAAGTGTTATGCGGAATTAACACTTGATCTAAAACACAATGATGTTAAACAAACTTTCACTTGTATTAGAATAATCGTGTTGATTACAATGAAAGATTTAACTTGCGAATACTATGAAAACTGATATATGACTTTAACCTAAAAGACCTTCTTTTATAGAACAAGAAGTCTTGTACAATAAGCTATGAATCAACTATTCTAGGTAAAGATAATAATAGAAAATACAATGTCGTGCTTATCTTTACCATACATAAATAAAGAAACAAATAAACAAAAGATATTCTATCAGTGTCAATCTTCAAGGCTGTCAGCGTTGACTTCTATCAGCGTCCAAAGTCAATCTATCAGCGTTGACTTTCTTCTTATCAGCGTTTGATGATCTGACCCATATTTTATTCCCAACAATCCTCCCCTAAACTTGATATCCATTCCAATGATCAAGTTTCTGAATAAAAACTAAAAGCTTAGGAGGAATCTTTCAATAACTTCTTATGTTGGTGATAAACATATCTGATCAAGTCCTTAGCCACATCACTAGTATAATCTATCTCCAAGGGTGTCTCTAGCATCTTCTCCAATACTTCTTTGGACAAGAAATAGTCAGCATCCACAAGCAGATATTCTGAAAACTTTGTAGAACTCATATGAAATACACCACAAGTAGAATATAGCCTCCAATGAAGATTACTGAGATCATCTTCAAGATCCTTCCAAATGGCAGGATCTGCTTCTTTTGGACCACACAAAGTCATAAATGTGTTCCAAAGTCTTATTCCATTAGCTGAAGTAGGTGCTTCAGCCGTATACTTGGCCTCTATTAACCTCCATAGATGCACCAAGTCTTCCCTGTCTATGCTTGCAAATATAGAAATAACTGAAGTGAAAGTATGTACCTCCTTTCCAAATCGTCCAACCTTCCAAAATCCACACTCATCTTCATTAAAACTGATGATTGGATTTCTGTCATCTAGAGGTACTACATTTACCAAATCTGAAGCTTCCAAAGGAGAAAGCTTGAGATGCTTCCTTATAACACCTTCAGTTGGAAAATACACATCCATGTCTTTAGGAAATTGAAAAGGATCTCCTTTCTTCACTGGTCTTTGAGCAATCCTTATTTCCTTCTGAATCTGCATCTCTTCTGCAAGCTCTTGTTTTCTTTCTTCTGAAAGAAATTGGTAGACATTCTGTTCTTGCACCTTCCTCCAAATAGGATGTGCCCTATACTCTAACTCCTCAAAAGACAAGGCCAGCAACTTCTTTGATGTCCAATTAGGCTGATGACATCTAAGCAACTTATAATACAACTGCCTTCTATCTCTTTTGAGCCAGGTCTTGACCTCTTGTGCATTAAATCTCATAATCACCTTTATGTCTTCTTGTACCCTAAGAAGAACTTCCAACCCCCAAATTTGATCTGATAAACTCATACCTGGGTTGTCCATCACCTGATTTTCCCAAGCATGGTACATTCTGGTGATTTCTGGTAGGTCCCAATCAACCTGATTCTTCAACTCACTCAACCTTTCCTTTGCTAGCTCATCCCCATATTCAAGCCTTTCTGGATCTTCAATAATTTGAATGCTTGAATCTGAGCTATCATCATCTTTTCCATCACCACTTTCTTCCTCACTTTCAGAAACAACAAATGGTGATCTTCTACTTCTCCTCAAATCTCTTTCCACAAGTTGTGCAGCCAACTGTTCATCAAATGCTATTTGTGCTGCATCTTTCTTTGGAACATCTTCTTCAGTCAAAATACCTTTACCTTTGTCTTTTGGATCAATAATTGGTAAAGTAGAAGAAGAAACCTGTGTAGACACATCTTTGATAATTGTTGATGGCTGGAATACATCAACACTACCTGCAACTTTGTCAGCGTCCAAGTTGCTCCTATCAGCGCCACGATTACCTTTATCAGCGCTGGATGTGTCAGCGTCCAAACCTGTATCAGCGCCCAATGTTTCTTTGAAAGACCCTTCCAAGTTCTTTGGTGTCACCTTGGATGTATCAACAACTGGGTGCTTCTTCAAGTTGGTGAGAGCTTCAGCAATCTGCAAAGATTCACTAAATTGTGAACTCTTTTCTGAACTCTTTTCACTAGCTGTGTGAATCAACTCATCCTCCTCATCCTCTTTTTCCTCCCCTTTGGAAGATTCCTCCATTAGACTCCTGCTACTGGGATTCTCCAAAACAGTTACTCTCTCCCTCAAAGCTTGGAGTTCTTGTCCCTGTTTGTTGACAGTTTGTACAAGACTGACATTTTGCTTTTGCAAGCTAATGACAGCCGCCGTCAATTCAATTATAGTCATAGGTTCCAATCTGCCCTCAGCTAGAATGGGGATTTGACCTCCCAAAATAGGATCATGGGGCATGGATGAGGTCTTAATGATGTTAGGACTGTCTTGACCAGCTTCTAAGCCTGTATCAATAGCCCCAGCCTCACCCATTTCACCAGCCACACTTGTGGAGGTGGTTCTCTCTGCTACAAGGCTAGGATCACTAGAGGAGAACACTCCAGTAACCCTTTGGTGTTTAGTCAACTAGATTGTAATGGGGTAGAAGATGAAGTAGATTGTGTGGGTGTGGGTTGATTAAGGGGTGTTTGGGATTGTTCAGGAAGTGTATCAGTGTTTGGATTGGCTGTGTCAGCGCCCACATTGTGAGTGTCAGCGCTGGGTTGGTCAATGTCCATGTTTTCTGGTGAAGGTGATGGATCATGAATAGGCTCAAGTTGGGGTTCAGGGTCTGGTTGTGGGTCTGGTTGTGGTTGAGCAGCCTGAATTACTTCAAGCATGGGTTGGGTAAGAGGTATGGGATCGTTTGTGGAGCTCATTTTAGCAAAAATGGTTTTCTGTTGTTTAGGGATCTCATAAAAAGTGTCATGATCCCTAGAACAATATTCTTGTAAATCAAAGACCATTTGCAAAAATCTAGGGTAAGCCAAAGTCATTTTACTTCCCTTGTTTTTACACATCCCTTCAAAAATCATTTTTGAAAAATTATACTTAAGCCCACGTGTTATACAAACCAAAGCACTTGCAATTGACCTGTTTATCTCATTAAAAGAAGTACATTTTGGACTTAAGCATTGTAAAAGGACATGTATCAAATATTTCCAGTCAGAAGGAAATTCCTGCTTATGATATTTATTTAAAGTGACATCAGCAGGAATAGGATAACCCAATTCCCTAAGACCCTGTTCTATTGTTGCTATGGCAAGAGTAGTCACACCATCAGCGTCATCAAGACGCAAAGCTTGGCGAACCAAAGCTTCAGTGACCACCCATGTTCTTCCATGAACAGTAGATGTTAATGTGGTCACTCCATTAGTTGTTGTGGAACTAACATTGTTCCAAAACTGTCTAATGTGTGCGACAGGGACTAATGGTGTATGAGAAAGTGCATACCTCAAAGAAGATGCATTTAAAAATGCCACCATCTGTGAATACTGAGGAAATAAAGCATCATCAGCAGCCAAGTAAGCGATCATATTGTGTTGGCTCTTGAACTCCAATGTTAAATTCTTTGAGTTGAATTTGGGTGCCATGATTTAAAGCTGTTTAGGTTATATGATATGGAAAAATCTAGGAGGAAAAGTGTTAGACAAGAGAATATGAATACCCAGAATAAAAAGATTAGCCAAATTTATAGGAGAGATGCATGATTTTGATTGGTCAAAAATGAGGCGGTTATATTCAAAGAGCAATCATGAAAATCTTGAATCAAATATAACTTATCTCATGCATTAATTAAAAGTAACTTCTCCCCAAAATTACGGCCAAAGATTAGTCAAAAATAACAACTGGGTAGGGCCCACTAGGTGTCAACGGTCAAAAATAGCCCATCAGCGCCCAACGGCTATATTTCCTTGTCAGCGTTTGCCTAAAGCCTTGTCAGCGTCACGATTGGACGTAACAGCGTTTGGAGAAAAACTTGTCAGCGTCTAAAAAGTAAAAATAAAAATATTTAAAAAGAAAAAGACCTTAACAAAGTAATTTATCCTAAGGGAAATATCTTACAAGTTGATAATAATTACTGGGCGGCAAGCACTGTCCATTTATACACACTTGCATAAGCAAGATAGACACAAATGTCCTCTAGAGTCCCTTGCTAACCAAAATACTTACCAACAAAGTTATTTCATAAAATTCTTTGTAACTCCCAGGTAAACCCATATCCAAAGTATTCCCAAGTCTCCCATCAGACCATAACCAATTCTAAGTCAAAAATGTCTTGGCAGCATGCAAAGTTGATATACTATGCATGCTACAGTGCCTCATGGTTTAGTAAAACTAACCCATACTCACCTGTGGACACAATCTAGAATTGTGATGAGAGTATTCTAAGAATACCCAAGAGTCCTAAAGGTTCCTTAAACCTCCCCTCAAACTATGATACATGAGTTCTCAACAATATATATGAACATTAAAAATTTATGTCAAGATAGGAATATAAATATTCCAACCATCATCCATAAACAAAAACATGTCCAAATAACTCTTCAAAGATCCATAAGCAACTCTGTATCCAATGGCATAAAGCTACCATTACCTGCACATTTAGATAAAAACCACAAAACTAACATTTGTTGCTAACAGCGTCCCGACAACACTTATCAGCGTTGAAGGAACTCTTGTCAGCGTTAGACTATAATATCTCCAACAACGGCAAAATAACACTTGACAGCGTTACATTTACCTTTGTCAGTGTTAGAAAAATAATGTGGAAAATCTAAATCATCACAAAGACTAATAACAATGCATTATCCTGTACATACTTTTACAAAAATGTTCCAAAACACATATTAAGTGAGATTAACCAGTCCAATATTTGTTACCAAATATTGAAATCTTCCAGCATCAAAAGGTTTAGTTAATAAATCTGCTACATTATCATCAGTATCTACCCTATCTGGTTGTATTAAACCTTTCTCAAAGCAATCTCTTATAAAATGATGTCGAATTTCTATGTGTTTGGTTTTAGAATGATGTACAGGATTTTTAATAATGCATAAAGTACTGTTATTGTCTACAAAAATCTTGGTATGCATAAAATTATACCCATAATCCAACAGCTGGTTCTGAATCCATAAGACTTATCCACAACAAGCAGCTGCAGCAACATATTCTGCTTCAGTTGTAGAGTTGGCCACCACTGTTTGTTTCTTGCATTGCCAAGATATTAATCTGCTCCCAAGAAATTGGCATCCACCAGTTGTGGATTTCCTATCAAACTTGTCACCACCATAATCACTGTCTGAATAAGCAATAAGGTCCAATGGAGAATCTTTTGGGTACCATAATCCAAGATCTGGATAGCATCTTAGGTACCTAAAAATTCTCTTCACAGCAAAAAGGTGACATTCTTTGGGAGTCACTTGATGGCGTGCACATGCACACACAGCAAACATGATGTCAGGTCTTGAGGCTGTAAGATACATCAATGAACCAATCATTGATCTATAGTGCCTAACATCCACATCCTTTCCATCTCCAATTTTTCCCCAGGGGTGTTGTCTGTCCATAGGAGTAGAAGCCTCCTTCTCATGTGGAGAAAAACCATATTTCTTCAAGATTTCAGCAACATACTTGTCTTGGGAGATGAAGATACCATCTTCTTTCTGCTGAACTTGTAACCCTAGAAAGAAGTTCATCTCACCCATTGCACTCATCTTGAATTTATCTGTCATGAGCTTGGAAAAATCCTCACTCATTTTTGGATCAGTAGAGCCAAAAATGATGTCATCAACATAGACCTGCACAAGTAACACATGTTTTCCTTTCTTCTTTGTAAACAGTGTCTGGTCTATGGTGCCCCTCTTGAAACCATTTTCCACCAAGTAGGTGGACAATGTACCATACCATGCTCTTGGGGCTTGATGAAGGCCATACATTGCCTTCTTTACTCTATAAACCTTGTCTGGATTCTCAGGATCTTCAAAACCAGGAGGTTGCATGACATATACTTCCTCAACAATTGTCCCATAGAGGAAAGCACTCTTCACATCCATCTGGTAAACAGTAAAATTCATACAAGAGGCATAAGCTAGAAAAATTCTTATAGCTTCAATTCTTGCAACTGGTGCAAAAACTTCTTCATAATCAATTCCTTCCTCTTGTGTATAACCCTGAGCTACCAAACGTGCCTTGTTTCTGACCACAATGCCTCTTTCATCTTTCTTGTTCCTTAGAACCCATCTTGTCCCAATTGGTCTCACATATCTAGGACAATCAACCAGCTCCCAAACGTCCTGTATAGCAAATTGGTGAAGCTCATCCTGCATTGCTTCCACCCAACTTGGTTCCTTGAGAGCATCAAAAATTTTCTTGGGTTCTTCCTGTGACAGAAAACAGGCAAACAAACATGCTTGTACAAGAGGGGTATCAACCTTCTTGTGGATATTGGCAATAAATCCACCAAGACCTTGATGGGATCTTCTTGTCTGAACTGGAGCCATAACATCACCTATGATTTGAGATGTGGGGTGATCTTTCGCTGTGGAAGTGAGAACTCCTCCTTCAATAACTCTGGTGTCCTCAATTTCACGCTCCATGTTGCCAATATCTTCTTCAGATTCTTCTTCATCAACAGGAATCTCTTCATGGATATTGGAAGGTCCACCCTGTTCAAAATGAGAAGAGAAAAGCTGTGTAAAGGTATCTCCAAAGTCTGAACCTTGCTTGTCAGCGTTAGGGCTAACAGCGTTTGAACTGTTGTTGTCAGCGTTGGAGCCATCAGCGTCTGAATTGGTCGTGTCAGCGCTGGATTTCCCTTTGTCAGCGCTTGAAGAATCATGCATGTTTGTAGTTGGTGGTATCTGAACACCACCATGATCTTTCCTTGCAGCCGTAGCAGCAGCATAATACTCATCTGTCCATATAGGAAGTGTAACAAATTCTTGTGTGGGAGATGATATAACTGCTGGTGGTCCATCCTCCTTAGCAACCTGTATACCTGAAACATTACCAATTCTCTTTTCCAAAACACTTGAAGTTACCTTCACAATGTCTGGATCAGTAACAGGCATATAATTTAAAGCTCTAGACAAAGGTTCTAAGTCAAACAACCAATTTGGACCACTCTCAGGATCACTAGGTTTACTTTCTAAAAACCTAACATGTACCTTTTCAAGTATACGTTTTTCCTTTTTAATGTAAACCCTATATCCTTTACTCTGCACTGAGTAACCCATGAAGTAGCCTTCATCACCTTTTGAATCAAATTTACCTAGGGCCTCACTAGTTTCTAGAACAACTACATGACATCCAAAAGGCTTTAGAAAACCAATATTGGGCTTCCTTCCCCAAAGTAATTCATAAGGTGTCTTATTATGTATCTTGTTGACCAATGCCCTATTTTGAACATAACAAGCTGTGTTAACAGCTTCAGCCCAAAAGGCTATAGGAAAGTGGGCATCAGCCAACATGGTTCTGGCTGCTTCAATAAGGGTCCTATTCTTCCTCTCAGCAACTCCATTTTGCTGAGGAGTTCTAGCTATGCTGAACTGCCTAGTAATCCCTTTCTTGGCACAAAAATCATCTAATAACTGATTTCTAAACTCACCCCCATTGTCACTTCTAATAATTTTGACCTCATTACCATTCTTCTTTTCAATCTGGGTAATGAAATTAATCAGACTTAGGGCAGTTTCACTTTTCTTAGCTAAAAAGAAAGTCCATGTGAACCTGGAGTAATCATCAGTAATGACAAAACAATATGATTTACCCTTCAAACTCTCTATATTAGTAGGACCAAAGAGGTCCATATGCAATAAGTGAAGGGGTTTAGAACTAGAGTGCACCTGTTTAGACCTGAATGAGACCTTGTGCTGCTTGCCCTTAAGGCATGCAACACAAGAGTGGTCATTGTGGAAAGCCTTTTCAGGCAAACCATCAACTAAACCAAGCCTCACAAGCCTATTAATATTCTTAAAGTTTATGTGCCCTAGTCTCCTGTGCCAAAGATTACTTTCATCAACTGAGGCTTTAGCATACAGACATGACATTTTATTATTTACCTTAATTCCATTAAGATTCACATTATATATGTCTTTATGCCTTGGTGTTCTAAAATCTATGTATTTCTCATCAGGGAGCTTATAATCTTTGCTTAACACCAAGCACTCAGTATCTGTGAAAAGAACCTCATTTTTGTTATCACACACTTGTGATACACTAAACAAGTTATAATCCAGGTCTTTCACCAAGAAGACATTATCAAACCTTAGATTGTTGGTGACAAGGGTTCCTTTTCCTGTGATTGTGCCGTATCCACCCCCAAAGTATACCTTATCACCATCTTGAATAGGAGAGAAATTGGTCAGATAGTCTTCCTTTCCTGTCATGTGCCTTGAGCATCCACTATCCCAGTATCCATAGTCATTGATCTTCTTCTGAATGCCCTGCACATAAAGAAAACACATTAGTTTTCTTTGGGAACCCAAGCCTTGAAAGACTTGGATTCATTTGGTTGTTCAACAAGAACAGACTTGGTTCTCATAACAACCCCATTTTCATCCCTGTTTGAATGAAATTCCCAGTTAACCCCAATTGGTGTTGACAATGCCTTAGAAATATAATGAAACCTGTTGCATGTCATAGAAATACCAGTATTATTAGGGTTCTGGTCTTGTTTTGGTCTCCATGTTAAGCTAGTAGAAGCTTTAGACCTATTTCCCTGTGGCTGCAAATACCTAGGTTTGTCAGCGCTGTAATTTCTCCTGACAGCGCCCCGATTGCTCTTATCAGCGTTGAACCTAGGGTTTGCTACAGGAACCCATTGCCTATTTGACCAAGTATTTGACTTTTGAAAAGGTCTTAGGCCTTGTGTGTTAGACCCTCTAGAAAAGAATGGGGCTGGTCTAACAACTTGTGAACTTTTGTTCACAAAGGTATTGGGTCTGACAGTGTTTGACCTATGTTGACTTTTGTCAGCGCTGAAATGGTTCCTGTCAGCGTTGACATTGGAAGTATTGACACATTTGTAGGCCAAATGTGAGAAGCTACCACATGTATAACAAGCTTTTCTAGACATAGTCTTAGGTCTAGAGGCAAAGAAGCCTGTTCCATGATTACTTACTTGGCTTTTTGGTGACCTAGAATTTCTATACATCTCTGCATATTTAACACTAGGTTTTCTAACATTTTGTGGGCCAAGATCAACAGGTTTGCCAGTGGTAGGGTGTGTGATCTTAATAGGTTTAGGATCATAGGACTCCACAATTGGTATCATGTTTGGTGTGGGCTCATTTGGACTTTCACACAATAACCCTCCCTTAACAAACAAAGTGTGGTTTGCTTTCTTCCACTCTTCTAGGTCAGTCAGCTTTTGCTGATATTCCTCAACTGGGGAAGTCACTCTAGGTGGAGGAATAAACTCCTCCTCTTGGAATTCTGGCAAGCCAGTCCAAGATAAGTCCTTTGATTGGACACCATAGAAATCCCCAGCTGGTGGTGGAACAACAGTATAATTATTCAACCCAATCCCACTCATATCCTTAGAGTCTCTTTGTTTACTAACACACTCTCCTAGGGATTGTGTGGCCTTATCAAATCTCTGGATTTTAAGACTCACATTATCTTTGTTTTTGTTAGCCTCCTCTAACTGAGCTATCAAATCAAGATTAACCCTATTTACTATATCTTGAACATCCTTACACTGATGTAACTCATGTTTTAAGATATTTATTTGATCCTTTAAATCAAACTCCATTTTCTTATACTCAGATACTGTCTTTTCTGTTTGGGTAAGAGCAATTTGATAGTTAGATAATTTGCACCTTAGAGTACTTGCTTCATCTAATAACTTAACTATCTCTTGTTTTGATTTTTCAGTATTTAAACGACAACCCTTAGAACAGAAAGCATCATCATATACCTCATTATCTGATGAAGAGGAGGAGTGTGCCATGAGAGCATATTCAGCATGCTCTTCTTTAACTTCAGCAACCAAAGCTCTGTCCTCTTCCTCATTCTTAGCCATCCAGCTCCAATCCCATTCCCCAACGCCATCAATTTGTTGAACAGCAACCATGGCCTTGGGATCTGGGTTCTTAATCATTTGGCTAGAAGGCTTCCCAGCATCAGATCTCCTTGGAGATCTACATTCCCTCATAAAGTGCCCCATCCTATGACAGTTGTAGCACTCCACCTTGGACTTGTCAAATCCAGCAACATCCTTAGCATTAAAGGTCATCTTCTTCTTGAACCTTTTATTGAACCTGTTTGCTCTTAAACTTACAAGAGCCATAGTCCACTTTATATCCATCTCTTCCAATTGTTCATCACTTATCTGCTCAAGATCTTCATAAGTGATTCTTGAATCACTAGGCAAAGAAGCAATGAAGGCACACACAGTATCAAGATCAAAACCAGCAGGTTTAATTCTATCAGCGCCATGATTGTGTGTGTCAGCGCTTGAGTACAAAGCGTTGACAGGATATGATCCAGCGCTGACAGATTGACATCCAGCGCTGACACCTTGAGATCCAGTTGCTGAATGTCCATAGAAGTTCATGGAATCAAATTGGCCTTCACTTTGTGAAAAGAAGGCCATGTTGCTGCTGGAAGATTTGTTATCACTCTCCAATTGCCATTCATTCTCCAACAGCCTTAACTTGTTGAAGATGTCATCAAACCTGGAAGTCTTGTGGGTGTTATTGACAAGAATAGATCTTGTCTCAATCTTCCATACATCACCAAGGCTTTTGAGAAAAGTAGCATTCAATTCAGGGTCATCAATCTGTTTTCCCATGAAGGAAAGTTGACTTGTGATGTCAAGAAGTCTACTTCTCACACTGCTGAGATTCTCATTAGGTTGAGCTTTAAAGACAGCATACTCATGCAAGAGTTGTTTCTTCTTTTCTTCTTTTGTGTCAGCATTGCCACCATGTGCTACTTCAAGAGCTTCCCAAAGCTCTTTTGCAGAATCAAAACGTTTGTACTTATGCTGATTCTCATGACCTAGGGCATGTTTCAAGATGTTCAAAATTTTCATGTCCACCCTCTTCTTGGCTATGTCTTCAACAGATACCGCTCTCCCATCATCAGGCTTTTCCACTTTATCAGCTTCTGGACAATTAGGAACAGCTGACCTTGTCTCAATAGCAGCTGTAATCTTTGCTGCTTTATCGAATGTGTTCCCATATTCGATAATTTCCCAAAGAGTGTAGTCATGAATAGCTATGTATTGCTCAAAATTGGACTTCCAAAGTTCAAAGTTCCTGGCATCAAACATGGGAATTTTGATGCTAGGGTTTGAGAAGTTGTTTTGAAGCAAAGCAGGAGGTTGATTTGTGCCAGACATGTTGTTTTTAGGGTTTTGAGAATTTAGGGTTTTTAGGGTTTGGTGTTTTAGGGTTCTGCGTTACTTAAAGATCAAAAGTTTCTCAACAAGCTCTGATACCACTTGTTGATCCCAAACTTAGATCGATTAGCTTTGTGTAAACGAGATTAGATCAAGTACTACACGTAGAGAAACCTTTGCTTGTGAATAAAGTAACAAAGTGTTATGCGGAATTAACACTTGATCTAAAACACAATGATGTTAAACAAACTTTCACTTGTATTAGAATAATCGTGTTGATTACAATGAAAGATTTAACTTGCGAATACTATGAAAACTGATATATGACTTTAACCTAAAAGACCTTCTTTTATAGAACAAGAAGTCTTGTACAATAAGCTATGAATCAACTATTCTAGGTAAAGATAATAATAGAAAATACAATGTCGTGCTTATCTTTACCATACATAAATAAAGAAACAAATAAACAAAAGATATTCTATCAGTGTCAATCTTCAAGGCTGTCAGCGTTGACTTCTATCAGCGTCCAAAGTCAATCTATCAGCGTTGACTTTCTTCTTATCAGCGTTTGATGATCTGACCCATATTTTATTCCCAACAAAAGACTGATAAATATCAGTATACTTAAACACACTAAACACATACAGCATAACAAAATCCAATTACAACCTCAATCAGCTAAATACATATTCATTAAGACTACTCAACTGAAATAATCAATTCAAAAATAGCAGCTTAAACCCACAATCATATCAGACTAGTTCAGAATATTTAGCAGGCATGGGTGCACAAATGAAAGCTCGAATCAGTTAAACAACTAATGTAGAAACTCAGAATCAATCACCAATCTAGCAAACTCAGATTCTATATCAGCTAGACACTAAAATCGGATAAACTCTTAAACAAAATAACAATCAATCAGCTTAAACAACAGTCAAATTATCAGCTACTTCAAATTGACTCAAATCCACCTAAGCTTAAACTTACTACAATCTAATAACGAAGCAACAAATATGAACATTTAAAGTGAAAACTCATACGCACTCAAACATTAACAGATTCAAGAATACACTCACAGATCCATATCTATTCAAACTCACAGAAATATCAGACAAGTTTATACCCTAATTAAAATATCAAAATCATTAAAACTCTATAAAATCAGTTAAATTCGAACCCCTTTCAGACACAGACTTAGCTAAAGAAAAACATTAACTATAAAACTTCAACAGTTTATTATTAAACATATAACATTCAACAAGAGGAAATCATTTTAAACCAAATAGCATCAAACTTTGATTAAACTAAATAACATGAATCTTAAAAAGAAGGTGTACCTTTTGGAGTAACCGTTGAGAAGAAGATTGTGCGGAACAATCTTATGAACCCGAAACGGCATCACCATACGAACCACCAAATCATCTCCATCAAATCAATATAAGCAGCCGCTTATTTTCAACTAATCCATTGGGGATTAGTTTTGTTCCCAATTTTTACTTTAATTATTTAACACAAGCTAAAATAATTTTAACATTATCATATCAGAAAAGATTAGAGAATAAATTGCAAAGTTAATTTTAACAGAAAGTAAAAAAAAGGAGTGTAATCGAAATAAAACAAACTTTTATTGATAACCAAAATTTATTACAATACTTGAGAAAGGAAGATTACAAATTACCCTAAACCTAATTCTGCATAATAACTTTAACTAAAAAATGGGATACCCATAATGAAGAAAAAGGGGGGTTTTTATAGTTGAATCTGAGGTGATGGTTGTTGATGAAGAACAATTTTTAGCCCTTGGATCTTCTTACTCTTCTTCTCTCTCTTGTCAGTTTTGATCTGAAGGCTGAGATGAGCTAACTAGCACACGGATCGCCAACGTGGCATCCGAGTGTGCTAGTTGTGCTAGTTTGGTGATGAGCTGGAGAGCTCTTATTGGTGGATTGGTAGTTTTGGTGCTGGCACAACCAATCAGAGAAGGGAATAGGGCCACGTCAGAAAGATGCTCTCCATCTTCTTGCCTCCGATTTTCTTGGGGAATTAATAGCAAAACGTGTGAATCACATGTGCCAACCAAAACCCCTAATTTTTATTGAACAATTTATTTGATTAGGGTTTGGAACAGTAAAGGTTGCGTCTGGTTTATAGTTTGGGTGAAGGAGAAAGAAAGGTAAATAGAACTTTGCATAGTTAATATCAAAAGTGAATGAATGGGAATGTTTGACTTTTTTGAGATGTTTATTTAACATGTAAACCGTCACAATCCTTAATCAAATGGGCTTGAAGCCCATTAAACGTTCATCCATCCCATAATTGTTAAAAATTGGGTTAATGGGCTTATGGTAATGAAAAATGGATAAGTATTTTTGCTAATGGGCTTTTAAGCCCATTAATCCAAATGTGGGACCCACGAGCCCGTTAAACTCCATATAAAATTAAATCCGCTAAAGATAAGCTTGTTTTTGGCTTCCTCGATCTTTTTCTTCAAACTCGTGCTGGTTTTTGTCGATTTTCGTGATCTTGGTACCTACACACATGAAACAACAAAACAACACATATACAAGGCATATTTGAGCATTTTATGCATTAATTCATTGTTTATTAATATAAATGATATGAGTATTTAAGCTCATATCAAACTCCCCGTTGCTAAGCAATTGCCGTGTCCTCACGCAATGATAAAATAAAACTCTAGCTACACCATTATTCAACTTTTGACAATTTATTTTACAAAGACATAATGTATTGCTTTCATTATTTTGAAAAATAACTTTTAGGATCATAAAACTCAAATAGATTCATCATCCTCGACTTTTCAATTTTCCATGCCAAGTGCAAAAACAAGATCATTGTCAATCATAAGCCCCACAATTAAACCAACTCATACAAGTAATTTGTGTTAAAATCAATCTCCTATTATTCCTAATTGTATCTCTAGATTTTATTTGTCATTCACCCAAAGGCTCATTTGATTTTATTTGATATTATTAGTCCAAAAATGAAGGCAAAAACGGTGTAAACTCAACACTCAAAACCTAACCTCGACTTCAAAAATCGTTGTCCTTAAAGAAAGCCCACATCAAGGATAACTTAACATGATTTGAGGGATAAATTCTCGGACCCGAAATTTGGCTAATAGGACTACTTTAAAAGCAATAATAAAACCTCCAAAGTCAATTATGACCTTATTAATGGAGTTAGCAACAATTACATCATATCACCTTGTGGCTCTTTAAGATGCAATTGTGCTCCTTATTTAAAATCCACACCCGAAGGCTCCTTGGACAAAAATAAGGGAATTGACATTCACCATCCCAACTTATGGCTCATGATGATGAAGCAATTTTTATTCAACACGTCCCCTTGCCATACACGTCCCCTTGCCATACACCCTAAGGCTCTAATGACAAGGTTAGTGCTACATGACTCCCACCTGAACGCTCCTAGAGAACATGTTTTTATTTATTCTTCTTATTATTATGATATTTATACTAAGCTAAATTTCCGCAATCTCATGATCAAAAGTCCATGACGCTGACACCCTTAATGTGTTCTCACTTTAGTTACAAGGGAAGAAAAAGAAGGAGTTACGAGTTAAGATATAATCCTAAACCGCTAAAAACTTCATTAATTAAGCAATTAATTATTCAAGCGTGAAAAATAAATACGAGGAGATTAAATCAAACACAAAAATACTTGCACAAAGAAGAGTTAATTTTAGAACTTATGATTGAACTCTATCATCTCTTGTTCTCCATATTGTGAAATTTCAAAAATGTTAAATCAATGGATACTAAGCCTATTAAATCAAAGTTTTGGGTTTTCAAGTCATCTATAGGATCTTGCATCTTCTTATACTTTTTCAAGTTTTAGAATTTGCATTTTAAAGTTCCCTTAATAAACGACTTTCTAGGATCAATTATAGGAACTTGCGAAAAGTTCTTGTTCTTAACCCGTATGAATTAAGACTTTCGCGTTTTAAAGCTCCCTATATAAAAGCCTAGTGATACTTTGATTTGCTATGGTTCAAGATTATTCTCGGTATCTCCTCGAATTGATCACAGCTCAAAGTGGAATAATTTGTTCTTGGTGACAAAAAGGGGTTTTGGTTTTCTATTCTATTAAAAAGATAAATAAAAGAAGTAAATAAAGATTTAAACCAAAAGCAGTGAATGAAATTAAACTTGAATTTAAATAAAACAATTAAATGATTAAAAAGAAAAATACCCTTACTGAAGACTAGCCCTATTCGGAATAACCAACTATGCGGAATAAAGTCCTATGCGGAATACCAGTGCTGTTCGGAATAATACACTACCCGGAATAATGAGACCATGCGGAATATAAAGTCTTACTCGGAATATTTAGACTATGCGGAATGTTTAAGCTACTCAGAATAGTGAGACCATGCGGAATAAATACTCTATGCGGAACATTTAGGCTATTCGGAATAAGGACACTATGCGGAACATCAGGCTTACTCGGAATAAATTATTCTATGCGGAAAAATCAACATATGCGGAATATAGGACTCTATGCGGAATAAACTGTTACTCGGAATAAAGAACCTATCCGGAATAAGAAAACATTCCGAATAAAAGAAAAGGGTAAGAAGACTATCCGGAATAAGAACACATTCCGAATAAGGGAAAAGGTTAACAGCTATTCGGAATAAACTGGGATGAAGAACAGTAACAGGAACTCAAAAACAGGGGAATACGAATTTTTTACCAAATCGAGCCAAATAAACAAAAAGGTTTAACCAAATTAACCAACAATCATCTATTAACCGCAAGGATCAAATCCCAATCATAAAAACACAAAATCAACAACTTTTGAAGATCAAAATCAAATTAATAAGAACTTAAGCACTTTGAATAAAAAGATTATGATGAACAAGAGGAATGAGAAGATTAAATGAAAACTTGTATTGATGATTAAGATTCGATAAACAAAATGAAGGATTAAGCTTACAAGATTCAAGAAGAAATCAAAGAAAATGAAAACCACTCCTTAAGGGAGATGGTTCTTCCTACGAACTAGGAAAAGAGTAACAGAAAGAAAAAAAACTAAAAAACTAGGTGCCAAATTTTGTGAGGGTGATTTCCTTATATAGGCTAAGTGGTTGGTTGGTGAGTGGGCTTTCTCCCTTTCTTCTTGTCTTCTCGTCTTTTCAGAAAAGTTGACGTTTTCGATTCTGATTCGGGATTTTTCGACGATTAAATTCAACTCGCCTTTTAATTTCTTCGTTTAATAGACTTGAGTTTCTTCGACATATGTAAATCTTCCATCTTTGGTCCTTTTCTTCGATAATGTTGATCCCAAACTTAGATCGATTTAGCTTTATGTATACGAGATTAGATCAAGTAATACACTTAGAGAAACCTTTGTATATGCTTATGATAATCTAAGTGTTATGCGGAATTAACACTTAAACAAGAACACACAATGATATAAACAAACTTTCACTTTGATTAATGATATCAAACTTGCTTATAATGAAAGTAGTTTACGAATGAAAACTTATATTAAACATTAACCTAAAGGTCTTCTTTTATAGACATAAGAAGCCTTGTACAATAATCTACGTATCAGCTATTCTAGGTAAAGATAAATATAGAAAATACATTGTTGTTCCTATCTTTACTAAAAGTAATCTAGAATACAATAAACGCGTAGAGTATATCTTCCCATCAGTGTTTGTCTTCAATGTGTCAACGCTTGACTTTATCTTGTCAACGCTTGAGCTGTCAGCGCTTGTTTTGCTCCTGTCAACGCTTGTTTTACTCTTGTCAGCGCTCAAGTGATCTGGCCTTAATTTATTCCCAACAATCCTCCCCTAAACTTGATATCCACTCTTATGATCAAGTTTCTGAATAAGCATTAAGGACTAGGAGGAATCTTACAAACCTTCTCATATTGGTAATGAATAAATCTGATCAAATCTTTTGCCACGTCACTTGAATAATCAATCTCCAGCTGAGTGTCCTTCATCTTCTCCAAAATAGCCTTGGATATGAAATACTGACCATCCACAAGTAGATACTCAGCAAACTTTGTAGAACTCAAATGGTAAACACCAGCAGCTGAATATAATCTCCATTGAAGACCACTGAGGTCATCTTCAAGATCCTTCCAAATAGAAGGATCCTCATCTCTTGGTCCACACATTCTTTTGAATGTGGACCACAGTTTTATTCCATTAGCTGAAGTTGGTGCTTCAGCCTCATACTTGGTCTCTAGCAACCTCCATAGATCAACCAAGTCTTCTCTATCACAACTTGCAAACAAAGATATGAGAGTGGTAAAAGTGTGTACCTCTTTACCATATCTGCCAATCTTCCAAAACCCACATTCATCTTCTTCATAGCTCACAATTGGGTTCCTGGAATCTAATGGTAACACTTGCACCATATCTGAAGCTTCTAATGGTGAGAGCTTGAGGCTCTTTCTTATAACAGCTTCACTTGGATATAGTGGATCCATATCTTTGGGAAACTCAAGAGAAATTCCCTTCTTCACTGGTCTGGGAACAAACATAGCTTTCTTGAGCTCCATTTCTTCTGCAAGTTATTCCTTTCTTTCATCAGAAAGAAGTCTGAGAGTGTTTGCTTCCTCCACTCTCATCCAAATAGGATAAGCCTTGCATTCCAATTCATCAAATGTCAATGCCCTTAATTTCTGATAAGTCCATCCAACTCCATGACATCTGAGCAACATGTAGTATAGCTCCCTTCTATCCCTTTTCAAATCTGAGAGAATATTGCTTGCCTTGTGTTTCAAAATTACCTGGCAATCCTTCTGAACCCTAAGAAGAATCTCCAAACCCCATATTTGATCTGAAATGGTCAAGTCTGGATTCTCCATACATCTTTCTTCCCAAGCATTGTACATTTGAACCACCTCTGGCATGTCAAAGTCAACCTGCAATTTCAACTCTCTCAACTTCTCCTTAGCCAACTCATCCCCATACTCAAGCCTTTCTGGTTCTATAATCATCACACTTGAGTCTGAGCTAGCTCCATCACTTCCTTCTTCTGAAGTCACAACAAATAGTGACTCTTTCACCTCCTTTTTATCTTGTTCCATGATTTGTGCAGCCAATCTTCTATCAAATTCAACTTGAGCTGCATCCTTTGGAACAATCTCTTCTACCATTATACCCTTACCCTTATCTGATGGTGCAATGGTTGGTAAGGTAGATGGTGATACCTGTGCAGAAACCTCCTTGATGATAGATGATGACTGGGATACATCACCTTCATGTGCAGGTCTGTCAACGCCCAATTTTGTTCTATCAGCTCCAAAAATATTTCTATCAGCGTCCAAATTCTCCTTGACAACGCCCAAATATCCTGCCTCAGCACCTTTTGTAACTTCTTCCAACATGGCTGTAAATGATAAATTCAAGTTGGTAGGAGAAACTAAGGACGTATCAAAACCTGTTTGTTTCTTCAAAGTTGTAAGGGCCTCAGCAACATCCAAGGATTGACCATCATGGCTGCCCTTATCACTCAGATTTATTGGATCTTCCTCCCCTTTGGAAGATTCCTCCATACCCCTCCTTGCACTAGCACTCTACAAAACAACAATCCTCTCCCTCAATTGCTTGAGTTCAAGGCCTTGTGAGCTGACAACTTGTACTAAGTCTGCATTTTGCTTTTGCAAGCTCATGCAGACTGCCGTCAATTCCATAAGAGTCATTGGTTCCAGTCTGCCCTCTTCTAAAATGGGGATTTGACCTCCCAAGTCAGATTCATTGGGCAAGGATGAGGACTTAATGATGGTGGGACTGCCTTGGCCAGCTTCTAAGCCAGTACCAATAGTCCCAGCCTCATCCAGGGCACCAGCCACACTTGTGGTGGTGGTTCTCTCTGCTACATGGCTAGGACCACCAGAGGAGAACAATCTAGTAGTCCTTTGGCGTTTCATCAACCTATATTTAGGGGGTGTGGAAGATGGTGTGGAATAATGGGTGGATGTGGGTTGGTTAAGGGGTGTTTGGGTTTGTGAAGGTTGTGTGTCAACGTTGGAAATAGGCACATCAACGCCAACATTTAATGTGTTAGCGTTGAAGGGATCTTGGTCAAGTTGCATATGTTCAGGTGAAGGTAAAGGTTCAGGTATTGGGTCAATTTGTGGTTGGGGGTCTGGTTGGGGTTGTGCTGCTGCAACAACAGCAAGCATAGCTTGGGTTAAAGGTAGGTCACGATGGGGTGGTGAGTTCATCTTCATAAAAATAGCTTTCTTTTGCTCAGGGATCTTATAAAAATCATTATGATCCCTTGTGCAGTATCCTTGGACATCAAAAACCATTTGTAAAAAACGGGGATAAGCTAAAGTCATTTTGTTCCCCTTATTTTTACACATGCCCTCAAAAATCATTTTAGAATAATTAAATTTTTGCCCAGTTGCAATACACACAATAGCACTGGAAATGGATCTATTGATCTCATTGTGTGCAGTGCATTTGGGACTCAAACATTGAAGGAGGACATGTATTAGGTACTTCCAGGCTGGGGGAAATTCCTGCTTATGATACTTGTTTAAGGTACCTTCATCAGGAAAAGGATATCCCAAAGCCCTAAGCCCTTGTTCTATTTCATTAATGGGAAGGGTGGCTATACCATCAGCATCATCAAGATGCAAGGCTTGGCGTACCAAAGCCTCAGTAACCACCCAAGGTCTCCCATGAACAATAGAAGTCAATGTAGTCACTCTATTAACTGTTGAGGAACTTACAGTGTTCCAAAACTGTTTAATATGTGTGACTGGAATGAGTGGTGCATGAGAAAGAGCATACCTTAAGGGGGATGCGTTCAAATACGCCACCATTTGTGTGTATTGGGGGAATAGAGTATCATCAGCTTCAAGATACGCGATCATGTTATGTTGACTTCTGAACCCCAATTCCAAATCTGATGTTCTAAACTTTGGTGCCATTGTTGAAAGCTGTTAAATTTAAGTGATGAAGATGAAGTTGATAAGAAAAAATTATGTTAGACAAGAAGTATAGATACCCTGTTTAAAAATAGGAGCCAAATTTATAGGAGAAGAAAAAGCATGGGATAGGCCCAAAAATAGGCAAGTATTTTCAAAAAGTAATCATGAAAATATTGAAAAATTATAAGTTTATCTCATGCATTAAATGAAAAGTAACAACTCCCAAAATTACGGCCTAAAAATATGTCAAAAAGTAACAACTGGGTAGGTCCCATTGAGTGTCAACGGTCAAAAATAACCTATCAACGCCCAACGGCTATAATCTTGTGAACGTTTGCCTATAGCCATGTCAGCGTCTAATTTGGTCACAACAACGCTTGGAAAATTCTTATTAGAGTCCAAAAATAAAAAATGTTTAAAAATGAAAAATGACCTTAACAAAGTAATTTATCCTATAGAAGATAACCAAAAAGCTGATAATTATTATAGGGCGGCAAGCACTGTCCAGTTATGCACACTTGCTTAAGCAAGATAGACATAACAGTCCTCTAGTGTCGCTTGCTAACCAAAACTCTTAACAACCAAGTTACCTTACAAAATTCCTTGTTACTCCCAGGTAAATCCCATAACAAAATTATTCCCAAGTCTCCCAACATACCACAACCAATTCTAGGCCAAAAATGTCTTGGCAGCATGCATAGTATATCAACTTTGCATGCTACAGTGCCTCATGATTTAGTAAAACTAACTCATACTCACTTGTGGACACAATCTAGAATTGTGATAAGAGTATCATATGGATACCCAAACATCCTAAAGGTTCCTAAAACCTCCCCTTAAACTATGATACATAAGTTTGATAAAATCATGCATGAACATAAAAATTTATGTCAAGATAGGAATTAAAAATTCCAACCATCATCCATAAATAAAAACTTGTCCAAATGCTTCTCCATTGATCCATAAGCAACTCTGTATCCAATGGTATACTGCTAACACCATCTGCACATTTAGATTAAAAACCACAAAACTAACATTGTTGCTGACAACGCCCCGATAACACATGATAGCGTTGAGGGAAGCTTTGTCAGCGTGAGACAATTATATTGCTGACAACGTTACAAAAACACTTATCAGCGTTCAAGCAACCTTTGTCAGTGTTAGAAAAATATAGTGGAAAATCTAAATCATCAATAAGACCAATAACAATGCATCATCCTGTACATACTTTTACAAAAAGACTCCAAAACACATATTATGTGAGATTGACCATTCCAATACTTGTTACCAAGTATTGAAACCTCCCAGCATCAAAAGGTTTAGTTAATAAATCTGACACATTTTCCTCAGTGTCAACCCTATCTGGTTGTATTAAACCTTTCTCAAAGCAATCTCTAATAAAATGGTGTCTAATTTCTATGTGTTTAGTTTTAGAATGATGTACAGGATTCTTAATGATGCATAAAGTACTGTTATTGTCAACAAATATCTTGGCATGCATGAAATTATACCCATAGTCCAACAGCTGGTTTTGAATCCACAAAACTTGGCCACAACAAGCAGCTGCAGCAACATACTCTGCTTCAGTTGTAGAGTTAGCCACCACTGTTTGTTTCTTGCACTGCCAAGATATCAACCTGCTCCCAAGAAACTGACATCCACCAGTTGTGGATTTCCTATCAAATTTATCACCTCCATAATCACTATCTGAATATGCAATCAGCTCCAATGGTGAATCCTTTGGGTACCATAAACCAAGACCAGGATAGCATCTTAGGTACCTAAAGATCCTCTTCACAGCATAAAGGTGACATTCTTTGGGAGTCACTTGATGGCGTGCACAAGCACACACAGCAAACATGATGTCAGGTCTGGAGGCAGTAAGATACATCAAGGATCCAATCATGGATCTATAGTGCCTGACATCAACAACTTTCCCATCTCCAATCTTTCCCCAAGGGTGTTCTCTATCCATAGGAGTAGTAGCCCTCTTTTCATGTGGAGAAAAGCCAAACTTCTTCAAGATCTCAGCAACATATTTATCCTGGGAGATGAAGATACCATCTTCTTTCTGCTGAACTTGTAAACCAAGAAAGAAGTTCATCTCACCCATAGCACTCATCTTGAATTTGTCAGTCATAAGCTTGGAGAAATCCTCACTCATCTTTGGATCAGTAGACCCAAAAATGATATCATCAACATAGACCTGGACAAGCAACACATCCTTGCCTTTCTTCTTTGTAAACAGTGTCTGATCTATGGTGCCCCTCTTGAAACCATTGTCCACCAAATAGGTAGACAAAGTACCATACCATGCCCTAGGGGCTTGATGAAGGCCATACATAGCCTTTTTGACTCTATACACTTTATCTGGATTCTCTGGATCCTCAAAACCAGGAGGCTGCATCACATATACTTTCTCAACAATAGTTCCATAGAGGAAGGCACTCTTGACATCCATTTGATAGACAGTGAAGCCCATGCAGGATGCATAGGCTAGAAAAATCCTTATAGCTTCAATCCTTGCAACTGGTGCAAAGACTTCCTCATAGTTTATCCCCTCCTCTTGTGTATATCCTTGAGCCACTAACCTTGCCTTGTTTCTGACCACAATGCCTCTTTCATCTCTCTTGTTCCTTAGAACCCATCTTGTCCCTATAGGTCTGACATATCTGGGACAATCAACCAGCTCCCAAACATCCTGAATTACAAATTGGTGAAGCTCATCTTGCATTGCTTCCACCCAACTTGGTTCTTTGAGAGCATCAAATATTTTCTTGGGTTCCTGTTGTGACAGAAAATAGGCAAACAAACATGCTTTCACAAGAGGGGTATCAACCTTCTTGTGTATATTGGCAATAAACCCACCAAGACCTTGATGAGATCTTCTAGTCTGAACTGGAGTATTAACATTACCAATAATTTGAGAAGGAGGATGATTCTTCATGACTGAAGTAAGTATTCCTCCCTCAAAAAGTCTGGTATCTTCAACTTCATTCTCCATGTTGCCAATATCTTCTTCATCAGACTCTCTTATATCAACATAGGGATGACCTTCTTCATAAGAATTGGAAGGTTCACCTTGTTCAAAAGTGGAAGAGAAAAGATGTGCAAAAGTGTTGTCAACGCCTGAATCTTGTTTGTCAGCGCTTGGGCTAACAACGCTTGAACTGTTGTTGTCAACGTCTGAACCATCAACGTCTGAATTGGTCTTGTCAGCGCTAGATTTGCCTTTGTCAGCGCCTGAAGGACCATGCATGTTTGTATCTGGTGGTGCTTGGAGACCACCATTATCTTTACCAGCAGCAGCAACAACAGCAAAAGCATCTGTCCAAATGGGAATGGTAACATATTATTGGATAGGAGATGTCTTTTCTGCTTGTGATCCAACCTTTTCATGAACCTGAGTACCTGAAACATCAACAACTTGTTCCTCCATAACATTTGAAGTTACCTTCACAATGTCTGGATTAGTGACAGGCATATAATTTAAAGTTCTAGATAAAGGTTCCAAGTCAAACAACCAATTAGGACCACTTTCAGGATCACTAGGCTTATTTTCTAAAAACCTAACATGTACTCTTTCAAGTATACGTTTTTCCTCTTTAAGATAAACCATATATCCCTTGCTCTGCACTGAATACCCCATGAAGTAACCCTCATCACCTTTTGCACTAAATTTCCCTAAGGCATCACTAGTATCTAAAACTACTACATGACAACCAAAAGGTCTGAGAAAACCAATATTAGGTTTTCTTCCCCAAAGTAACTCATAAGGTGTTTTGTTCTGAATTTTGTTAACTAATGCTCTATTTTGAACATAACAAGCTGTATTAACAGCCTCAGCCCAAAAGGCTATAGGAAAATGAGCATCAGCCAACATTGTTTTGGCTGCTTCAATTAGGGTTCTATTTTTCCTCTCAACAACCCCATTTTGCTATGGGGTTCTAGCAATACTAAATTGCCTAGTAATTCCTTTCCTGGCATAGAAATCATCTAGCTTCTTATTCCTAAATTCTCCACCATTATCACTCCTAAGCATTTTAACTTCATTGTCAGACCTCTTCTCAATCTGAGTGATAAAATCAATTAGAATATCAACTGTGTCACTCTTCATAGCTAGAAAGAATGTCTAAGTAAACCTAGAAAAGTCATCTGTGATGACAAAGCAATATGACTTTCCATTCAAACTTTCTATATTGGTTGGACCAAAGAGGTCCATGTGTAGCATATGAAGAGGTCTAGAACTAGTATGCACCTGTTTGGACTTGAATGAGACCTTGTGCTGCTTGCCTTTAAGACATGCAACACAAGAGTGGTCATTGTGGAAGGCCTTCTCAGGCAAACCATCAACCAAACCAAGTCTCACAAGCCTATTTGTATTTTTAAAATTTATGTGCCCTAGTCTCCTGTGCCACAAATTACTCTCATCTACTAAAGCTTTAGCATAAAAACAAGACATATTATTATTCATTTTAATCCCATTCAACTTCACATTATATATGTCCTTATGCCTAGGTGTTCTATACTCAATATATTTCTCATCAGGGATCTTAAAATCCTTGCTTAACACCAAACACTCAGTATCAGTAAACAGAACTTTATTTTGGTTATCACAAACTTGTGATACACTAAAAAGATTGTAATCAAGTTCTTTTACTAGAAATACGTTTTCAAAACGCAAATTCTTGGTGAGAAGGGTTCCTTTGCCTGTGATAGTACCATATCCGCCTCCAAAGTATACCTTATCACCATCCTTAATGGGAGTGAAGTTCGTCAAATAGTCTTCCTTCCCTGTCATATGCCTTGAGCATCCACTATCTCAATATCCATAATCATTGACCTGTCTTTGAATGCCCTGCACATAAAGAAAACAAATAGTTTTCTTTGGGAACCCAAGTCTTAAAAGACTTGGATTCATATGGTTGTTCAATAAGAACAGACTTAGTTCTCACAACAACCCCATTCTCATCCTTCTTAGGATGAAATACCCAGTTAACCCCAATAGGTTTTGTAATGACCTTTGAAATGTAATTAAATCTGTTGCAGGTCATTGAAATCCTATTATCATTAGGGTTTTGATCTTTCTTGGGTCTCCATGTTAAGCTTGAAGAAGCTTTAGACCCCTTACCCTGTGGTTGCAAATATTTAGGTCTGGTCACGTTTCTGTCAGCGTTGGAATTAGTCTTGTCAACGCTGAGATTACCCTTGTCAGCGTTGAACCTAGGGTTTGCTACAGAAACCCATTGCCTATTTGACCAGGTGTTTATCTTTTGAAATGGTCTTTGTCCATGAGTGTTAGACCCTCTAGTAAAGAATGGGGCAGGTCTAATCACTTGTGGACTTTGCTGCACACAAGGTCTGGGTCTGACAACGTTTGACTTCTTAACAACGTTAACTTTGTTCCTGTCAGCGCTGAAATTGTTCCTGTCAGCGCTGACTTTGGGAGCATTGACACACTTGTATGCAAAGTGTGAAAAGCTACCACAAGTGTAACAAGCTTTTCTAGACACAACCTTAGGTCTAGAAGAGAAGAAGCCTGTTCCATTATTGCTAACTTGGCTCTTGGGTGACCTAGTATTCCTATACATCTCTGCATATTTAATGCTAGGTTTTCTATCAGTGTTTGAGCCTAGGTCAACAGCTTTACCAGTGACTGGGTTTGTAACCTTAATGGGAGTTGACTCATTGGGACTTTCACATAGTAAGCCACCCTTAACAAACAAAGTAGGGTTAGCTTTCTTCCATTCATTCAGATCAGTCAACTTTTGTTGGTACTCTTCAACTGGAGTGACAACTCTTGGTGGAGGAATGAATTCCTCCTCTTGGAATTCTGGCAAACCAGTCCAAGATAAGTCCTTTTGCTGGACAACATAGAAGTCACCAGCTGGTGGTGGAACCAAAGAGTAGTCATTCATCCCAATCCCAGTCATGTCCTTAGGATCCCTTTGTTTACCCACACAGTCTCCTAGGGTTTGAGTGGCTCTATCAAATCTTTGAATTTTAAGGCCAACATTGTCTTTATTCTTAATGGCCTCATCTAATTTAGCCTGTAACTCACCATTAACCCTTTCCAGGATGTTTCTAATATCCATACTAGCCTCTAACTCATGTTTTAAGATATTTATTTTATCTTTTAAGTCAAATTCCATTTTCTTGTATTCAAAAACGGTTTTCTCAGTTTGAGTAAGGGCTACTTGGTAATTAGACAATTTGCATTTTTCAGTACTCATATCACTCATTAATCTTAACACTTCTTTGTTAAGTTTCTCAGTGTTTAACCTACAACCTTTACTACAAAAAGCATCATTGTATACCTCATTATCAGATGAAGAGGAGGAGTGTGCCATGAGAGCATATTCAACATGCTCTTCTTTGTTGGGTCAAAAAGTTGATGTGGCAGAAACTCAAAAACGAAGAAAACATGAAGGTATTTGTCTAGGCGTTGACAAGAGTATTCCAGGCGTTGACAAGAACAAATTAGGCGTTGATGGAAGCAAGCATTGTCAAGAGAAATTCAAGCATTGTCACATGCAATTCAAGCATTGACAAAACGTAGACAAAGAAGCTTTTAGAAGATTCTATTTGGATATATATGTAGGATATATTCTATATATGTTTATCTAAATAGAAGATTTACTTGTTTATTTGTTATTATCTCTTGTAAACCCTAATCCTTACACTATAAAAGGAACCAAGGGTTATTAGGTTTTATATATCATTCATATTCACAATGTAAACCTAAAGCGTGTGTCGACTAGACGTGGGATTCAATGTATGCACGTCTAGTGATTGTTTGTTATTAATATAATGAACAATCCAATTGTGTTTTAATTCATGTTATTGTGCCCTAAACACCTTGTTAATGTATTATGTTCTAATTCCGCTTTGATTGTATAATCATATGAACATGGTGCATTCCTAGTTGCTTAAAAGATCCGGAAACCAAGGTTTCCACAAGTGGTATCAGAGCTTGTTGAGGAACTTTTGATCTTAAAGAACACAAGAACCCTAAAAATCACCAAAACCCTGATTTTCTCAAAAACCCTAACAACATCATGTCTGAAGCAATAACCTCCTCCTCCTCATCTTTACCAAACATCAAGATTCCCATGCTTGATGCCACCAACTTTGATTTGTGGAAATTCAACTTTGAGCAATATCTGGGAATCTATGACTACACACTCTGGGAGGTTATTGAATATGGAAACACATTCGATAAAGCCCAAAAGATTGCTAATGTTATTGCTCAAAGATCAGCTGTTGCTGGATGTTCTGAAGAGGATAAGAAAGAAAAACCTGGAGATGGTAGAGTTGTGGTTGCTGAAGACATAGCAATGAAAAGGGTCGACATGAAAGCCCTAAATATTCTGAAAGTCTCTTTGGGACAAGAGAACCATCATAAATATAGAGGCTATGAATCTGCTAAAAATATTTGGGAAGCTCTTGAAGTTGCATATGGTGGCAATGCAGACACTAAGGAAGAGAAGAAAAAGTAACTCATGCATGATTATGCTGTCTTCAAAGCTCAACCCAATGAGAAACTGAGTAGTGTGAGAAGCAGATTGCTTGACATTACAAGCAAGTTGTCCTTCATGGGGACACAACTTGGTGATGTCGACATTAATGCTACCTTTCTTAAAAGTCTGGGTGAGGCATGGAAGATTGAGGCAAGATCTATTCTTGCCAACAATACTTATAAGAGTTCCTCGTTTGATGACATCTACAACAAACTAAGGCTGTTGGAAGATGAAACTCTTTTAGAGCATGGAAGCAAGTCTACCACCAGTAACATGGCCTTCTTCTCTCATAGTGAAGGTCAATTCAATCAGAAGGACTCTTACATGCATCCAGTTACTGGATCATCATATGTCAGCGCTGGAACAAGTCCTGTCAACGTCTCCTTTTCAGACGCTGACACATTCAAGAGTGACTCCCCAAGAGTTAAACCTGCTGGTTTAGATTTGGATACTGTATGTGCTTATATTGCTTCTCTGCCCAATGGTTCAGTGATTACATATGAGGACCTTGAGCAGATAAGTGATGAGCACTTGGAAGAGATGGACATTAAGTGGAACATGGCTCTTGCTAGTATAAGAGCAAATAGGTGGAACAGAAGGTTTAAGAAGAAGATGACCTTCAATGCTAAAGACACAGCTGGATTTGACAAATCCAAAGTTGAATGCTACAACTGTCATCGTATGGGGCACTTCATGAGGGAATGCAGATCTCCTAGAAGATCTAATGCTGGTAAACCCTCAAGTCAGGTTGTTAAAGCTCAGGATTCCAAAGCCATGGTTGCAGTTCAAGGAATTGATGGCATGGGATGGGATTGGAGCTATCTGGCTAAGAATGTTGAAGAGGATAAAGCTTTGATTGCTGAGGTTGAAGAAGAATGTGGAAACCTTGGTTTCCGGATCTTTTAAGCAACTAGGAATGCACCATGTTCATATGATTATACAATCAAAGCAGAATTAGAACATAATACATTAACAAGGTGTTTAGGGAACAATAACATGAATTAAAACACAATTGGATTGTTCATTATATTAATAACAAACAATCACTAGACGTGTATACATTGAATCCCACGTCTAGTCGACACACGCTTTAGGTTTACATTGTGAATATGAATGATATATAAAACCTAATAACCCTTGGTTCCTTTTATAGTGTAAGGATTAGGGTTTACAAGAGATAATAACAAATAAACAAGTAAATCTTCTATTTAGATAAACATATACAGAATATATCCTGCATATATATCCAAATAGAATCTTCTAAAAGCTTCTTTGTCTATGTTTTGTCAATGCTTGAATTGCATGTGACAATGCTTGAATTGCTCTTGACAATGCTTGCTTCCATCAACGCCTAATTTGTTCTTGTCAACGCCTGGAATACTCTTGTCAACGCCTAGAAAAATACCTTCATGTTTTCTTTGTTTTTGAGTTTCTGCCACATCAACTTTTTGACCCAACAATCTTCCCCTAGTTGATGTCGGCAAAACTCTATGTATATCTCTTGTAAGTTGTACATGATCTTTAAATTGCTTCCCCTCAAGTGTAGCATGTGTATGTCTTCCCCTTTTTGTCACATCAACAGGGAAGTAAAACAATGTATGCAATCTTTGAAGATTCTCCAAATGTAGCTCTATGTAATGATCTTGAAGAACAATTAATATAATATTTTTGATGTAGAAGTAGAATAACCCAACCTTGTGTTCCATGTCTTGTACTATCCATGTGATGAAGAACTTATACGAATCTGACTAAGTATAAGTAGACCTCGATCCCTTGTCAATATTCTCATCCTATGTGAGACACTGAGCACGATAATGTAACTCCTTCAAGTGTTATGACAAGTCTTCGTCACCAACCATGTAAGCACGAACAAGCTACCTTTAAAGTCTATGACTGGGAGTGCACGACTTTAAGATATGATAGAACACAAACTCGCGAAAATCTTCTTCAATCATTAAACTTACCATAAGAATTCTTCCCCTTAAGCTAACACCTCTTTATGACGAATCTAACGGAATAACATCTTCATACCATATGTAAAAGTTTCGCAACGGATAACTCTTTTACAAGGCTATCCCGATTACATAGTTTAAAATATCCATCAAATTCCCATAAAAAGTTGCTAACTCGCTTTAAGATCATTAATCCCTTTCAAAAATATCCGAGCCATAAATATCAACATGATATTCTATATTAAAACGGAGATTCCATGTACCTTCGTGTGTAAATACTACCTTTTTGTGTGCTAAAAACGTCCAATTTTCTCAAACAGCAGCTATTCTTTTGTTATCCGAGAACCCTCACTGTCCAATATCTCTATCATGTGTATTATCAGATATCGGACAAAACCTATCAACGCTTGAGCAAGCGTTTCTCGGACAACTCATGTCAACGCTCTCTGTCAGCGTTCGACTTATTCTTGTCAGCGTCAAAATTATAAACGTCAGCGTCTAAAACACAACTCGCTCCAAAATTTATGTGACTATCTTTGCTCCAAAATTCACACGTCTTTTCCAAATAATACCAATTGTTTCTTTGTTTTCTGCCTGGGATATGATACACATACGATCATCTCTTCATAAAAACAAATATCATGTGGGCCACGAGTGCTTGTTGTTTGGTCTTATTTTGAACATATCATTGCCTTTACCCACGTGAATTCATGAACCATGACAACATAAATATAAGACTTAAACAAATACCTTTTGAACATGAACCCTTATGCTTTTCTTCTTTACAAACATTGGACCACTGACTTTCTTGTTTCTGCTATTACGATCTTGCTTTATCAGACCATGTGAAAATCCATTGTACCACGTTAACATCATGAGGTCCACATCACAGCAGCAGCCATATACAAACGACTTGACCATAACGCTCTGAAAACACAAATCTCGTCCAAATAAAAATCGAATATAATTCCATTGTATAGTAGTCGTCTTTTTCTGCTTAAAGCCACATATGCGTCCACAAATTTGTACCTTGAACTGCACAAACCTCTTGGACCACAGCTGCATTGAGTAGTCCACAACCTGTTGCCTCTCTATCATTCGCATTATCGTCTTTTGTGGCAGTCAATGAGAACAAATCTTATGGAAATCATTCGTGTGAACACCAAATCAAATTACCATGTGAACACAAAGTCATATGACCGTGTGAACACATAATAATTCAACCGTGTGAATATAATGATCATGTGAACACAATTCATGTGAACACAAACTTTATAAGGCACGATCTCCATTTGATATACGTATCCCACATAGACATCCTTTTACAGCTATAGAAACGATCTAGGGTTTATTTAAAATCCCTTTGCTTGCTACTTTTATAACCACAATCATGATGCAAACATCCCTTTTTCTGGTATAGAAACAATCTAGGGTTTTGAGAAACCCTAAATCATTATTTTATGTAAAATCAGAAAAGTTTGTACCTTCTTTGCAGCCAACTTCGACCTAAAATATCTTTCTGATAAAAGCTCAGATCGAAAATACCTTCGGTGAGATTCTAGACACAAGTGCCAAGAATCTACAGTTCAAAAATCACGAAGATCCAACGGTTAACGAAGGAGAAAACGTGTTTTGAACATGGCTGTCCATAGAAAACTGTATTACTCACTGCTGACTTTGACGCTTAATAACTTTTTCTTGGGGATAAAACTCGACAATCCCTCCGGTGGATGTTTAGATATATGTATTTAGAACACACATATAAAATTTTGTGACGATCCAACGGTCCAATAAAAAGTTATGACCTTCTGAATACTGCTGCGCACACAAAAACGTCCAGAAAAACCCTAGACGGATTTTTCTATTCTTCACCATACACGAACACCTTGTTGGTCCTAGCATCATGAGCCACGAGGATCTGATACCACTTGTGATCCCAAACTTAGATCGATTTAGCTTTATGTATACGAGATTAGATCAAGTAATACACTTAGAGAAACATTTGTATATGCTTATGATAATCTAAGTGTTATGCGGAATTAACACTTAAACAAGAACACACAATGATATAAACAAACTTTCACTTTGATTAATGATATCAAACTTGCTTATAATGAAAGTAGTTTACGAATGAAAACTTATATTAAACATTAACCTAAAGGTCTTCTTTTATAGACATAAGAAGCCTTGTACAATAATCTACGTATCAGCTATTCTAGGTAAAGATAAATATAGAAAATACATTGTTGTTCCTATCTTTACTAGAAGTAATCTAGAATACAATAAACGCGTAGAGTATATCTTCCCATCAGTGCTTGTCTTCAATGTGTCAACGCTTGACTTTATCTTGTCAACGCTTGAGCTGTCAGCGCTTGTTTTGCTCCTGTCAACGCTTGTTTTACTCTTGTCAGCGCTCAAGTGATCTGGCCTTAATTTATTCCCAACAGATAAATCTTCAGTTAGGCCCATTGACTTCAAATCTTTTGCATCTCTTGGACAATAGACTTCGTCTTGAGTCTTTTTCTTCCATAAAACCCATGCAATCCCATGTTTTCTTCAATATTTATCCGGTTGACTCTGAAAACACATTAAACACAAAAACCACGCATAATTCCAAACAAATGATATTAAACACGCGTTTTGGTCTTGTTTTAGTAAGAAATAAGTGGTAAAAGGATGGGTGTTTTCACACCTATCACCTAGCAAAACTTAATTCAAATACGTTAAGGAAAAGCTAAGGTAAAAACCGAGTCGGGTCAAAAACTATTTTTATTTTCACCAACGGAAAGCCTACATTTGTGTCAAAAGCACTTATTTTCTTTATTAAAACTTAAAAAAAATAACACTAAAAATTTAAATTTTTTATGAAAAATGAGAAAAAAAATTACGTTAAGACACGACAAAAGCAATTGCAAGCGATTATATCGATTGACTCCCCCATGCTAAAACCAAACATTGTCCTCAATGTTTCTTAGCTAAAGAGTAACACCCCCTTGCTAAAACACGAAGAGTCTAATGCAAAATCCTAACATGGAAAGAGCACGCAAATCTATAAGCCGTTTATTAATTATGCCTCAAGATAAAACGTTAGTCGATAAAAATCAAAGGACAAAGAGTGTGCCCCTTTTTGGCAATCAAAGTATGAAAGATCAAGTGGACCGGCAAAAACCGAACATGAGAGTCTTCAAATATTAGGGTCATACCTAAGATTCACAACACAACAAAACACGAGCACGAGCTTGAAAGATCAAGCCTTATTAGTGTTAGAAAATACAAAAAAGATAGAATATATGGGACTCTCCCATAAGGCACCTCGTTTTTGTTAACCGAGTCATGAGCTCGACTCGATCCCCGCATTCATTGGTCCTTAGGGAAAGTTTGAAGATCCGGAACAACCTTCGTAGGTATGTCCCCTCCAAAGTAGTGTTTCACACGATGACCATTCACCTTAAAGTTAGGCCCGTCTTTTTGAGCTAGCTCAACGGTGCCATAAGGGAAAACTTGTGCAATGGTGAATGGTCCGGACCAACGGGATTTAAGCTTGCCTGAGAAAATCTTAAGTCTAGAGTTGAATAAGAGGACTTGATCACCAACATTGAAAATGAGGTTTTTTATCTTAGAGTCGTGAATCCTCTTAGTCTTCTCTTTATAGATCAAAGAATTTTCATAAGCTTGATCCCTTAATTCACTTAGTTCATTCAATTGAACCTTGCGATGATCACCCGCGGTCCTCAAATCAAAATTACAATGCTTAAGAGCCCAATACGCCTTATGTTCGAGTTCAATTGGCAAGTGGCATGCTTTTCCGTAGACCAACCTAAATGGTGTACAACCAATTGGTGTCTTGTAATCCGTACGGAAAGCCCACAATGCATCGTCCAATTTATCCGACCATGAAGTGCGATTCTCTCCAATAGAACGCTCCAAAATCCCTTTAAGAGCACGGTTTGAAACCTCCACTTGACCACTCGTTTGAGGGTGATAAGCCGTCGAAAGTCGATGAGTGACACCATATTTGAACTTTTTCAAATTGTTCATTAAAAAAAGGGGTCCCTCGATCACTTATAATAGCCCGCGGAGTTCCAAACCTAGCGAAGAGTTGTTTCAAAAAGTTCACCACAACTCGAGCATCATTCGTGGGCAAAGCCTTAGCTTTGACCCATTTAGACAAATAGTCCACGGCTACGAGAATATACTTATTTCCTTTCGAAGATGGAAGTGGCCCCATAAAATCGATCCCCCACATGTCAAAGATTTCACAAACTTGGATAATGTTTTGAGGGATTTCATCCCTTTGTGAGTTCTTTCCTTGACGTTGACAAGCATCACAAGTCTTGATCAAGTCTTGGGCATCACGATATATGGAAGGCCAAAAGAAGCCGGCATCAAAGACTTTCTTCGCGGTGGTGTTGGCACCATGATGTCCCCCGATGGGTCCCTCATGACAAGATTTAAGGATATCTTGAGCTTCCTTGCCAAACACGCACCTACGAATCACTTGATCCGCGCACACACGAAACAAATAGGGGTCGTCCCAAAAGTAATAGGATATATCCTTGAAAAACTTTCGTTTTTGTTGGGACGACATACCCTTGATCACAAACTTCCCCGCATGGTAATTTGCAATGTCCGCAAACCATGGGGTACTATCATCACCACGAAAAGCAATCATACCAAGCGTCTCGAGAGGAAATGTTTCATTGATTTCCTTGTTCTCTCGATCGCTTTGGTGAGGATTCTCAAGTCGAGATAAATGATCGGCCGCGAGATTCTCGGCTCCTTTTTTGTCTAGAATTTTGACATTAAATTCTTGAAGGAGGAGAATCCACCGGAGCAACCTCGGCTTAGCATCTTGTTTATTAAGAAGATATTTGATAGCCGAGTGGTCCATATACAATATGGTTTGAGACAAGACGAGATATGGTCTAAACTTTTCAAAAGCATACACAACGGCAAGAAACTCCTTTTCCGTTGTAGTATACTTTGTTTGAGCATCCGTCATAGTCTTACTTGCATAATGTATAGGCAGGAAATTTTTTGACTTACGTTGCCCCAAAACCGCACCTACTGCGTAATCACTAGCATCACACATAATTTCAAAAGGTAAGTCCCAATCCGGAGAAACTAAAATTGGAGATTCGGTTAATTTCTTCTTAAGCATCTCAAAGGCTTGAATACACTCATCCGAAAAGATGAAAGGAGTCTCTTTTTCCAAAAGATGGGTCATAGGCCGAGCTATCTTAGAGAAGTCTAGTATAAAACATCTATAGAAGCCGACATGGCTGAGAAAACTCCTAACTTCCTTAACGGTGGTGGGTGGAGGTAATTTGGCAATCACGTCGATTTTAGCCCTATCAACCTCAATACCGGCCTTAGAGATCTTATGTCCTAACACAATTCCCTCTTTGCACACGAAATGACATTTTTCATAATTAAGCACAAGATTCGTTTCCTCACAACATTGCAACATTCTTTCAAGGTTAGAGATACATGAAGTGAAAGATTCCCCAAAAACCGAAAAGTCATCCATGAAGACTTCCATGGTTTTCTCGATCATATCATGGAAAATAGCCATCATACACCTTTGGAGCGTCCCCGGAGCATTGCATAGTCCAAAAGGCATTCGACGATAAGCAAATGTTCCATAAGTAAAAGTGAATGTGGTCTTTTCTTGATCACGAGGGTCAATGGGGATTTGGAAATAGCCGGAAAATCCATCCAAAAAGCAATAGAACTCATTCCCCGCTAGTCTCTCTAACATTTGATCCATAAAAGGTAATGGAAAATGATCCTTCCTAGTGGCATCATTAAGTTTCCTATAGTCAATACAAACACGCCAACCGGTCACAAGTCTAGTAGGAATCAATTCATTATCCTCATTAGTAACAACCGTCATTCCTCCTTTCTTTGGAACACAATGCACGGGGCTAACCCATGGACTATCCGAGATAGGGTAGATCATTCCGGCGTCTAGAAGTTTAGTGACTTCCTTTTTTATTACCTCATGAATCTTTGGATTGACCCTTCTTTGATTTTGGATAGCGGGTTTATAATCATCCTCCATTAGAATTTTATGAGTATAAAATTTTGGATCTATACCCTTAATGTCGGAGATTTTCCATGCAATGGCCCGTTTATGTTTCTTAAGCACTTTAATAAGTTCATCCTTTTCATTTTCATTTAATCCCTTAGCAATAATCACCGGTAACTTATCCGTTCCTTCAAGAAAAACGTACTCCAAATGAGTGGGAAGTTCCTTAAGTTCTAGGTCGGGTGCTTCCTCAATAGATGTTTTCACTTTAGTTTCATTTTCACTCACAACTTTTAAATCCATAGGTAGCGATTCAAAAGGATCTTCATTCAAAAAGGCTTCAAGTAAAACGATATCTCCCTCCATATCATGATAATTCTCATCATATGTAGATAGCAAATCCGGTGTGCTAAGAAAAGCATCCACCTCATCCAAGATAAAATCACTAGCCCCAAATAGAGTAAGGGGTGGAGACGAAAGGGCAATAATAGATCCGATAAAGAAGGATTGCCACTTTCGGAATTAGCCGAGAATTCAAGCACTTCTTGAGAATATTCTTCACAAGTAACATCAATCACATCGATTTGATTAATTGATTCCTCGTAATACTTGGAAAAATATTTAGTGTTATCACCAACATCAAGTGTAACACTTTCATCATCAAAACGTAAGTCAACTTCCCCGCTCTCATGTCAACTATAGAACTAGCCGTCATTAAAAACGGTCTTCCCAAAATAAGTGGTACACGAGAATCTTCGGGATAATCGCAAACTACAAAGTCCGTTGGAAAGACGAGTTTCCCTACTTTGACAAACACGTCCTCGGCTATACCTTTTGGAAAGGTGATCGATCGATCCGCTAGCTCGAGAGTCATCTTAGTAGGTGTAAGCTCGGGAAGTGATAACCTTTTCCACACGGAAAGAGGCATCAAATTAATGCTAGCGCCAAGATCGGCTAATGCTAAGCATTCTTCCATATTAGGGAACTCACATGGTATCAAAAACTTGCCCGGGTCTCCAAGCTTTTTGGGAAGCTTTTGTGTAAGAACCGCGGAACAATTAGCATCTAAAGATGTAGACACTTCAACCAATTTCCCTTTATCGTTCATCAATCTCTTAATAGTCGAAGCAAACTTAGGCATGTAAAGCAATGCATCCTCGAAACTAAGATTAATATGAAGATTCTTAAACATCTCTAAAAAAGTAGTCATTTGAGCATTGGACTTTTCGCGGAGCTTCTCTTGGTTAAGTCTCGAAGGGTAGGGTAGTGTGGGTTTAGTCTTCGGAAGCTCGGGTTCCGGAATAGGCAATTGGTCAACCTTTGGCGGAATATGAATTTCCTTTTCTTTAACCACCTCGGGTTCTTGCTCCACTTCCTCACCGGAGAGGTACTCACATGTGGAAGCAAAGGTCCGTCTAAAGCTTTCCCACTACGTGTGGTTATAGCTTTCATCTCACCCTTCGGGTTTGGAATGGTGTTGCTAGGTAAGCCACCCGAAGACGAGGAAGGTTGACTCATAAAAGATTCAAACATCGAAAGCAATTTATTTTGACTTTGTTCCATACTTTGTTGCATACGTTTTTGGTTTTGCTTTAGCCTTTGTTGATTAAGCTCAATCTTGTTGTTTTGCCCTTTAATCGTATTTTGAAAATCGAGTTTCAAAGTATTAATTTGCCCTTGAATGTTGTTTTGAAAAGCTTTCAAATTTGCCTCATTTGACTTAATATAGCTTGACAACTCATTTTGGTTATTGTGAAAACCTTGATTGTTTTGATTAGCATTAAACCCATTTCCTTGATTGTAATTCCCTTGGTTACCACGGTTAAAATTATTCCCAATGTTGAACCTATTTTGAACCGGTGGAGCAACATGATTTTGACGAGGAACTTGACCGTTGGAGCCATAAGTTCCCGTCGCGGCAAAAGCACTAGCTTGATCAAACCTCGTGGTTGAACAAGCATAATTAGGATGTGCTCCACCACATGATACACAAACATTCTCAACCATATTAATCGATCCATGAGGATTCTTCCTAATCTCATTCAACAATGTCGCAAATCCATTATCAATCTTAGAGTCCAATATAGCAATCTCGAAATTAGACGAATTCACATTGGAAACACTCGGTGTGTTTCGTGAATATTGTGCTCTAGACTTATTCTCAATTATACACCACGCGTCTCTTGGAGTTTTTCTTAAAAGATTACCACCCGCGGCGGCATTTAACGAATCTTGTTCAATCATATTAAGCCCATTATAAAAAGTATCTATTTGATGCAATTCCGAGAAACCGTGGTGTGGACATTGTCTTAACAAATCTTTAAATCTTTCCCAAGCAACCCCAAACGATTCATGCACTTTTTGTTCAAATCTAGTGATCTCGTTCTTAAAGTGTGTTGTTTTGGATGGTGGAAAGAAATAACTCATGAACTTGGACACTAAATCATCCCTTGTCAAAATCGAACCCGGTGGTTCTTTCTCATACCAAATCTTAGCATTACCCTCGAGCGAGTACGGAAAAAGCATGAGCTTAATCGCGTCATTCGGCACATCTCTAAACTTGAGAGTCGAGGTAATTCGAAGAAAATTCCTAATGTGAGAATGCGGGTTATCGGTCTCATTGCCACGAAATTGGTCGGCACGAATGAGCGATAAAAGACCCGTCTTAATCTCATAATGATCCGCCAAAATAGTCAGCACAACGATTGCTTCCCCATACCCTTCGGTGCGTGCACGGAGTAATTCCTCCATTGTTCGGTTATCGGCCATCTCTACAACAATGGGTGGAAGCTCGGGTTCCACTATTCGTTGTTGACGATTTCTATTTCTACGAGGAATATTTTCAAGCCTATTAAAATCAATCACAAGTCGAGAAGAACGTAATTGCATACACTACAAAGACGAGAATTTAGAGGATTGAAGAAAAGAATTTAGACAAGAAGAAGATTATTTTTGGTATTTTATTTGGTATTGCTCAATCAAAAATGATCGATAAAAAAACAAGGAATAAGGATAACTACTATGGAAGTAAATTACCCTCGGTCAACTTTGAAACGATAGGTGAAAACCTAAACGTCTCGAGGTTCAATAAGTAAACTACAAAAATAAGATTTAATACTACTTGAGTTGGCAAACCAATAATAGGTCGTCCCTCTCAATATACGCACAAGCAAGCGGGGAAAACGAGGTGGCACAAAGCACTTAAAAACCTTTTTCCTTAGACGGCTTTTTATAGCACGTCGCCTTATACCCACCTTATAGTTTGTATAAATCTAGTTCAAACTTCTTATTAGTATTTATCTATTTTGCCTTTTTTTTGGATTCGAATACAATAGCTAGGTGATGAAATCCCAACTAAGGTCTTATTTGAAAAGTAGGTAAATTTATTGTTCTACGTAATACAATATACTAATCACAAAAAACACGAAAAACGATACATACTATAATAATAGAAAAATAACAAAACTTTCGAGGACGGAAAGGGTCTTCAAATCAACGATCAACAAATCTCCACGAAACGAATCGTACACAAGATCTCCGGCAGCGGCGCCAAAATTTTTGATGTGATCGTGATAGTATATGTGATAATTAGATACGTTATAGGGTAAATTAGTAAATTACCTTTAGGAAAAAGTAATAGACTAAAATTACCAAAGACGAATTCAATTAAACACGTGGATGAACCAAGTTCGTTGTACACGAAGATCTTATGAATTTGAGACGTTTTGCTTTGATTTGGACAATTGATTCGAATTGGTTTCGGTTTTTAAACTAAAATTAAATTATACAAATTTAAAATCTAATTTTATCCTAAAGTGCATGAATCGTTATCCCGAATAAATATAATCTAAAAACAATTATTAAAAAGATATAAAAAAGTTAAACTATTTAAAATAAGTCTAATCAAATAAAACAATTTTAAAACTAATCAAAAATTTAAACTAAATCTATTTAGAAATTTACTTTTAATAAAACAAAATTATTTAGATCTACAATTATTAATTTCAAAATTTATTAAAACTAAAGTGTTTAAAACTAAATTTAAAACAATTTAAATTTCTACTAAGTAATAAAATATTTTTTTATTCTTTTATTTATTTATTTATATATTATGTTATATTTTTATTTATTTATTTATTTGAACTAAAACAAATTTCAAATGAAAAATTACATTAAAAAGTAAAAAAAAACATTACTTATGAAAATAAACGTTTTTTTGAAAGAAATAAGTACAAACAAGACAGTGGACTAAAGTATATAAACTTAATATTGTAAACTAATAACCAAAAGAGCCAATTAGCTCAGTGGTAAACGTGTTAGGATGTTGCCCGTGAGGTCACGGGTTCGAGTCCTGCTATGGACTATTTTAGTGATCAATACTTATTTTTGACAGCAAAAGAAAGAAAACGTCACAGGAGGTGACTTAAGTGGTTTGTTATATTTTTTTGTTATGCCAATATAAAATATCAGTACACAAAACGTAAGAAAGACTGATAAATATCAGTATACTTAAACACACTAAACACATACAGCATAACAAAATCCAATTACAACCTCAATCAGCTAAATACAGATTCATTAAGACTATTCAACTGAAATAATCAATTCAAAAATAGCAGCTTAAACCCACAATCATATCAGACTAATTCAGAATATTCAGCAGGCATGGGTGCACAAATGAAAGCTCGAATCAGTTAAACAACTAATGTAGAAACTCAGAATCAATCACCAATCTAGCAAACTCAGATTCTATATCAGCTAGACACTAAAATCGGATAAACGCTTAAACAAAATAACAATCAATCAGCTTAAACAACAGTCAAATTATCAACTACTTCAAATTGACTCAAATCCACCTAAGCTTAAACTTACTACAATCTAATAACGAAGCAACAAATATGAACATTTAAAGCGAAAACTCATACGCACTCAAACATTAACAGATTCAAGAATACACTCACAGATCCATATCTATTCAAACTCACAGAAATATCAGACAAATTTATACCCTTATTAAAATATCCAAATCATTAAAACTCTATAAAATCAGTTAAATTCGAACCCCTTTCAGACACAGACTTAGCTAAAGAAAAACATTAACTATAAAACTTCAACAGTTTATTATTAAACATATAACATTCAACAAGACGAAATCATTTTAAACCAAATAGCATCAAACTCTGATTAAACTAAATAACACAAATCTTAAAAAGAAGGTGTACCTTTTGGAGTAACCGTTGAGAAGAAGATTGTGCTGAACAATCTTATGAACCCGAAACGACATCACCATACGAACCACCAAATGATCTCCATCAAATCAATATAAGCAGCAGCTTATTTTCAACTAATCTATTGGGGATTAGTTTTGTTCCTAATTTTTACTTTAATTATTTAACACAAGCTATTAATTAGCTTTATTAAATAATTTTAACATTATCATATCAGAAAAGATTAGAGAATAAATTGCAAAGTTAATTTTAACAGAAAGTAAAAAAAAGGAGTATAATCGAAATAAAACAAACTTTTATTGATAACCAAAATTTATTACAATACTTGAGAAAGGAAGATTACAAATTACCCTAAACCTAATTCTGCATAATAACTTTAACTAAAAAATGGGATACCCATAATGAAAAAAAGGGGGGTTTTATAGTTGAAGCTGAGGTGATGGTTGTTGATGAAGAACAATTTTTAGCCCTTGGATCTTCTTGCTCTTTTTCTCTCTCTTGTCAGTTTTGATCTGAAGGCTGAGATGAGCCAACTAGCACACGGGTCGCCAACGTGGCATCCAAGTGTGCTAGTTGTGCTAGTTTGGTGATGAGCTGGAGAGCTCTTATTGGTGGATTGGTAGTTTTGGTGCTGGCACAACCAATCAGAGAAGGGAATAGGGCCACGTCAGAAAGATGCTCTCCATCTTCTTGCCTTCGATTTTCTTGGGGAATTAATAGCAAAACGTGTGAATCACACGTTCCAACCAAAACCCCTAATTTTTATTGAACAATTTTTTTGACTAGGGTTTGGAACAGTAAAGGCTGCGTCTGGTTTATAGTTTGGGTGAAGGAGAAAGAAAGGTAAATAGAACTTTGCATAGTTAATATCGAAAGTGAATGAATGGGAATGTTTGACTTTTTTGAGATGTTTATTTAACATGTAAACCGTCACAATCCTTAACCAAATGGGCTTGAAGCCCATTAAACGTTCATCCATCCCATAATTGTTAAGAATTGGGCTTAATGGGCTTATGGTAATGAAAAACGGATAAGTATTTTTTCTAATGGGATTTTAAGCCCATTAATCCAAATCTGGGACCCACGAGCCCGTTAAACTCCATATAAAATTAAATCCGCTAAAGACAAGCTTGTTTTTGGCTTCCTCGATCTTTTTCTTCAAACTCGTGCCGGTTTTTATCGATTTTTGCGATCTTGGTACCTACACACATGAAACAACAAAACAACACATATACAAGGCATATTTGAGCATTTTATGCATTAATTCATTGTTTATTAATATAAATGATAAGCTCATATCAAACAACGTGTCGCTCAATTACTTCTACAAAATGAGCAATTAAAAGCTCAAATTCAGGAAAAGGTTTTTGCACTAACAGCGGTGAAAAATGAATTAAGGAAACTAAAAGCAAAAAGTGTGGATACCAAGTTAGCCAAACAGTCAGTCTTGGGGAAACCTCCTTCTCAACCATTCAGAAATCGCTTAGTTGCTAGACAACCGAATGCGTTTAAATCTAAACGACCTAAAACGTCGACCCGAGGTTTGCATCCCAAGTTGAAGTGTGTAGCAATTTGCCTAAACCAGTCATACTACAATTTAGACCCTCCTTAAGAAAATCTGCTTCTGCAATACCCGATCACATGAGTGCTTCAAGCTACTCTAAGAATAGCTCCAAGAACATGCCTAGGCGTAGTTCAAATGACACGGGTCGTCAAAGCTATCTAGAGGATGCTAAGACAAAGACACAAGCAAGAGATATGACCAAACCAAATCCTATGAGCGTTATTCACACATCTAGGAATTCTAGACCCTTCTCAGATGTGCACAAATCCGCCAACCCTAGAAACTCTAGATCCTTCTCAAATGCTAAGCACTTTGTTTGCACAAAATGTAACAAATGCGTGTTTAATGCCATTCATGATGATTGTAGAAAGTCCTGAACAAGGTGAACCACAAAGCTAGCATATCTCAAAGCGGAACCCTACATGAAATAGGATTTTTCCAACTAAGTCTTTCGTTGTGCATGAGAAAAATATGAATCCTAGACCATGTCTTAGGTGGATACCAACGGGTAGAACCTTTACAACAATTGGTCTTAGGTGGGTTCCTATTGGAAAAATATTTCCCTCTAGCACGACAAAGGTTCACAGTGAACCCCCACATGGTTCTCACAAAGATATCACTAACCCAAATGCAAGCATACAAACTACTGATGCAAGTGCAGGTATCGACGTCACGGTTCAACGGGTCCACAAAGGTCCAATATTTGTAACCAGTTCAACAGAAGACACTCTCAGAGTTTGGTTGTTGAAGAAGCAGATATCAGAGAAACAAGTGCCTCAGGGGTTTCACAATTAAGCTTTTACAAAGACTTACAGCCACGTGTCATACTGTAACTCATACTTCAAAGACAGGAAAGTTCATCCCGAGTATGACTTATCCTCATAACGAGAAATTAAATTTTCTCAGACATGAGCTTGTATTCAAACTATTCAAAAGTTTTAAGCTCGTGTAAATGACTTCTAAGCGCATCACAACTTAGGACTCGGACCTCAAATAAGGAAAGTTCATCACGAATGATAACTTATCCTTCTCAACGAGAAATTAATATTTTTCGGTCATGAGCTTCTCATAAAAACATTCAAAGTTTTTAAGTTCTTGAAAAACGACTTCTAAGTAAATGTCAGCTTAGAACTCGAACTTCAACTTAAGGAAAGTTTATCACGGATGATAACTTATCCTTCACAACGGGAAATTAATTTTTCTCGGTCATGAGCTAGTCACAAAACAATCAAAGTTTTGAGCTTATGAAAAACGGACCCGAAAGGGAAGTGTACCTTCAGTGCGCTATCCTAAAGCAATAGAAGAGAAGTCTTCTATCATGATTCTTTTAAAACCGTTGAACATAATTTTTCAAGAATTTCTCAAATGATTTTTTTTCTAAATCTTTCAAAATTGTGTATTCAACACTCCCTTCCATATAATGTGGTTGTTATATCTCAAAAATGTCATATGTTAATTGGATCAATTTTTAAAGGGGAGCGTTTTAAAATCAAGCCTTTAATGTTGTTGGGTACATCTCTGAAATTGTCATATTTTATGTATCCAACACATTCCGAAAATGATATTAAATCTGTCATATGTTATATATTATATCGGATAAGGCATCTCAACTCCGTACCTCAACATATTTTGTGATGTCGTTTTCTCTAAAATTTTGTCAAATGTTGTTTTAAGACACACATATATTGTTGAGGGGGAGCAACCCGACGATAACGTTCCATGATTCATGCGTGCACACATGTTTCTCTCCCAATCGGTTTCCAGAAAATTGTCATATTTTAATCAATTGGCATCTATAATATTATGTTTTTATATTAGAGATATGGGGAGAAAATGTGATTTAAATGTAATATATCGCAACATGTAATCTTAAAGACTCAAGTGCAACTCTTTCCTTCACATGCTAAACTATTTCAAATATCGATGCATGTGTGTAGGGGGAGTATTTCAGAAATGTAAAACTTTTAAAGTGTTAAAAGTTTTGATTTTTATCAAACACTTTGAATAATTTTCAATGGTTTTATGGTTACGATCGATACCCTAACTACCTACTATACACGACGGAACGATGGAGTCAAAAGGTGGTTTAGGATAGGAAACTAAGTCCTATGATCCAACCAGAACCGGAGGGATCTACCCAAGGACATTCCATAGCTATAAATAGTTGTCCTTAGGAAAGATGGAGTTGAATGAAGCTGAATGCGGACCAATTACTTAAATTAGCACTAGAACAATCACAACAAGGTGCTAGTGATGACGTATTGGTAAGCATTGAAGGAGTTGAATATTCTATGCAACCCTAGGCAGAAACCGAGTTAACACATTTATTGAAGACAAGTGTCATGGACCCAGTGATGCAATGCACAACCCTTCCTAGCCATTCAGGTTTCTCTCAAAAGAAACTTGTCTCATTGTCACGGAGATCAACATGTATCTATCGACTTTCTCACTCCGAGTTAGTTAATATTGAAAAGGTGGCAGTCTGCTCCAGCCTCCGACTACTAAAATGCACTTATCGAGTCTAGAGCCAAAAAGAGGTCAATCTATCATCTCATTAGGACATAATCGAGTCCTACGCATTATCCTTATGATATTGCTAGAACATCTGAGTGATACGATTCACGATGAAGATGGAAATCCTGCTTGAGTCAAGATCAAACAAGCTCATGGTAGGTAACTTGTGCGATTCTACACGAATCAAACTTGTGATAACTGGAATGCAACTAAGTTTGGATTCTTAATTGATTCAAACTTGATTCCAGGTTTCTTCGTAAAATCCGTGTGATCTTGCTAGAACTTTCAGAGTGACACTAATTACTGTTCATAGTGACGAATGGAAATCCTTCCAGTGTTAACCTCAAACAGCACTACGGTAGGTGACTCACAAGATTCTCTATGAATCAAGCTTATGACAAACTAGAAAGCAACAATGGTGCGATTCTTATAGAATAAAACTTGTTCCAGGAATTCTGAATTGACGACTCCAATCAGACGGATAATTTATCCTTATGATTCACTCTTTAGGTTCGCAATCTGCTTTGAGACGGTCGAGTAAAGAGAACTGGCTATTACCGCCGGGAAACCCTGTCAAGGAGGTTCTTAATCGAATCTACCTGATCATAGCTACGGTATCTAATATCGTCTAACGGTCTTCACCGACCGGAGGTAAAACGCTACCAAGTTAGGGTGGAATGTTCAAATCCATTTCGTCCGTGTCTATATATGTTGTTGCATATCAAGAAGGTGGCGTAGCTGTGTACTAACCGATATCAATTCAGAAGTCACAAGAGCACAAGATGGCAATAATCAAGATACTTAAGAGTGTAATAGGTCATCTTGTCACAAGTGCACAAGATGAACACTATCAAGGATAGATTAAAGATCTCAAGCACTCAAAGTCAAATGACAAAGGCTCAATATAAAGATCACAAAGGCATGAAGGAACAAAACCGTTACAAACAAGATCAAGACCAAAATACAAGACCTAAGAAGGAAGATCGCCTCCACAAGAATGTATTCACTCAATCATCTTATGCATTTTAAAGATGACCGATACATTGGGGGAGATTGTTAGCCTTATATTTTATATAGTCGAACAAGAATGTAATAGGTCATCTTAGTCGCTAATGGTCTTGTATTGTAATAGGTTAGTCGGGTTAATCGGGCTTAGACTTTAAGCTAATATCGTATAACTTAGGGGCTCTAAGCCCAAGTCAAGCCAAGCCCGATCCAAGGAAACAAGCCCGCGAGCCCACCAAGCTCGTGGGTATATATACCATCTTCCATGTGTGGAAGAGGGTGTTGGTTACTTTTACTTTCTCTCTCTAAAGTTTAACCTTCCACCAATTCTCTCTTGTTTCTCTCTCTACTTTTCTTCTCTTTCTCTCTCTAAATATTATCATATGTGTTGTGTTATGGATTGATTGGGATTAACAGAGTCATTTGGGGGAAATAGTTTGGAGGAATAGGAGGGTACGAGATTTAGGAGCCGGATGGAAATTGAGAGCCGAATGGAAATTGAGATCCGAATGGAAATTGAGACCCGGATGGAAATTGAGAGCCGGAATGAAATTGTGGGGTGCCGGATTGAAATTGTGCGAAGCCGGGAGAAGTTGCTACGGAGTTTTGTGATGATAGTGTAGACGGGTTTGACGATGGTGTCGAAGGGTTGCTAGTGTTGAGAAGCACGGTGAAGTTGAGTTGTGCGTATTGATCATTTGGTATGTTAGACATTTTTTTGTTGGTGATTTAGAGAGATTTTGGAAGAAATTGTGTGTTAAAATTGGGAAGAAGATGTGATATATATATTAGTTGTGTAAAAAAAATTGAATTTAAAAGTTACCGTTGGAGGGCCAACGGCTAGTTTTGACTTAGTGGGTTCGTCGAAGAGATTTCGGATTTCCAAAATATGGACAACAAATAGGGGGAAGGGTGTGTCAACGAGGCCGACGAGGGTCGGTGAGACCTCCACGTCAGATCGACGAGGGGTGGTACGCCGTGGTACCCTTCTCTCTAAGGCTGGGGGGAGTGGTACCTCAAAAACCCACCGCCACCTTAGCACCACCTCAGCTTTCTCTTTCTTCTCACTAACCTACCGAAAACTTACCTTTAAAGGTTACCAAGGAAAACAAAACCCACCACCACCCCACCATCCACCTCATCTTTCCACTATCACTTTTCTTTAATTTATGAGAAAAATTATTTTGGATATCATGTTTATTTTGGATACCCCCATCATCCATTTTTACCACATCTGATGGATAAGATTAAATGTATTTAATTATTTCACTTATGTTTAAAATTTAAATATCTCCAAAACCGTTAATCTTATGCGAAAAAATGTACCATCGCGACGACCATTTAATTATCTTTCTACAGATATGCATTATGATATACTTTTGAAGAATTTTTTTTTGTCTTTTTTCTCGTTTTTCAAATTTTGCGTAAAATATCATATATGATAATAGTGTTTCATCATATATGATATTTGTTTATATCATATATGATAAGTTATATCGTATATGATACTAGTGTTACTATCATATATGATAATTAGTATCATATATTATAGTTTTCAACAAAGAAAAAAACGTGAAAAAAAAAAATTCGAAAACATATCATATAGCATTTATGTAAAAAGATAATTAAATGACCGTCGTAATGGTATATTATTTTTCCCGTAACGATCAACGGTTTAAGAGATATTAATGTTTGAAAAAAGGGAGGAAAATGGGTTTTGATTTAATCTTAACAATTGGATTAAGATTGAGAAGGAGGATGACAAGGTTGCAGAAATCGCTAGGCGTTAGTGAGGCGGTTGGCCACCTTCGAGGCGGAATTCGTCTATGCGGATTGGAATTTTATGCATAAAAAATATAAATAATACGTATAACATGACAAAATACTTCTAATTTCTAATAATTCAATGTTCACATATGTAACACCTGGTATTTTTCCCTACTTTGTAAAATGACTATTTTACCCTTTGACTTTTTATTTAGTCAACTATGTGATTTAACTGTGTTGGAACCGGGAAGTTATCCCGCGTTTTCTGAAAAACTGTTTGCTGACGAGTAATGACCTGACACTGTGCTCAGTCATCATTATGAACACTTTCTGTGAACCTGACCAAAGTGCTGAGACGGTCAATGAATTGATGATAATCCATGAGATTATTCGTTATCTATGAATTATGTGCTTAACTGTTTAGTTTTTAACAGCGTGATCGTATTTTCATGAGCAGCGTATTTAAAAATTTCTGTATATGTTTATATATGCCTCTATTTTAGTATATTTTCTATTTATAGTAATAAATCGTATTTACTGTGATATTTAATTAACGTATCGCGTTTTCGTATTTTACGTTTAACCGTCGTTAACATGCATAAAATACTTTACCAATTATAAAATATCAGTTTTCGTCGAAAAATCATAAATTTAATATATTTCGTCAAATTTTTAAGTTTTACGTAATTTTAAACTTAACTATATACTTTTCGATATTTACCCAAAACTAACTAACCTTTTTACCTTAAACCTTCTAACTAGTTACCATAGTACCGGTAAAAAACCAACCCATATGCAAGCTAAACCAAAATTTCTTCCAATTTCCATTTTAAGCTTAACTTACATAACCTTACACATATTAACCCATTACCCCTTTAACCTTAACATCACCTCACAATTATTTACTCATACACTTCACAAAAAAAAACACACACACTCTCCATCTCTCTCTAAAATACACGGCACACACACAAACTCCATTTTCACCATTGTTGATTTTCTTGAAGCTTCAATTTAAGACGATTTGACACAAAATAAAAACATCCTAGGTGTTGATCCCAAAGTCAGATCTTAAACCTTAATAGCTTGTTTAAGGGTTGTGATAGAGAGAAAGAATTCAATCTAACACTAGAGAAACTTTGCAAAGCAAAGTAACTAAACAAGATGCGGAATATAATGTTTAGCACAAGAACAAATGAGATTCAAACGTTGCACTTTAATATATCAAAGATATACGAATACCCAAAGTGGTATTAGGGTTTACAAAACCTTAAAGTAATAATAATGAAAAACGAAATGAGAAAGACACACTTTGCATGCTAACCTAGTGAGTCCTTTTATAGATGCAAGGACCCACGTACAAGATCACTACTAACAAACTATGGAAAGTATTAAGGAATAATAACTGAAACGCGTAAAGATCTATTCCATGTTTATCTTGACGGCAGGGCCTTTGACTCCAGCAGGGGAACGGATCCCCCTGCCTTTGTTATTTAGCAGGGGGAACTTACTCTAGCAGGGGTATGAATAATCAACTAGCAGGGGAAACAAATAAGCATAGTTTTATTCCCAACAATCCTCCCCTAAACTTGTGCTTTCCCCTAAAGACAAGTTTCTGAATAAATGCTAGTTGATGAGGATGCTTACAAACTCTCTGGCCAAATCTGACTATGAACCATTCTCACCAGATCATAAGCAACAGGCTTTTTGGCATCAACAATTAACTTAGCCTGTGCTAACTTCTTCAAGGTTTCCTGAGAGAAAGGATAATACCTATGATTGAGTAAATAAACACTCACACCTTCCATTACTACCTCATAAACCCCAGAATTTGTAAACAGCTTCCAATACACCAAATCTCCTTTGTTCACTGCATCAAATAGAGGATCAAATAATTCATGTTCATACATTCTATGCATGCACTCCCAGATTACCCAATCCTTCTCAACACCATCCATGGTAGGAGGTTTTGCAGCAAATGTTTTCTTCAATATTTTCCATAGATCTTCTAAGTCTTCACTATCCAAAATTTGAAACATGACATCTAGACTTAGAAATGTCTGTGCTGTATTGTCAGCCCTTGTAAGCTTCCACCAAGTTCTCCCTTTGTGTTCATAAACAGCATACTCTATAATAGCAAACTTCTTTCCAAGTTCACTAGGTGAGATTTCATCATTTTCCTGTAAAATCAGCTGTTTGTCAATTTCATCATTTGATGGCCCTTGAGACTCTTTAGTGATTATGCCCACTTGCTCCATTCTCTTGAGTCTCTTTGCTGCTCTTTGTGCATTAAGTACAGACTTCTCAAGTACTTCTGGAAGACTTTCACCTGCTTGGTGTGATTCCCCTGCTGGGGATGATGCACCTGCTTGTGTAGTCTCTCCAGCTTTTCTTTTCTTTGTTGCTCCAGCTTTCTGTAGCACTTCACTTTGTCTCCTAAGATACTCAGCTTCCTCAGGAGTGTTGATAGTCATCCAATCCTCCACATCATACAACTTTAGAACTGGTCTGACTGCTCTCTTTATGGCTTCAAAGCTCATATCTCTGAAGTCACCATCCTTCCACTTTCTATGCCTTTTAAGCAGAACTTTGTAGTGATCAAGTTGCCCTTTCTCTGATGTTCTATACTTCTCACTCTGAATTTGCATTGCCCTTCTTTCCAGATAATCAGTTTGAAATTTGTAAACAAGGCAAGTCAACTCATACCTGTCTTCCAAAGGAGCATTTTTCAACTCCTTCTCCCATTGATCAAGAAACTCTCCAACATGAGGTACCCTGTCATCTAGTTCCCTATGCATAATCTCAACCTGTTTTAGCATATCTTTGGGCCTCATCTTCTCCATCCTTTGATCCTGCATATCCATTTCCTCTTGTTGTAGCCTGAGAGCTACTTGTGCATCATGAGCTTCTTGGATCTTCTGCTGTTCAGGAGTCAGATGCTTGTATTTTTTCTTGGGCTGTTGCACCATGATTCCTTTTCCTTTGTCTTTTGGATCCACTGCTGGTGCTGGTTTTGCTTTAGTTGTAGGTTCTTTGATTGTTATCCCCTTCTGAGCTGGTTGCTTTCTGTTCTTCCTAACAAATGTTTGAGTTATGTTCTTAGCAGGGGATAAACTTACAGCAGTGGGATCAGCAATGGCAGGGGAAACTTTTGAAGCAGGGGCTTCTTCTTGATTGCCCATAGTGAGCAATGTTTGAGCAATGTCTTTGGTTGCACTTCCCTTGTCACTTCCTTTATCAGCACTTCCCTTGTCACCTGTTATCTTTCCATGCTCCCTACCAGGATATGAATAATACTCAGTAGATCCTTCTTTGGTTGGAATTTCCTCCCCTTTGGAAGCATCCTCATCTGTGGAAAGAATCAGTCTGGGCTTTCTCCTCCCCTCAAGAGTAGCAAGTCTGGTTTCCAAATGAGAGATAACCAGACCTTGCTTTTTGACATCTTGTACAAGTTGTGCATTCTGCCTTTTCAGGCTCATGCATATTTTCGTCAATTCCAAGTTTGTCAAAGGTTTCATACTGCTCTCAATCCTAGAAGGGGATTGCTCCCCTTGTTGGATATCATGGAGTGGGGGAGAGGACTTATTGATGGTGTCACTATCCTGCTCACCCCTTGAGGATGAGACAGTAGTGGCAGCCAAACCCCCAGGTTGCTCCAAACTCTTGGAGACTCTCCTCTCTGCTGCTTGTGAAGATTCACCCGGCAAGGGAGACCTGGCAAACCTGGATTTGGAAAGCCTTTCTTGGTGTGGATCAGCAGGTGGTAGGTTCTTGGCAGGGGATTCAGCAGGTGGATGTATGGCTGTTTGATGTTTGGCTTCTTCCCGTCTGATTTGGTCTAGCATGATTGAAGTGAATGGGATATTTCTGCCAGAGAACAAAGGTGATGGTGCAAGTAATGTGGTGAAAAGTTTGGTTGTGTGTTTGGTTGCTGAAAAATAGTTTATGTGTGTAATGGGACCATGATCACTCATATTCAGCAAAACTTCTATAAACCTTGGATACATACAAAACTTTGAGGTGCTTGAAACATTTTTCACCATGCCTTTAAAAATCATTTGAGAAAAACAATACTTCCTTCCTGTTGCAAAGCAGATCAGGGCAGAAGCTATCTCACTACCAACTTCATTAAAAGCAGTGGTTTTGGGTGACAAACATTGCATAATAGTATGAATCAAAAGTTTCCAATGAGGGGCAAACTGGCCTTTAGCAAATTTTAATTTTTGATTTTCAGAAAGTTTATACCCCAATTTTTCAAGACCTTCAAAAATTTCAGCCTCAGAAAAGTTGGTTATTCCATCCTCATCATCAAGGAGAAGATTCTCCCTAATGGAGGCAAGTGAGATTACCTTGGAATGACCATCAACTGTGCTTTGTATTATGACCTCTCCATTCACTGTTTTGGTCATGGCTTTAGACCAGAACTGTTGAATGTGTGAGGTATAAATGCGAGGATTGATGAGAAGGGCCACTTTGAAGTACGAGGACTTTAGAAAGGCCACAGCTTCAGCAAACTCGGCTGGTTCATCATGAAGCAAAGCAATTTGGTTATGATTAGGAGCAATTTTAAGAGTCATGATGAATTTGAAAAATAGTTTAAAGGTTTATAGAGATGGGAGGTAAGTGGGATTAGGTCGAAAGAGATTTGTGGACCTGCTGGTAAAGGGAATTAAGTTTATATAGGCGAATTGAAGAGCTGTGATTGGACCAAAATTTTCAAATTGCAAAAATATCAGGAATAAATCTTGATAAAAAATTAATATATTTGAAATAGAAGGAAAAGATTACCAATCAGCTAAGAAAGCGCCTTAAATATCTTTTAAAAAGAATAAAATATTCCCTAACCAAAATTTATGCAAGCAGGCCCAACGGCTATGAACAGGGTAACGGTATTGTCGGTCAATGGTCAAACAGGGGAATGTTGTGAAGGCAGGGGAATAAAAAGTAAAAGCAGGGGAAACTTTCCTAGAGGTATTAAACTAGTCATGAAGAGACTAATGCTAACTAGCTCTGCTCTAATGCACACACTTGTATACACAAGATAGATACATAGAATCTCAAGAGTCCTCTATTCAGCAATGGTCCCAATACAAAAAGTTAATACATAAGTCCCCCTACACCAGGTAATCCCAAGAAATCATTCATACCCCAGTCACCATCCCAACCTTGTCCCTTACCTATGGTCAGTTAGTCTTGGCAATGTGTGCCACACATCCGTATTTTGAACAGCAAGCTGCTTGAATAAAGAAATGCAAACACACACCACAGTGCCTCAAGGTTTCAGAGTTTAGACAAGCTGTGCAGCAAGTCATCATTACCCTGAACCCCCACTCACCAATGGATATGATCTAAGACTATATATGAGCATTCTAAGAATACCCTGAATCCTAGAGGTTTGACCTAACCTCCCCTGAAACATAGAGTATATACCTGATCCACCAAGGAGAGTAGTATACACCATATGAATCTCTGCATTGTTAGTCTAAAACCACATAAAACCACTTTTGTAAACAGAACACACCCAGCTTAAGAGAAAAATTCTCTTGGCAGGGGAATGAACCCCAAGCAGGGGAATCAGTGTTAAAAAGCAGTGGAATGAAAGAAATGGTAAAATTGACTAACAATTATACAACAACAGCAATGAAGTAACCCTGATTACACATGACACAAATAGACATCAGATTTTAAGGAGTAACCATTCCAATACCTGCAACCAGATACTGAAACCTCCCTACCTCAAAAGCTTTTATTAAAAGATCAGAAACATTAAGTTCTGTATCAATTTTCTCAGGGACAATCAGTCCTTTTTCAAAACAATCTCTGATAAAGTGATGTCTAATTTCAATGTGTTTGGTTTTGCTATGAAAACAGGGTTTTTTATGATGCAAATAGTGCTGTTGTTGTCAATAAATATCTTGGTTTTAAGAAAGTTGTACCCATAATCAAGTAATTGATTTTGCACCCAAAGAACTTGACCACAGCATGCAGCAGCTGCTACATACTCAGCTTCAGTTGTGGATGTTGCCATGATGGTCTGCTTCTTACATTGCCAAGATATAAGCCTGCTTCCCAAAAATTGGCACCCCCCTGTTGTAGACTTCCTATCATTGTTGTCCCCAGCATAATCACTATCTGAATAAGCTATCAGCTCAAATGGTGACTCCTTTGGATACCAGAGTCCTAGGGTGGGATGACATTTGAGATACCTAAAGATCCTTTTCACAGCAAATAAGTGACACTCTGTTGGTGACACCTGGTATCTTGCACATAAGCAGACTGCAAACATGATGTCAGGTCTTGAAGCAGTGAGATACATAAGAGACCCAATCATAGACCTGTAATTCCTGACATCAATAGGCTTTCCAGGACCATCCTTGCCCCATGGATGATCCTTGTCCATGGGAGTGGACACCTTCTTCCCATCAGACATGCCAAACTTCTTTACAATCTCAGCTACATATTTGTCTTGTGAGATAAATATCCCATCTTTCCGCTGCTGAACTTGTAACCCCAAAAAGAAGTTTAGTTCTCCCATAGCACTCATTTGAAATTTATCCTGCATCAATTTGGCAAACTCTTTGCTAAGCATGGAGTTGGTTGATCCAAAAATGATGTCATCCACATAGACTTGTACTAGCAGAAGGTCACCCTTTTGTTTCTTTGTAAACAGGGTCTGATCAATCTTCCTCTGCTGAATCCATTGTCTAGGAGATATTTGGAAAGAGTACCATACCATGCTCTGGGAGCTTGGTGAAGGCCATACATGGCCTTTTTCACTTTGTATACTTTGTCAGGATGTTCTGGATCTTCAAACCCTGGTGGTTGCATGACATAGACTTCTTCATCAATGGTTCCATATAGGAAGGCACTTTTCACATCCATCTGGAAAACAGTGAAGTCCATGAATGAGGCATAAGCAAGGAATAATCTAATAGCTTCAATCCTTGCTACTGGAGCAAACACCTCTTCATAATCAATCCCTTCTTCCTGAGTATACCCTTGTGCTACTAACCTTGCCTTGTTCCTGACAACTATTCCCCTTTCATCCTTTTTGTTCCTGAGCACCCATTTGGTCCCAATAGGCCTTGCCCATTTGGGACAATCAACCAGAATCCAAACCTCTTGTATGTCAAATTGTAAGAGCTCCTCTTGCATAGCTTCAACCCAGCTTGGGTCATTTAAAGCTTGAAAAATCTTCTTTGGCTCTTCTTGTGACAAAAATGCAGTAAACAGACAACATTGCATGTTGTCATGATTGAACTTCATGGTGATGTTAGCAATGAAGCTGTGCTCCTTTGCTGTATACCTTGTATGTCTGGGAGCTTCAGGATCACCAATAATCTGAGAGATAGGATGATCTTTATTAATTCTATAGGTAGGCTGCATGATGACTTCTGTTTCATCTTCTTCCAAATCAGAATTGATGGGGTTGTTTTGATTAGGAAAGAAGTCCTCAAAGGAACTTCCAAATGTGACAGCATGACCTAAAGATGGGTGCTTGTGAGCAGAATGAAGCTCTGAATAACTAGGACCTCCACTCCTGATGATTCTGCTTCCACTGTTGGATATGATAGGACCATCATTTATGGGTGTAGTTGATGAGATGAGTGGGGATTCTCTTTCTGCATCAGAAGTCTCATTAGCATCATGATCCTTTGTGAGAGAGGAATCAATTCCTCTAGCAGGGGAATCCAGGATTCCACTACTTTCAGCCATTCCACTGCCTTCAGACATAGCAGGGGATGAGATTGGCTGTTCTTTTCCTGAAGCAGAATTATCCTCTTGTTTATCAGCTTCACTAGGAAACAATGAGGGTACATTCATGTACCTCAGAGGTGATTTCTCAGCAGCAATTGTTTCTTGAGTACCTGAAATGTTAGTGTTCTGCAAGACAACAGGTACATAATTCATGGACTTAGAAAGTACATCTATATCAAAGAACCAGTCAAGACCTGTTTGAACATCTTCAGGTTTGTCTTCAAGAAAGTTCACATGAAGATTTTCTGTGATTTTGCTTGTCTTCTTGTTGAAGACCCTATATCCCTTGCTGTTTAAAGAATAACCCACAAAATATCCATCATCACCCTTTTCACTAAACTTACCAAGATTATCAATGGTGTTCAAGATGATAACATGACACCCAAAAGGTCTGAAAAAGTCAATTAAGGGAGGTCTTCCATTAAACAGCTGATAAGGGGTCTTGTTGTGTGCCTTGACCACCAAGGCCCTGTTTTGCACATAGCAAGCAGTGGATATAGCTTCAGCCCAAAAGATAACTGGAAGTTTGGAGTCAGACAGCATAGTTCTTGCAGCTTCAATGAGTGTCCTATTCCTTCTTTCTGCCACTCCATTCTGTTGAGGTGTTCTAGCAATGCTAAATTGCCTCTTGATGCCTTTGTTTATGCAGAAAGAATCCAGCTTGTGATTTCTAAACTCACCACCATTGTCTGATCTTATGGTAACTACCTTCATGCTTTTTGACAGTTCAATTTGATTGATGAACCCAATGAGTACATCAGCAGTGTCACTCTTTTCAAATAGAAAGAATGTCCATGTAAATCTTGAAAAATCATCAGTAATTACTAGGCAGTACCATTTCTTCATTATACTTGCCACAGAAGTAGGACCAAAAAGATCCATATGCAATAGTTCCAATGGCTTGGTGGTGGACATACTTGTTTTTGACTTGCAAGATGCTCTGTGTTGCTTCCCTTTCAGACATGCTGCACAAGTATGTTCAGTGGCAAAAGACTTGGAGGGAAGACCATGAACCAGATTATGCTTTACTAGTTTGTTCATGTTCTTGAAATTAAGATGACCAAGTCTTCTATGCCATTTCTTACATTCATCTGCTGAAGCTTTGGCAATGAAACATGTTTCATTGTCTTGGAGAGAGATGTCCTTGAGATCAATTGTGTACATGTTCTTCTGTCTTGGTGTTCTGAGAACAATTGGAGTGTCTTGTGGCAAGACAAACTCCTTTCCTAATACCAAGCATTCAGTGTCAGTAAACAAGACAAAATTCTTGTTATCAGTCATCTGTGACACACTGAAGAGATTATACTTGAGCTCCTTCACCAAATACACATTGTCAAACGTCATCCCATTGGTGACAATAGTTCCTTTTCCTGTTATAGTTCCATGCCCATCTCCAAAAGAAACACCATCATTGTCATGCAGGGGTACAAAGTTAGACAAGTAAGCTTTGTGTCCAGTCATACTTCTTGAGCATCCACTGTCCTAGTATGCTCTATCATCCCTTGTCTTCTTTGTCACCTGCAAAAGGAAAAACAAATTAGTTTTTCTTGGGGACCCAAGCCATTACAGACTTGGATCTACCTCGTGTATCAATGTAAGATAGCTTGTCAAAGACTAGAGATACACCATTAGATTGAGTACCCCTTTTGGGTGCCCAAACCCAACGAGCTGAGGCTTTCACAGCTTTTCCCCATCTTCCCATGTTCCTAGAATGCACATCTCTTCTAGCAGGGGATACCCCAGTTTTAGCAGGGGAATCCTTATGCTTGGCAGAGGGAACCCACCTTTTGTTTTGGCCTCTATTCATGTGTTGGTAAGGTCTTGGGCCAGTTTTATATGCGGTATAAGGTGTTGGGATAGTCACAGAAGTGTTGGGCTTTGGGTGAACATCATTTTCCTTTCTAAGGGCTGGAGCAACATATTTCTCAGCAACTCTATTTCTCAAGGCAGGGGCAACATACTTGGCAGGGGAAAAGGATTTTGCCCCTGCATTTAGAAGAATGGCTCTAGGTTGCATATCCTTTAAGGGATTTGCAGCCACCATCTCCATTGGTGCCTTACACTCTTGATAAGTGTGTTCAAATCTGCCACATGTGAAGCAGGGCTTGGTATTGATCACAAAGTCTTTTCCTAATTGATGAGACTTTTGGTCATTCCAATTCCTTTGATTACCTATGACATTCCTGTACATACCAGCATATTTAATGATAGGTTTAGGAGACTGTGGTCTAGCCCTGCTCTTAGAGTTTGAATTGCTGCTAGAACTTCCTTCTTTTGAAAATTTAACAGGGTTGTCAATTTTCTTTAAGCCAACCTGTTCCTGTTTAATATCCCTAATGACACTAGTTTTAACTAGAGACTCTTCTGTATCAGCATTATTAGGTATATAAGCACTCAAGTCAAACTCAATGTCATCCTGTTTTTCAAAGCAAGGGAGACCAGTCCATGACAAGTCTTTTCTAGGATAGGGAGCATGGATGTTAGCAGGGGGTGGAGGTATAGTAGCATTCATGTTCTTAATTCCAAACCCTGTTTTGTCCTTAGGAGATTGACCAATTTCAAATGCCTTGGTTAAATCTTTTGAAGCTTTTCCAAATTTTTCAACAGTTTCCTCATCTATCTTTTGGTTGGCTTTAAAAATTTCAAGTTCAGCAGTTAAAACATTTATAGATTGGTTATTCTCCTTGACATCCCTTTCTAGAATCACAATGTGATCCCTATATTCACTTTCTCTTTGCCTATATTCTCTTATGGTGGACTCTAGTTGTTCTAAAGCACGTTTGTAATTATCAAGATCATTGTCACAATTGATATAATCAGCTTTTACCTTTCTGATTTGATCATTTAAAGATTCAGTATTTTTTCTACAAGCTTTAGTACAGTATGAGTCATCATATACCTCATTGTCAGAGCTGGAACTTGACATGGCCATAAGTGCAAAGTCTTCTTCTTTTTCCTCAGCCACCAAGGCTTGATTTCTTTCCACACTTTCTGTCATAGCACTCCAGTCCCATCCATTAGCTCCATCTATCCCCTGCATTGCTACCATGGCTTTAGCACTAGAATCCTCATCCTTTCTATGGCTATTTCCAGACTTAGGTCCTCTGCATTCCCTGGCAAAATGACCCTTCTTGCCACAATTGTAGCATTTAACTTTTGCTTTATCAAACCCAGCCACATCAGATGGATTAATTGTGATCTTCTTCCCATACTTCTTGTGGAACCTGTTGGCTCTCATGCTTAGCAAAGCCATATTCCACTTGATATCCAATTCTTCTAGTGCTTGCTTACTGATCTGATTCAGATCTTCATGTAACACTGTAGATCCTTGTGGACCTTGAGATGCTATGAAGGCACATGCAGTATCAAGGCTGAATGTGGCTGGTCTTTCTTCATCATAGGAAGATCCAGACCTGGTAGCAGGGGAATAAGTAGCAGGGGCTACTTCTATTCCACTGTTCTTGGAGATTCCACTGCTTTGTGATATGAATGCCATGTTAGCAGGAGAATCAGCGATTCCACTTGAGTTGGTGGGAATTGTCCCTTTTGACTTCATTTCATTGACAATAGGTTCAAAAACTTTTAGGTTATTGTATATATCATCAATATTCTTGTTGTCCAAGTCATCCTTATTCTGCCAGATTGCCTTATAGACAAACCATTCTTTCTGGAGGCTGTTAAGAAACCTGGTATTCACCTGTTCTTTTGACACCTCAATATCAAAGAATTCCAAGTGGGCCACCATGTCTTGAAGCCTATTGTAAATAGCTCCAATTGATTCATCACCAATTGCTTTGAAAGAAGCAAAATCATCCAGCATTTGGTTCTTCTTCTTCTTCTTTGTGGCTTCATTTCCTCCAAAGGTTGTGCCTATGGCTTCCCATAGTTCCTTAGCTGTTTTGTATTTCCTGAATCTGAGTTGATGTCTATCAGGTAGAGCCAACAGCAATGAGCTATGAGCCCTGACATCATGCCTTCTAGCCAGTATTTCCTTATCACATAAAGCAGCAGATTTCTTCTTGTCCTTACCTTTGGAACTTTCACCTTCATCCTTGCCTTCTTCAACTGCCACCATTTTGTTGAATTGATCACCAAACTCTGTGATCTCCCAGAGAACATAGTGTTCCATTTTCAGGTATTGTTGGATTCTGAATTCCCATAATTCAAAGTTTTCAGGATCCAACATGGGTAGTTTGAGGGCATTGTGGTTGTTGCTGTTTGTGGATGAATCTGAAGACATGTTTGCTATGAGGATTTTGTTCTTGATTTAGACAAAGTTTCTCAACAAGCTCTGATACCACTTGTTGATCCCAAAGTCAGATCTTAAACCTTAATAGCTTGTTTAAGGGTTGTGATAGAGAGAAAGAATTCAATCTAACACTAGAGAAACTTTGCAAAGCAAAGTAACTAAACAAGATGCGGAATATAATGTTTAGCACAAGAACAAATGAGATTCAAACGTTGCACTTTAATATATCAAAGATATACGAATACCCAAAGTGGTATTAGGGTTTACAAAACCTTAAAGTAATAATAATGAAAAACGAAATGAGAAAGACACACTTTGCATGCTAACCTAGTGAGTCCTTTTATAGATGCAAGGACCCACGTACAAGATCACTACTAACAAACTATGGAAAGTATTAAGGAATAATAACTGAAATGCGTAAAGATCTATTCCATGTTTATCTTGACGGCAGGGCCTTTGACTCCAGCAGGGGAACGGATCCCCCTGCCTTTGTTATTTAGCAGGGGGAACTTACTCTAGCAGGGGTATGAATAATCAACTAGCAGGGGAAACAAATAAGCATAGTTTTATTCCCAACACTAGGGTTTGTACAAGTATAAAGAAGAATGGGTTTTCTTGGTTTGTAGATTTGAGAAGTTTTGGTGGTAGTTATAGAAGTTGAGTTTTTGTTGATTATTAGTGGGTTAGAGCGTAGATCGGGTTGTTGTGGTTACGTAGAGTCGTTACTCAAGGTTACTTCTTAAACCTTTTTCATCTTTTTCATTTTTCATGCATAATCTTTGTAGATCTATGCATGCATGTTACTCATCAACTATTTTCTTGAAATAAAAAGATAAAAATTATTTTTGGTCATGAAATATTTTAGATCTATGAAAATTATGTGTGAGTCTATTAGATCCATGCATAAAAATGATTTAATTGAAAGACTTGTAAAAATATAAAAATGTATATTTTTAGATTTGTGAACTTGAAGTTAAATCTTTGATTTTGAGTGTGTTTATGAAAAATTGGAGGGAACTAGTAGTGTTACTACTAGTAGTTACGCTTGAAAATGGTCGAAAACGAGTTTTTACGAAAGACATACAATCTGTCCGATTTTTATAAGAGGCATAGAGGGTCGTAAAAATTGTTTTGACACTAGTTTACTACGATATTATGAAAATATACGTTAATACCTTCGTTTCGATATATTATGGGCTAAAAACGGAGCTAAAATGAGTAAGATATGGTCGTTTAAATTTCGTTGTCGGAAAACTTAACTTTTGTGAAAAACACTATAATGTGTTTGCTGTCTAGATTTTTAAAGTGGTCGAAACGACGTTTTCGAGTTAAACGGAGTTGTTTTAAGTGTCGAAATGGTTACTAAAAGTTGTATATGAATGTTGGGATCGTTTTGTAAAAGTGTATTAGCGCGAAATGTGAATACTTGGTGTATCGTTAAAAGTTTGAGCGTTGAAAGTGGAAATTTATACTATTGCGGGAAAATGACTTGTTGAAACATTGGCGATTGAGAAAGTGTTGAAAATAGGGGTTTTAGGACAAGATTTGAGTACTTACTAAAAATGGCAAATTTTTATGTGACGCCGAAAGGCTGCCGAATTTTCGTTAGAAATTGTGTTGGAAAATTTATTAAGATAAATTTGGGTAAATTAAAATTTACGCCGAAAGGCTGCCGAAATTTCGTCGAGTCAAAAATAAATATTTTTGCCTAAGTATATATATACTATAATGTTTATAACGATATAACATTTACAAGTCACGATTTTAACAACAAAATATATACGATTAATGAGTAACGTACGTGACGAACTATTGTGACTTATTTGCTAGCGCCTAAACTATAGTATTATATTTAGGTTGTTGCTATAGTGCTCGCTACTATTTGATCTTACTTGTGCGGTTTGAATCGTTGCTTGAGGTGAGTTTATAGATCCCTATTAAACTGCTTTCTATGTTTAATGTTTTGGGATGTGATAAATGCTTTCGATGCTTGCTTCTGGACGCAAGTAAAACTTGATTTCTGTGAACGTTTTGTGAACACTGTTTATGAGATAACTTAAGTTGCTTTAGTCGTAGTCCCCACTATCGTGAATCGTTAGTTACTCTGCTGGAGTAAGCTCTTATGTTACGGATAGATTTATTGAGGGTTGACAAGCTCCACTCGGGCATAATGACGCCGGACGAGTGTGTACCATTTGTATGAACGGAGTTATCTTGGCTAGGTACTCCATTGGGGCAAAATTTATATGTGCAATCTATTGCATGTACTGGATCACTAGTTTCGATGTCACGAGCTTAGCTATCATAAATATTGTGAACACCCAATTTATCCTACACTTGGCACTATATCTCCTATAGTTGCATGTGTACATGAAATGAAATCTGAAATCGAATTACTATGAATTTTTACTTGAAACCTATATTCTCACCAACTTTATGTTGACCCAATTTAGCATTTATCTCAGGTAATTGATGATGATTTGTATCTGCTGTGTGAAGTACTTGGAGTCCGCATGCATTTCTTGGCTATCTTCGGACATTTATTTACTGTTGGAAATACGTTTTACGTATTTATGAAGGATCGGTCGCTCCAACTATAATTAAGTAACGGGCTCGTGATCTATTTACTTATTGTATAGTCCATATAGCCCACATGTAGGGTGGGCTATATATAACCCCTCCTAGCATGTTAGGAGGGGGTTGTTGATTCTCATTTTCCAATTAATAATATTTTCCATTTTCACTTTCTCTCTCTAATTCTCTCCCTTCTCTCCTTTCTCTCTCTAATCCCTCATCTCCTTCCTTCATTTCCTTATGCTAATCATCTAAATCAACCAACCTATTCCACCAAATCCATGACATAGAATAGGCCATTAATCTCGTAGACCTTCAATTGGTATCAAGAGCCATGGTTAGTTTGGTTTATTCTTATTTTATTTTGTTTGATTTTGGTGGGTTTTGATTTAATCATGCTTAAATCATAAAAAGTTTGTATTTTTTATAAAAAGTTTGTGTTTTTATATGTTAAATCATATCAAATCTTCAAATTTTTTTACTTTTTAGATAAAAATCACAAATTTTTATATAAAAATCAAAAATTTCTTTATCAAATGTTAAAAAGTTTGTGTTTTTATAAAAAATTTATGTTTTTCTCTTTTTAATTTTGTAATTTTTTGTTTAAATCCTTATATTTTGATTGCCTTTTTATCTAATTTGATTAAATTGAACCTTAATTTTGTCCTTTTTTTTTAGTTCTTTAATCAATGTTTACCACTTTAATTTTTGTTTTTTATTAGTTTTTTTTTAAGTTTTTATAATCAGTTACTCATTTTAAATTTTTATATATCAGTTTTTATATATAACTTTAAGTTTCGAGTCTCCAGTCGTCTTTATTTTTTATTATATAATCAATATTTTTTCTTTATTTTTAATCTATTGGGTCTCTCAGTTTTTTTGTCCAGTTTGTCCAGTTGTCCTACAGTAAGTTTTTCATAATCAAGGTTTTTGGTCTCAAGTCTCAGTCTGTCAGTAGTTTTTGTCCTGTTCCGGGTGAACTGAATATTTCTGAATAGAAAAGTTCCGAATCAAACCGAAAACTTCCGAACCAAACTCTTCCGAACCAAATTGTTCCGAATGAACAAAACATCCGAATCAACAACATCCGAATGAACAACATCCGAATGAACAACTTCCGAATCAATTTTTAATAAAAAAACTTCCGAATCAATTGCTTTGAAAAATCTTCCGAATCAATCTTTAAAAACACTTCCGATTCGGAACTCTTCCGAATGAATGAAAAGTTCCGAATGAAGCCCATTCAAACATAACGGAACAATTGTTTTTGTCTCGACTTAAATTTAAAATACTCACCTCTCGTCTGAACAAACCTTCGACAACCTCACCACTTTGACTTTCGAAAACACTAGACTCAACAAACACACCCATCACAACCGAGACACCCACACTCATACTCACCTCACTCGACTAGACCTCTCACGACTCGACTCTCGACTCACCACTTACCCTCGAACCCCTCTCTCTCGGACACCCTCTTTCGAACTCCTCACCCTCATCAGACTCAAACCAAACTCACACAAAGACTCAATTCATACTCGTCTCCTCACCCCTGACGCTCACCCTTCCTCGACTCGCACAACACCACAAGACTCTAGACCCACCCCTGACCCTCACACAGACTCGACATCAAACACCCTCGAAAAACACTCCACAAACCAACACACCTCTCTCACACTCTCAATCTCTCGACTGACATTCAAAAACAACCAGTCTCGACATCAATACCAACACCCTCAAGACTCTAAATGACTCTCGACTGACTTACCTTCTCTCTCGACCATCACACCAAATCAACCTCGACAAACTCTCACAGACTCCTACCCACCCACACACTCTCACAGACTAAACACAACCACCCTTTTCCCTCGAATCGACTCAAACAAACGCAAACCCCCAACTCATTTATCCTCGACCCTCGCCTACACACACAGACCCACACCAGAAAGACACGACAGAAGAAGAGAGACTCAAAAACATTAAAGAAAAGACAAAATAAACCTACCCGAGACCTTTTCTAAGATCTTGAAGCCGATTTGTTTTGAAAATAATAGCAAGTTTTTGGAGGAGGAGTATCTGGGAGGATTTAACAAAGAATATGGGATGAGATTGGTCTTGTGAGGGACGGTTATCTGTGATTGAGAGAGAAATTAGGTATATTTCTGTGTGTGAGTTTTCATGTGGTGAGAGAGAGAGAATAGAGACAGACTTATAGCTGGGCGGATATCACAAGGAAACACAAGTGGGGCGGTGGGATTATCCTATTGGGCCACGTATCTTGTTTTGACGGAGAACACAAGAAAATATTGGGACACGATAATTGCCACGTTTCACCATCTTTAAATAATCGTTACGTTTTTTTTTATTTTTTTCTGTCAACAGTATGTTTCTATATTGTTTTTGTATTTGTATCAAAGATTTTGTATTCGTGACAAATCAAATTTAAGATAAAAAATATATTAGATTTTTTTTAAAATTTTCTATTTTTCGTTAACTAATTTTTGAAAATTTTGTGTCAAAAGTTTGTTTTACTTTTACTTTTATTTTTCTATCTTTAAAAGTTATTTTTTTATTTCTCTAATTTTATTTTCCATTTTAAAATATCACATTTTATTTTTTATTTTTAGTTAAATTAAATTTTTATATTTTTGTCACTTTTATATTTTTAGTTTAGTCTATTTTGTTTATTAATTTTTGGCAAATCGTGTCGAGGCGCGTATTTTTAAAGTTAACGTGGATATATATTTATCGGGATAAACGTTATTGTGGCCGGATTTCCAGAAACACGTGACGAGTCAAAGTGACGAGCTTCATTTATACCATCCATCGAGGAATTTTAAATATTACTTACGGGTCTTTCGTTTTAATCGATCTTTAATGGATTCGTTCGTTTCGACATGTCAAAAGGGAGAGTTGTATTTAAGGCAAAACGAAGTTAAGAAAAGTGGCATCACCTCCTTTCAAATGCTTCAGTCTCATCTGGTCACTCTTTCGAGGATTCAAGGAGGGAGCGAATTTGTGACAATCTTTGGACAAGATCGTCATATATTCATCGACTCCATTTTTACCACTTTGACCCAACTCGCCGAGCAACTCAACCATGGAAACTTTAATCACTCTGCATCGGTACTTGCATATAAGGCTCTTGTGACACAACTCACGCCTTTCCTCCAGTTCAATATCATCAAGTCTGAAAGTTCAATGATTTGCCAATCATTTCTTCGAGATACACATACTGAACTTCGAGTCTTCCGTGATACAATTCTGAAACTCATGACATCAGTCTCGTCTTCGATTTATCAACAATCACAACTTCAGCAAACATATGATAATGGAGTGCAAGAATCAATGCCGCAGATGCAAGAGGAGAATGGTCATACGGTTGACACCTTGGAGCCTAACGATGGCAAGAGCACGGATTCAGAAGGACAACATGATATCAGTGGCACGTCGGGGAATGTTCACGAGATTTCTCTTGATGACACCTTACCCATTTATGACGAAGAGTCTGCAAACATGGTACAATGTGATGTTGGTTATGATGTATATGCTGATAACATGCCGCATATTGAGCATTCTGAACCTAATTATGACAAACATGGGATGGAAAAGAGTGATAGAAATACCACTTCTGATTCATCCGATGTAAGTCATAATGGGGGAGAGATTGTTCAGAATGCTATAGTACATCATGAAAATTGTATTATAACTGCTTCATTGTCTGCTTCTGATTCCAAGATTAGAGAGCTCGAAATGATTGTAGCTCAACAATCAAAAGATCTTGAGGATGCCAAACTTGAATTTTCTAAGAAAACGGACAAATTTGAAACATACTTTGAAAAACTTGAAAAGTCAAACGTTGTTCTTGAAAGAAAATTGGATCAAACTGTTTTAGATTCTAAAGCTGAAAAGGATAATCTTTTGAAACAAATTCAACTGCTTGAATCTAAGTTGGCATCCCAAGATATCGTGCTCAAAGAAAATGAGACTTTAAAGGCCCAAGTTCAGGAAAAGGTTTTTGCTATAGCTGCGTTGAAAAACGAGTTAAGGAAAAGTAAAGGACCTAGTGTGGACACTAAGCTTGAAAAACCATCAATCTTGGGGAAACCGCCTACAAATCAGTTCGTCAGACAACCGATTGTCAGACAACCTACTGCATTTAGATCCGAGCGACCACAATCCTCGAGACCGCGGTTTGCCTCCCAAGTTGATTTGGTTCATCTTATTAAACCAGTCACTCCAGCAACTAGGCCCAATGTGATCACTCCAGCTTTAGCAAGACCAAATCATATGATTGCCTCTAGTTTCCCTAAAAATACCAAGACCACGTCTAGAACTAGTTCAAATGACGTTTGCCATGAATCTGATCTTAGGGAAGCTAAGCAAAAGACACATGTAAGAGATAGGAATTTCAAACCTAGTCAGATGCCTTCTAGTTTACCCAACACTGCTAACCGTAGCATGTCCAATCCTAGGAGCATCAATCAATCATCTAGGGATTCTAGATCTTACTCGGACATTAAATATGCTACTTGTAAAACATGTAGAAAATGTGTCTTTACGGCAAATCATGATGCTTGTATCAAAAAATTGCTTAATGAGGTGAACTCCCGTGCTAGACTTAAATCCCAGTGGGTCGCTAAAATCAAACCCTTTGGTAAAATGTGGCGCCCCACTGGTAGAACTTTCACTCTTATAGGAAACGAGTGCCCTTTAACTAGGATAGTCTCCGATTCTACTAAGTCTACTAGGGAGGAAACTGATAAAGATGATACTTCACCTACGCCTAAACTTAAGGTTTTCTATAAAAGGAAACGTTTGCCAGCCAAGACTAGTGAATCATCTACTCAGGTCGCCTCTGAAACAAGTAACGCCAACTGTGAACCCCCAAGTGCTTCAAAAATAGATATCTCTAACCCATGCAAAAGTATACAAACTCCTAATGAGAATGCAGGTACCAAAGTTGATGTTCCAAAAGAACGAAGCGGTCCAATCGTTGTGTATCGTTCAACTAAGGACACTCTTAGAGTTTGGTTGCTGAAGAAGCAGATATCAGAGAAACAAATGTCTCAGGGGATTCATGGTTAAGCTGCACACTAGGACTTATAGTCACATCACAGACTATAACTCGCTCATCAAAGAAAGGAAAGTTTATCGCCGATGATAAACTTATCCTAAAAACGGGAAATTCATTTTTCTCGGGCATGAGCTTATATCAAAAACATTCAAAGTTTTTAAGCTCATGCATAATGGTTTATCATTAAATATCAGATGGTAACCCGTGCTTCAAATAAAGGAAAGCTTATCGCCGATGATAAACTTATCCTTACAACGAGAAATTAAATTTTCTCGGACACGAGCTTACATTAAAACCATTCAAAGGTTTTAAGCTCGTGTATATGACTTACAGTTAAATGTCAGACTGTAACTCGAACTTCAAATAAAGGAAAGCTTATCGTTTATGATAACTTATCCTCTTAACGAGAAATTCACCTTTCTCGGTCATGAGCTTGTCTTAAAACATTCGAAGTTTTAAGCTCATAAAGGAAAGTGTTTCTTTTAAATAAGAGAACTTTTCTTCATAACGAGAAATTAACCTTTCTCGGTCATGAGCTTTCCGTTAAAACAGTCAAAGTTTTCAAGCTCATGAAAAACGACTTCTAAGTAAATGTCAGCTTAGGACTCGTCCTTCAGATAAAAGGAAAGTTTATCGCCGATGGTAACTTATCCTTAACAACGGGAAGTTCACAACTTCTCGGACTTGAGCTTGCTTTTAAGATATTCAACATCTTAAGCTCAAGTAATTAGTTTTTTCAAAACTTTGAACACAATTTTTCGAGAATTTCTCAAAAGGTTTTTCTAAATCTTTCAAAATTGTGTGTTCAAAAATGTTTTGATAAAACGAGCATGTCTTCTGGAATCGATAATATTTACGAACCTAGAAATGTCATTCAATAATGACACGGGGTTGTAAATAAAGTTCGAGCAGAAGTTTAAAAGATTTAAAACATGCTCCATATGGTTTGCGATTATTTCAGATAGCAACCCGCTTTTCATAATCAAGTCAAGCATTTCACCGGAAAGCTTTGACTCAACAACGGGAATTAATTTTCCCGGGAACGTGACGAGGAGACCAACATTCGTGCACAAGAACCATGTGAATCTCTCATATGCTGTTCTCCATTATTCAGGTCCAACCTCGTACATTGCTAATCTTGTGAATTCATTATTATATATGATCTTTGCACGTAATAAATACCTTACACTTGTGTTTAAAAGGTATTTAATTTACGTTTCAAGTACACCCTCATTAATTTGAGGGGGAGCTTGTGTAATTCATGAAGATAATTTGACTTGCATTTTTCTTCCCAAAATTTTCTTAAAATGCTATTAAATCAATTGATATTAAAAACATCGATTGGGTTAATATTTTTAATATGGGGGAGAAAATGTGATTTAATATGGGATATGATCAATCATAAATGGTTTGACTTAACGTGTTAGCTCATCCCGACATGTGCGAAATGTTTTCGAATATCGTAGCATATGTTAAGGGGGAGCAAAATGGATTTGCACTTCAAAGTGGATTTCATGGTGACATACACTTACCCAAAAACATCTCTATTCACGACGGTGACGATTGTGGTGACATAAGGATGGTAGGATAGGTTAAAGTCCAATGATTTCTCTAGAACCGGAGGAATCTTCCCAAGGACATTCCATAGCTAGAAATAGTAGTCCTTAGGAAAGATGGAGATAGATTGTGAACGTAGCTGAATGCCGACCAAGTACTTAAGTTAGCACTGGAACAATCACAACAAGGTGCTAGTAATGACGTATTGGTAAGCATTGAAGGGGTTGAAGAATGAAAAAGAATTGTAAAGATAAAGGGTGTAAAGAAAGAAGCCCTCCTTACAACTTTAGGCAGAAACCGGGTCAATACATATGCTATTGAGATCATTTTTGTTAATGATTCTCGATATTGAAGAAAGACATCATGGACCCAGTGATGCAATGCACAACCCTTCCCAGCTAACTCAAATATCTCTCAAAAGGTATTTGTTTTAATCACACGGAGATCAACACGTTATCTATTGATTTATTCACTCCGAATAAATTGGTATTGAAAAGGTGGCACTCCTCTCCAGCCTCCGATCACTAAAAATCCAAAATGCACGATCGAGTCTAGAGCCATTTGAGATCTTCATATATCTCATTAGGACACACTTTCATTATTCCTTGCTTCTTCACACACTGTGAAAAGTAAGAAAGATCTTAAGAGTCCTACGCAAAATCTTCATGATCTTGCCTGAACATCCGAGTAATACGAAAGTATTTACAATGAAGATGGAAATCCTTCTTGAGCGAATATCAAAAAGCTCATGGTAGGTGACTTGTGCGATTCTTTATGAATCAAACTTGTGATAACTGGAAAGCAACAGTGGTTTAATTCTTAAATGAATTTAAACACGTTCCAGGCCTCTACGCAATATCTTAATGATCTTGCCAGAACATTCAGAGTAATACTATTAAGTATTTACAGTGACGAATGGAAATCCTTCTAGTGTTAACATCAAACAGCACTTGGTAGGTAACTTGCAAGATTCTATACGAATCAAGCTAGTGACAACTGGAAAGCAACGATGGTGCGGTTCTTAATTGAACTTCACTTGTTCCAGGAACATGAATTGACGGCTTCAAATCATGCGGATAATATTATCCAAATGATCCACTCTTTACGTTCGCAGTCAGCTTTGGACGGTCGAGTAAAGAGAACGGGTTTACCCGCGAAATCTTGTCAAGGAGGTTCTTTATTGAAACTACCTGCCACAAGTACGATATTTAATATCGTCCAACGGTCTTCACCGACCGGAGGTAAAATGTTACCGAATTAGAATGAAATGTTCAAGGCCATTTCATCCGTGTATATTGTTTTGTTGCTAACTGTCTTATGCAGCGTAACAAGAAGGTGGCATTGCGGTTTACAATCCAGAAGAAGTCGTCACCACATGCTTATACTACATACAATTAGTACTTCAACAAATTCAAGAAAGCCTGAAGGTCAAGTCTTCCGCTGTATCAAACTCTGAAGCTTTCAAGAATTTAAAAGTATAAGTATGTGGAACATGAAGTCACAAAGAGGCAAATATCACAAGTGAAGAATGCACAAGGTCAAGGCAAGGAAACATGCTCAAGACTAAAGTCAAAGATCACATCAAGCATATTCACAAGAACAAGATCGAAGACTCAAGCATAGATGCTAGGTTTAAGATTTTGTAAAAAGATGTGACCTCCCTTAGGGGGAGATTGTTGGAAATACGTTTTCCCTATAAAGTCTCGGTCACATCTTAGTTAGCATAGATCACGAGTTATAGACTATTTAGAACTTTGTAACTTGGAGCGACCTCCCTTAGGGGGAGATTGTTGGAAATACGTTTTACGTATTTATGAAGGATCGGTCGCTCCAACTATAATTAAGTAACGGGCTCGTGATCTATTTACTTATTGTATAGTCCATATAGCCCACATGTAGGGTGGGCTATATATAACCCCTCCTAGCATGTTAGGAGGGGGTTGTTGATTCTCATTTTCCAATTAATAATATTTTCCATTTTCACTTTCTCTCTCTAATTCTCTCCCTTCTCTCCTTTCTCTCTCTAATCCCTCATCTCCTTCCTTCATTTCCTTATGCTAATCATCTAAATCAACCAACCTATTCCACCAAATCCATGACATAGAATAGGCCATTAATCTCGTAGACCTTCATTTACTTATGCTTTTGAACTGTTATCTCGTTGATGTTTAAAACTTTTACATTCCGCTACGCTATCTTTTGAAACTGAGACCTTTTGTACTTTGATACTTTTATTTAAATTCAACGAGGTATTTTTATAAAACGTCTCATTTAGAGTCGTTCTCTTGTACCTTGAACTATGATACAGTGACGTAACAGCCCCCGAGCTTCACCGTTTCCGCATATTACATTTTGGGGTGTTACAGATTTGGTAATCAGAGCCTTGGTTATAGAGAACTAGGTTTGCATCTTAGGCCTAGACTATAACCGATGTGGCTACTTGTTACTCTGTATACATATGTGTACTACGTAATGTATTACGTAGGATAACACTATAAGTAATATGTAATATATATTATGTAATACGTAATATGTATTATATACATATGCATTTCGTTGATTTGCATGCTTTAATTTCTATACATGATTATTTCATGCATACCCTACAACTGCTCTAACGCGTGAATGGTTGTTGTAGGATATGTCATCGCATACTATCACGTATCATTTTGATTACATCTATAGTCTGATTCTAATTCAATCACCATTTTCGGTGTTATTTTTGGTTTTGTTTTGATGTTTGGTATTTAATCGAAACTCTTATTTTATGACTATGTACTTGATATTTTGATTATGAATGGGAATTTAACTTTATGACTTTGACCAGTGACTATCCTTTCTATGTTTGTTGTACTGTTAAATTCTGTATTATATTTTAGCATAAGAAATATATAACGTGTATATTCGTGCTTGAACCTTAATTGCATTGTTGACACGTAACGGAATGACCGACGCACAATTGGAATCACTGATTACGCAACGAGTGACTGCTGCACTGGCAAACATTCAAGATAACAACAACGTGAATGAAGCACCACCGAACAATGTTAACAATCGACCGCCTAAGCCGTGTACTTACAAGGACTTTAGGAGTTGTGACCCTTTGAATTTTAATGGTACTGAAGGAGCTGTCGGGTTAGCTCGTTGGGTTGAAAAGATGGAATTTGTGTTCCGTGTCAGTGGATGTACTGTTGAAAACCAAATGACTTATTCTACTTGTACTTTAGCTGCTGGAGCGTTGACATGGTGGAACACCCATGTGCAGACGGTTGGAGCCGAGGAGGCGTATGGAATGAGTTGGGAGGAACTTAAGAAGTTGTTGACTAAGGAATACTGTCCTCGTAATGAGATTCAGAAAATGGAAATTGAACTGTGGAACTTGAATGTGAAGAACAATGACATCGGAACGTACACAAGGAGGTTCCAAGAGTTGTGTTTGCTATAGCCTGGAATGGTTCCAGATGAAGAAAAGAAGGTTGAGCGCTATATTTGGGGTTTACCTGGTAGAGTTCAAGGGAATGTGACATCGTCTGGACCGACAAAAGTTAGTGATGCTATAAGGATGGCTCACAGTTTGATGGACCAAGTTGTTCGAGCAAATGCTGGGAATGCCGCGGACAACAAGAGAAAATGGGGTAATAACCAAAGGAACAACCATGGGAACTATCCGAATAAGAGGCAAGACACCGTGAAAGCGTACACTGCTGGTACTGGGGAAAAGGGAGTGTACAATGGGACGTTACCTTTGTGCAACCAATGCAAACGTCACCATAATGGACAATGCAATGTACAATGTCACAACTGCAAGAAAACTGGACACATTGCTAGAGACTATAAGTCACCACCCAACCCGAAAGCCAACGTCACTTGTTTTGAATGTCAGTAAAAGGGACACTACAGGAATGAGTGCCCAAAGAAAAAGAATAAGGACCAAGGAAAGATTGCTAAAGCTGGGGAAGCTCGTGGAAGGGTCTATGTGATAGGAGGAGGAGAAGCACAACAAAACCCCGACGTCGTGACGGGTACGTTTCTTCTCAATGGTCGTTATGCTTCTATTTTATTTGATACTGGAGCCGATAGGAGTTTGTGTCGACTGTTTTTAGTGTTTTACTTGATGTGACCCCCTCGCCCTTAGACACTAAGTACACTATTAAGTTAGCTAATGGGAAGTTGATAGAAGCCGACACTATACTTCGTGGATGCACGTTAAATCTTCTAGGTCATCCTTTCGTAATAGACCTTATGCCTGTTGAGTTAGGTAGTTTTGACGTGATTGTCGGAATGGATTGGTTGTCGAGATATCATGCTACGGTTGTATGTGACGAGAAGATCGTTCGCTTACCATTTGGTGATGAAGTTTTGGAGGTACAAGGGAATACAAGTAACAGAAAAGGGAAGTCACGACTGAACATTATCTCGCGTGTCAAGGCTCAGAAGTTGTTATCGGAAGGTTGCCACGTATTTTTAGCCTGTGTCACTGAAAAGCATACGGAAGAAAAACGGTTGGAATATGTACCTATCGTACGGGATTTTCCAGAAGTCTTTCCTGAAGATTTGCCTGGATTACCGCCGGCTAGACAAGTTGAATTCCAGATCGATTTAATACCGGGAGCTGCACCTGTTGCTCGAGCGCCTTACCGTTTAGCACTGTCGTAAATGCAAGAACTAGCGACGCAACTACAAGAGTTGACTGATAAAGGATTCATAAGACCGGGTTCTTTACCCTGGGGAGCTCCAGTCTTATTTGTAAAGAAGAAGGATGGAAGTTTTCGGATGTGTATCGACTATCGTGAGTTGAACAAACTTACCATTAAGAACCGTTACCCGTTACCTAGGATCGATGATCTGTTTGATCAGTTGCAAGGATCGAGCGTATACTCGAAGATTGACCTTAGGTCTGGTTATCACCAATTGAGAGTCCATGAGGAAGATGTTGCAAAGACTGCTTTTAGGACTAGGTATGGACACTATGAGTTCCAAGTTATGCCATTTGGTTTGACAAACGCACCTGCTGTGTTTATGGACCTCATGAACCGGGTGTGTAAACCGTAATTCGATAAGTTTGTCACTGTGTTCATCGATGACATACTGATTTACTCAAGGAATGAGAAAGAACATGAGGAACATCTTAAGATAATATTGGAATTGCTTAAGAAGGAGGAATTGTACGCTAAGTTCTCGAAGTGTGATTTTTGGTTGCCAAGAGTACAATTTCTAGGTCACGTTATTGATAGCAAGGGGATTCATGTTGATCCCGCCAAGATTGAGTCAATTAGGGAGTGGACTGCTCCTACGACACCGACTGAAATTCGCCAATTCTTAGGACTCGCCGGATATTACCGAAGATTCATCGAGGGATTCTCGAAGATCGCGAAACCATTGACGAAGTTGACTCAAAAGAATGTGAAATACGAATGGGGAGATAAAGAGGAATTAGCATTCCAGAAGTTGAAACAAATGTTGTGTAATGTGCCTATTCTATCGTTACCAGAAGGATCGGAAGACTTTGTGGTCTACTGTGATGCATCAGCAAAAGGATTGGGAGCTGTGTTGATGCAAAGGAAGAAAGTTATCGCCTACGCGTCACGACAATTGAAACGCATGAGAAAAACTACATTACGCACGACTTGGATCTAGGAGCGGTGGTATTTGCCTTGAAATTGTGGAGACACTACTTGTATGGAACCAAGTGTGTCGTCTATACCGATCACAAGAGTTTACAACATATTCTTGACCAGAAGGAACTGAACATGAGACAACGTCGATGGATCGAATTGCTCAGCGATTATGACTGTGAAATCCGCTACCACCCTGGGAAGGCCAATGTAGTGGCGGATGCGCTAAGTAGAAAGGAACAACTGATGACACGTAGAGTTAGATCGTTAGCTATGGTTATCAATCCGAACTTACCTGTGCAAATTCGTGAAGCACAAGCCGAAGCCCTTAAGCCTGAAAATTTTGAGGCTGAGAAATTAGGAGGAATGGTTACTAAGAAATTGGAGACTAGCACTAATGGAACGCTATGTCTGAATGGAAGAAGTTGGTTACCACGGTTTGGAGGACTAAGGAACGTGATTATGCACGAGTCGCATAAATCTAAGTACTCGATTCACCCAGGATCTGACAAAATGTATCAGGATATGAAGAATCTATATTGGTGGCCAAACATGAAAGCTGAAATCGCTACGTATGTAGGGAAGTGTCTGACTTGTGCTAGGGTGAAAACAGAACACCAAAAACCATCTGGATTGTTGGTTCAACCTATAATTTCTATGTGGAAATGGGAAAACATAACCATGGACTTCATAACTAAGCTACCTAAAACGACAAACGAATACGACACAATTTGGGTAATTGTGGATCGACTTACGAAATCTACACACTTTTTGGCTATGAAGAAAGATGATTCAATGGATAAGCTTACGAGACTTTATCTGAAGGAAGTAGTCGTAAAACATGGAATACCGATCTCGATAATTTCCGATAGAGACGGTAGATTTACTTCAGAGTTCTGGAAATCACTTCAGAAAGCGTTGGGTACGCAATTGGACATGAGTACTGCTTATCACCCGCAGACTGACGGACAAAGTGAGAGGACTATTCAAACACTAGAGGACATGTTGCGTGCTTGTGTGCTTGACTTTAGGAAGCAATGGGACAGACATTTGCCTCTAGTGGAATTCTCTTACAACAATAGTTATCATACCAGTATTAAGGCTGCAGCGTTTGAAGCGTTGTATGGTCGTAAATGTCGCTCGCCTGTGTGTTGGAGTGAGGTTGGGGATAGTCAACTCACTGGCCCTGAACTCATTCGTGAAACAACTGAGAAGATTGTTCAAATCAAGAGCCGAATTCAAGCAGCCCGTGATCGTCAAAAGAGTTACGCCGACGTTCGACGTAAGCCTCTCGAATTTCAAGTAGGAGACAAAGTGATGCTAAAAGTATCGCCTTGGAAAGGTGTGGTACGTTTTGGCAAGCGAGGAAAGCTGAACCCCCGTTATATTGGACCTTTCAAAATTCTGGCAAAGGTTGGAACCGTAGCCTATCGTCTCGAATTACCGCAAGCGTTGAGCCGTGTACACAACACTTTTCATGTGTCGAACTTGAAGAAGTGCCTTTCTGATGAGACACTCGTTATAGCATTGGAGGAACTCCGAATCGACGACAAGATGCAATTTGTCGAAGAACCTGTTGAAATCATGGACCGCGAGGTCAAACGATTGAAGCAGAGTCGTATTCCGATCATCCAGGTGAGGTGGAATTCTAAACGTGGACCTGAATTCACTTGGGAGCGTGAGGATCAATTTCGCAAGAAATATCCGCAACTGAAAATTCTAGAACCCGTGACACTCCTAAGCTTTGAGGACAAAGCTTCTCTATCAAGGGGATGATGTAACACCTGGTAATTTTCCCTACTTTGTAAAATGACTATTTTACCCTTTGACTTTTTATTTAGTCAACTATGTGATTTAACTGTGTTGGAACCGGGAAGTTATCCCGCGTTTTCTGAAAAACTGTTTGCTGACGAGTAATGACCTGACACTGTGCTCAGTCATCATTATGAACACTTTCTGTGAACCTGACCAAAGTGCTGAGACGGTCAATGAATTGACGATAATCCATGAGATTATTCCTTATCTGTGAATTATGTGCTTAACTGTTTAGTTTTTAACAGCGTGATCGTATTTTCATGAACAACGTATTTAAATATTTCTGTATATGTTTATATATGCCTGTATTTTAGTATTTTTTCTATTTATAGTAATAAATCGTATTTACAGTGAATATTTAATTAACGTATCGCGTTTTCGTATTTTACGTCGTTTTTACGTTTAACCGTCGTTAACATGCATAAAATACTTTACCAATTATAAAATATCAGTTTTCGTCGAAAAATCATAAATTTAATATATTTCGTCAAATTTTTAAGTTTTACGTAATTTTAAACTTAACTATATACTTTTCGATATTTACCCAAAACTAACTAACCTTTTTACCTTAAACCTTCTAACTAGTTACCATAGTAAATTTTTTGAATTATTTACCCTTGTGGGACCCCCCATAACCGGTCAAAAACCCACCCACATGCAAGCTAAACCAAAATTTCTTCCAATTTCCATTTTAAGCTTAACTTACATAACCTTACACATTTTAACCCATTACCCCTTTAACCTTAACATCACCTCACAATTATTTACTCATACACTTCACAAAAAAAACACACACACTCTCCATCTCTCTCTAAAACACACGACACACACACAAACTCCATTTCCACCATTGTTGATTTTCTTGAAGCTTCATTTTAAGAAGATTTGACACAAAATAAAAACATCCTAGGGTTTGTACAAGTATAAAGAAGAATGAGTTTTCTTGGTTTGTAGATTTGAGAAGTTTTGGTGGTAGTTATAGAAGTTGAGTTTTTGTTGATTATTAGTGGGTTAGAGCGTAGATCGGGTTGTTGTGGTTACGTAGAGTCGTTACTCAAGGTTACTTCTTAAACCTTTTTCATCTTTTTCATTTTTCATGCATAATCTTTGTAGATCTATGCATGCATGTTACTCATCAACTATTTTCTTGAAATAAAAAGATAAAAATTATTTTTGGTCATGAAATATTTTAGATCTATGAAAATTATGTGTGAATCTGTTAGATCCATGCATAAAAATGATTTAATTGAAAGACTTGTAAAAATATAAAAATGTATATTTTTAGATTTGTGAACTTGAAGTTAAATCTTTGATTTTGAGTGTGTTTATTAAAAATTGGAGGGAACTAGTAGTGTTACTACTAGTAGTTACGCTTGAAAATGGTCGAAAACGAGTTTTTACGAAAGACATACAATCTGTCCGATTTTTATAAGAGGCATAGAGGGTCGTAAAAATTGTTTTGATACTAGTTTACTACGATATTATGAAAATATAAGTTAATACCTTCGTTTCGATATATTATGGGCTAAAAACGGAGCTAAAATGAGTAAGATATGGTCGTTTAAATTTCGTTGTCGGAAAACTTAACTTTTGTGAAAAACACTATAATGTGTTTGCTGTCTAGATTTTAAAGTGGTCGAAACGACGTTTTCGAGTTAAACGGAGTTGTTTTAAGTGTCGAAATGGTTACTAAAAGTTGTATATGAATGTTGGGATCGTTTTGTAAAAGTGTATTAGCGCGAAATGTGAATACTTGGTGTATCGTTAAAAGTTTGAGCGTTGAAAGTGGAAATTTATACTATTGCGGGAAAATGACTTGTTGAAACATTGGCGATTGAGAAAGTGTTGAAAATAGGGGTTTTAGGACAAGATTTGAGTACTTACTAAAAATGGCAAATTTTTATGTGACGCCGAAAGGCTGCCGAATTTTCGTTAGAAATCGTTGGAAAATTTATTAAGATAAATTTGGGTAAATTAAAATTTACGCCGAAAGGCTGCCGAAATTTCGTCGAGTCAAAAATAAATATTTTTGCCTAAGTATATATATACTATAATGTTTATAACGATATAACATTTACAAGTCACGATTTTAACAACAAAATATATACGATTAATGAGTAACGTACGTGACGAACTATTGTGACTTATTTGCTAGCGCCTAAACTATAGTATTATATTTAGGTTGTTGCTATAGTGCTCGCTACTATTTGATCTTACTTGTGCGGTTTGAATCGTTGCTTGAGGTGAGTTTATAGATCCCTATTAAACTGCTTTCTATGTTTAATGTTTTGGGATGTGATAAATGCTTTCGATGCTTGCTTCTGGACGCAAGTAAAACTTGATTTCTGTGAACGTTTTGTGAACACTGTTTATGAGATAACTTAAGTTGCTTTAGCCGTAGTCCCCACTATCGTGAATCGTTAGTTACTCTGCTGGAGTAAGCTCTTATGTTACGGATAGATTTATTGAGGGTTGACAAGCTCCACTCGGGCATAATGACGCCGGACGAGTGTGTACCATTTGTATGAACGGAGTTATCTTGGCTAGGTACTCCATTGGGGCAAAATTTATATGTGCAATCTATTGCATGTACTGGATCACTAGTTTCGATGTCACGAGCTTAGCTATCATAAATATTGTGAACACCCAATTTATCCTACATTTGGCACTATATCTCCTATAGTTGCATGTGTACATGAAATGAAATCTGAAATCGAATTACTATAAATTTTTACTTGAAACCTATATTCTCACCAACTTTATGTTGACCCAATTTAGCATTTATCTCAGGTAATTGATGATGATTTGTATCTGCTGTGTGAAGTACTTGGAGTCCGCATGCATTTCTTGGCTATCTTCGGACATTTATTTACTTATGCTTTTGAACTGTTATCTCGTTGATGTTTAAAACTTTTACATTCCGCTACGCTATCTTTTGAAACTGAGACCTTTTGTACTTTGATACTTTTATTTAAATTCAACGAGGTATTTTTATAAAACGTCTCATTTAGAGTCGTTCTCTTGTACCTTGAACTATGATACAATGATGTAACAGCCCCCGAGCTTCACCGCTTCCGCATATTACATTTTGGGGTGTTACAACATAGCTTGAAGTTGCTAAATAGACAAATAAACATAACAATTTAAGGACTTAAAACTTCAAACGTGACATACAGTTCAGTTGGTTCCAATCTCACGAAAAATCCATTACTTTATGTTAACAATCATAGGTTTATCTTTGATTTTAAGATGTTATGTTAAAATAAATATGGAAATTATATATTAGAAAGAAAATTCTTAATTTTTTGTAAAAAAATATTGACTTTTTGTTGACTTTCTTTGACTTTTTGACCGCCTAGGCCGCCTAGCTCCGCCTAGGCGCTGCCTAGGCGGATGTTTGACCGCCTTTTGACTTTTCTGCCTAGCTTGACCGCCTAGCCATAAATCGAGGCGGGGTATGACCGCCTAGCGCCTAGGCGCCGCCTAGGCGGCCGCCTAGCCCGCTTTTTACAACACTGGAGGATGGTGATTAGTCCCTTTGTATCCAAATAAAGTTTGGTATCCAAATGAACTTAAATCTTAATTTATTTATAAAATACATACTTTTATTCCATCAAATTAAAAAACGATACACACGAGTAAATACAAACATTAAAAACATTAGGCATTATTAGCCAAGTGCTGGATTAAGTCGGATCGAAGGTGATTTTTTTTTATTGAGAAATAAGATGAATATGAGAGTTACAAAAAAAAAGAAGTAAAAAGGGGATTAGATAGAAATAAATATGGATAAAAAAGAAAGATTTGAGGTAGTGTGAATGATGAGATACTCACCTGTAGCGGGTTTTTTCTTGCCTGAGAACCTTAACACACACGTGAGTTTTTGAGGTGAATTTGTGAGGTTACTGACAACGCACACATGAATTTTTGCCACCTCAGTCCCACCCGTTGATTTTTCTCCCCACTCCGCCAGCCTAATAACCGGGTCGAAATCTCCAGAATCCATCCAAAAGATACGACAAAAATAAACAAAATAAATGTATGTCCACAACAACACCCAGTCGGAAACCGAAAAGAATACATCTAAACATCCACCACTTTAACACACAGACACAGTGACCAGCTAACTAACTTTCAAAGATGATGAAGCAGAAGATAATGAACCGTTTTCATAAACGCAGCTCATCATCGTCTCTTGATTTTAAATCTGGAGATAAGCTTGATTTCAAATTCTCTAGTCTTCAAGCTCTTCAGGTACTTCCTTCCACTAATTGTGTGCTTCTTTTACTTTCAAATTACCAACCCAATTTTATATGTCTCCAGATTTATTTAGATTCCTAAAACTCCAAAATATTATTTTTATATATTAAAACCACAAGGAGCGGGGTGTTCGGTAAGCCATCTCCCTCCCCCACTTTGGCCAACTGCTGCTGCAGCGCCACCTCACACAAAACAACTCCACTCATCAAATTTCTCTCTCTTCTTCTTCTTCACTTTGGCCTGACCCACTAATTTTTTTTTCTTTTTAAATTTGTACACAAATTAAAATTCATTCATAACTTTGTCAAAGAGCTTTACAATTTCTACTTGTTTTTTATACATCGCTCGACCCATGTCACGTTCACGATTAAAATATGAAACTACTTGGGTAGAGGATCAACATTTTGAATGTAATTTTCAATACCTTCAACTATTTGTAAAAATCGTGATCGGTTCATGAGATATCCGCCGGATATTTTGGGTAATCACCAAATAATCCGCCATTAAACGTGCTTCAGCATATTACGTTCACCATTGATGTATCTTACATTCGACTTCATCGTCTTCGTTAATCTGCATTATTGTTTCCGTATCGGCCATATCATCGAGATCACACGAATCGGAAAAGCTTGAGTCCTCAATTTTTTTTTAAATGGTTTTTGGATCGAGAAGAAATATTAAGTTGGATGTATAAATTTTTTTGATTGTAGGGGCATTATTTCTAGGGATAAAAATTATTTAATTTAAAATTAACATAAAAAGGGGAAATAACCATTTGACAACGGATATATTTTATTCTCCCTCTTCGTGGAAATGTGGCGAGCAACCGGCGAATAAGGGGGGCAGTAACCGGCCATCATCGGAGAGGTGCGCGTGCGCCACCTCAGACCGGCGAGCCACTCCACTCCACCACACCCCTTCCTCTAAGTGGAGTAAAGTAAATAAATGTGCACAGTAGTTTCAATGCTACTTTCTTGATCGGGTCAAATAGGTTATTTTATGCTCAAATTAAATAGTAACAACTTCCTTCATTAAGGAAACATGTGTATTATTTTAGAATATCTATGCTTGTTAGTTTTTTAATCATTAGGATAATATCTAGGGTTTACCAAGTTTTCTCAAGTTAATGATACTAGTGCACTTTCTTTTATTGTAAATTGCTGAATTTTGGGCATGGATACTTGCTTAAATTATAAATATTTGGTGAAACTTCTTTGTTAGGGGAGTGATATGTACACGGATCAAATTGATCCGCACACATAAAAATAAGATGCATTTACAATTATACCATCAATAGACTTGATTTGATTCTAATCAATAATACCGTGTTTCTAAAACCTCTCCCGTTATTATAGTTGTCATTTTTTACTCTTAACATTACTGATATTGCATGGGAAGCAAACTAAGTTTTAATTCTTTAATGCTTACCTAAAGTCCATTGTCATACTCAGTACTGTAATACTCTATATCTTTTATGGCTAATTTGGTCTTCATAGTTTCATATACGGCATAATGTCATAACTAACCTGCGCCGGAAGTGATGCATAGCACCATAGGTGGAATGGCGTCGGATTTTTCATTCTTTCCAGTTATTAAAAATATTATTATTTTTTTTATTTAGAAAACCGAGTTAATCCGGGTTGATCCGGGTCGACCCGGGTTGACCCGGACCCGATGACTCACTGGGTCGATTTGAAACCCGGGTTTTAAAACATTGGTTTTAACGTGGTTTGATTTTCCATAAATAATGGTTATATTTATATCAAGGGCATAAGGGTAAGTTTACATGAGATCTCTGTGTATCCATCAAACGTTACCGTGTACTTATCATTTCCCTCTTTGTTATTATTGGTTGAAAAAATAACTAGGTTGCTTTAAGTGATAAAAAGTGTTTATATTTTGGCTCAAACCCGTGGATTGCTCTGTCGAAACGTTGTAAACCACGTTGTTTCGTATAATCTAATGACTTCTTTGTCTTGATTGTTGAAACTCTTTAAATAGGTGACTAGTCTTGTTCTAAACAAGCAGAGGCGGAGTCAATGGTGTGGCTAGCAGGTGCTCAGCCACCCCCAACCTGTCTAACTTTATAGGTTGAATTTCAGGCTATGTTTCATCGAGTTTTCTTGCTACGTCGCCACTGTTGAGGAACGAGTTATGTTCAATGTTTTTTTCTTCATTCTGGAACTCAGAACTATGAAATTATAAAAAGAAATGCATATGCTGGTCATACTTACCTTTACATTAAGTATGAGTCATGGTGTAACCACTTGTGAGGTGTTTGAAGAAGAAGGAAGTAGCAACAAAAGTATGTTGTCCTAGAAGAAGTGAAAGTACACGTGAGAGTACGGAGAAAAATGAGACATTTTTGTCAGATTTTCTAGGGAAATTAAATTCTACTGGTAGCAATTGTTTGGTTATTCATTTGGTGTTTGTATTTTGACAAAATATCTTAATAGACTCATAATGAGCTAAACCTTAATCGGTCAGACCTTTTTGATGTTCAGACCATTTATTTTTTTCTTTTCATTCAGACACGTTTAGATGTAAAAACATCTTAATGGTATAGACTTGAGGGGGGGTATCTTAATGACTAGGGGCGCTTCTTTTTCTTTTTGAGCCTCTTAGTGGGAAGCAAAAGTGGGCCCAAACCCTTTGTCCCTCTTAATTAGAAGACTCACTAAAGCTATACTCTCTCCACTAAGAGGCATATTAAGAGGCATATATCTTGCCACTTAATTCGGTAAACACCATTCATATATAATAAAAATAAAAAAAAGTTCCCTTTCTCCCATAATGAATTATAGAGAAATATAGAGAATGTATATTGCGTTCGTTGCAGTTATCGATTTTTATTATTCAATTCTTTAATATATGTAACCCAATGTACTCTTTAATAGATCTTACACTCTTTTTCAATTATTAGTTAATAGAGTGTGTATGTTGCCTTCGTTGCAATTATGAATTTATATTGTTCAATTCTTATATACATTTTTAATGTTAAAAAGGTAAACAAAGAGGAGCGCAAAACTAAATAAAAGCAACAATTCTGCATGATTCAAGTTCTTGTTTTACTAGTTACTAGTTCTTTGTGTATATTATGTTGTGTTACTAGTTACTAGCGGGCTTAAGTGATGAGATGGTAATGTGATATGAACTAGTATTCCTGTATTTATCTATTTAAGATAAGTACTAATGTTATTAGGATTAGGATTGAGGAAGTCTTTGGCTTATCCTACTAGGTTATCTTCTATTATAAATAGGGATGTAATTCTGATTAGGTGGAGTATGTTGAATATGAATTAAAGTATTGATTTGGGTAATCAATTGGGGAGTCGGTTGTTTATCTCACTGATATAAGCCATCGGGGGTCGGGTTATTCCATTAATATAATCTATCTATCCTTTAATCTCTTCAATCGACCCGGTTCATATCATAATGTTGTCGATGAAGATGTACAACCATATGAAAGTGAGGTTGATCAAGAACATATGACTAGTTTAGGAGATCTAATTGTGGCACAATGTGTATGACTAGTTTACGAGATCTATTGTGGCACAATGTCCTTGAATGTTTTAGATTATGACAAAAACGTAGTGTTAAGTTTATGACTGGAATATTTTCTTTTAAATGTTGGATGTGTTTAGGTTTTGTAAGAATGAAAACTGTTTTACAATATTCGTAGTTTTCTTATTAAAACAAACAGTTTTGTCAAATTCAGAGCCCATGTTAGATTTCAAGTAGTTGTCAGAGTTTGTTCCAGGATTTGTTGTTTGTTCAGGATTCATTTTCCCATTTTTGGTTTCTGTTTGTAGGTACCCGTGGGATGGGATAAGCTTACACTGTCTCTCATATGTGTAGAATCAGATAAAACTGTTACCAAAACAGGTAGAGCGTCTGTGTGGAATGGAAATTGTCGATGGACGGAGACCTTATCCGAATCCATTTGGCTATCCCAGGGCGACTCTTCAAAAGAACTTCAGCAATGCCTGTATAAACTTCTCGTTTCAAAGGTTTGATGCAAATTTTGACTCATCGTGTCCATGTTCGTTATATACAATGAGACGTATTGCATTTGTGTGTGATACGCTAGTAATTTTGCATGATATGTGTTCGACAGGGATCAACCAGATCTAGCATTCTTGGGGAGGTTACTGTTAATTTGTCAAATTACTTGAGTTCAGAAGCATCCCATCCTGTTGCACTACCACTTATAAAGTGTGATCATGGGACACTTTTGCAGGTCAGTCCATCGGATACTACCAGGCATATTTAGGAATATATAACTCTATTGCTAGATTCTTTAGTTGTATATATATTCCGTTTTATGTGGGTCTCTGATTTTGTGCATTCTATGAAAATACCGCCTTCAGTTTTTCTTAGACCGCAACAATTTTTTCTGTGGGTCGTAAACCTCGTCTAAGAAAGCTCTAATTCACAGAAGGCCAGAAGAAGCTATTATAATATTAAATGCACTTCTAATATTATCAAAAACCTTAAATAAACTTTTTATTTTTTTATGCGTGATAAGTAATATAGTCACAGTGACATATATAATATATTTGATTACTGGCATTAGGAACAAGATTTCTCATAGTGCATTATTGTGATTATGTATTACGGAAAATTTACTTACGTGTTCCCTGGATACTTCAGTAGTCAATAATATGTATAACTTAAGTGTACTTAAAGGTGGGATCATGAATACAGTTGGAGTGGTATTTATATGAAATGTAGAGAAGCTTATACACATATTATTACTCTCATTAAGGTAGATTATGCTTAGGGTTGATTTTAGTATGATACTCTCTTTGCATATCATCTTCATCTCATGAACATAGGACTTTGCTGCTGGTGGTCTTTAATTTGTAAAATAGACCTTTTCTTAAGGGATGAAGTCTTGTATTTGCTCTCTCAGAAGGAAGAATTTGTATTCTCTGTTTGCAGGTGGCTATCCAGTGTGTAACTCCTCGAGCAAATTTGAGGTTTGTTCCTGAACAAGAGAAGCTTAATGTTTGTATGTCAATATTTGCAAAGGTTGTAACGTACTGCATCTTCCATGAAAACAGATGGAGAGAGTCAAATTCTTTTGGTGGAGATCTCATTTCAGACTATAGTGATTTAGATAGCATTTCAGAGGCAGCAGACACTACAAACATCAGAAATGTGGGATCTTCCACAACCAATAGCATTCCTGATACATCTCATGCCAGAGGACTCGATGGTAGCAGGGTATATTACAACTAACTCTTATAACTCAGTAGCATTCTAGATGCACCTCATGCCATAGAATCATAATTTGTCCTTGACTGTTTTCTTTTTATTCTGTCTTAAAGCTCGACTCACTTTTTAATATTCAATTTGATATAGTATACCAGTTTGATTATTGCAGTAAACACTTGTTAGTGAAATTGCTAGTTTTCACTTTTCACTATTTCATACCTCTGCGGAGCTGCTACTAAGACTACTTGTCTAATGGGGAATTTTCTACTTATCAGGAGACAAGCTCATCGACAGTGAGATCGCATCATAGCTTTGATTCAATGGAGGATTCTTTCGGCAGGGAAAGTTCTATTAGTAACCTAAGCGAAGTTGCAGTGGACCTGATTGGAAAAACGGAACCAGTTGCCTCTCAAAGTAGCACGCTGTATAGCTCCGTCAATGCTTATGAATCTCCTAAGTCAAGTCGCTCTCCTTTCAGCCCAGGTTCAGGAAAGAATAGTTTAAATCGAAGACAAGACTCTGGTATTCGCGTATCACCATTACGAAGTTTTGGTTCCTCTGAATTTGTTCTGGATGAAGAGATTACAGCAGAAGAACTTCGAGCAGAAGTAAGAACGTGGGAAAGAAATGCTCGGAAATTGAAGGTTGAGCTTGATTTATCAAGAAACGAGACAATAAATCAAACAAAAAATCTAGAAAATGTGACAATGGAGCTTTCTGCACTACAAACAGAATGTAAAGGCCTGAGAATTGAAATCGAACACCTGAAAGTTCTCCTCGGCGAATCTGCAGGTAAACAAAGGGATGCTGCCAGCTTAAAAGTTCGGGTTCAAGATAAGAATGATATCCAGGCAGAGTTGGAAGAAGAAATCAGATTTCAGAAAGATATGAATAGTACGCTGGCTTTGCAGTTAGATAAGACTCAAGAATCAAATGTTGAGTTGGTTACTGTTCTCCAGGAATTAGAAGAGACTATAGAGAAACAAAGATTGGAGATCAAGAGTCTTGGAGCATCAGGACGACCAGCAGGCGATTCAGATCATGAAGACCTAGCAGGCGATTCAGATCATGAAGACCTAGCAGGCGATTCAGATCACGAAGACAGTCCTTTGGAGGGCGCAAAGGCGGATTTACTTATGCAGGTTGATGACAGATCAAAATTAGAGCTCGAATTACAAAAAATTCAGCGATCACAAAAAGAATCGGAAAGTACAATCCATTATCTGGAGAAGACATTGGAGGAGAAAAATCTAGAAATCGAACTCGAGAGAGACCTGAAAAGTCAAATGTTATTGAATAGTGAATCAGGATGGACAAAGAAATTAAGCTTGAAAGATACAGAAATCTTGAAATTGGAAGGAAGATTATCAGAAGCTCTTGCTGCTCCAGTTTGTACGGAAACAGAGTATCGGAAAATTGAAACTCCTGATCTTGTTGAAGAAGTTAAGTTACTGAAGGAGAAGGTTCTCGAGCTCGAGAGAGATTGTAATGAGCTTACTGATGAAAATCTAGACCTCCTTTATAAGCTTAAAGAGTCAGGTAAGGATCTTTGTACCAGTATTCAAGGTTCTGAGTCACCCATTGTTGAAGATTCCGAAGTAGGCAATACAGCTGCCAGATACTTGCAAATTCGTTGCAATGATCTGGATAGTAAGTGTATAAAACTTGAGGCTCAGTTGTCTGATCTGCAACTAGTAAATAGTCGACTGGAGGAAAATCTGGAAGTTATGCAAAAAGAACTCAATCATACAAAAGAGTCGCATATTTTAGGCAGCAAGAAGCTGAAAGAACTAGAATCCCGTAATCAGGAGTTAGAGCTTCACTTAACAGAATTAGAAGAAGATAACTTGGACTTATCAGGGCGCATATCTGGACTGGAACCTCGATTGCGGTATTTGATTGATGCTAGAGAGTCGAGTCTTTTAGAAGCAGAGCATTCAGAGTCTCAAGTCGTGAAGCTACAGGCTGAAATAGAACGACTGGAAAATGTAGCAGAAACGATTAGAGTTGATACAAGACAGAAAGTGGAGGACATGCAAAAACGGTGGTTACAAGCTCAAGAAGAGTGTGAGTATCTAAAAAGAGCAAATTCCATATTGCAGTCTACTACAGAAAATCATATGGAAGAGTGCAGTTCACTTCAAAAGTCAAATAGTGAGTTAAGGCAGCAAAGATCAGAGTTACATAATCATTGCACGGATCTAGAAACAAAAATGAGTGAGTCATTTGATAATTTCTCGAAGATTTCCAAAAATTTGGAAGCTTTAGAAGAAAATTTATCATCAATGCTTGATGGGATTGCCTCAAAAGAGAAAATGCTTGATTCAGAGCTTGATGGTTTACATGTGCAATTTAAAGAGCACACATTGAATTGTACAAGTTCTGAAAGGTTGTTGAATCAAATGTATCGGGAGAAGGTGGCTGAAGTTGAAAAGCTCCAACAAGAGGTAGAGCACCTCAGTACACAGATATCATCTACTCATGATGAAAGGGAAAGAATGGCTTCTGAAGCAGTACTTGAGGTCCATGTTTTACGTGCAGAGAAGGATAAAATGAAGAAAAATATTGTAGATATTGAGGGAAAACTTAGATTATCTGAGAACAAGCTTGATACTGTTCAGGTTGAATACGAAGAAACAATTCTAGAGCTGAAAGGTCAGCATGCTACTTCTCAACAGAACCATGGAGTTCTAGCAGCCAACCATGAGAAGTTGATCGAGCTGTTAGAGAATACAAGATCCAGTGAAGAAAAATTTAAAAACACAGTTGTTGAGCTTTCTGCTAATTTTAAATCTTGTGAATACAAAAATGTACAAATGACAGAAGAAATTTTAAGCCTTAAGGATCAGATGCAGAAAATTCCAATCTTACAGGATGAAATTGTGGCCCTTAAGAACTCACCAAATGATGTGAAATACGAGAATGAAAGACTGGAAGCCTCGTCACAAATGATATTTGAGGATTTTCAACAATTGAACCAAGAGAATGATGCATTAGTTGAGAGACCCTCTAGCATGCAGAACATGGTGATTGAATTGGAGGAACATAAACGTAATAAGATTGTTTTGGAAGAAAAATTTCTGCTTCTTGAAGGGGATCTAACTGCTAGAGAAGTATTAGGCGCACAGGATGCTGAGTTGAAGAACGAGGTTGGGCGTCTTAAACGGTCAAATAGTCAACTTCAGTGGAAGATAGATCGTCTACAAGAGGAAAACGATGAATACATGAAGAAAATAGAAGCCCTTGAAGATCAGAAGCATGGTTTAAAACCAGATGAAAATGAGCTTGCTACTAGTAATAAGGATCTTTCCAATGGTTCATATAGTACTAGTGTTCCTCATGACGAATTGAAACTAACAGAGGTACATATCAGATTCTTTCTTTTCTTTGCACTTCCGAAGTGAGCATACCAAAGGCATAATAATTAGTGGTTACCAATTTTTGTCTAATTTATGTATCTTGTAACTTTCTTTTCTACCAGAGATTACCATATTCACCAAGTTCAATAAGAAATCCTCAATTCAAAATTCGATCCAGGATAAAATATTTCGATGTGCTTGTTACCTGGTCGAAATGATGACACAATGGGAGCTGACCTGTCTGTAATATTGACTAAGATGATTTTCTGACATGGCACGTGAAACCGGTTAAACTTCTAAGATTAGGAACGATCAAACTTTTTAAATCCTTTTTTTTTTTGAACAATTTAAATCCTTTTTCTGGCCTTAAAAAGTGGGTTTTACACAAACACAGAAATTACCCAAAGTGGTCATCTTTCTATGCAATTTGGCCAAAAATTTACCTCCTAACATTGGCCTTTCCTCTTAATACAATAGGATATGGAAGCTAATACAGTTGATGAATCCACGAGAATCCAATCATTGGAGATTGCACTGGCTGAGGCTTTGGGGGCCAATGAAATGTATAAGGTGCAGCTCAAAAGGTTTGTGTGAGAGAACTCTTTAGATTATAATTATGTTATTTTCTGGAGGTGGCAATTCTGACCCACTGCTTATCAATTGCTTGAGTTGGGTTATGCGCTACCCCATATAGGTCAATAAACTAAATATAGTTAATAGTGAAAAATGGATCAAAAGGCTCAAAATGGTCGGAACTTTCCCAAAGTGTAGTTTTGATGCAGGACGCGGAAGCGAATTTCGTAACCTAATCGAAGGGTTGATAACGAGGATGAAAGGAATAAAGCCCTAACAAGAGATGAACTGTAAAACACAATTATATTAATGATCCAAGATACCATTACAATGATAAAGTAAAACTTGCAAGGAAAAGTAACCTAGTTACAGTAACCTAAACACAAAAAAAAAAAAAAAAAAAAAAAAACCCGACTTAAGCGTAAAAAGGAAAATTCTAGATTCGACACAAAGGTTTTAACCTCTTTATGGGGTAACCACTTATAACTCTCGAATAAATCCTATTCGACAGCTCTATGGCGTAACGAGGAAGAAGGGTTATGCCGTACAGAAAATATCTTCTACGTCTCTTGGTCTTGAATCTTGTCTCCATCATTCCTCCTCACTCAAGAACTCGCCCTCGAGTTCTTACTACCTCCAATGAATGGGCTAATACACAATGCCTTCAAATGCGATGGTCGTGTACCATTTTGGGGAGAGTAGATATGTTCTTCCCATACTAATTAAACTCATAAAAATTCTTCTTGCCCCTATGTATTGCATCTGCATCATGTTGCGACGGCCTTGCTAACAAAGCATGACTAGCACGCAAGTCTACGGCATCACAAGTATGTTTATAGGGAAGTAAAACTTGTAGGGAAAGTAACCTAGTATAGTAAAAACCGACTCAAACATAAAAAGGAAAATTCTAGATTCGACGTAACGAAGAAGAAAGGGTTACACTGAAGAGGATATATCATCTACGTCTCTTATGTCTCTTGGTCTTGAATATTGTCCCCATCAAGTTTACATGCAAGACACACATTTTCTCCAGTTACCCATCCACCCCTTTGGTCCTTTTTGCCACCAGTATTGCTGTTGAAGTTTATCTTTTTTTTTTTCACTATAACCGATCTTAAGTTAAAAAACGTATGCTCGATTTGTATAATTATATACGTTTTTTTAATGTAATGTAGCTCCTTTGTTTCGGTACTGTACTGATTACTGCTGCTATTATCAAATTTCAGCTTTATATCTGAGCAAAATGTTCGGCAGTCAGAGATTCCTGCAGAGTTACAAGTTCAAAATGAAGCAATCAACAAAGAAAGTAAGCATAATACTTTATGGCTGGAGACCGAGTTGAATGAACTTCAAGAACGCTACCTGCATATGAGCCTGAAATATGCAGAAGTTGAAGCTCAACGTGAAGAGCTTGTCTTAAAACTTAAGGCTGTTGGCCCTGGAAGGAGCTGGTTTTCATAACCCATGACAAAGACAAGGAAAAACTATTTCATTAATAACTCATGGATATCTATATGAGGACGAAAATCAAATCGAGAAATGGCAATGATTTGATACAATGAGACCAGTGGAGTAAATACAAAATTGGAGAGGTAGGTTATATGATTTAATGTAATTATATGTTTCGAAGTGATATTTTCTTTGATCTGTACTTTGAATTTTACCTACAACTTTTTTCCATCAACATTGTATCATTGTATGCGATGTAAAATGTAATATACACTTGTCAAGTAGTTTACTTTTATTCTTTGCGATCCTTATCTGGTGATACGCTCACATATTTGTTCACATATTGGTTACCTGAAATCAGCACAAATACTTGCCAGTTGTAATATGAGCAAGAATATCACTTTTTGATCATTAACTATATTCCGTTATTGTGATTGGAATTTCATGTGGAGTGGAAGGACTGTCAAGAGTCGATTAGAGCGAGGACCGACTCCTCGAGTTCATGTTCTTCGCGTTCTCAAGTTATGTGATGGGTTGCTAAAAAAAGTTATGTGACGGGATACAGTAAACTTGAGTTCCCTTTGATTGATGAACTTGAGAAAGAGAACGACGCCCCCATAGATAAAATAATGGCGTGCCTCATTCTTGAGTGATCCTTTGGCGAAGAAGATACTATGCTCTCGTTCCGAAAGCTCGAGCCTAGCTGATTTCAACTTTACGGTGTACGCTAAAGACCCGGATCCTTTCAACCCAAACCGTAGGTTGCTGAAGGCGAATGTCGTCTAGAGGATGCCATTGTGGCAAATATAAGTCGAGCGGATAAGAAGAAGAGGCGGGTCGTGCGGCACACTCATGGGATTGGATAAGCACAACATCCTTGTTCCGATGGAGTGCCAACCTCCGCGCCTACCGTGGTGGCCCTTAGGGACCCTACTGCTCATTTGGATTTGGCTACTCAAACAAATGATGCTTTCGAAGGATCAAGGGATGCTCAAGTCGCGAGCTCTGTCTTTGAAGATATAGAGTAGCTTTATATCTCTACATGCATTTTATTTGGCTATGTATGTTGGGAATAAAATGTAACTAAGTCATTCCCACTGTTTTTGTCATGGTTCCCCATGTTGGTCATGGCTCCCCTGCTAAGCTTAATGAAGATAGTGAGATTTGTTCCTACTGTATGTTGAAGATTCCTGCTGAGAAGATAACTATGAAAGAGATATTAGCGCGTTTCAGTTTTTATTGTAAGTAGTAATCTTGCACAGGCTCCTTATGTGTATAAAAGCAGACCTTAGGTTTAGATGTTTGTATTGTTTTCATTTCATTTTATAGCTTTAAGGTTTGTGTAAACCCTAGTAAATCAAAAGTACTCGTATTATTCACACTTGAATATATTAAAGCCGTTGATCGTTTAAACCATTGTTCTTGTGCTAAGTGTTACTTTTCGCATAATACTTAGTTTATCATTCACACAAAGTTTCTGTTGTGTTAGTTTGGGTTTATCATTGCTAATTCTATCTTAGAAGTAAGGGAATCCGATATGACTTTAAGATCAACAAGTGGTGTTAGAGCTTGTTGAGAAACTTTGTTTAAATTAAGAACAAACATTTTTCACTAAACCAATTGATGTGACTCTAATTACACTTCTTATTTCCTCGTAAAACGTACTTAAAAAGGTTAAATAATCATCAATTATGTGCCTTGTGTATATGTTTTGTTGTTTGGTGTATGTGTAGGCACGAAAATCGAGAAATCACAGATAATGACAAAATCAAGATAAAACGAACACGAGAATTGAAGAAACGCAAAAAAGCCGAAGCCGGGATCTTGTTTAACGGAGCTTTAAACTCTCTCTCTTTCAAAATGACCAAACTATTCACTTAAATGCAAAACATGCCCTTTAATAATCCCAAATACCATTTCCAACCTTAATGTCAAAATATTTTATATATGTAGTCCCTTTTCATATTCACCGTTTGTCTTTGGTCATTTTAGGGACTAATGGTAAGATTGGGAAACTTTATGGATTAAAAATGTCAAGTATTCAAACTTATTATATTTTTATTCTAATGCAATTTAGCTTTTGTAAAACCCAAAAATTTGAATACCGTAGAAACTAGAAGGGGGGGGGGGGGGGGTTGAATAGTTTCACTACTTAAAAATCGGTTTATAAAAAATCTTTTTTAAAAAGTTAGATTCAAGTGATTTATATGAAACCTTCTTGTTAATGCAAGTAATGCCTAAAAACATTATTAGTGTTAACTAATCTTTCTTAGTTTTGATCACAACAAACCATACAACACATTTAGTATAGAAACACAAAATGAATTATTTAACTAACACTATCATCAAGGTAATAATTATATCACTAACCTTTCTTAATCATACTTAGTGATCATCAAAATGATTATCCTTAAAACTCACTTTTGCTAATAAGACAAAAGACTTTTTAATAAACTTTCTTTTTTAGAAAATGGTTTATTAAAATGGAAAATGAAAATTTGAAAATGGCATATTCCAAATGCTGTTAGAATATCCTTTGAAGGGTTTAAATACCTCAGATATTCCCACCCCACTAAAAGACAAAAAAGGGAGCGGAGTCTAGTGGCGGTACCTTAAGTACCTAGGCGGTACCTTATCGATATGGTACCGCGGGGTAAGCTAAGGTACCGCGCACAGTATCCGTTATAGATCCGTTGTAACTTTGTCTCCTTTAAATAGTGGGTCAAATCTCATTTTCCAGCAAGCCTCTTGGACGTTTTTCTCACCCTTCTTTCTATTTTCTATAGTATAATCATTAGTAAATGATCACTTAATTTGTTAAGGATGTTTACATATGATTATCCTCTTGATCTCCTCCTTTACCATGTCCAATGAGAAGATCACTCACTCACTAGTGTAGTGATAAAGATGAATCTATGAGCTAGTCATATTCATTATTAGAGGTGGCAAATTATGTCCATATGCTTAAATTTGGGCTATTTGGACCCTTTTTTAAAATAATGGACTAAATGAGTATTACTTTTATTTTAGTTGGACTATTTGGACAAGCATGTGGTTAAATAAATTGGTATTATGGACTATTTGGACAACATAAAAGCATTTGGTTAAATTAATCTTGAGTCTATTTGTTTCTCCTTTAATATTGTCCATTTGACCCATGTCCATTTGGTCCAATGTCCATTTGGTCCAAGTCCATTTAGTCCAAATATTAAAAATTGTCCATTTAGTCCACGTCCATGGACCAACGTCCATTTAACCCATTGCCCATACCCGTCCAGTCCACCCATTTAGCCACCCTTATTCATCATTATACCTTTTTGTTTTAGGTCAATCCAATGTATTTATGAATACTTGGACTAGTTGTGTTCATCCAAGTTATTTGTGGATACTTGGATTTGTTGTGTACATCCATTGCATATGTGTTTGCTTGGATTTGTGTTGTGTAAATCCAAGCTACATGTGTGTACTTTTTTAAGTCTAGTTGAGTTGTAATAGATTTGATTAGGAGTTCTCACTAAACTATAAAGTGATGTGGTTGTGTCTTGTGAGATCTCACTAAACTTTAAAGTGATTAGTAGTTGTGTTGTGTGAAGTTCTCACTTATCTTCAAAGTGAAGAGTCGTGAAGATTGGTTCTAGCTTTCGATTAGAACTCGACATCTAGCCTTGTGTCGTAAAATGGTGAAGTAGGCAACGTCGTGAAGATTGGTTCTACCTTTCGATTAGAACCCGACATCTAGCCTTGTGTCGTTAAATTGTGAAGTATGCAACGTCGTGTAGATTGGTCCTAGCTAAAGATTAGGTCTCGACATTTAGCTTAGTGTCGGAAAATAATGTAAGCAACGATGTAAGGTTTTCTCCGCCGAGAAGGGAGCTTGTGGATATAGTGGAAATCTCGAGTAGGAGTACTCGAGGAGTGGAGTAGAAACGAGGATAGAGCCTCGTTGTCGAACCACTATAAATCTTGGTGTCTTCCCACTAGGTTGTCTCCTTCCTTGCTCTTTACTTATTTCATTATTATTATACTTGCTTATTATTATTGCTAGTGCATTTCAATTGAACCTAATCATTATGCAACTTAGCTTTAAGTAAAAGATAGTTTTGATACAAACCAAATTGAAAGTAATTTTAATTTGGTCACCAATCGAAGAGAAACTATTCAACCCCTCTTCTAGTTTCTACAATTGGTATCAGAGCGATGGTCACTCAAGATCTTTGAAGTATATTGTACTTTAAAACTTGGATCGATCCATTGTCTCTTCAAATTAGAAGGTCTAGTTGTACTAAAGTTTCTCTTTGGTCAAAACTATGTTTTCCTTGAAAAATAGGTCTTTTAATTAAAAATATTGCATCCCACTTAAGATTAGTAGCCTTTATGCATTTTAGATATACTCTTGAAATGTATCTACTAGTTTGCATCTTGCTTTGTGTAGGTACTCATGAAGATCAATCAATTTATTGGTTATGGATTGAGTTACTTGCACTTGTAGAAGAATCATTTTCATTGATCTTCAACATCTTTGAATAATGATACCAAGATGATTGGGAATGATACTAGTCCTTGAAGACTTAGTACTCATCATATTCGTTGATTGGGCATAGCACTTATTCCTCCATGGATTGCTCTTTGTGGCCAAGGTACGCTCTCGTTCTTCCACACGCCCTTTGATCACTCTTTTGATATTACTTGACTATGTGCTTGTTCTTGGCATCCTTGCCTTGACATTTATTTGTGATGTGTGTTTCTTTTCTTTTATCCTCTCAAACCTTCATTGCTTGGATACTTGACTCACTATGGTGATGTAGAGTGAGTTAGTAGAAGCTTAAAGTATCAAGTATGATTTCCATGGTTTGCACCCATACGGTTAGTAGGCCCTTTGTGGGAGAGAAAGTGAATTAATACTTTGCTCATATTTTGGTTAGACTAAGACTATTATTGAAAGTGATCTTAGTTTAGACTTGAATAATTGCTTTGTGCTCATTCATTACCAAAGCCGTTTATCGTTTCGCCGGAAAGGCACGTCTTAAACCACTATATATGACACAAGCTCTTCGTTTCAACTACATGAAGATTGTCATTAATCCCTTGAGCATTGATCCTAGTCTTGATTCACTTCTCTTGACTTCTCTCCACTTAGTCGTTTTGCTACGAGTAGTCGTTTGTCCGTTTCGGTTCTTTTCGATCTTGATTTAACTCGTAATCCTTCATTAAGGCATATTGCTTAGTGTTATGATGATCCAATGATATTCTAAAAGGCTCATGATTTATTTTTAAGTATTTTAGAAAAACTGGATTTTCAAAATTTCGCGTTTTTCAGAGATAAAAACCAGCCTCTGCCGGCGGTTCCTTATCTCCGCGGCTCAAAACCCGCGGTACCTTATCGATAAGGTACCGCGGGCAGAAACTTTTGTCAGAGCGCCAGTTTGTGTTTTTTATTCTTTTTCAAACCAAACTCTCTCTCTCCCAAAAACACACAGCCGACGGGTTTTACCTTTTCCACCATTGTTGAAGCTTCCAAAACCTTCAATCACTCAAATTAATTGATTCCAAGTTGTGGGTTTCACTCATCCATCATCTAGCATCAATTAATTGTAAGTATTTTCTTTCAATTTCATCTATTTTGTTATAGGGTTCATCCTTTCATAATTGGGGATTTTTAAAATTGAAATTGAATTAAAACCTTAATAGGAATGTGGGTTGACATAGTTATTTTACTATGATTCCTTAGGTTCATATTCATTAAGATTTCACTAAAACCCACTTATAGAACAAATCCGAATTTAGGCTAAATGATTTTGGTTGAATTATGGATTTGAGATGAACCCATGAACAAGTAGGTAATGACATTGTTAATGCTTACCTAAAAACCTTGTTTTGAAAAACTAATGTTCTAATCCATTGTTGATCTAACATAGATCATGTGTTCTTGGTCAATGATGGAATAGACACATTGTGAACATGAAAATGATATGGATTCAATCCTATGTTTGTCAAGAAATTGATATAACACATTTTCATTTTTTTTTGTTTTCCTTTTTGATTTTCATATGAGTGATTGGAGAAATATTGTCTTGTGTTTATAATTAGGTACTAATCATGCCTTCACAATACCAAAAGGATCATCAACTCACCAAAAAGTATATGCCAAACCTATCCGACTTTTGTCACTCAACTCACCTTGCCCATACTTTTTCCTCTCTCCAATCCCGTTGCTTTCATGAGGGTAGAGTTGTTCAAGAGGATATCAAGAATTATGTCTACATCAAGTCCATGTTTGAACACATTGGATTTGATTGTTTGTTGAACATTAAGGAAGACATCTATCCTCGATTCCTTTTGGAGTTCTATAGCACATACTCTGTCATTGAAAACAATGATGGAATATTTGTTAGGTTCATCTTGAAAGATCAACTCATTCAATACTCTCTCGAAGTGTTTGGTCAAATTCTTGATGTACCATTTGTGGGCACTTGTCGCTTCACGGATAAATGGAAGCTTAATGCTCTCCTTGAAACCGACAATTGTCCTCCAAATGATCATGAGGAAATTGATCTTGACTTCATTGTCGACGTTGTCTCCAAAAAGCGTAATCGACCCGTTAAGAGAAGCCTTCATACTAAGGTACGTTCGGTGAAACGTTATGAGGTTCTCTTGAGCGACCTTAATGATAATATGGTTCAATGGACCAATATCCTTAGGGAAAATGTGTTTTGTCTTGGTGGAAACCGGGATCATGTTTCGGCGAGTTTAGTGCATATGTTATATTGCATCTTTACCAACACCAATTACAATTTGGCATATTTTATCGCTCAACGGATCAATTATGCTATTCACAAGCCTAAAACAAACCTCCCTTACGCAATGCTTCTCACTCGCCTTTTTAAAAGGGTTGGCCATGATTTTCCAAATCTTGATCTTTCTCAATTTTAACCGGTCAAACGGGTCATGCTACCTATTCGAGAGGTATATCAGAGAAAGACAAGATCTGACCGTAAATCCGATCAACAAGAGTTCAGTGATGAGGACATGGACATGCCAACAAGTGATGGTGATGGCATTGGCACAAGTGCTCCCATTGACTCTTCGAGTTCTTCTCACCACTCCACAAACTCATTCGTGGATGGTTTAGATGACATTGCTTCCCCTCCCCACCATTCCTCTAGTGAAGTTCCTAATAATCTCAATTTGGAGGAACTTTACCGTCAAAAACTTCGAACCCGAGGTGATTTGCATGAACACCGGATTGAGTCAAGAAAGGGAATCAAGTATCTGGGAAAAATGATCAAGGATTTAGGCAAGGAAAGGAGGTGAAGGCTTTGAGTTGTGTCAAAGTTTGGTTATCATTTGCAGCTTAAACATTTGCTTATTAACACTTTGGTTTAGTTGTTTATTTACTTATGTTGCATGTTTGGATTATTACTTATTTTGATCCTAAATGTTGCTCTTGCAATGATGTTTGTGTTTTACATAGCTTTGTGCATGCCATATGATAGTTAGCTTATTGGATTATGATCTGTAGTTAACTTTGGCTTGTAAAACCTTTGGGAAAAATCTGGGTTTATCAAAAACTAAAATGGGAAATTTTTGAAAACCTTCTGGTCGCGGTTCCATATCGACCCGCGGTCCCTTATCGATAAGGTACCACCGGTCCTAGATAAGGAACCGTAGGCCACTGTGCACGACAGCATCTTTGCTTTACACTGTTTTCTTAATTTTGTGTAAACCTTGCATGATTTTCAGTAATAAACTGCACATTTCCTAAACTAGGGTATCTAAATTCATTATTCACCTAAAATGATTTTAACCTATTACTAGTTTGGATCATCCCCTCAACCATTTAAACCCACCTTGTTTGCATGTTCCTCACACATCAAACATACCTCCCTAAACCTTAAACCACCCTAATCAACCATGGTGTGTACCAAAACCTCAAACACTTCCAAGACCTCCACCCCAAGAAAAACACTCAAAATAAGGGTTAAGGTAGCTAAGCCTAACTCTTCACCTTTCCTCACACCTAAGAATGAGAATGTTCCTATCCTCATTTCTTCATCACCTTCCCCACCTCTTGCACCATGCAAGACCTCCTCCACCCATGGTACTAACCACTCCATTGGTTCTACCTCCTCTTCATTCAATTCTAGAATGAATGAGCTTTCCTCACCCTTCACTCCAATTGCACCCTTGGAAGTGACACCACAACCTCAACCAATCCAAAGCATTCCTTTTGGGAATGACTTTGATGACACTTTGGTGACTTCACCATTTACCCCTCACAACTCACCCATTTCACCAACCTTGGAGGATTTACCTCCACACTCACCCATTTCCCCTTTGGGGAACATGCCTCCACTTTCACCCACTTCACCATTGGAGAACTTGCCTCCTCCACCTCCACCCAACTCAAACATCCCAATTTTGGGTGTCCCTCTTTCCCTCCTCTTGGATGATCCTTACTTTGGGTTTCAACAAACTCATGGTCCTAGATGTCCATGTTGTCTCAACAACCATTTCCTCATCCAAAACCTTAGGATGGACATGTATGAACTACATAGGAGGTTGCAAAACTTCTTGCTTGCTTTGTTCTCCATGCCTCCTCCTAGGAGATGAATGATGGAGTCCTTTTAATAAAGTTTTTCAACAAACAAGCCAAAGAAAACCACCTATCTAGATTTGATGATAAGCTAGCTATGTATTAGTTAGTTTCATTTATCTTTGTTCTTGTTTCCTTATTAATGAATGTTTATGATTGTTGTGTTATGGATTTAGCTTTGTGTGATTCTATCCTTTTGTGCACACTAATCAACTTCAATTTGAAATTAAAATTGAACCTAAATCTATCACAACCCCTAAACTTGACTAAAATTGGTTCAAAATGATATCTAAATTATTTTGTCACCCTTTGTCAAGACATTCTTTGTGAATGTGTTGCTTTATGCAACCCTAGCATATTTTGGTTCTAATAGAGGTAAAAATCCAAGATTTGCAACTTTTTTTTTGAAAAAGTCTTAGTTTTTCCCAAAACCCAGGAAAAACTTGGTCTAAAGTCCACTGGACGCGGTTCCTTAAGGACCCGCGGTTCCTTAGCGATATGGAACCGCCGGACCATATAAGGTAGCGCGGCCAGAAATGTGACTTTTGACGAATTTTTTGGTCAAAACCTTTAAACCTTATTCCCAGTCAAGATTCCTTGTTTACTCAAATTGACTAAACATTCCTTGACAATACACATTTTGTATTCAAATTCTTACCTTGATTACATTTTACTTATACCCCAACCTTGAGAATTCATTCTCACATTACCTTGAGATATCATTCTCACACTCTCACAATGCCTAACTCCTACATTCCTAACCTTGAAATTTCTTTGTCACAACCTCACTCACCCAAAGCTTGCTCATCCAAGCTTTCTAAGAAACCGAAAATCTTGGTTCGACCCGTTTGGGTTAAGAAGAACGAACCATCTTCGTCCAAACCACCCAAAAACCCTACCTTCTCTCCAATCAAGTATTGGAATGAGACTTACACCATAAACCCCATCACCGGAGCAAAAGAACATGTTCCACCACCACCACAATCCTTCAACCCCCCGCCAACTCAATGACCTTTCCACCTTCCCAAACCTCCAAAGGCATTGTGAAAACACTCCCAAACCCTTTACCCCACCACCTCTAAACCCTAAGTTTGATGCCATACCCACATCAAACGAGTTTGTGTTGCATCATGGATCCTCGTGTGATTGTTGCCGTTTTCAACAAATTGAACTTGCTCGTGTGTATGAGAAGTTAAATTTTCTTGAATTCCTCCTCACTCGACCTCCTATTCAAGTTTTCGTTCCGGTGGATAAAACTTCGAATGATGCATCGTCGTCTTTTTAGTTTTATTTTTTAGCAATCTTGGAAAATATCACTATTAGACTAGCTTATGCTTAGTGGTTTATTTTCCATATGTATTGCTTTTAGATACTCATACTATGTGTATGACTATCTTATTTGTTGTATTTTTTTTACTTTTGTGTTATTTGTGTACTATCTAATTAGTTCTTTTTTTTGAGTTGATCTTGGTTAAATTTTTACAATTGCTTATGGGTGATTCCATCAATTCTAAAGCTTTAACCCATTGACAAGCCTATCATCTTCATTTTATTGAAGTTTGATTTTGTCAATTACCTCTTTGGACATACTTAGCAAAATACTTGCTTCTAATTTGAGATTTCTTCTCTTTCTCCCTCTCAAGTTACTTAGTAGGTAGTGATCATATATACATTGGTGTTTCTTTCTTTTCTACTAACCTTTGTGTAGCATGTCACCTTAGCTCACAAACTTGGTGCCCCAAGCAAGGGGGAGCAACCACCAAGGGGGAGATACTAGCAAAGTTCGATGCACTTCAAAGACTTATGCTAACCTTTTTGCTACGACAAAGGGGGAGAAATGATAGTGATAAACTAGTTAATAATTCCATAGTTTGTGTTTATACGTGAATGAGTTTATTGTTTGTCGTAATCAAAAAGGGGGAGATTGTTAATGCAAGTAATGCCTAAAAACATTATTAGTGTTAACTAATATTTCTTAGTTTTGATCACAACAAACCATACAACACATTTAGTGTAGAAACATAAAATGAATTATTTAACTAACACTATCATCAAGGTAATAATCATATCACTAACCTTTCTTAATCATACTTAGTGATCATCAAAATGATTATCCTTAAAACTCACTTTTGCTAATAAGACAAAAGACTTTTTAATAAACTTTCTTTTTTAGAAAATGTTTTATTAAAACGGAAAATGAAAATTTGAAAATGGCATATTCCAAATGCTGTTAGAATATCCTTTGAAGGGTTTAAATACCTCAGATATTCCCACCCCACTAAAAGACAAAAAAGGGAGCGGAGTCTAGTGGCGGTACCTTAAGTACCTAGGCGGTACCTTATCGATATGGTACCGCGGGGTAAGCTAAGGTACCGCGCACAGTATCCGTTATAGATCCGTTGTAACTTTGTCTCCTTTAAATAGTGGGTCAAATCTCATTTTCCAGCAAGCCTCTTGGACGTTTTTCTCACCCTTCTTTCTATTTTCTATAGCATAATCATTAGTAAATGATCACTTAATTTGTTAAGGATGTTTACATATGATTATCCTCTTGATCCCCTCCTTTACCATGTCCAATGAGAAGATCACTCACTCACTAGTGTAGTGATAAAGATGAATCTATGAGCTAGTCATATTCATCATTATACCTTTTTGTTTTAGGTCAATCCAATGTATTTATGAATACTTGGACTAGTTGTGTTCATCCAAGTTATTTGTGGATACTTGGATTTGTTGTGTACATCCATTGCATATGTGTTTGCTTGGATTTGTGTTGTGTAAATCCAAGCTACATGTGTGTACTTGGATAAGTCTAGTTGAGTTGTAATAGATTTGATTAGGAGTTCTCACTAAACTATAAAGTGATGTGGTTGTGTCTTGTGAGTTCTCACTAAACTTTAAAGTGATTAGTAGTTGTGTTGTGTGAAGTTCTCACTTAGCTTCAAAGTGAAGAGTCGTGAAGATTGGTTCTAGCTTTCGATTAGAACTCGACATCTAGCCTTGTGTCGTAAAATGGTGAAGTAGGCAACGTCGTGAAGATTGGTTCTACCTTTCGATTAGAACCCGACATCTAGCCTTGTGTCGTTAAATTGTGAAGTAGGCAACGTCGTGTAGATTGGTCCTAGCTAAAGATTAGGTCTCGAAATTTAGCTTAGTGTCGGAAAATAATGTAAGCAACGATGTAAGGTTTTCTCCGCCGAGAAGGGAGCTTGTGGATATAGTGGAAATCTCGAGTAGGAGTACTCGAGGAGTGGAGTAGAAACGAGGATAGAGCCTCGTTGTCGAACCACTATAAATCTTGGTGTCTTCCTACTAGGTTGTCTCCTTCCTTGCTCTTTACTTATTTCATTATTATTATACTTGCTTATTATTATTGCTAGTGCATTTCAATTGAACCTAATCATTATGCAACTTAGCTTTAAGTAAAAGATAGTTTTGATACAAACCAAATTGTAAGTAATTTTAATTTGGTCACCAATCGAAGAGAAACTATTCAACCCTCCCTTCTAGTTTCTACACTTCTTGTGCTCAGTACGAACAAGTGATAGTGTTGCTAAGCTAATAATCACAAACTATATACAAGAATGAATAAAGAATGTAAAGAGATAAGGAAAGGAAAAATCAAACCGAACGCCAAGGATTTATAGTGGTTCGACCACGAAGCTCTATCTTCATCCCTACTCCACTCCTCGAGTACCCTACTCGAGAGTTCACTTACTCAAGAAGCTCCTTCAAGGTGGATAAATCTTACACGTCGCTTAACAAACTTTCGGCTGTAAGCTAAAAGTCGAGCCCTGATCTTAGCTAGGACCAATCTACACCAGTATACTTTAAGGGCTATGTATTAACCACAATACATACACAACTTCCAAATTATACACCAATTTGGATCTTCACAAATACATAAGAATGAAAGAATAGTTTGGATCTTGAATAGATCTTGAACTTGACACAACACTTCAAGAATGATAGTGTTCTTCTCTTTGCACTTTAGAGGATAAGAGGAGGAAAAAATCACTTCTTAAACGAGGCTAATCAAACAAATAATCAATGATTTGAAATATTAAAGAAGTATTTGGATATGAGAAAGTGTGTGCAAAAGAGGTGCTTTGAAAAGCTGCAAATGAGCCACTATTTATAAGAGAAAAAGGAGTAATGGCTATATCTGGTCACAGTTCATTAATGCTCCCATGGTTCTATATATATATGGAACCGCGAGTACCTATAAGGAACCGTGCGGTCTAGACTCCGCTCCTTTTTGTAATGTAGTGGGGAAAGCTTATATGGTGAGGCTTATACCTCTTCAAGAATATCCTAGGAATATCGAATAAGCTTTTTCATTTCCATAAAACATTCTCTTAAAATTAAAGTAATCTAAAAAATACTTTGTTACTTTTAAATAAAAGTGAGGTGTAAGAAAATTATTAATCCATGATCACTTAGTTATGTTAAGAACTTGTTTTTCTTAGGGCAAAGGGAATAATCACCGCGGTAAAATATATTACACCAAAAAACAATAAAATACAATGGAATATGGCTGAGGTACCTTATTAACCTCAAGCAAAGCTTGAAATTCTACCAAGTCGAAAGACATACCAATCGACTAACCCTAATCATCATAAAACCAAGCACTCCAATAGGGAAGTACCACCAACACGTGCATAAACAAAACATATGCCCACACATGTTATGAACTTGTTTATTCATACCTTAAGTGATTGTAGATGAAATAGAAGATTTACACTCGAGAATTTGATATTCGTTGGCTTTGCTAAATGCTTGTTTTTATATATTGTCTTAAATAAAACAAAGCAACACCGGTAAATGCAAGTAAAATTTTTAGACATCATTGCATTAACAATATCCCTTTTTTGATTATGACAACTTATAAACTCAATCATGTATAAAGACAATATTTTTGAAGACGAGTTTATTCCATTTTCCCCCTTTTTCAAAGCAAAAAGGATAGCCAATGTCTTTGAGTAAGAGAAGAAACGACATTGCTAAAGCTCCCCTTTGCTCGTAGCTATGGTGACGAGCTACATAGAAGGATTCGAGGAAATAAAGAATACCCAAATATAGCAATAGTCACAATAAAGAAGAAAGAAAAGAAAGACACAAGAACAACAAGATCCAAAACCCATAGATAATTCATATTAGAAACCTAAAGAAGTACAAGAAAACTAAATTCATACAAGGATGTATGAATAACAAGCCTTAAAACTTAAGCATAGTTCTATTCCTAGTTACACTAGATTCCTAGGATTTGCTTAAAGTATATGTCTTATTACTAAGCAAGATTCTTGCTTAAGTGGAAGACAAAGTTATAGCGGAAGTTGGAAGAGAAGGCTTGGTGGTGTTCTTGTAATCATAGTTAAGTGGGGGCTTAACTAGAAGTTGTTTGATGAAATTCAACTCATCATAGATGCGAGACATGGCAAGATGTTGATACTAAAAACAATGACAATATGTTCTATGATGATGACATTATCATGTGATGGAGGAAGAACAAAAAAAGGATGAAGAGGAAAAGAAGTGGTTCCATAATCAATTTTCTTAGTAGGAGAAGTGGCTGGACTTGGACTGTTCTTTGGTGAGTTTGGATAGAGAAGAATTAGAGAAAATGGTGGTGAATCAATGCTTTTATTTGGAGAGTAAGACATTTTTGCTTTGAGATGAGAAGAATGCAAAAATGTTGGGGGATTTTTAGATAAAGCTCAAGATATATTAGGAATGGTCAAATGATAGGAACTAATATTCTAGAAAATGTTGGAAGAATTAGGGAGGTTCAGAAAAACAGGGTTGAAAAGAGGTAGGTTGGATTTCGTGTCTAACTGCGGTTCAATAAAGCACCACAAATCTCTAAAGATAAAAAACCGATGGAGAAATTAATGATCCGTGGGCAGAAGGAAGGTTTAAGGATTTTGGAAATTTTTCTAATTCAGCAAATCCTAACTTTCTAGTCTAACCTATCATAAAGTTATGTTAAAGAGCAATAGAACTAGAACACAAAAAGATTCAAACACGACTTTGACCAAAAGATTTTTGTTTGAAGATAAAATATGTAGGAGGTGTGATTATCTAGACACAAAGTCATGACATATTTTGGATAATCCATTGATCCTCTATGATTTAGTGTTGCTCCCGCTATAATTGTGCGACCCATACATATTGCCTACATATGTTCGTTATCAATCGCAAGAACTTATCAAATATGGTTTAGATTGAATTAACGTTGAAAAAACATTTCTCGACCATTGAGAAAAGACTTAGGAGTTTTGAAATCAAGGGAACAAGTTTTCAAAAAGGATAAATCTACCCGGATTTGAAATTTTCAACAAGAAATAAAAGACTCAGGACAGAAGAAGAACAAAAAAGAACAAGTACCACATTTCAAAAAATATGCCACGGTTCTTTAAAGGGTTCAACGATTATTTAAAGATAAGGAACTGCAGACAGGCTTTGTTTTTGAAGAAAATCAGAGTGAAAAAAAACTTTTAAACCCAAGGAATTTTTGACTAAAAAAGAAAAGACTCAACGGAAAAAACTCAACCAAGCATACACAATCAAGGAATATGTTCTATTAATCCTAGACCTAAGTGTAGGACTCGTACACACGAATACTGATGAGACTACAATTTTACATAGTCTCATCGTCCAAATCGGGCTTAAAAGGTATAAAATATCATTAAAAAACCATGCGAAACCCTTTGTATTTGTTCATTGTGTGTTTGTAGGTTCGGATATCGTCAATTCACCAAACGAAAACGAGAATCAAGCAAAAATGAACACGGGAAACGAAGCCGCACAAAGAACCGAACCCGAATGATGATTTTCCAAGAAAGTCCTTGAAGTTTGAAGAATTGACAAGATTGGTCCCTTAACTTCGGAAGAATTGTCACTTTTAACCCTTGCAAAACTTAAAAATTGCATTTGGGTCCTTAAAGTATCAAGAATAGTCATTTATGGCCCTTGAAAATCCTTAAAGTTGCATAAATAGTCCTTGTATTAAGTTTCAAAAGATGGAAGGACCATTTATGCAATTTGGTTAAAGTGGTTTTGTATAAAAAATGCCCTAAAAAGCTGGTATATACTTTTGAAGGAGAGAAGCAAGTTCTTGGAAGCCAGGGGATCAAAACTGCCAACAATCCAAACCCTTACCAAATATAAACCCGACTGAGCCCCACCTTAAACCCAAAAGCCCAACCCATACCCATCATATCGAAAACTCTACCCGGCCCAAATCCCTTTGATGAGACTGCTTTTATACATAGTCTCATTGTCCAAAACGGGCTTAAAATGCATAAAATATCATGAAAAAGGCCAAATATATGCTTTTGTTTGTTACATGTGTATTTTAGGTACGGATATTGAGAAAATGACAAAAGATCACAAGAAACAAGCAAAAACGAACACGGGAAACGAAGCCGCACAATGAACCAAGCCCTAATGATGATTTTCCAAGAATAACCCTTGAAGAATTGAAGATTGTACAAGAAGGGTCCTCCAATATTTAAGAATTGACACTTTAAACCCTTGTTTATTCATAATTACAAGTTTGGTCCTTAAAGTTTGTCAAATTTACAAAAAGGGCCCTCTACTTTGAAGAATTGGCAAGAATGGTCCCTCATAAATGAAGACTTGTCAATTTTAGTCCTCCAAAAAGTCAATCATACAAGTCAAGACCATAATGTTTGAAGAAAATGCCAAAACAGCCCTTCAAGAATCATCAAATGAGAAGAAATATCCCTGAAAATACTTTGGAAAAGTATTTGGGGCAAAAGTGTGAAAATGGAAAGTTTGTTACAAAGGGAATTCGGATTGTTTGCTAAATAAACTGAAGTGACAAAAGAAAGAGAGAAGAAGGACTAAAGCTGGCAGGATACCAAACTTACCTAGACCACTCACATCTCACCACGTCTCCCACTCACTCAAATCAACCAATCACATACCACCAAGCCTCCACCTCACCATTCCACTCACAACTATATTAACTAAACCGGATTAGTTAATTATTTCGCGCTAAACACCAAGTTTAAAACATAAAACAGATCAAACCCATGTTCTTGGCATTCATAATCCAAATTGGGTATTCTTTAACCATTATGAATTAACCCTTAATCTTTTCCAGAAACATGATTAAGGTCAACATAAACACAACCCAACTCCTAAACTTGACACCTCACCAACCAACAGCCTCACACATGATTCCCATGCTACACTTTGGGAGAAACTGCCAAAACATGCCAGCCATCCAACGTTTCATAATGAAGCTTACAAACTAAGTTTGTTATGGGCCTTTGATCAAATTGCAATCCCCTTTACAGCCTCACAAACATCCAAAGTTCTTCACATGATTCCAAGTTTTCAAAATTCAGCAAGGGCATATTGGGGACTTCACCAGCTTAGGGTTTACGTTTTTAAGCTTTCTAGACATAGTTTGTAGCCTATATAAAGGCATTAGGGTATCAACATTGAGCCCTGCTCTTGGTTTTCTTATTGGTCAACATTCTGTAAATCCTCTTTCATTATTAATGAAATGTGTTTAAATTGTGTGACGAATTCCAAGTGCCAACCTTTTTAGTTACTTGTTATTGATATATGTTTGTGTTTCTGAAATCTTAAAACTTGTTTTCAAACCTTGTGCAAGAAATTACTCAAAGTTCAAAATCTTGATATTTTGCTAAGTCTTTGGTACATCTTTGGAATTTTTGGATTACAAGTGATCTAAACACCCTGATAAGGAGCTTATCAAGGTGTTGGGAGCTTGTGGTTTGGGGATAATCAAAGAGTGGGTACAAAGGTTGCATTAATCAAGCTTTTTCACCTTTCTGTTTTTCATATTTTGTGTTCTAACCTTGTTGAATCTTAGCAGCTTTGTTGTGGAAGCTTGTACCTTGTTTTGCTAGGCACATCAGCTCAAAAGTTCATAAGTGTGGATGTACATTCATGAGGTTTGAGTTCTTGAACCCAAAATCTGTCAAAATACTTGATTTTTGTGATTTTGTGTTCCGCTGTTGTTCTTGTTGATTTTGTGGCTTAATATTGCTTGATACTGCATAATATTGTTGATATTGTGTTTTATTGGGCTTGGGTAACAAAAAATCACACTTATACTTTGTTAAAATTGGATTTAAAAAGATAAAGGGTGTTTGGGTTAACCTGTTTAAGTGCACAAAGTGTTATTGAGTTATTGTTTGTTGGTTATTTGAGTTTGTATACGCTTAATACTTGGTTGTGTGCTAATATCTGCAAGTTTTTAGCTTTAAAACATCAAATCTAAGATTGTGCTAAAACTCACTTGATTTTGCTTATTTTGACCTAAGATTTTGGAAACACCTAGAGTGTATGCATGTTTAGGGCTAACAAGTGTTAAATCAAAGTTTGTGTAACCTGTTAAGAAGATTTGAGTGTTTGAAATTGGATTTGTGGTCAAGTATATCAGCTAAGTATCAAAACTGCATGTTCTTTGTTCATCAGTAACATTTTTGAGCTTGAATCTTGATCTAGACTTTGAATCAGTGCATGAAACCTGTTTATTTATGTTCATTTGAATTATTTATAGCTTGTGTATGCATTTGGTGAAGTTTGGCTGGCTTAATCTTGCTAAAAGTGCTTATTTGGTGAAAACTGTTAATTGTTCATAACTGGGCAAAGTCTGGTGATCTTTTGATTAAACTGTATTGATTGGCTGGTTGAAATTGTGATTTGATTGTTGTTATTGACTCCTTGTGATTAACTGATCACTTGGGTGCCTTTGCTTAACCTAAATCCACAAAAAAGTCACATAAGACAAAAAGTCAAAAAGGTCAAGCAGTGGAAACTTTTCCCACTACTAAACCCCCAAAACTAGCCCCTGCTAGTGTAAAAATCCAAACAGCTTATTCATAAGCCATTCTAGCTTACTGGAACTTGCAACAACTTTGTTTTTGTAATCAATCTTACTTATTTGACCCATTTAAGAGATCTGGAGCTTTGTGGACTTTGACTTTTAGGTTTGACTAGAAAACCAAACTGTTTGACTTTTACAAATTTGCTTATTGATTATTATAGCTTATTCAGTGGTGATTTTTGAAAGTTTTTTGATTATTAAGCTTAGTTTTGCTATTTGTAACTTATTGCAACTTGAATCAGCTCTTGAAATAGTCTAGAACTCAAAAACGACTATTTTGTCGTTTTGTGAAGAGAGCTTTGGCTTATTTCAGGCTTATTCCTTGAGCTTATTTCAAGTTTCTTTTTGCAAATAGCTTATTTAGGTCAAGAGAAGGACGTGGGTAAAGTTTTAGCTTATGGCATCAGCTTATAGCTTAATGGGCCAAAAAGCCCATTAAGAATAAGCTGTTTTGAAATAAGCTAACTTAAGCTCATTTTCAGCTTTTGGGCCTTTGAAAAATTGTGTTTAAAATCAGATTTTAAGCTTAACTGGAGCTTTTGGGCCAATTATGTGGACTTTTTCTTATTGGGCCCAATTCTAAGCCCATTAAGGGACTGTTTGGGTATTTGGCCCATTTGAAGGCCCGATAGGGGTATTTTTGTAATTTCAAGTTCATTTATGTTTTATTTAGGTTAAAATAAACTAGTTTGCAACTTTTTAGAATTTTTTATAAATTTTGGATTTTTATTAATATTTTATTATTATTTTATTGTTAAAAATTAAAATTTAGATTTTTACAAGTTTTTCATTTTTCCTAGTTCAAATACATTAAGTTAGGAATTTTACAATTTTTAGATTAATTTTATTGTCATTAGATTAATTTTTATAATTATTTTAAGTTTTAATAGTTTTTAATTGTTTTTAAATAGTTTTAATTAATTTTAAAATTTTCAAAAATATTTTTAAATTTAGTTAAGTTATTTTAGAGGTTTACAAGTTAAAAAATCTCATTTTGGGCTTTTTGTTAATTAAATTGATTTTTTGGGCTTTAATTAGCATTAAAAAATTATTATTTAATTAAATAAAAGGTTTGAGTGATTTTTGATTTTTTGTAAACTCTAATTACATTTGTAAGGATTTATTGCAATTTTCTAGGAATTTGTAGGGTTATTTTTAAATTTGGAGACTTTTTACGGTTTTACGTGTACGACTTCGTCTTAGTTTAATTCATAATCGTAACCGTCATTCTTTTCTAATCTATTTTCTACTTTTCTTTTCTCATCAGTATAATCACAAACACTTAATCATCTCTTAACACAACACACAAGCCTCCTTGAGAACGATCCCCACTTTTGGGTCATTAGTGCTTGGTTTTCCTAAACCGACACTTAATACTTGCCACTTTTACGCTCTTTTCTAAAAGAGCAATAAAACCTCTACATCATTTTTTGGCGCCGCTTCCGAGGAGGCGTGTTTTGTTTTGATTTGAACAATTGTTGTTTTTATACTAACCATAATATCTATTTGTATTAGTAGCACTCTACTAATACGTATTATCGGTTTTCGTTTTTTGTGTGAATATTACTATATTGTATACATAGAACAATAAATTCACAAGTACTCCAAAAGTGTGAAAACACAACCTTGATTGGGAGGTCATTACTCAGTCATTGTATTCGAATCTCAAACAAGAAAGAAAAGGCAAAATAGATAATTACTTTCGTGAAGCTTAATTTTGACAAACAAAAACTATAAGGTGGGTATAAGGCGGGTATTATAAAATATACCCTAAGGAAAAAGGCTCTTAAGTGCTTCGCGCCGCCTCGTTTCCCCGCTTGCTTGTGCGTGTTTAGATAAAAAGGGTTAATCGAGGGTTTGCCAACCAAAGTATTATCTAAGTATCATATATATTTTCTTGGTTTCATTTGATTAAATCCTCTTGAACGTTTTGATGTTCCACCAACGTTCTAAAGTCATCGAAGGCGTTCACTTCACGTGATCGTTTTCATTCCTTGAGGCTTCTTTAATCAAGAGATTTGATTAAGGAGGAGATTTGTAGATTTTTGTCTACCTAATACAATCACCAAAATCCAAAAAAAAGTAAAAACAATCAAAAACCACAAAAAATTGGAAAAATTAAAAACTCCAAAAAGAATCTTTTTTGCTCATCCCCACGTTGTATGTGACGTTTATGCTTACTCGTAATCAAGCAAGACATGCACGTAAACGATAAAACCAAAAGGAGACCACACCTAATCTTTCTAGTGAGGAGTCTCCTATTGACGAACCTATCGTAGAAGAAGAACCAACCATGGTGAATCGAACTATGATGGAGTTGCTTCAAGCACCCACCGAGGGTTATGGAGAGGCTATTGTGATTCCCGCCACCCTTGCGGAGAATTTTGAAGTGAAAACGAGTTTGTTGTCGATGATCCAAAACAACAAATTCCGTGGTGATGAGAAGGACAACCCGCACGACCATATCCGCCAATTCAATCGTCTTACCACCACTTGCAAATTTAAAGATGTTGCTAATGACTCGATTAAGATGATGTTTTTTCCGTATTCCTTAGCGGGGCCCGCTAAAATCTGGTTAGAGAAAGAGCCACCCAATTCTATATTGACGTGGAAGGATCTCGTTTCAAAGTTTGTGAACCAATTTTTCCCTCCCTCTAAGACTACGCATTTGAAAAACGATATTTCAAAATTTTCACAAGAATTTAATGAGAGTTTTTCAACGGCTTGGAATAGGTTTAAGGAAATGTTACATGAGTGTCCTCATCACGGTTTTTCCGACTTTCATCAAATTGACACGTTTTACAATGGTTTAAATGATCTTGAAAGAGATTATCTTAATGCCGCCGCGGGTGGTAATTTTTTGTGTAAAACGGTTGAGGAAGCGTTGTTGATAATTGAAAATAGATCTAAGGTGTATAGTCCTCGCAACACATCGAGTGTTCGTAAGGCTTCGTCTTCGGCTTCACCTTCATTGTCCAATACCATCGATGCTTTCCAAATTGAGGCGAACTTGGAAAACAAAATCTTTGATAAGCTTAAGACCATGTTTACTCACGACTCAATCCAACCGGTCGTGGATATGAGACAAAAAAAATAATCATTTTTATATTAACAAGGTACAAAACAATAGAAGAGAAAGAGCCGACCCAGTCGGTTGGTGACTTCCAAATCGTAGAGCCAACTTTGCCATGTCACTCTCTGAATCTGCTAACAATTTTGTCTGATCCAGTTGTTTTATACGGAGTACTAGTATTTAGTGAATAACAAAACCAGAGTAAATACCAAAAATAGAAAAAAGAATAAGAAAGAAAACTTAGTCTGGGATGTTGCTCTTATTGCTGATGGAGGAGATATACATAAAGATTGGAGGCAGTGTATACTATGTGGAAGGATGGATATATATGAAAAATAAGTTGGTCTGGACTATTATGATCACAAAACTTTTAAAGAAAGCCTATAAAACGGATAGTTGCTTTTATCATTAATATTAGTAGTACATTGTGTTGATTGTTGAGTTATAAAAATATAAATTTTACATATTAAACTAAAATAATTGGAAAAAAGAAAGTATTCATTTTTTTCATTTTCAGGTTTTTAGGCTTAATTATATATTTATTTAGTGTTTATAACAATTAGGTTGGGTTGTTGATAAATGATAAAAAGGTTGGAATAGATTGTATGTATAGGTTGTATAGGTGGCGGAGTGAGAAAATAATATTTAAAAGAAAGATTGGGTTGGAAGGGGTTGTTAATAAACGTAGTCTGAAGGACTTTTAATTGAATTCAAAGTTGGTGAACAAAGTGCTCCCGCTACGGCTAAAGCGGTTGAGGTTTCATGTATGTATTGTGGTGGAGGTCATGATTTCTCCGAGTGCATCACCAACGGTGGTAACACTTCGAGTGCCTACGCGGCCACGGGAACTTACAACCAAAACGGTCAAGTTACCAGCTCTAATCAAATGACTCCACCGGGTTTTGCTCCCAACCAAAATGCTAACAACAACTATCGAAACAATCAAGTTGGTTTCAAAAACAATTACAAAGGAAACAACTATGGGAATCAAGGGGCTAATAACAATCAAGTTTCAAACAAAAATCAAAACAATGATTTTCAAAACAACAACAAGGGTTTGCAAACTTTGAAAGATCTTCCAAATGAATTTGTTGAATACGCAAATGGAAACGATGCTAGGTTTGATAATATTAAAAGAGAGATCATTAGCCTAAGATCCGAGTTTAAGAATGACTTGAAAAAGGAGTTGAAAAATGAGTTAGCAAATGAGCTTAAGATCCATACAAACAAAATGGAGGGAAATGTAACTAGGTTACAACAAAACCAACAAAAAATGGAACAAGGGCAACATGAAATAAAACAAGAGATGATTAAGGCCGAGAAGAGGCAATCCATGTTTGAGGATAAAATTTCATCCTTGTTTGAGGCTAGAATGTGTAAACCGTCTTCGAGTAGTCTTCCTAGTAATACCATATCGAACCCTAAGGGAGAGATGAAAGTGATTACCACACGAAGTGGTAAGACACTTAAGGAACCGACTCCTCAACCAATTTCTCCTACGGAGGAAGCAATTGAGGAAGAACCCGAGGTGGTGGTCGAAAAGGAGCATGTCCCGATCCCACGAAGTACCGCTCATGCCGCACCTACGGTTGACCATTTACCACATTTGGAACCCGAGATTCCAAAGGCTATGCCTATTCCTCAACCCACACCACCTTTGCCCTATCCATCGAGACTAAGAAAGGAGAAATGTCAAGAGCGCGACAATTACCAATTTGAGCTTTTTATGAAAATGTTTCGTGACGTTCATTTTAATGTGAGTTTTGCCGATGCTTTGGTCACGATGCCTCGATTTGCCGCTAACTTTAAGAGTATGTTAAACAACAAGGAGAAATTGTAACAATTTCCTAGTTGTTCATCGGTTTATCTTAACCGCATACCTCAAAAAGTCGGCGATCCCAGTAAATTCTTGATTCCATGTGCAATCCAAGATATGGAAGAATGATATGCCTTGGCCGATCTTGGTGCTAGTATTAACTTGATGCCATTTTCAATCTTCAAGTCTCTCAATCTTCCTAATCTTACTCCTTTACTAATGTCTATCGAGTTGGCCGATCATTCCACGATTCCTGCATGTGGATTGGCCGAAGACGTTTTTGTGAAAGTGGGAAAGTTCTATTATCCGGTAGACTTTATCGTTGTCGATATTCCCACGGATCCTCAAGTTCCTCTTATTTTAGGTCGTTCATTTTTGGATACGTCTATGGCTTTAATTGATGTGCATGCTAGAAAGATCACCTTACGATTCAACGACGAGGAACTTGTTATAAACGCAACTCAAAATTCTCCAATTTCTCATGTTTATTCCGTTGCTACCATAAACCTCGTTGATATGACCGACGTTGTTTGTGAGGAATTTTCACAAGAAGTTCTACGTTTTGGTGATGATGAAAATAGTGGCAATCCCACTATGCTTGATCCCATTCTTGATAATTCGACACCAACCTTCACTCCATTTGAAGGTGGTGGTTTTATGTTGGAAGAATTTGATGTTCCAGGTACTTGTAACAAAGACCTCGACAATGATGAGGACTTCTCGATTATCAAGGATTTTCTTAGCAATTTCCCATTCCCTCCACCTGAGGACATTATGAGTATCGAGACCAAATCTTCAATTGAGGAACCACCAATCCTCGAGTTGAAAGATTTACCTCCTCACCTTGAATATGTATTTTTGGAGGAGGACGAAAAGTTGCTGGTTATTATTGCGAAAGATCTTTCGAATAATGAAAAAACCGCACTTGTCGATGTTCTAAAGGATCACAAAGGGGAAATTGCGTGGAAATTATCCGACATTAAGGGGATTGATCCCAAATTTTGTACCCACAAAATCTTAATGGAGGAGGACTACAAACCCGCAATCCAAATTCAAAGGAGGGTGAACCCCAAAATTCACGACGTCATCAAAAAGGAAGTCCTTAAACTCCTTGACGCGGGAATGATTTACCCTATTTCCGATAGCCCTTGGGTGAGTCCTATTCATTGTGTCCCTAAGAAGGGAGGAATGATCGTTGTGCCAAATGATGCCAACGAGTTAATTCCAACTAGACTCGTGACCGGTTGGAGGGTGTGTATCGACTATCGTAAGTTGAATGACGCCACTCGTAAAGACCATTTTCCCTTGCCCTTCATGGATCAAATGTTGGAGCGTCTTGCGGGAAACGATTTCTATTGCTTTTTAGATGGTTTTTCCGGTTACTTCCAAATCCCCATCGATCCTCGTGATCAAGAAAAAACTACGTTTACGTGTCCATATGGAACGTTTGCCTATCGTAGAATGCCATTCGGACTTTGCAATGCACCGGGAACCTTTCAAAGGTGCATGGTGGCTATTTTTCATGATATGATCGAGAAGACGATGGAAGTCTTTATGGATGATTTTTCCGTGTTTGGTTGTACGTTCACTTCGTGTTTGTCGAATCTTGAGAGAATGCTAAAACGTTGTGAGGAAACCAACCTTGTGCTCAATTTGGAAAAATGTCATTTTATGGTTAAAAGTGGAATCGTCTTAGGGCACAAGGTTTCAAAAGCGGGGATTAAGGTAGACAAAGCTAAGGTAGACGTCATCGCCAAATTACCTCATCCCAAAACCGTTAAGGGAGTTAGGAGTTTTTTAGGCCACGCGGGCTTTTATCGTCGATTCATCAAGGATTTTTCAAAGATTTCTCGACCTATTACACATCTCCTCGAAAAAGATGCACCTTTTGTCTTTAACGAAGATTGTGTGAGCCTTTGAAATCCTTAAGAGGAAACTTAGCGAAGCTCCCATTCTTGTTGCTCCCAATTGGAACCTCCCCTTTGAGCTCATGTGTGATGCTAGTGACTATGCTATTGGGGCCGTTCTGGGGCAACACCATGAAAAACACTCTTACCTATTCACTATGCTAGCAAGACGATGACCGAGGCTCAACTAAAATACACTACAATGGAAAAGGAATTCCTTGCCGTGGTGTATGCATTTGAAAAATTTCGACCTTACCTCGTCTTGACTCGATGCATAGTGTATACGGATCATTCGGCTATCAAGTATCTTATGGCTAAACAAGATGCAAAGCCAAGATTACTTCGTTGGATTCTCCTCCTACAAGAATTTGATGTCGAAATCCTTGACAAAAAAGGAGCCAAGAATCTAGCGGCCGATCATCTTTCTCGTTTGGAAGATCCTCACCAAAGTGTTTACGAGCCAAAGGAAATTACCGAAACATTTCCTCTCGTGACACTTGGTGTAGTGAATTCTAAGCTTGATTCATCCACCCCATGGTTTGCGGACATCATAAATTACCATGCGGGGAACTTCATCATTAAGGGTATGACGACTCAACAAAAACGAAAATTCTTTCGTGACATCAAGTTCTACTTTTGGAACGACCCTTACTTGTTTCGGACTTGTGCGGATCAAATTATTCGACGTTGTGTCTTTGGCACCGAAGCTTCTAACATCCTTAGAGCTTGTCACGAGGGACCCACGGTTGGTCACCACGGTGCTAATCTCACGGCTAAGAAGGTCTTTGATGCCGGTTTCTTTTGGCCTACTATTTACCGAGATGCACATGCACTTGTGAAGTCGTGTGACTCATGCCAACGACAAGGAAAAGCCTCACAAAACGATGAAATGCCACAAAATATCATCCAAGTGTGTGAGATCTTTGATGTTTGGGGCATTGACTTTATGGGGCCGTTCCCATCATCTCGTGGTAATAAGTACATCCTTGTCGCCGTTGACTACCTATCTAAGTGGGTGGAAGCTAAGGATTTGCCCACGAATGATGCTCGTATGGTAGTCAAGTTTTTAAAAAGCTTATTTTCTCGGTTTGGAACCCCTCGTGCGATCATAAGCGATCGTGGAACCCATTTTTGTAACGACCAATTCGAAAGGGTCTTAAGGAAATATTCGGCTACACATCGTCTTTCTACGGCTTATCACCCACAAACGAGTGGGCAAGTCGAGGTTTCAAACCGAGCGTTGAAGAGGATCTTGGAGAGATCGATTGGGGAAAACCGACAATCTTGGTCGGATAAGTTGGACGATGCTTTATGGGCCTTTCGGACCGCTCATAAGACGCCCATCGGGTGCACTCCTTATAAGCTTGTGTATGGGAAGAATTATCACTTGCCAATTGAACTCGAACACAAAGCTTATTGGGCCCTTAAGCATTATAATGATGATATTGAGACCGCGGGAAAACACCAGAAAATGCAAGTAAATGAATTGAGAGACATTGCTTATGAAAATTCATTAATTTACAAAGAAAAAACTAAAAAGTTTCAAGACTCAAAAATTAAAACCGGGTTTTTAACATTGATCAAGTGTTTCTTTTTAACTCACGTTTGAAAATATTTTCCGGCAAGTTGAAATCCCGTTGGTCCGGTCCATTCACCGTGACTCAAGTTTTTCCTTATGGGACCATCGAGCTAGCTCAATATGATGGCCCCAATTTCAAGGTGAATGGACATACGTTGAAGCACTACTTTGGCGGAGAAGTTACATCCTTAAACTACCTCGACCAAATCACCTTCCCCATTGATAATTAGTATTGAGGGGATCGAGTCGAGCTCATGACTCGGTAATCAAAAACGAGGTGCCTCGTGGGGGAGTCCCATGCTTATCCTATGTACATATTATTGATTTCTAATGTAGTAACGTGAGGGGATTTGTGCCCTTCCATCCTTTGTTCCGTGGTTGTTTGAGATATGTGGTTTTAGATGATCATGATCTTCACGATTGGAGCCTCTCGTGTTCGTTTTATGGGAGCACTCGATCATTTGCTTTGAAGAATTTCTCAATATCCATGATATATGCTTTTATGTTCTAACCTTAGGTTTATAGCACAATTCATAAACGACTTTAAATTTAAGTTACACCCTTTCCATGCTAGATTATGCATTCGACTTCGTCTCTAGTATGGGGGTTTCCAACCCTTAGACTCGAAACATTGAGGGCAATGTTTAACTTTAGTATGGGGAGGGGGGGGGGGGGGGGTGAATAGATACTTGCCATGCCAAACCTTCACGCTTTCTAAAGTTTATCTTTTCGTTTATTGTTTTGTTGCAAAATAAGGCTAAAAATGGCCAATTTTTAAATTTTTTCTTATGTTTTATAAGTGTTTGAAGACAAGAATGTAGGTTTTCCGATGGCGAGAATAAGAGTAATTTTTGACTCAATCGTGCGTGTTGAGCACTTAGCTTCGATTCCTTAACTTTATATTAGGCTAAGTCTCTTAAATGAGGACGAGAAATGATAGAGTTAATTATAAGTTACTATGCTTAACGTAGAGTATTCTTATTCTTTCAAAAACTCATGTGTTCTCGTTGTTTGCTTATTCTCCATTCGCTTGTAAATATATTTTGCTTAGTAAGTATTGACTTAGCAGTTTAGTCTTGATTGTTGGTTTCTAGTCTTTTCTAGTAGCTTCCATGTAATTAAATTGAGAAGATATTAAGGTAACGCCAGCGTCACGATTTTGAAGTATTGGCAACCCGAATAATCGAAAGCTTCACCTAATAATAAGATTTCAAGTGCTCACCTAAATCAATCAAACAGTTTGAAGCTCACAAGGCCGAAAAATCTATGCGAAATTGAAAGTGAATCAAGCCTTAATCTTTGAAGCTTTAAAGATCCAAAATTCGCTTTTAGCGTGAGGATATACGTCTTTGGCCATAATAAACACCTCATGGCGAGGTTAAATAAAAGGCAAGTTGATACAAAGATTTTACTAGGTTCAAAGTTCGTTTCTCGGTATCTCTTCGAATTGATCACGGCTCAAAGTGGAATTATCGTTCTTGGTTACTAAAATCGGGTTTGGTTTTCTATTCTACTAAAAAGGATTAAATGCGTGCAGTAGAGAAAATAAGCCAGAAACAACTAATAAAAAATAAAGCTTGAATTAAACTTGCACACTTAAACAGTAAAACAGTAAAACAGTGAAATGACTTAACTTGGAAAAATTGCTCACTCGGAATAATTAAAGTTCATTCGGAATAAACTGCTCATCCGAAATAACCAAAACTCATGCGGAATAATCAAACAAAACACTCATTCGGAATAATCCTTTCATGCGGAATATCCCTTCATTCGGAATAAATGGCTCATTCGGAAAGACTGGTTCATTCGGAATAACTTGGCCAAAAACCTTCATGCGGAATAATAACCTTCATCCGGAATAATTGTCCTCATCCGGAATAGTTGCTCGTTCGGAATAAAAAGGGAAATCAGCTGGTTCGGAATAATTGTTGATCCGGAATAAAAACTTGACTCGGAATAACTAAACAAGGACCTTCATTCGGAATAAATTGTTTATCCAGAATGTTTGCTCATCCAGAATAAATGCTTGATCCGGAATAATATGTTGATTCAGAATAATCACAACAAATAGCTTATTCGGAATATTTTGCACTCATTCGGAATATTAAAACAAAAGCTTCGTTCGGAATGTTTGTTGCTCATTCGGAATAATCAAGAAAAGGATTCGTTCGGAATAAATTCAACTCATCCGGAATAATTTAACTAACACCTTCATCCGGAATAAATTGGTTTCATTCGGAATCTGGGAAAGTCTTAAAGACGAAGAACAGGGAAATATCAACAATACGATTTTAAGCCAAAATCAACCAAGTTTTTAACCAAAGATTAAACCAAGATAACTATTAATCATCTACTAATCATAAACATCAAACCAAAACAATAAAAACACAAAACCCACTTACTTTTGAAGATCAAACTCAACAAAATAAAAACTTAAGACTTTGAATCAATAAGAAAAAGAAGAATAAGAATAAAAGGAAACTTGTATTAAGGATTAAGGTTCAACAAACAAAATGAAAGATTAAAACTTACAAGGATTCAGATTGGATTTAATGAAAAATCACCAAACACCTTAAGGGTGTTGGTGGTTTCCTACGAAACAAAAAAGAAGAACAAAGAAAAATAAAAGCTGGATCCCAAGTTGTGAAGGGGAGGCTATTTATAGTCCTTGGCTTGGTTGGTGAGTGGGCTTTCTTCCTTTCTTTTTGTCTTCTCGTCTTTTTAGTAAAGTTGACGTTTTCGACTCAGATTCGGGATTTGTTGATGAATAAATTCAACTCGTCTTTTAATTTCTTCGTTTAATAGACTTGAGTTCTTCGACATATATAAATCTTCCATATTTGGTCCTTTTCTTCGATAAGTATTCAAATAGGCCCATTGACTTCAAATCTTTTGCATCTCTTGGACAATAGACTTCGTCTTGTGTCTTTTTCTTCGATAAAACCCATGCAATCCCATGTTTTCTTCAATATTTGAAAACACAACAAACACACAAACCACGCATAATTCCAAACAAATGATATTAAATATGCGTTTTGGTCTCGTTTTAGCAAGAAATAAGTGGTAAAAGGATGGGTGTTTTCACACCTATCAAATCCCCTACACTTAACCATTGCCATGCCCTCATGCAATGCTTAGTGACAAAGCAAATTTACACTTTCCTTATAATCAATCAACCTTGGCCTTATTAATATACTACTAAACCAAAAACTTAAACTACTATGAAGAAATAAAGCTTTAAAGGAAACAAAAGGGATAGAAAACCATTTTCACTTGAAAATAGCTACATGGAAATAACTTGCAAAGAGATCTAAGACTTACATTAGGGCTTTGGTTGCTGTGAAGATTTATCACCCTCAAGTTTCACGTTCCCCAAACTAAGCTTAAAAACGAGATCATTGTTATTATAAGTTAGCAAAACAAACACTTACACACATGGCTTAATTATATGCTTAAACTCCCTTATTCCTAGGTGTATCTCTTATATTTTATTTTTGTCTTAGAATGATCATAAAGATGCATTTTTGGACTTATTTCGATAGTTTATTTAGGCTGAAAGCAAAGTAGGACGATTTGATTAATATTTAGCTAAAGGACAAAATCTCTTAAAATTGCTTCTCGAGACCTCAAAAAGTTCATATCTTGGCATAACTCGCTTCACGATTTGAGACCTTTCTCGGGCCGATATTTGGCATGTACTTCATACTTCATATCTTGAGAGACGTTCTTGAGATAATGGTCTTCTCTTCGTTAATAGAGTTTCTTTACTTAGAGACTTTTGAGGGATACTCCAACTTTGTTGACCACGAATTCATCATTATTTCTTCAATCGTTAATTGGGATTTTGAGATACAACGATCCGCCTCCTTTTCGGACATGGATCTATTTATCCTCATACCTTGTTAGGGTCTTTTCGGATAGACTTCTCCATGATCTTTATGGGAGTTGATTACTTTTCGTCGTGAGTGTTGATCCTTCATATTGATTTTGGGAATAATGCTTTTCACATCACCTTGGATCTTTAGCAATAAAATGGAATCCTCATGCCTTGTTAGGGCCTTTTCGGACTCGCCAATCTTTGCGCCCCGCTTCATTAGTTATGCCTTGGCTATGAACTCTTATCATTACCGAGCAACTTTTAAACGATCTTGGGCTAGAAGCTAAGTTATTCAATAAAATCGTACGACCTTACTTATTGCATTTATTCATTTAAGGCGATGGGAGGAAAAGCTTATAATCATACCAAGTGTGCTTGTGCAAGAATACCAACTTATAATTGACTCTATCATTTCTCGTTCTCCATGTTGGAGCATAGTTTGGCTAGGCCGGTTCGACGACTCTCCTGGGCCGTTCTTCGTCTTCCCGGGTCCTGAGTAATGCTGCAAACAAAGGTAAACCGGTTAGACGTGGACCCGAGGCCGGAGCCCCGGGGTCCACCTCCGACGGTCAAGTTAGTATTGATCGATATATTGTATCAGAGGCGTGGTTAAGAGAGAGAACCTGTTGTAGAATGAGACCCCTACCCGTGTTTATATAGGCTTAGGGTTTCTTTTAGGATAAGTAAGGTGTGTGTGGGCCGCGGGCCTGTCGGGATGGGCCCTTAACCGACTGTACGTCTACATGTCCCCCAGTCTAGTATGATATGGTTCATGATCATGTTATGCTAGACTCATTCGTGTATCATGCTCACTAACAACCGCGTGCGGCTTGCTGCTAGGACATCCTCGTGGGTCGTCCGTAACATATGGATTCACTCGTAAATGGGCTACCTTTTAGCAAAAAGATGATGGGTTGGGATTACGAATAGTGAGCATAGCCACTATACGCCATCATGTCCCCCCAGTCTAGTATGCGAGGTTGTCACCGAGTTTACTAGACTTTACACCATATCCACTACCTGTAAACATATCTACGTCGAAAGAAATGGGAAAACATGTATACGTAAGACGGGTGGTTGCGCTCGAATGCTTGGTTTCCCGTTATTAGACGGAAAAGACCCCGTAAGAAGAAAACATGTTCTATAGCCGGGGTAACACTGGCATTTGGCAAGGTTTAATTCTTGTTCATCTCTAACGTGAGGATGATAAGAAGGTTTTGTGAAGGTGGAAGTGGAACCCGTATGTTGCATTGTGAAATTTTGAAGGCGTACTTCTTGTACCCACTGATGATGCAACATAACGCGAATATTGCATTCGTCTTAAGGCCAACAGAATTCAACTTCTGTGGCAAATGATGCGGATATTACATCCGTCTTATGGCCACGACATTTGATAAGCACTTCCAAAATTTGTCACAGTTATTCCTGGATTAAACATAGTTGATCAGGCTCCATCAAATTAAGTATAAACGATGTAAATTTTGGAAATTCACTCTGAGCCGGGCCAAGTAATTCGTCACGGAAGACGTACTTCCGCAACAAAGAAATGTGCCAACGGAAGACGTACTTCCGCGGTGAAGATAATGAGCTCGTGGAAGGATTCTTCCACGGCGAAAGCAATGTGCCAGTGGAAGAAGTACTTCCATGGCGAAGGATAATGAGCCCGTGGAAGAGATACTTCCACGGCGAAGATAATAAGCACGTGGAAGAAATACTTCCACGACGAAGATAACAAGCACGTGGAAGAGATACTTCCACGGCGAAGATAACAAGCACGTGGAAGAGATACTTCCACGTCGAAGATAATAAGCACGTGGAAGAGATACTTCCATGGCGAGAATAATGAGCAAGTGGATGAGATAATTCCACGGCGAGATAATGAGCACGTAGAAGATACTTCCACGGCGAAGATAATAAGCGCGCGGAAGAGATACTTCCACGACGAGAATAATGAGCATGTGGAAGAGATACTTCCCCGTCGAAGATAATAAGCACGTGGAAGAGATACTTCCACGGCGAGAATAATGAGCACGTGGAAGAGATACTTCCACGGCGAGATAATGAGCACGTGGAAGAGATACTTCCACGCCGAGATAATGAGCACGTAGAAGAGATACTTCCACGGCGAAGATAATAAGCACGTGGAAGAGATACTTCCACGGCGAAAATAATAAGCACGTGGAAGAGATACTTCCATGGCGAGAATAATGAGCACGTGGAAGAGATACTTCCACGGCGAAAATAATAAGCACGTGGAAGAGATACTTCCACGGCGAGAATAATGAGCACGTGGAAGAGATAATTCCACGGCGAAAATAATAAGCACGTGGAAGAGATACTTCCACGGCGAGAATAATGAGCACGTGGAAGAGATACTTCCACGGCGAAAATAATAAGCACGTGGAAGAGATACTTCCACGGCAAAAATAATAAGCACGTGGAAGAGATACTTCCACAGCGAGAATAATGAGCACGTGGAAGAGATACTTCCCCGTCGAAGATAATAAGCACGTGGAAGAGATACTTCCACGGCGAGAATAATGAGCACGTGGAAGAGATACTTCCACGGCGAGATAATGAGCACGTGGAAGAGATACTTCCACGGCGAGATAATGAGCACGTAGAAGAGATACTTCCACAGCGAAGATAATAAGCACGTGGAAGAGATACTTCCACGGCGAAAATAATAAGCACGTAGAAGAGATACTTCCACGGCGAAAATAATAAGAACGTGGAAGAGATACTTCCACGGAGAGAATAATGAGCACGTGGAAGAGATACTTCCACGGCGAAGATAATAAGCACGTGGAAGAGATACTTCCACGGCGAGAATAATGAGCACGTGGAAGAGATACTTCCACGGCGAGATAATGAGCACGTGGAAGAGATACTTCCACGACGAGATAATGAGCACGTAGAAGAGATACTTCCACGGCGAAGATAATAAGCACGTGGAAGAGATACTTCCACGGCGAAAATAATAAGCACGTGGAAGAGATACTTCCACGACGAGAATAATGAGCACGTGGAAGAGATACTTCCACGGCGAAAATAATAAGCACGTGGAAGAGATACTTCCACGGCGAAAATTATAAGCACGTGGAAGAGATACTTCCACGGCGAGAATAATGAGCACGTGGAAGAGATACTTCCACGGCGAAGATAATAAGCACGTGGAAGAGATACTTCCACGGCGAAAATAATGAGCACGTGGAAGAGATACTTCCACGGCGAGATAATGAGCACGTGGAAGAGATACTTCCACGGAGAAAATAATGAGTGCGTGGAAGAGTATTTCCACGACGAATAATAATGAGCACGTGGAAGAATACTTCCACGGCGAAAGATAACGAACACGTGGAAAGATACTTCCACGGCGCATGAATAAGCCAATGGAAGAGATACTTCCGTGGCAAAGGCATAAGCCAATGTAAGAAATACTTCCATGGCGTAGAAACAAGCGCGCGGAAGGAGTACTTCTGCGGCGAAGGAATAAGCCAATGGAGGAGATACTCCCATGGCAAAGGAAGAAGCGCGCGGAAGGAGTACTTCCGCGGCGAAAGAATAAGCCAATGGAAGTGATACTTCCATGGCAAAGGAATAACCCGACCGAAGGCGGACTTCTGTGGCAAAGAAATATATCCAAAGATATTTGCGTGTCATGCACGGAAATAGGGGTATTAGTATACCATGGTAGCCCCCCAAGTTTAATGGTGCTACACTCGATTAGTAATATTAAACTTAATCAAGTATTCAAAAATTTACGATCACGTAAACCAGCGCGAATGGACGTACCATAGCCGCGTCGAAAGATAGAAATTGTGTTCGAACGTGCGAACCAACACGAATTGGTCTTGCCATAACCGCGAATTGTCACATAGTATAAGACGTATCTTTAACTAACTTATGGAATGAGCTATGCCATTACGTGCGGCGTACCGCTACTACTATAAGGACAGTCAAATGTATGACAAAATGTTGTTAGACGTGCACAGTGTGTCTTTTAACAAGTCCGGCTCGGGAGGCGCGGTATGTTCTTGAAACTTACTACAACGTCTTGTGAGCAAGGTGTCTAACAAGGATACATGATCCGTGGTCGTTGGGGTTGCATCCCTCTTACACGACAAGTTGAATTATTAGGTTCACTCAATCCTCTTATTCCACCTGGGAACGATGTGTACATGTACGCTCGTAGGCTGAAGATATCCGAGTGTACGGACTAGCACGGATGGACGTACCATGACCGCGAATGATAAATATATTATATTAAAAAATATGTAATATAACTTACCGATTTAAAAGATATATATAATATCTTTTATAAGAATATCAGAATATATCCTAAAGAATATCTTGTAGTAATTTAAATGATATTTGTAATATCCGTTATTAATATAAACAATATACCCGAACATGCGGATTAATTAATAAAGACGCGGCTCCTGGTCGTAGTAATAAAATATGACCGAACATACAAATGAGTGCGGCTGGATATACCATAGCCGCGGATAAAATAAAATAAGTTTTGATCAACGCGGATGGACGTACCATGACCGCGGAACCAGAGGTCGGGCCGCGACCCAATATTAGTAGGTCGAGCCATGACATATATGGAAAATATGTTAATCAATTAGATCAAAAGATATAGGTAATATATCCTTGCCAACTGAAAAGATATACGTGATATTTTTTATTAATATGAAAAATATTGACAATATATTTTTTGAATTTAAAAGATATGGGTAATAGTTTATCCATTTAAAAAATATAGGAATATATCTTTACCGAATTAAAAGATAAATAATATCTTATAATAATTTAAGTGATATGCGTTTCCAAACATTCGAATTAATACGAAAGACGCGGCTCATGACCGTAATGAAAAAAATAATATCTGATCGAACATATCGATGAGTACGCCTGAATATGCCATAGTAGCAAATAAAAAATAAAAGTAAATATATCCGAACGTACGAACTATCACGGAATAGCGTGTTCTACGACATGGAGCACTAAAAAATAACACATATCCAGGCGAATAGCCATATACACGGAAAGTCTTTTATTATATTTGACATTTTTATATTGTCATACGAATACATGTCCAGAAAATGTATACTGCTATATGATAAACAATCGTAATCATAGTACGATAATAACTTCTAAAAAATATCCTTAGAAAGTATTTTAAGAAGATATTTTAAAATTAATATTAGATCTAAACATTTATGGTCAGAGTTCTTGCTAATTTGGTATATTATGCACGTAGCATTATTCGGTCGCACTCGTAGGCGAGGTGCATTTGACCATTTTCTTTTACCCAATACCAGTAGAAGTAAAAAAAAACTCAAGCAATGGGAAAAAATTATCATATCATAGTTTGTCACCCACGGATGTATAGATTGTATTTTTAAGAATGCATAGTTATCCTAACTTAATTTTTTTGACTGATTTAGTAAATCGTGTGTCGGCAGTGGACCAAAGCGCCTACTACGCATAACATGATACATAATACAGTGATTCGAAAAAACAAAAGTACGAGGTTTAAGGATTACCGACTTTCGAAATTGACTTTTGCTTTTCGGTGATATGAGATCACGAAACATAATATGTTCATGGTCCCATGGATGGCGCCAACTTGTTGGAGCATAGTTTGGCTAGGCCGGTTCGACGACTCTCCTGGGCCGTTCTTCGTCTTCCCGGGTCCTGAGTAATGCTGCAAACAAAGGTAAATCAGTTAGACGTGGACCCGAGGCCGGAGCCCCGGGGTCCACCTCCGACGGTCAAGTTAGTATTGATCGATATATTGTATCAGAGGTGTGGTTAAGAGAGAGAACCTGTTGTAGAATGAGACCCCTACCCGTGTTTATATAAGCTTAGGGTTTCTTTTAGGATAAGGTATGTGTGGGCCGCAGGCCTGTCGGGCTGGACCCTTAACCGACTGTACGTCTACACTCCATAATTTAAAATCTCAAGTAATGAGGCTCGTGGATGCTTAGCCTAATAAACCAATTAAGGTCTACATGGTTAAGGATACTTGCTAGAATAAACTTGGATAAGTCTATTCGGGTTGAGTCAAAATAATCGCAACGGGCCTAATATGTCAAAGACTTCGAAACTAGCTACACCACTTTATTAATATTTTTGACTTTATTGTGGGATATATACACATGAAAGCAACGATAAAAATTTAAAAATTACGACTATATGGCCAAAGTTAATTAAAAATTTGAAAAATGCTGAAAAATATGATTTTCTGGTTAAATGGAGGCATTTTAATGGAAAAGTCCACTTAAAATTCGATAGAAGTCTCCCCTACACTTAATATAAACATTGTCCTCAATGTTTAAGCATGTGGGAGAAGTCTCCCCTACACTTATGACATTGTGCACATTGGTTAAATCAAGCTAAGGAAGAGACGACTAAAGTGATCAATTTCAAATGTGAGTATGAAGAAAATTGAATCACGATAGTTGAGAGATAGAACCGGATTGCGGATAACACGGGAGCACGGTTCTTCAAAGGTTCCAAAAGTGCATTCATCCCTGTAATCACATCACAACACAAACACAAACAACCTATATAGGTACCCCTAGACTTAGGAGGTAAAACAGATAGGGATAGATATTCGGGTTGCCTCCCGAGGAGCGCTTGTTTTTTATAACCGAGTCACGAGCCTGACTCGGTCCTGAACTAATTCAAAGGAAAAGTGGAGAGGGATGGAATTATCTCATGAGAGATGTCCTCTCCAAAGTACAACTTCACTCGTTGGCCATTCACCTTAAAATTGGGTCCACTAGGTTGAGCGAGCTCGAGAGTACCATATGGAAAAATTTGGGGAATGGTGAATGGGCCGGACCAACGAGATTTGAGTTTGCCCGAAAAGATTTTCAACCGAGAGTTGAAGAGTAAAACTTTGTCTCCAACTTGGAACTCTCAGTTTTTAATCTTAGAGTCATGAATGAGCTTAGTCTTTTCCTTATAGATCAAAGAATTTTCATAAGCTTCATTCCTGAGTTCATTAAGCTCATTGAGTTGGATTTTGCGTAGGTCACCGGCTTTGTTGATGTCGAAGTTAGCCCACTTAAGGCCCAGTAAGCCTTGTGTTGCAGCTCGATAGGGAGGTGGCATGCTTTCCCATACACAAGACGATATGGTGTACAACCAATCGGAGTCTTGTATGCAGTACGAAAAGCCCACAGAGCATCATCAAGTTTATCGGCCCATGAGGCACGATGCTCTCCGACGGTTCGTTCAAGATTCGCTTTAACCCTCGGTTAGAGATTTCAGCCTGCCCATTAGTTTGTGGGTGGTATGCGGTGGAAAGACGATGATTGACACCATACTTAGCCATGACTCTTGCGAATTGATCATTGCAAAAATGAGTCCCGCGATCACTAATAATGGCACGAGGCACACCGAATCTAGCGAATAGCTGCTTCAAAAAGTTACAAACCACCCTTGCATCGTTAGTGGGTAAAGCTTTGGCTTCAACCCATTTAGAAACGTAGTCAACGGCTACAAGGATGTATTTGTTTCCTTTAGATGAAGGGAATGGCCCCATAAAGTCGATACCCCATACATCAAAGATTTCACATTCTTGTATGAAATTTTGAGGCTCATCTTTATGTGTGATCTTGCCTTGTCTTTGGCAAGCATCACAATGTTTAACCATTTCGTGAGCGTCACGATAAATGGTGGGCCAATAAAATCCCGAGTCAAACACTTTCTTTGCAGTGAAGTTGGGACCAAAGTGACCACTGGTGGGTTCTTTGTGGCAAGCTTCGAGAATGTCTAAAGCTGCCGGTCCATCAACACATCGGCGAATAATCAAATCAGCGCATTGTTTGAAGAGATATAGGTCATCCCAAAAGTAAGTCTTAATATCTTTAAAGAACTTTTTCTTTTGTTGGGATGTTAACCCGTCAATGAGAATTCCACCCGCCAAGTAGTTTGTAATGTCTGCAAACCATGGGGTCTCATCAAAATTCGAGTTGATAGACATTAAGGTCTCAAGGGGAAAAGAGTCATTGATCTCTTTGTTCGGATGATCCCGTTGATAAGGATCCTCAAGTCTATTGAGATGATCCGCGGCTAGGTTTTCAGCTCCCTTCTTATCACAAATTTCGATTTTAAATTCTTGAAGTAGCAAAACCCAGCGAAGAAGTCTTGGTTTAGAATCTTGTTTAGTTAACAAGTACTTCAACGCGGAATGGTCCGTGTAAACGATGGTAGTGGAAAGGACAAGATAGGGGCGAAATTTTTCAAAAGCATAGACAACAGCTAAAAGCTCTTTTTCGGTAGTGGTATAATGCAATTGAGCCCCTGTCATTGTCTTGCTAGCATAATAGATTGGTTGGAAGTGTTTATTCCCTCTTTGGCCCAAAACCGATCCAATAGCAAAGTCGCTAGCATCGCACATCAACTCGAAAGGTAGCTCCCAATTAGGGGTAACCAAGACCGGTGCCTTAGTTAGCTTATCCTTAAGAAGGTTGAAGGCTTTAATACACTCTTTGGAAAAGATAAAAGGAGTATCTTTTTCCAAGAGGTGGGTCATCGGGCGAGCGATTTTAGAAAAATCTTGAATGAATCGACGATAGAAGCCCACATGACCGAGGAAACTTCTCACACCCTTCACAGTTGAAGGTGGAGGCAATTTTGCAATAACATCGACTTTAGCACTGTCCACTTCAAGACCGGCTTTGGAGATTTTGTGTCCTAGCACGATGCCTTCTTTTACCATGAAATGGCATTTTTCCCAATTTAGAACAAGGCGAGTGTCTTCACACCGCTTAAGCATGCGTTCCAAATTGGCAAGGCAAGAAGAGAAAGAATCACCATAAACCGATAAATCATCCATGAAGACTTCCATAGTTTCTTCAACCATGTCATGGAAGATAGCCATCATACACCTTTGAAATGTCCCAGGAGCATTGCATAAGCCGAAAGGCATTCTTTTATAAGCAAATGTTCCGTAAGGACAAGTGATTGTGATTTTCTCTTGGTCTTTGGGATCGATGGGAATTTGAAAATACCCGGAGAAACCGTCTAAAAAGCAGTAATAGTCATTACCCGCTAGACGTTCAAGCATTTGGTCCATGAAAGGAAGGGGAAAATGATCCTTTCTCGTAGCATCATTGAGTTTGCGATAGTCTATACAAACTCTCCACCCTGTAACGAGACGAGTAGGAATCAACTCGTTGTTTTCATTGGGCACAACGGTGATTCCGCCTTTCTTAGGCACACTGTAAAACCCGCATGCTTTTACCATGCATAGTACCCTTAGGATCGTACGTACTAGTTAAAACTTTCCTAATATAGCATGATTACGATTACGTGTTAGGAGTTTACGTATTACGTACGTGTTAGAACACGATAAGTATTTTATATGCACGATCACGTAATAATTATTTAACAATAATTAATCACGAACATGCGATCATGAAATCATGAACGTAATTAAAACACGAACTATTATTAATTACGTATATATATTTATTACGAGCGTAATTAAATATATTAGATCACGGTATTTACGTAACAAGAACATTTAAAACACGAACATAAATAATCACAAACGAGTAAATAAATAACGAGACACGGAAAAAGGTACGGGAACCCCATGTGGGGTCCCTACCCGCGGCCAAACAAGGGCAAATGGGCCAAGCCCATTTGTCAAATTTACTAAAGGGGGTTATGTTTATTTTTTATTACTCAAAAATAACTTACAGAAGATTTTAAGAAAAACCTAAAACCCTCTTTTCCTTGTTCTTTGTGCCGCCACCCATAAATCACCATACAAGGTGATTTGTTGATCTTTGATCTTGGAGAATTGGTGATTGATCGTGTTTGTTCTTCGTTCTCTTGATCCACGAATTCAGTAAAACCTTTTTAAACCTTTTCTTTTAATTTAATCTTTTTATTAATTATGAACATGTGATGTTTTTATAAAAACATAATAATTAATCATAGATCTAACATGTTTTGGAGTTAAATTAAATCAAAGGGTCATTTTAAGGGGTGTTTTGTTTTGGTCGCAGGCTGCAACCGACCCCGAGGGGGTTTCAGTTTGCCAAGCCGACCACCACCAAGACCACATGGTCTTGGTTGGTGCGTGTGGGTCCCACGGCATCAAGGGGAACACGGGGTACCCTGAGTTGGTTCGGGGTACGGTGTCGATTCATGTCCGGTTCATGTTTTCTAGCCTAGATCCGGTTCATGGTTTATGTTAGTTTTTTTTATGTTATGAACTTATGTTAAAATTAAATTAATAAAAGATGTGATTAATTTAATAACATGACTTAGGTTATTTAATTATTAATGAACATGAAATTATTTTAACCTAAGTATTTATATATTTAAGACTTATGATTAATTAATTATTTTAAAACCATGGATATAATTAATTAATTAACATGACTTAGGTTATATTATTAATATATTATAATACATATTTTAACCTAAGTATTTAACTTATTTAATTAAAAACATGTTATACTTTAATTAAATATTATAACCTATAGTTTAATTAAATTACATGAAATAATTATTAAACTATACATTATACCATATGACTTAGAAAATAATCATGAAAAACACTTAGGCTTATATACTTAGCTTACTTAACCAGAATATTTCTAATTATGGAAACTTTCTATTTTTAGAAACTTAATTAAATAAGGCAGCTAATCTATTTATGGAAACATTCTAATTTTAGAAACTTATCTATTTTAAGCAGTAAATCTATTTTTGGAAACTATCTATTTTTGGAAACTTTCTATTTTTGGAAACTTTCTATTTTTGGAAACTTTCTATTTTTGGAAACTTTCTATTTTTGAAAACTTTCTATTTTTGGAAACTTTCTATTTTAGGAAACCTGCTATTTTTGGAAAGTTACTTATTATTACACAGTAAGTATAATAACACATGAAATACCAGAAATAGTTAATCAGATTAAACAGAATATAAGATTTAATACAGTTTAAGGCTTAAAACAGTAAAACATAGTAAGAACACATAGAATAAGCTAAGACATGACATAAAACCAGCTATGTATTTAGTTAGCAGATACTTATTCATGTACGTATTTATGTAGCACTAGTGATTCGGAAGTAGGATTCTCGCAGTTCGTCTTTCTCGTTCACTGGACATAAGGTACGGATTCCCGTCCTTTCAGTATGGACATTCTTTCCTTATTAGGATTCCCCATATGCAGCCAACTGTTTTCCCGTAGTATATGTTACATGTTTGATTGCTTATGTTTAATTATGATTACCTATAGCCATATACATGCATGACCAGTTTCACCTAGTTATGGAGGTACCATAACCATAACATCACTGATGTTATGACTTCACCACGGCGGAGTGATTGCTCGTGGCGTCCCTTCAGCTTTTGGCCATTTATTTATATTTATCATGTGGGGCGTATGGGTGCATCCTAGTTACATGTTTTTATTCAGGATTACATGGTGAATGTGGTGTGTGCCTTGCATCCTTCACAAGGAGCTGATCCCTCCTACCCATAAACCAGTATATTAAATTAGAGGCAGCCCCTCTAATTTGCATGATGAGGTCACCCCTCCAATTATTCATGCACGGTGGATTTTCATGACCTATATTGGCTAATGGTAAAATATGACAAACAGTTTTTTATAAGATAAACATAAGACTTTCAAACTATAAACCAGTTTTATTAAGACTTAACCAGATTACTCGAGACTTAGTTTTCTTCCGCTGTTATTATGTTATATGCTATCCTATTCATGCTTTATTGTACATCCGTGCACTGAGCATATTTGCTCAGCCGTTTTCCTTTTCTATGTTCCCAAAACAGCAGGTACTCAGGGACGCTCGTAGACACTAAGAGTACGTGCATATGGACTGGAAGCTGTCTAGCCTTCTTTACATTATGCATTTCCTTTCTTATGATACTTATGCTTTGGACATTGTTTAGTCCTTTTCCCTTATTATACTATGTTGTGTGTGATGAGCTTTACTTTTGGACTACCGATGTTTGATTCCGGTATTTTCCTTTTTATGGTCAAGTAATGTTTAGACATTTTACCTTGTATGCTTTGATAACACGCCATAATTACTGCGATATTTCCATTTCCAAAATGGGGTGTTACAATTATGGTATCAGAGCCAAGGCTTCGACCTGTAGGCTCTAAAATATGACATGTGATTAGTGGGTAGTCACTACTGTCTTCCTAGAACTGACAGTTGTTTTCATGCATTCATCATTTTTAAGCATACATATACATGTCATTGTTGCAGGGTTTTTGACTAAGTAATGGTTGGTACAGGACTGGCCCTATTTAGTCGCATGTGTTTTATCGAAACTTTTAGATTTGGGACCGACCCATAGGCGTCCCCTCGCTATGTCTTTTTTTTGGGTGAACTGACCAGAGGCGTTCACTCTCGAGAATACAAAAATTTTCATAAAACTGCATCATGCATTCATACACAAAATTTTCTTGCATAAAATTGTTCTCGTGAAATTTTAGTATAAATTTTTTCATGTATATATTTATATTTTATGTTTTGAACTGTTTAATCATATGTTTTATTTTATACTGTCAGATGGTTCTCACACGCGAACAGGAGCAGCTCAATGCTGCAATTCAGGCTGCCATGCAAGCCTTACTTCCTCAACTGAGGAATGACATCCGGGCTGAAGTTCAAGCTGCCAACAATCAACAGGACAATCAGCCACCTCCTCCTCCTCCTCCAGTGACATTAGCAGTATGGCTGGAGAGATTCAACAAGCTCCGCCCTCGAGCTTTTGAGAAGACAGATAGCCCCAGCGATGCTGAAAGCTGGTTGGCTCACATCGAGAAGATTTTCAATGCTATGGGCTGTGACCCCACATACAAGACGAGGTTGGCATGCTATCGGTTCAAAGGCGATGTACTCAACTGGTGGTTAGCATTGATGCAATCTGAAGGTGGTGATGAGTGGGTTGCTGGTTTGACTTGGGCTCAGTTCAAGGATAGGGTGATGGAGCAGTTCTTTCCCAAGGCTGAGCAGGACAAGCTCAAGAGAGAGTACCATGGGATCCGACAGAGAGCTGGGGAGAATAGCAACGAGTTTATGCAGCGCTTTCTTCGCTTGGCTGGTTTCCTTGGTGCGGCAGTATGTACTCCAGAAGAGCAGGCACATCACTTCAGATGGGCTCTTCGCACATCGGTCGCAAACAATCTGGTGTGTGCTACGTTCAACACTGTAGCACAAGTGGCCGATGCATCACGAAAACTGGAGATGCTGCAGGAGAGGGATGAGTTCGGGGAAGCTGAAAGACCCGACAAGAGGTAAACATTCGTATTCAAGCGGTGACCAATCCGTATACTTTCCATATGTCAATTATTCATCTCTTTAAATGTATCTTCCAGGCAGAAAACTGGGGACCGGTCTCAGCCGGCTACTCAGCAGCAGCCTCATCAGCCCAAGGGAAACGGTTAGACTAATGACCGTTCTGCTACGGATAGGCGTGGCGTTAATGACAATTACCGTAACAACGCCGGACACTCCAACAACAGCAGGTCCTAATAGTTACGAAATTCCTTATGTTTTATGTTATAGCTCATATTCTGACACTTTATCAAACTTCTACCAGGAACCATGTAAACGGTAGGGACCAGAACCAGAGAGGTTCGCAGCCTAGCCGTCCAGCTATCACTGGTATTCAATCTTACGAATATCCGCTTCGTCCTTTGTACCCAACTATCATGTCTTATGTAAAATGTTTTTATCAGGTCCTCAGCCAGTCAGAGCACCTGCTGGAGGATACACTCATCCTCTTTGCTCTACTTGCCACCGTAGGCATCCAGGACCATGTCGCCGTAATACTGATGCGTGCTTCAAATGTGGTCTTCCTGGCCATATTATGAAGGATTGCCGTAAGGGCGAGATGAAGGGTACATCGGGACATGCTGATACCAAGCCGCCTCCTACTGCCGGGCGTGTCTACACGACATCTCGGGACCAGGCCAACAAGTCTACAGGTACCATCACTGGAATCTTGTATATGTATGGTCGCGCTGCATGTGTTCTTTTTGATACGGGTGCTACTCACTCGGTTATTTCTACTGCTTATGCTAAGAACATTAGGATGCCTCCCTTGCCACTAGAAAATAGGCTTACTATTTCCACGCCTTTGAGGGACTCTGTATTGATCACCCATGTATACAAGAGTCTTCCCTTAGAATTTGATGATAAGGTTCGACCTGTCGACGCACTTCCGCTGGACATGAATGACTTCGACATGATTTTGGGCATGGATTGGCTATCCAAGTATCATGCTACCATAGACTCCCATTCATGTCGAGTTATCTTCGGTGATGTCAATGCACCAGAGTACATTCATAATGGGTTCGTACCCGGACGGTCTGTACAAGTCATATCCACCCTGCAAGCGCGTGCACTACTGTCACATGGCTGTGAGGGTTATCTAGCTACGGTTCACAACATGGATGCTGAATCTCCATCGATTCAGGATCAACCTATAGTGTCGGAATTCCAAGATGTGTTTCCAGCAGAACTTCCGGTCATACCACCTGCACGAGAAGTGGAATTCAGTATCGAGCTGATTCCAGGAGCTGAACCAATCTCCAAGGCTCCTTATCGCATGGCTCCCATAGAGCTGAAGGAGCTGAAGGATCAACTACAAGAACTTCTTGAACGAGGTTTCATTCGACCGAGTGCATCTCCATGGGGCACACCGGTCTTGTTTGTTAAGAAGAAGGACGACAGTATGCGTCTTTGCATAGACTATCGCGAGCTCAACAAGATTACCATTCGGAATAGATATCCACTGCTACGCATTGACGATCTGTTTGACCAACTCCAAGGGGCCAAACACTTCTCCAAGATTGATCTTAGGTCAGGCTATCATCAGCTACGGGTCAAGGAGCAGGATATAGCGAAGACTGCCTTTCGTACCCGCTATGGACACTACGAGTTTGTAGTTATACCATTTGGCCTGACAAATGCTCCAACAGTGTTCATGGATTTGATGAACATAATCTTCCATGAATTTCTGGACAAGTTCGTCATTGTCTTCATCGATGACATTATGATTTTCTCAAAGTCCAAGGAGGAACACGAAGACCATCTTCGTACAGTACTACAGATTCTTCGCCAGAAGCAGCTGTATGCTAAATTCTCCAAGTGTGAGTTCTGGTTAGACAAGGTGGCATTCTTAGGTCACATTATATCAGCAGAAGGAATCACTATGGATCCAGCGAAGGTTGAGGCCATTACTAAGTGGCCAAGGCCGACATCAGCGACGGAAGTCCGCAGTTTCTTAGGCTTAGCTGGCTATTACCATAGGTTCGTGGAGAACTTTTCCCGCCTAGCACTACCATTGACCAAACTGATGCGGGAAGGGGAGAAATTCGTCTGGACTGAAGATCGAGAGAAGAGCTTTGAAGACCTGAAGCAGAAGCTAGTATCTGCACCTATTCTTACTCTACCATCTGGTACGGGTGGATTTCAAATCTACAGCGATGCATCGGGGAAGGGACTTGGCTGTGTTCTCATGCAACATGGGAAAGTGATCGCGTACGCTTCACGGCAGCTTAAGCCTTATGAAGAAAATTACCCCACGCACGATCTAGAACTTGCTGCAGTCGTGTTTGCATTGAAGATATGGAGACACTACTTATATGGAGAATCATGTGACATTTTCACGGACCACAAGAGCTTGAAGTATATCTTCACTCAGCGTGAATTGAACATGAGGCAGAGGAGATGGTTAGAGCTGTTGAAGGATTATGACATTAATCTACAGTATCATCCCGGAAAGGCAAATGTAGTAGCAGATGCTCTTAGCAGGAAGTCCGGAATGATCAACGGCATCAATGTCGAAGAGGAAATCATCAGAGACTTGGAGCGACTAGACATCGAGATCATGGTACGTGGACATCACGGTTACTGGGCTAATCTTAGAGTAGAACCCGAGTTACTATCTAAGATCAAGGAAGCTCAGAAGGATGACGGAGAAATCTGGGCGATAGTACAGAATTTGGAGAAGCAGACAGAATTCAGAGTAGATGCAGATGGTATCGTATGGCAGGGCACTAGACTTTGTGTTCCTGATAACCAAGAACTCCGAGAAGCTTTGTTAGCTGAAGCTCATAGCTCCCCATTCTCAATACATCCTGGTTCGACTAAGATGTACCATGACATCAAACAGTACTTTTGGTGGAGTGGTATGAAACAGGATGTGGCCACTTACGTCTCCAAATGTCTTACCTGTCAGCAGGTTAAGATCGAGCATCAGCGATCTGGCGGTCTCCTTCAATCGTTAGATATTCCAGAGTGGAAGTGGGACAAAATCACCATGGATTTTGTTACCGGTCAATAGCCTACCAAAAGGAATCACGATGCATTGGGTTATCGTTGATCGACTTACCAAATCAGCTCATTTCTTACCGATCCGCAAGGAAGATCCGGTCAGTAAACTCGCAGATACGTATAGACGAGAGATCATGAGACTCCACGGTGCACCATCCAGCATCATCTCAGACAGAGATCCTCGTTTCACTTCGCGCTTTTGGAAAAGTCTGTAGAAAGCTTGGGGTACACAACTTAAGCTTAGCACGGCTTTTCATCTACAAACGGACGGACAGTCGGAGCGAACCCTTCAGACATTGGAAGATATGTTGAGGTCATGTGCGTTGGAATGGACGGGTGATTGGGACGAATACATCTGTTTGGTGGAGTTTGCATACAACAACAGCTGGCACGCAAGCATCAAATGTGCTCCATTTGAGATGTTGTATGGCAGAAAGTGTCGCGCCCCAATCTGCTGGGATCAGGTTGGCGAGCGAACACTCGAAGGACCAGAAATCATAGAGATGACAAATGAGAAGATCGCAGTAGCTAAGCAGAAGATTCAGGAAGCACGGTCACGCCAGAAGAGTTACGCCGATAAGCATCGTAGGGATTTACACTTTAACGTAGGAGATCACGTCTTCCTTAAGGTTTCGCCGGCACGTGGTGTTAGACGCTTCGGGATTAAAGGGAAGCTCAGTCCTCGTTTCATCGGACCGTTTGATATCATTGAACGAGTCGGTGAAGTATCTTACCGATTGGCGTTACCTCCGCAGCTTTCGCATGTGCACAATGTGTTTCATATGTCCTTACTCAGAGGGTACCAGTATCATCCCCTTCACATGGTTCAGTATCCATTGGAACAGATACGTGAAGATCTCACTTTTATAGAAGAACCCGAACGAGTTCTTGACAGACAAGAACGAGTCATGAGAAAGAAGACGATTCCATTCGTCAAAATTCTATGGAGGGATCATACCGAGCGGGAAGCCACTTGGGAAACGGAGGAGTCTATCCGGGCTTCTTACCCTCATTTCATATTTTGAATTCGGGTATGTTCTTCTTTTCCAGTTTACTTTATCTATAATTCGGGGACGAATTATTCTTTTTAGGGGGGAAGAGTTATAAAACTCGCATGCTTTTACCATGCATAGTACCCTTAGGATCGTACGTACTAGTTAAAACTTTCCTAATATAGCATGATTACGATTACGTGTTAGGAGTTTACGTATTACGTACGTGTTAGAACACGATAAGTATTTTATATGCACGATCACGTAATAATTATTTAACAATAATTAATCACGAACATGCGATCATGAAATCATGAACGTAATTAAAACACGAACTATTATTAATTACGTATATATATTTATTACGAGCGCAATTAAATATATTAGATCACGGTATTTACGTAACGAGAACATTTAAAACACGAACATAGATAATCACAAACGAGTAACTAAATAACGAGACACGGAAAAAGGTACGGTAACCCCATGTGGGGTCCCTACCCGCGGCCAAACAAGGGCAAATGGGCCAAGCCCATTTGTCAAATTTACTAAAGGGGGTTATGTTTATTTTTTACTACTCAAAAATAACTTACAGAAGATTTTAAGAAAAACCTAAAACCCTCTTTTCCTTGTTCTTTGTGCCGCCACCCATAAATCACCATACAAGGTGATTTGTTGATCTGTGATCTTGAAGAATTGGTGATTGATCGTGTTTGTTCTTCGTTCTCTTGATCCACGAATTCGGTAAAACCTTTTTAAACCTTTTCTTTTAATTTAATCTTTTTATTAATTATGAACATGTGATGTTTTTATAAAAACATAATAATTAATCATAGATCTAACATGTTTTGGAGTTAAATTAAATCAAAGGGTCGTTTTAAGGGGTGTTTTGTTTTGGCCGCAGGCTGCAACCGACCGCGAGGGGGTTTCGGTTTGCCAAGCCGACCACCACCAAGACCACATGGTCTTGGTTGGTGCGTGTGGGTCCCACGGCAGCAAGGGGAACACGGGGTACCCCGAGTTGGTTCAGGGTACGGTGTCGATTCATGTCCGGTTCATGTTTTCTAGCCTAGATCCGGTTCATGGTTTATGTTAGTTTTTTTATGTTATGAACTTATGTTAAAATTAAATTAATAAAAGATGTGATTAATTTAATAACATGACTTAGGTTATTTAATTATTAATGAACATGAAATTATTTTAACCTAAGTATTTATATATTTAAGACTTATGATTAATTAATTATTTTAAAACCATGGATATAATTAATTAATTAACATGACTTAGGTTATATTATTAATATATAATAATACATATTTTAACCTAAGTATTTAACTTATTTAATTAAAAACATGTTATACTTTAATTAAATATTATAACCTATAGTTTAATTAAATTACATGAAATAATTATTAAACTATACATTATACCATATGACTTAGAAAATAATCATGAAAAACACTTAGGCTTATACACTTAGCTTGTTTAACCAGCTTATTTCTAATTATGGAAACTTTCTATTTTTAGAAACTTAATTAAATAAGGTAGCTAATCTATTTATGGAAACTTCCTATTTTTAGAAACTTATCTATTTTAAGCAGTAAATCTATTTTTGGAAACTTTCTATTTTTGGAAACTTTCTATTTTTGGAAACTTTCTATTTTTGGAAACTTTCTATTTTTGGAAACTTTCTATTTTAGGAAACCTGCTATTTTTAGAAAGTTACTTATTATTACAAAGTAAGTATAATAACACATGAAATACCAGAAATACTTAATCAGATTAAACAGAATATAAGATTTAATACAGTTTAAGGCTTAAAACAGTAAAACATAGTAAGAACACATAGAATAAGCTAAGACATGACATAAAACCAGCTATGTATTTAGTTAGCAGATACTTATTCATGTACGTATTTATGTAGCACTAGTGATTCGGAAGTAGGATTCTCGCAGTTCGTCTTTCTCGTTCACTGGACATAAGGTACGGATTCCCGTCCTTTCAGTATGGACATTCTTTCCTTATTAGGATTCCCCGTATGCAGCCAACTGTTTTCTCGTAGTATAAGTTATGTGTTTGATTGCTTATGTTTAATTATGATTACCTATAGCCATATACATGCATGACCAGTTTCACCTAGTTATGGAGATACCATAACCATAACATTAGAGGCACTGATGTTATGACTTCACCACGGCGGAGTGATTGCTCGTGGCGTCCCTTCAGCTTTTGGCCATTTATTTATATTTATCATGTGGGGCGTATGGGTGCATCCTAGTTACATGTTTTTATTCAGGATTACATGATGAATGTGGTGTGTGCCTTGCATCCTTCACAAGGAGCTGATCCCTCCTACCCATAAACCAGTATATTAAATTAGAGGCAACCCCTCTAATTTGCATGATGAGGTCACCCCTCCAATTATTCATGCACGGTGGATTTTCATGACCTATATTGGCTAATGGTAAAATATGACAAATAGTTTTTATAAGATAAACATAAGACTTTCAAACTATAAACCAGTTTTATTAAGACTTAACCAGGTTACTCGGGACTTAGTTTTCTTCTGCTGTTATTATGTTATATGCTATCCTATTCATGCTTTATTGTACATCCGTGCACTGAGCGTATTTGCTCAGCCGTTTTCCTTTTCTATGTTCCCAAAACGGCAGGTACTCAGGGACACTCGTAGACACTAAGAGTACGTGCATATGGACTGTAAGCTGTCTAGCCTTCTTTACATTATGCATTTCCTTTCTTATGATACTTATGCTTTAGACATTGTTTAGTCCTTTTCCCTTATTATACTATGTTGTGTGTGATGAGCTTTACTTTTGGACTACCGATGTTTGATTCTGGTATTTTCCTTTTTATGATCAAGTAATGTTTAAACATTTTACCTTGTATGCTTTGATGACACGCCATAATTACTGTGATATTTCCATTTCCAAAATGGGGTGTTACACACACAATGGACGGGACTAACCCATGGTGAATCCGAGATAGGATAGATCATTACCGCATCAAGAAGTTTGATAACCTCTTTTTTGATTACGTCATGGATCTTATGATTCACCCTTCTTTGGCTTTGAATAGTGGGTTTAAAATCGTCCTCCATGAGAATTTTATGTGTGCAGAAGTGAGGATCAATTCCACGAATATCAGAGATTTTCCATGCAATAGCTTTCTTGTGATTCTTCAACACGGCGATAAGTCGTGATTTTTCTTCTTCTTTCAAGTCCTTAGCGATGATCACGGGTGACTTCTTGTTGTCTTCAAGGAAAACGTACTCGAGATGAGACTGTAGGTCCTTAAGCTCTAAATCCGAAGGATTTTCGATGGAAGGTGTATTCAAATTCGATTCATCGATAGCAATATCCTTGGGAGATGGTGGAGAAATATGGTCCTCATTGAGAAGTTTCTCAATGGTACGAATGTCTTCATCCCAATCGGTGGGAGAATCGTCATATTGTAAGTTCAAATCTCCCAAAGTTGCTTCAAATTCAGTCAGAAGGAAATCACTTTCTCCAAATAGAGTTAGTGATGGAGCAATAGAGGCAACGGTCTCAACATTGGGAAGAGAGGTAAGACTATTTTTGCAAGTATCATTAAAGTGTTCTTCACAAGCCTCATCAAGAACGTCGATACAATTAACACTCTCGTATGAATAAGGCTGTTTAGAAATCTTACCCATGTTGAAGACAATTTGATCGTCACCAACTCTCATGATAAGCTCACCCGCGTCGACATCGATGAGAGTGCGACCGATCCTCAAGAATGGACGTCCAACGATTAATGGAACACGAGGATCCATCTCGTAGTCAATGACAACAAAATCCGCCGGGAAGGTGAATTTGTCAACGCCAACGAAAACGTTTTCGGCTATCCCTACCGGATAAGCAACCGTACGGTTAGCTAATTCCAAAGTCATTTTGGTGGGGAATAGCTCAGGGAGAGATAATTGCTTCCAAACGCTTAGAGGCATTAAGTTGATACTAGCACCTAGATCGGCTAGGGCCATACAATTCTCTACTCCCGGGAAGTTGCAAGGGATTAAGAAGCGACCCGGATCACCAAGTTTGGTTGGCAATTTCCTTAAGAGAACTGCTGAGCAATTCTCATTAAGTTGGGTATTAGCAATATCAAGAAGCTTTTCCTTATCACTAAGAAGATCTTTAAACATCTTCGCATATTTAGGCATGTGAGCGAGAGCCTCAGCGAAGGAGATGTTGAAATTCAATTGCTTAAACATTTTGAGAAAGTTTGAAACTTGAATATCGTCCTTGCTTTTGAGCTTCTCTTTCCTCAACCTTGAGGGATAAGGTATATCGGATGAAGAGGAAGGCTTTGGAATAGTAGGATCACTCACATCCTTGGGTGGTGGAGGGGTAGAAGTAAGAGGTGGAGGAATAGGAATAGTGGACTCGTTTTCCTTTGTCACAATCACCGGTGTAGGTGTAGGAAGCTCGGGTTCCTTGGTACCTTTTCCACTGCGAGTGGTGATTGCTTTCATCTCCCCTCTTGGATTAGCAACGGTGTTACTCGGAAGAGTACCCGAAGAAGAAGGTTGATTACCTTGGAAGAAACCAGCCATCATGTCCCTTAGGTCATTCGTTTGACTACTCAAAGAGTTTCGCATATCGGCTCTAAGATCATTCCATTGTTTCACCATATCGCCCTTCAAATTAATAATCTGGGTCTGCAGATTCTTCACCAACACATCATTCGTCCGCATGTACGTTTCGACCTCGTGGTTGAAAACGGTGGGTTGGGTAGGAGGAGGTGCATGATAAGCAGGTGGTTGGTAAGGAGTGGGTTGGTAAACTTGAGTAGGATTTTGAGGTGGATATGGTTGTCTTTGAGGTGGTTGGTATGGTGTTCGAGGTTGGTTTTGATTGGTTCGGTTAAGGTTTTGTTGTTGGTTTTGATTGGTTGGAGGAAAACCAGGCGGGGAAAGAAAGTTGGTGGAATGATAACTTAGCAAGTTACGGCCTCCTTGAGGGCGGGCTGAATAGCCTGCCTGAGGATAGGTACCGTATGCTGCGTTAACATTCTCACAAAGATAGTCTTGGGTTGAGGTACAAGTAGTGTAAGAGTGAGGAACCCCGCATATTTCACATGGTTGGCTTACAACATTGACTTGAGCGTTTTGAGCGTTGATGCTTTTGGTATTGTTAGCGGTGTGGACAACAAGTGATTCAATAAGCGAAGTAAGTTTTTCAATTCTCTTGTCGTTGTCACTTGTGCTACCACTAGCGGCATTGGTCCGAACAGTCTTGGTTTGCACTCTAGACTTATTCTCAATAATATCCCAAGTGGCATTAGAAGACTTAACCAAAATATTACCCCCCGAGGCACTATTTAGTGAATCTTGGTCATTCATGCTTAAACCATTGTAAAAAGTATTAATTTGGTGCACTTTGGTAAAACCATGTTGTGGGCACTTTCTTAAAAGGTCTTTAAAATGGTCCCAAGATTCACTAAAAGTCTCATCGTACTTTTGTTCAAAATTAATAATTTCATTCGGCAAAGCGGTAGTACGAGAGGGTGAGAAAAAGTAGTTTATGAATTTGGTCTCTAAGTCCGTCCACGTAAGAATACTTTGTGGCGGTTCCTTTGCAAGCCAATGCCGGGCTTGTCCCTCTAAGGAGAAAGGAAAAAGTTGTAAGCGGATTACCTCTTGTGGAACCCCATTGAATTTGACCGTATTCGTGAGTTGAAGGAACCTTTTGATGTGGTCATGAGGATCATCAATGGTACGCCCCAAGAATGGTTGAGCGGAGACCATTTGAATGAAGCCGGATTTAAGCTCAAAGTTGTTGGCTACAATCGTGGGTATGATAATAGGATCGTTATTGCCCTCCACATGTGCTTGCAAAAGTTCGATCATCGGACGATTGTCCGGTAGAGGTTCATTGTTGTTGTTATTCATGTTGTTTTGAGGTGGATTATTATTATTGTTGTGTACACCGGCCATGTCTAAGTTATCGAGAGTCTCGGGCTCGGGATAAGACGTTGATCGTGTACGCATGCACCTGCAAAAGAAATAACAAAGCAGAAATCTTTTTGGTTTTATATGTTTTTTGATTTTTTCGATTTTTGAAAATTTTATATTTTTTAGGTTTTTTGAAAATTTTTAAAGCAAGGAAAATAACGTTCAAAGATGAACGGATCTCAAAATCCAACGCGTCTCTCACTAAAAACCGTTAATCTTAACGAAAAGAGCCGGCAGCGGCACCATTTGATACAAAGATTTTACTAGGTTGAAAGTTCGTTTATCGGTATCTCTTCGAATTGATCACGGCTCAAAGTGGAATTATCGTTCTTGGTTACTAAAATCGGGTTTGGTTTTCTATTCTACTAAAAAGGATTAAATGCGTGCAGTAGAGAAAATAAGCCAAAAACAACTAATAAAAAATAAAGCTTGAATTAAACTTGCACACTTAAACATTAAAACAGTAAAACAGTAAAATGACTTAACTTGGAAAAATTGCTCACTCGGAATAATTAAAGTTCATTCGGAATAAACTGCTCATCCGGAATAACCAAAACTCATGCAGAATAATCAAACAAAACACTCATTCGGAATAATCCTTTCATGCGGAATATCCCTTCATTCAGAATAAATGGCTCATTCGGAAAGACTGGTTCATTCGGAATAACTTGACCAAAAACCTTCATGCGGAATAATAACCTTCATCCGGAATAATTGTCCTCATCCGGAATAGTTGCTCGTTCGGAATAAAAAGGGAAATCAGCTGGTTCAAAATAATTGTTGATCCGGAATAAAAACTTGACTCGGAATAACTAAACAAGGACCTTCATTCGGAATAAATTGTTTATCCGGAATGTTTGCTCATCCGGAATAAATTCTTGATCCGGAATAATATGTTGATTCGGAATAATCACAACAAATAGCTTATTCGGAATATTTTGCACTCATTCGGAATATTAAAACAAAAGCTTCGTTCGGAATGTTTGTTGCTCATTCGGAATAATCAAGAAAAGGATTCGTTCGAAATAAATTCAACTCATCCGGAATAATTTAACTAACACCTTCATCCGGAATAAATTGGTTTCATTCGGAATCTGGGAAAGTCTTAAAGACGAAGAACAGGGAAATATCAACAATATGATTTTAAGCCAAAATCAACCAAGTTTTTAACCAAAGATTAAACCAAGATAACTATTAATCATCTACTAATCATAAACATCAAACCAAAACAATAAAAACACAAAACCCACTTACTTTTGAAGATCAAACTCAACAAAATAAAAACTTAAGACTTTGAATCAATAAGAAAAAGAAGAATAAGATTAAAAGGAAACTTGTATTAAGGATTAAGGTTGAACAAACAAAATGAAAGATTAAAACTTACAAGGATTCGGATTGGATTTAATGAAAAATCACCAAACACCTTAAGGGTGTTGGTTGTTTCTTACTAAACAAAAAAGAAGAACAAAGAAAAATAAAAGCTGGATCCCAAGTTGTGAAGGGGAGGCTACTTATAGTCCTTAGCTTGGTTGGTGAGTGGGCTTTTTTCCTTTCTTTTTGTCTTCTCGTCTTTTCAGTAAAGTTGACGTTTTCGACTCAGATTCGGGATTTGTCGATGAATAAATTCAACTCGTCTTTTAATTTCTTCGTTTAATAGACTTGAGTTCTTCGACATATATAAATCTTCCATCTTTGGTCCTTTTCTTCGATAAATCTTCAAATAGGCCCATTGACTTCAAATCTTTTGCATCTCTTGGACAATAGACTTCGTCTTGAGTCTTTTTCTTCGGTAAAACTCGTGCAATCCCATGTTTTCTTCAATATTTATCCGGTTGGCTCTGAAAACACAACAAACACACAAACCACGCATAATTCCAAACAAATGATATTAAATACGCGTTTTGGTCTCGTTTTAGCAAGAAATAAGTGGTAAAAGGATGGGTGTTTTCACACCTATCACAAGTCAAGACCGAAGTCATAATAAAAGCTTCATGGCGAAGGTGAATAAAAGATGGAGGTAAACCTATGATAATAAGGCCCATCCGGTAGGGGGCGTATAAAAGTCTTGGTAATAAGTATCATGTTCAAAACCGTTATAAAACCGTGTTTATCGATCCTTCTTGTTGACTTAATTTTTTGACATCATTGTCTATTAGGGGGGGGGGGGGGGTTATTAATTCGATGGTCTTGGTTACACTGTTATGACTCTATTTTTAGACCTAAATCTCTATCATCGCATAAGTAAAAAATATATCCTCATGAAAAATTCAAGACAAAATAAAATATAAGAGATACAACTTAGGAAAATGGGAGGATAAGTACGTGATTAGGGCATACGAGTAGTGTTAGCATTACCAACTTATAATGACAATGATCTCGTTGCACGCTTAGCATGGAATTAGGGTGAAAATCAAGGACGACGAAATTATTTCTAACGAAGCATTCACGTGTTCTTGTTCTATGAACCTAAACGTCCCATTTTGCGATGAAAATCATACATTATGTCTAAAATGCAAGTAGTAGTAATAGTAGTAGTGTAGCTAGTTTATTATTCAATAAAGGTGCATAAAAATGAATTTTGGAGGTGCTACGATACTTTATTCTAGCATTGCGTGAGGGCACGGCAATGGTTTAGATGGGGGATGATGAGACTGTTTTTATACATAGTCTCATCGTCCAAAACGGGCTTAAAATGCATAAAATATCATGAAAAAGGCCAAATATATGCTTGTGATTGTTACATGTGTATTTTAGGTGCAAATATTGAAAAAATGACAAAAGATCACAAGAAACAAGCAAAAACGAACACGGGAAATGAAGTCGCATAATGAAGCAAGCCCTAATGGTGATTTTCCAAGAATAACCCTTGAAGAATTGAAGATTGTACAAGAAGGGTCCTCCAATATTGAAGAATTGACACTTTAAACCCTTGTTTGTTCATAATTACAAGTTTGGTCCTTAAAGTTTGTCAAATTTACAAAAAGGCCCCTCATAAATGAAGACTTGTCAATTTTAGTCCTCCAAAAAGTGAATCATACAAGTCAAGACCATAATGTTTGAAGAAAATGCCAAAACAACCCTTCAAGAATCATCAAATGAGAAGAAATATCCCTGAAAATACTTTGGAAAAGTATTTGGGGCAAGAGTGTGAAATGGAAAGTTTGTTATAAAGGGAATTCAGATTGTTTGCTAAATAAACTGAAGTGACAAAAGAAAGAGAGAAGAAGGACTAAAGCTGGCAGACAACCAAATTTACCTAGACCACTCACATCTCACCACGTGTCCCACTCACTCAAATCAACCAATCACATACCACCAAGCCTCCACCTCACCATTCCACTCACAACTATATTAACTAAACCAGATTAGTTAATTATTTCGCGCTAAACACCAAGTTTAAAACATAAAACAGATCAAACCCATGTTCTTGGCATTCATAATCCAAATTGGGTATTCTTTAATCACTATGAATTAACCCTTAATCTTTTCCAGAAACATGATTAAGGTCAACATAAACACAACCTAACTCCTAAACTTGACACCTCACCAACCAACAGCCCCACACATGATTCCCCTGCTACACTTTGGGAGAAACTGCCAAAACATGCCAGCCATCCAACGTTTCACAATGAAGCTTACAAACTAAGCTTGTTTTGGGCCTTTGATCAAATTGCAATCCCCTTTACAGCTTCACAAACATCCAAAGTTCTTCACATGATTCCAAGTTTTCAAAATTCAGCAAGGGCATATTGGGGACTTCACCAACTCAGGGTTTACGTTTTTAAGCTTTCTAGACATAGTTTGTAGCCTATATAGAGGCATTAGGGTATCAACGTTGAGCACTGCTCTTGGTTTTCTTATTGGTCAACATTCTGTAAATCCTCCTTCATTATTAATGAAATGTGTTTGAAATGTGTGACGAATTCCAAGTGCCAACCTTTTTAGTTACTTGTTATTGATATATGTTTGTGTTTCTAAAATCTTAAAACTTGTTTTCAAACCTTGTGCAAGGAATTGCTCAAAGTTCAAAATCTTGATATTTTGCTAAGTCTTTGGTACATCTTTGGAATTTTTGGATTACAAGTGATCTAAACACCCTGATAAGGAGCTTATCAAGGTGTTTGGAGCTTGTGGTTTGGGGATAATCAAAGAGTGGGTACAAAGGTTGCATTAATTAAGCTTTTTCACCTTTTTGTTTTTCATATTCTATGTTCTAACCTTGTTGAATTTTAGTAGCTTTGTTGTAGAAGCTTGTACTTTGTTTTGCTAGGCACATCAGCTCAAAAATTCGTGAGTGTGGATGTACATTCATGAGGTTTGAGTTCTTGAAGCCAAAATATGTTAAAATACTTGATTTTTGTGATTTTGTGTTCTGCTGTTGTTCTTTTTGATTTTGTGGCTTAATATTGCTTGATACTACATAATATTGTTGATATTGTGTTTGATTGGGCTTGGGTAACACTAAATTACACTTATACTTTGTTAAAATTAGATTTAAAAAAAGATAAGGGGTGTTTGGGTTAACCTGTTTAAGTGCACAAAGTGTTATTGAGTTATTGTTTGTTGGTTATTTGAGTTTGTATCTACTTAATACTTGGTTGTGTGCTAATATCTGCAAGTTTTCAGCTTTAAAACATCAAATCTAAGATTGTGCTATAACTCACTTGATTTTGCTTATTTTGACCTAAGATTTTGGAAACACCTAGAGTGTATGCATGTTTAGGGTTAACAAGTGTTAACTCAAAGTTTGTGTAACCTGTTAAGAAGATTTGAGTGTTTGAAATTGGATTTGTGGTCAAGTATATCAGCTAAGTATCAAAACTGCATGTTCAGTAACATTTTTGAGCTTTAATCTTGATCTAGACTTTGAATCAATGCATGAAACCTGTTTATTTATGTTCATTTGAATTATTTATAGCTTGTGTATGCATTTGGTGAAGTTTGGCTGGCTTAATCTTGCTAAAAGTGCTTATTTAGTGAAAACTGCTTATTGTTCATATCTGGGCAGAGTCTGGTGATCTTTTGATTAAACTGTATTGATTGGCTGGTTGAAATTGTGATTTGATTGTTGTTATTGACTCCTTGTGATTAACTGATCACTTGGGTGCCTTTGCTTAACCTGAATCCAAAAAAGTCACATAAGACAAAAAGTCAAAAAGGTCAAGCAGTGGAAACTTTTCCCACTGCTGAACCCCCAAAACTAGCCCCTGCTAGTGTAAAAATCCAAACAGCTTATTCATAAGCCATTCTAGCTTATTGGGACTTGCAAAAACTTTGTTTTTGTAATCAATCTTACTTATTTGACCCATTTAAGAGATCTGGAGCTTTGTGGACTTTGACTTTTAGGTTTGACTAAAAAACCAAACTGTTTGACTTTTACAAATTTGCTTATTGCTTATTCCATCTTATTGAGTGGTGCTTTTTGAAATTTTTTGGTTATTAAGCTTAGTTAAGCTATTTGTAACTTATTGCAACTTGTATCAGCTCTTGAAATAGTCTAGAACTCAAAAATGACTATTTTGTCGTTTTGTGAAGAGAGGTTTGGCTTACTTCAGGCTTATTCCTTGAGCTTATTTCAAGTTTCTTTTATAAATAGCTTATTTAGGTCAAGAGAAGGACGTGGGTAAAATTTTAGCTTATAGTATCAGCTTATAGCTTAATGGGAAAAAAAGCCCATTAAGAATAAGCTGTTTTGAAATAAGCTAACTTAAGCTCATTTTCAGCTTTTGGGCCTTTGAAAAATTGTGTTTAAACTCAGATTTTAAGCTTAACTGGAGCTTTTGGGCCAATTCTAAGCCCATTAAGGGACTGTTTGGGTATTTGGCCCATTTGAAGGCCCAATAAGGGTATTTTGGTAATTTCAATTTCATTTCTGTTTTATTTAGGTTAAAATAAACTAGTTTGAAACTTTTTAGAATTTTCTATAAATTTTGGATTTTTATTAATATTTCATTATTATTTTATTGTTAAAAATTAAAATTTAGATTTTTACAAGTTTTTCAGTTTTCCTAGTTCAAATACATTAAGTTAGGAATTTTACAATTTTTAGATTAATTTTATTGTCATTAGATTAATTTTTAGAATTATTTAAAGTTTTAATAGTTTTTAAATAGTTTTAATTAGATTTAAAATTTTCAAAAATAGTTTTAAATTTAGTTAAGTTATTTTAGAGGTTTACAAGTTAAAAAATCTCATTTTGGGCTTTTTGTTAATTAAATTGATTTTTGGGATTTAATTAGCATTAAAAAATTATTATTTAATTAAATAAAAGGTTTGAGTGATTTTTGATTTTTTGTAAACTCTAATTACATTTTTAAGGATTTATTTCAATTTTCTAGGAATTTTAGGGTAATTTTCAAATTTGGTGACTTTTTACAGTTTTACGTGTACGACTTCGTCTTAGTTTAATTCATAATCGTAACCGTCATTCTTTTCTAATCTCTTTTCTACTTTTATTTTCTCATCAATATAATCACAAACACTTAATCATCTCTTTACACAACACACAAGCCTCCTTGAGAACGATCCCCACTTTTGGGTCATTAGTGCTTGGTTTTCCTAAACCGACACTTAATACTTGCCACTTTTACGCTCTTTTCTTAAAGAGTAGTAGAACCTCTACATCACCCTTACACCTCAGCAACCCACTTAGCCCCAAAATTAATATTTAAACGATCTTTAAACCAATTTAATATCACTTTTTCACGCGGTAAACACCCTTAAAACCCCCAAAATCGGATCAAAAGTCCGTTCTTCAACTTATTAACCCTAATATTTGATTATGCTTAAACCAAAGGGGAATGATCCTAATTGTTCCAGATCTTTAATTAACACTCCCCTAAACCCATTCACGTGACCAACTTTCCCCAAACACCCCTGTGGACCGCTCCTTGAACCTCCCCTGCACCAAATCCCCACCGTTGAGCTAGCAAACAAATTTGAGCCAGCAAATCAATGATCCTAGGAGTTTTCTTGCTCCCAAAGTGATCAAGGGACGTTGAAGATCAAGTCTTTACAGTTGTACATTCAGAAAGATCACATGGGAGCCATTGACCAATTTTAAAATTCAAAATCAACGCAAGGGCATAATTGGAAATTAGAAGCTAGGGTTTTTCTTTCTACATTGTATTCTAGATCTTTCCCTTTACTAGTATATAAAGATTCGACATGTGAACCTTTTAGTTTTGTTCCAGCACTTTGTATTTTCCTAAAATTTCAATGAAAGTTTGATTTTTGGTTTATAACTTGCTGAGTTCCACATTTTTTTCCTGCATTTTAATTTTGAGTAAGTTTTATTTTATGTTAAGTAGTGTAGATTCTATCAAGGCTTTTTTGGAAACAAGAAATATTTGTTAAAGTGTTGAGACCCAATAAGCTATAAGCCAACTTGTATGCTTATTCTGACAAAATAAGCTTATAATCTCAACTCATAGCTCATTGTTTGAGTTATTTTTATTTTCTTTGTTTGCAAGTAGTTTGGTTCCCAAAAGTTGGCTTTCAAAATTCTTTTGTTTTTCTGTCTTTCTAACTTCAGTGTTCAACAAGCTCTTGCACAAGCTGTTTGACAACCAGCTTGTGCATAAGCTTTTGAGCTTGTAGTTTTCTTGTGGTTTGTGTGTAGGTACCATCTAGCCATATCCTTTTCATTTTGGTTTAGGAACTGGTGTTGTGATTTTTAGTTATTTTACTTACCTTTAGGAAAAAGTAAACAAAAAACCAAAGTCGTGGTAAGTATTAATCAATACGATTTAGGAAAACCGTAAAGATGAATAATCGAATTCGTTCTTGAGGAGGTATGGTGTTTAGCCAAATATAATATAAGTTATTTAAACGAGTATTACCCTTTTGGAAAAATAAAATAAAAATTAAAGACAGATTACGCTAAAATAGACGAAAACGCGCAACGTAAAATGTAAAACGCGACCAATTAAAAAAAATTACCAAAAAAAAAATAAAAATGCTAACATATCCTAAAAATCCTAACTAAGAAAAATACTAAAACCAAAAAAATTTGAAAACGTTTAAATTAATTACTATTTTAATTTTAAAATTAAATAAAAACCCTAAAAATAAAAATAATTAATAAAAAGTCAAATCCCAATTTTTCTTTTGTAAACCTAAACTATAATAATATTCTAAAAACAAAAAAATTCAAAATTTTTTAAAACTTTTTTCCTATTATTAAAGACTATTAAAATAAAGATTAAAAAATGGAAAAGAAAAGGGAAAAATACAAAATTTAAATAAAACGTTACCTAATCTATTCTAAACCAAAGAAAAAAAAAAATAAAAGATACGGGAAGATTTAGTTTGCCAAAAAAAAGAGTACGAAAATGGTTTTGAAACTAATCCCACATGTTGTTAACCAAAATGTTTTACGAAGTAATAAGCGTAGTCACTTTCATAAGTAGTGGAATACAAAAACATATAGTGATGATAAAATAGAATTGACCACAAGCAAAACAAAAATGAGAAACATTAAGTAATATTAAAACAATACGTAGAATACAAAAAAAATGAGACACCTAAAATCACATGTGCTTGACTAGTTTACTCACAAAACAAAAATGAGTTACATGTTAAAACAAAAAAAAATAAAAAAATAAAAAAATAAAAAAATAAAATAAAACAATACGTAGTATCAAGTATAAAAGAATGTATAAAAGAATATTAAAAAGAAGAGGAATCAAAAAGCTCCTATAGAGCAGATGGCGATGGTTATGTGTGTTACGTCTGCTGTTGTGCACAAGGTCGAGGGTTCGAACCCCATGCTGCCCGTTTTCTTCTGTTTTTTTTGCAATTTATTTTTATAGCTTTTATGGATCAAACAGGAAGCTTTCAACATACAAGTGGCCTATTGAGAGTTGGAATAATGGAAGCACAAAAAATAGACAGCAAATATAACACATAATTCATACTTCTAGCAAATAAAGCAAAAAATCAAATTGGGTATTCCGGTGAACAGTAACAACAAGTATTATACTACTTGTAGGTGCCCAGTTATATAAACATAAAACATAATCTAAACCCACGAATCAAGCTAAACAAAGAGACCAAACCAAAGTAAAAAGGGAATGCAGATACACAGTTAATAAGCGCAAATACCAATCACAAAGATACAATCAACACTAAAATCAAACACCACAAATCTGAGTAAGCAGGTTTGAACCTTATGTCATCTTTTTCATGTGGCCCCTTTTTTCTTAGGTTACGTTTTGCTGTATGATATTGGTGTTGGGTCAAAAGTTGATGAGTCAAATCACCACAGAAACAAGAAGGACCAAATATGGTATCGGGAGAAACTTCAAGCTGGTGGACAAAATACAAGATAGTTCCCCCTGCTACAATACTTTCCACTGCAAGAATATTTCCCCTGCCATATACTAAAAAGATGGAGATTAGGTCAAGTAGTGATAAGTATGAATATTTCTGTTTTAATTTATTCATTAATATATTATTTAGTTTTCATGTATCCCTGGGTTCCTTAACTTATAAAAGGAACACCAGACCGTAGGTTTCATACACATCTTCCATTCACAAATGTAACCTATATAGTCTTTGATCTCTAGGCATGGGATTCAATGTATACATGCCTAGAGTTGTTTGTGTTCATCATTAATACAAACCCTTTGGAAATTATTCATCTTTGTTAAACATCTTATTCATATTAATTGTGCTATTCTGCTGTGATTCATCACATGTGCAATTAATAACCTAGATAAACGGTTTTGACTGTTTGAGTCTCAAGATCTAAGATTCCACAATTGGTATCAGAGCGGGTGGCTCTCGATATCTAGGAGAATCAAGATGTTTGATTTCGTTGCTGTGAAGATCTAGGTTTTTGTTAAAACCCTAGTTAATGAAAGTTTGAAGCTGTGAACAGTAGTACAGTTATTTCTACGAATATAAGACGTGAGGTAGGATATAGTTTTATTGCGTTAATTGAACAGTTTGATTGATATCTAACAATCGAGTGTTTAGTTAATCGGTAAAAATAGATCCAGTTTTTGTTCACGTGTTTTTGGAATAATTGTTCATGGCAATTGGACATCTAATGGTTAATCACGTGGAGATGAATAGTCATTGGTCCATGTTTTTGTCATTATTCATTTGGTCCTACTCGGTCCACGTAGGGGTTATAGCAACAAGCACAAAGATATCAGTTAGTATGGACCAATGGAATAAGAGAGTATATGGTCCAATCTTGTGTGTCAATTATGATATAGACGACAAGGACATACATGTTGCTTGTCGTTTGCTGCTCATATTTATGGGTGATACACGTTTGGTTCTCATTGGTTTAAAGAAAAAGAAAGATATTGTGTTGTGGGGTTACGTGCCAATTCAGTAAATAAAGGACGAGGGGTTATAGCTATGATCATGTAGGTTTGGACCTATTAATGGTCAAAAGGCAATGATTGGTTGTCAAGAAGGAAAAGTTTGTGTTCACACGAAAAAGGGTCAAAGTAATATTGTTACAATGTTTTCGAGGCTTTGTTTAATATATCAGTGGTCACAGACAGAATACAAAGCGATAATTGGTATTTTTGATATGACGTTGGAATTGGTTACGTGGGAACAAGGCTAAGCAGCAGGTCACGAGCACATGTATATTTTTCATAGTAGGGTATATTTTTGTTGCTTTTCTTTTTTTATTTACTTCACTATTATTAATTCATTCCCACTATGTGTGGGTTTGGCACAGTTAATAACAAAAACAGTGGTATTAAAAGTTCCCCCTGCTTTTGAAAAAGTTCCCCCCTGCTTTCACTAAAAGTTTCCCCTGCTACGATCCCCCTGCCTTCATTAATCCCCCTGATGCCAGGAAAGTTCCCCCTGCTGTCAGACTTGGTTTTTGGGACAACAATGTTTTGGAGTATGGGTTATTCACAACAACTGGTCTTAAAGGTATAAAGGCTTGATTTAATTTTATTAATTACGAAGAAAAGTTTTTATCATTTATTTGAAGATGAAGGAGATTTTCGCGGGTATGTGTTTTATGATTAAACGCTTAGTGACAAAGTGGTACAAGATCTAGGAATGTGTGATTTTTCTTATGGTACTCTATGCACATATTTTCTATCACTTGAAGGAGTTACATTATCGTGCTCAGTGTCTCATTTTCAGCAAAAATGAGGATTTTGTATATACTGACTCTTTGTCACGTGGTTAGTGCAAGATATAGAACGCAAGTTCGGGTGATTCTACTTCATCATCAAGTAAGTCATAATCAGATTTCTTCATATGTAATCATTACATATAGCCTATAGAATTAAAGATTCATAAATGATTAGCACACTTTAAGGGGAAGCTCATTTGATAAAGTGTTAGTCATTCACATATGGCATCAAGGTGAAGATTTTTGCTACTGTTCACTAGTATTAATACAACTAATGTAAGTTTCTACTTCTCAAATTCATTTTAAGATGCGGAAAACTTCATGGAAGGTAATTTGAGGCACAAAATGCTTGGGTTTGATGTATGATATTGGTTAGTAGTAGTTGAAAATCAAGGTTGCTCACATAGAAGAACCCTATTTGATCATGTCAAAAAGGGGAAGTTGTCTACAGAGAATGTTCAGCCTGTTGATCCTTGGTATTGTATGCTTAAGGGGAAGTGTTTTGACATCATCAATTAGGGGAAGATTGTTGGGTCAAAAGTTGATGAGTCAAATCACCATGGAAACAAGAAGGACCAAATATGGTATCAGGAGAAACTTCAAGCTGGTGGACAAAATACAAGATAGTTCCCCCTGCTACAATACTTTCCACTGCTAGAATATTTCCCCTGCCATATACTAAAAAGATGGAAATTGGGTCAAGTAGTGATAAGTATGAATATTTATGTTTTGATTTATTCATTAATATATTATTTAGTTTCCATGTATCCCTGGGTTCCTTAACTTATAAAAGGAACACCAGACCGTAGGTTTCATACACATCTTCCATTCACAAATGTAACCTACAGAGTCTTTGATCTCTAGGCATGGAATTCAATGTATACATGCCTAGAGTGGTTTGTGTTCGTCAATAATACAAACCCTTTGGGAATTATTCATCTTTGTTAAATATCTTGTTCATATTAATTGTGCTATTCCACTGTGATTCATCACATGTACAATTAATAACCTAGATAAACGGTTTTGAGTGTTTGAGTCTCAAGATCTGGGATTCCATAATTGGCATAGCAATAGGCTCAAAAATACTTAAACTTAATCCAGTATCACAATCATGTCACAAAAATAAGCCGCAGACTTGGGCAACATAAACATACAGTGGGCGAAGTACTAGCAGGCATCACTTTCGGTTGGTTTCTATGTTTGCTACTTGGACAAAAGGAACCAAGCACTCACAGTCACAAAAATACACCGAAAAGCTACAGGAAAGCTGTTGAGCATTTGAATATAAGTAGGGCACTAATTTATTCTTTTGTACACGGTTAACAATGAAACACACAACAAGTCTCATATGCTTTGGTTTCTTTTGGGTTTGCACAGGTGACACTCACACAAGCAAACCACTCTCTTTATGTATTTATTTTTCTTTTCTTCGATTTTTATTTGCTGGTGGCTGAACAGTAACTCCCAAATGACCCAAAATACAAATACGAATTCAATCCAACAGATTTTAAAAGGAAACCAGTGAGCACTAATTCTATGGCACCTAAAACAGATTAAGTCTACTAAATGAATAACAAAATTCAAATATTATTTGCTGCCAATTCAGACTATAGTGATCATTAATTTTCTGTAAAAGTAACCAGTTTACATCCCAAGATCAATTCTGTTTTTAACGTGCTAACTAATTTTGAATACAAAATCTAGGTAGACTTCTAATTCAAATAGACTCTAAACTTTTTGATCATGCAACTACCTAACAAATCAATATCAGATACTCAAATTCACCTAATGTATTCTATACTCCTTTTCAAGCCAGTCCTTATCACTAAACAAGAAACTGATATAATACCATTGACTGATATCAAATCAAGCTTATCTTTAAGCTAGAGAATTGCTTATACCTATTGAACTAACTACGATAGAGACTTAATGTTAACTATATTTTTTATGTTTTATGATTTTTTTGACAGAAATAAAAGCTGAAACAAACCTAAGACTAACCTCTAGAACTTTAGACATATCAAACTGAGCACTAAATCAAACATTCACAGTCATCAACCAACAACTAAACAAGAGAAATCAACTAGCTATAATTCTATGGCAGATTTAACCAAAAATATGCCAAGTCACTTTTTCAAACTAACACACCAAATCTTTAAGCTAAAACCAACTCCCCTAAGACCTTTTTAGGTGTGCAGAGCTAGGTAGGACTTGGAGGTAAGTTACTACCTCTAAACCTTGCCGTCCCAAACACCCCTTAAATCTTTTGAAAGTCGAATTTTAACAAACAAGTTTCCTACAACCCACTCAAAACCTTATGAATCACGTAAGAACCTTTTACTCACATACACGGAACCTCAAATGAACAAAGATATCAACACATTCAATAACACAGTAGCATTCAAATAACATGCAGATAACATGCAAATAACATGGCAGATTCATTTTTCAGAATAAAAATAAAAAGGAGGACTTACCTCCAAGGTGTACATCCACACCTTGGAGTGTTAGAGCTCATGTGTAAGCATTTACACAAGCATTCCAAACCTGTGAACACAAATAACAAACCAACCAAGACTAGTGACCTTGATTGAGTTAGTACACAAGGAAAATAACCAACCTTTCTGATATTCTAAATTTTTCTTTCAAAAACTTTAAACAAATTTTTTTCTCAAACACTTCACTTTCTGAAAATAAAACTCAACCAATGATGTAGTGTTTATCGTACACATTTTAGGAAAAACGCGTATGAGTGGCAAGTATTAAACTCGACGATTTAGGAAAACCGACAAGTCGAATAAATGCGGGTTCGTTCTCGAAGGAGGTGTGTGTATTAATGTGCCAATTATATAACATAACAATGTTTGGATTAGTGACGTTTTTGGTTTAAAGAGAGAAAAAGTAAAGACGAGCTACGACTACGATTAAACTACGACGTTGACGTAAAACGCGAACGTAAATACGTAAAACGTGACGAAATTAAAAATTAAAGCTAAAAATTAATTAAAAGATTAAACTAAGTCTAAAATAATATAAATAAGAATAAAAATCCAACAAATATATTTTAAAACCTTTTATTAATTAAATATTCAATTTTAAATACTAATTAAAGCCCTAAAATTAAATATAATTAACAAAATGTCCAAAATATTATTTTATTGAACAAATAAGTTTTTATGTTATTTAAAGACTAAAAAGTATTTTTCCTAAATTTTCAAAACTATTTTTCTATTTTTAAAACACTAAAAACTATTTTTAAACTAAAATAATCATAAAAAATAATAAAATAATGCCAAAATTAATTTGACAATTTTAAAAATCCTAAATTATACTAATGAACAGTAGAAAATTGAAAAAGTTTGAAAAAAGTAAAATTTTGCACTAAAAGACAAAACAGTTTAATAATAAAACCCTAATTATACTAAATTAATTATAAAAAATAATTAAAAAGTGAACAGTGAAATATTTTTTAACTAAAAACCTTAAATATTTTTCTAAATCTAAGAAAATTTTTGAAATTGAAAAATATTAAGTTTCTGCACTAAAATACAAAAACAGAATAAATAAAAGTAATTAAAAATGCAATTAAATGTAAAAAATATAAAATGAACAGTAACTGGAAAATAAATTATATACTAAAAAATCAAAAATAAAATAAGAAAAATAATGAAACAAAAATTAAATCCTAAAACCTATTTTAAAGCACTAAAGACAAAAAAACAAAAATCTGATGTTGACACTTGTGGACTGTTTGTCCTTTAGCTTGGCAGTACCAAGTTTAACACTAGCAGGGGGAAGTTAGTTCCCACTGCTAGTTATAAGAACAGGTCTGGGCACGTTTTTGGCTATAACTTGAGCTTGGATTGATTTTGTTGGACAAGAGGGGCACCCCCACAACCAGTTGGGTTGTGGGGAGTCAGATGAACAAGAAAATAGCCAAGTCTAACACATAAAAATCACAAAAGAAGCAAATATCAATGACTGTAAATGGTCTTGATGTTTATGATGAACAGTGATTAATGCTATAGGCACACAAACGAATTTCAAGTGCTTATATCTTGTTCAATCTAACACCAATCAACAAATAATCAATTGACAACCTAAAATCATCCTATATCCTAACAAATTCCAAAATTTAATGAACACAAATGCTAAAACAAAACAGTTAAAGGCTTGCTGATTTTTTTACTTGTTTTTACCAACTAATGAGTATGCAAAACTTTGTTTTACTCAAATACACTCAACTTAACTTACTGATAACACCCAATACTGGCATGTAAAGTGTGTTCAAGCAGGTTTTAACCCAAATCTTGTCCCCTACTTAGCTTAAACACCTAGACCCAAACAGTCCCTTAAATTCAGAAACTCAAGATTTACAAACCAAATCTATAACAAATCAACCCTAACTGGATATACCCTAATCTAACATGCATAAAAAAACCTATAAGAGCTTAATCAAACAAAAAAAACTAACATGTAGCACTTAAACACAAAATCACACAAATTCAGATAAACATCAAACTCATAGCCAAATGGGGTTCAAGCCTTTTACCTAGGGCTGATGCCTTCCAGAAGGGTCTGATTGAGCTTATAAGAGCTTATGGGGAGCTTGTGAAGTGTAGAGGACCCCTGTTGTGGTTCAACAACTGAACCAGGGGTAACAATATCTTCAATAAGAGAAAAAATTGGAATTTGCCTTCTTTTGGACCTGCACAAACACCACAAACAGGAAACAGACAGAGTGACTTGTGATAAAAGCCAATAAGCTATAAAGCAAGCTTATTAACTAAGCTAGCTTATAGCTTATAGCTAAATAAAAAAAATGAAAAAAACTGACTTTTCTTGAAATTTCTTTTTGGAACCAACTTTATGGATTACATTCAAACAAAAGTTTCCACTATCACTTCCACCCTGTTTGAATTAACCAAAGAAAAAAAAGGACTTTCTCTTTTTTTTTTAAAACCTAAAATCTTTAAAACAGTAAAACGATTTTTCTGAAATTAGTTTGAAAATTTAAACCTCTTGAAAACTTGAAAAGAATTCGCATAAAATTAAACTTAAACTTAAATAAGCAGTAACAATGGAACTCAATACTTGTATAAACTTAACTTTCATTTTCATTAATAATTAAAATTTTTACAAAATATTGGAACAAGAACTTAATGTAAATACTACAAGGCCTTTTATAAGGCTTACAAAAAGATACTAGAAGCAAAAGAAAAACCCTAGCCCTAATTTATGAGTTTCTAGAAAAGCCCTTGGAGGAATATCCGAATCTTGAGAAATTTGAACTTGGTCTTCCTTGTTTCATGTGCATTCTGTCAAAACATGTGATACCACAGCTGTCAAGTGATCTAAACCGTTGGTGGACCATTGGAGAACAAGTTTTCAACGTGGTTCGTTGATTTCACTGAGCAATGTTGTCTGCTTGCGACTTAGTGGGTCAGGGGAGGTCTGGGTAGCCATGTGGAGAGAAGTGGGGACCAAAGTGAGTGTTGAAATAGGTTTAGGGGTCCATGAATTAGGATTCTGGAAATTATCAAGTTTTAATTTTGGGTTATTAAGGGTTTGATAAATTAGGGTTCGTGACTGGTAATGGGGGGGATTTGGGATGGTAATGTTAACAGTGACTGTTAGGAGGGAGATTAGGAAATTTTATATATTAATTCAAAAGGTTTTTAGCATAGTTGGGGGTGACGTGGAAGGTGATGGTGATGTGGCGAGGAGACAGTGGTGGAGAGGAGTTAGTGGATGAGGTGGCGTGAGGGCAGTGGTGGAGAGGAGTTAGTGTGTCTGGACAGTTTTGACCCCCCCATTCCCCCAAACTTGCCAAATAAGGTTTAGACAGCCAAAATGTAACACCCCACTGGGATAAATGGACCATTACGTGTATTTATGGCGTGTCATCAAAGCATGCAAGGCAATGTATTAAACATTAACTGACCAAACGGAAATACCGGAATCAAACATCAGTAGTCCAACAAGCCCAAAATGTAAAGATTAAGTACATAAAGGAAAAGGACGAAACAGTGTCCAAACAACCAAAGTAAAGTAACGTAAGGTATGCATAAAATAAAGGAGTCTGGAAAGCTCCCATCCAAATGCACGTACTCTCTTAGAAGTCCTAAGATCGTCCCTGTGTACCTGCCGTTTGGAAACATGAAAGGAAACTACGGCTGAGCATAACGCTCAGTGGACGGATATAGCATGATAAGAATGTACTGAAAGATAATGAAATAGAAGTCAACAATGAAGCTATAGGACTGATATGTAACATGTGGTATAACCTTGCATAAAATCTGTAAGACTTGGTTCATATATACTGATACTGAAATATAACTCTAAATTCTGAAAACATGCATTTACTGTATTTTATTTGCCAGAGCTTATATAGGTCACGTGCTGTAACAACCGTGCATGAATAACTGGAGGGGTGACCTCGTCATGCTGTAGAGGGGTGACCTCTAAATAACTGTGCTGGGTGGAGGGATCAGCTCCAATGTGAAGGATGTAGAGCACACACCACATTCACCCTGATAACTTGTAACACATATAAGCCTAGGATGCATCCATACGCCCCACTAAAACATACATATAAAAATGGCCAAACTGAACATGAGTGGGACGATGCAGGATATCACTCTCCTGCATGTGAGTCACGACACCGGTGCCTCTAGTGTCGTGGTTACGGTACCTCCGTAACTAGTACATAAACTGGTCGTGCTTGTATATAACGCTCAGGCAACTCTATTTAGTTATTAACATGATTACTGATAAATTTAAACATATACTGGGGAAACCTTCGGCTGAAGATGGGAAATCCTAATCATGCATATAAAGGAAGTCCTTACTGAAAGGACGGAAAATCCGTACCTCTAGTCCAGTAACTGACTGAATGGAAAACTGAACGAATACTACTCAGGCTTCACGCGTGCTACATAAATAAAGGACGCGAATAAGTTAACAGATATCCGTTATTAAATTTTACTGATCTTATTGGTTTCTTATTTATTTATTTCTGAAATTTCATACGCATATTAACGGCTAAATCCGGTCTTATAATAATTCATTTTTTAATGTATTAACGTTCTACTAATAGCTACGTACAACGTATTTCTGACGATAATTATTTCTATAATAAGTATTTCGCTAAAATAGAAGTTCCTTAATTTAGAAAGTTCTTAAATTGTTTAATTCGTTTTCTAATAATATACCCTTTTAAATCTTTATGAATTTATTTAATTTAATACACTTGAAATATATATAAAATATTTGTAAAATTATTTAATTTAAAAGGTATAATATAAAAATATTTATTTTATCATTTATAATCATATCCCGAGCCTACCGAGCCCATCTCGGTCGCACTAACAAATCAACATATGCTATAAAATCTGTCAACAAGAATTAGTGACAGAATTTCTGTGTCACCAAAAACTGTCGCTAAAACTGCCTCTTAAAAAAAACTGCATAATATATAACAGTTTTGCGACAGAAAAACTGTCGCTAAACTGTCGCTAATGTGATGAATATAATGTGTTTCTGACCCATCTTTTCCCACTGTTTTTACCCACTTTTTCCCACTGCTATTCTATGCCGTTCCCACTGTTATTATAAACCAAACGCACCCTTATGTTTTACAGCCCCCAAACGCACCCTTATGTTGTAACTGGCCCTAGCCGCCCCTGTGTGGGTCACGGCTGGGCAGGGAAAGAATTCATCAAGACTCTAGGTCTCGGTTTCATCTAAACCAAACAGTCCCGACCATCCTAAGCTTAACGAACACCCCATCCTTGGGTCTCTTGACCCTCGGTCGCCCGACACAGCCCACACCGAGACCCACTGTGGTCTCGGTTTGATCATTAATTCAAACCCGACGCTCCTATACGTAGGTTCTTGTGTTGGTTTTGATTTTTATAAAAGCAAAACATTCTCTCTTTGATTTGTATAATCTATTTCGTGATTTATATAATTTGATATATGAAAAGAACAATACCGTAATAGTTGATAAACGGAAGATACGTATAAGGATTGCTAGATCAAAACACGGCCGGACTTTCTTCCTTTTTTTTTTCTTCCGGCGGCCAACACAAGGAAAAACCCTAATTTATTTTTTTTTCTTTTGATCGACTGTTTTGGAAAAAGAAGAACTCCCGTATGGTTTTTGTGTGCAAACAAAATGGGCTAAAGCCCATTACTTCCTTTCTTTTTTTTATAACCGGCCCCTCTCTTACATTTATTTATTTTTATATATATATATTTTTTTTAAAACTTGTATATAGTACTACTACTTGTAAAATTTTTCGCGTTTTTCTACGTGAATGGTTTAAAATAAAAATAACCCGCGTATTAATAATAAACCGCGTATTTATATTCTCGATTTAAATACGGGTTTTACAATTCTTCCCCTCTAAAAGGAATAATTCGTCCCCGAATTAAAATACGGCCGTACTGGGTTTTACAATTCTTCCCCTCTAAAAGAAGAATTCGTCCCCGAATTATAGGGTATTTAAACTGACTGGTAAAAGCCGAAAATGCTAATAAGCTGGAAAACGTAGAAGCTGAAAGGACATACCCGAATTAAAACTGAAAGTGAGGATAAGAAGTCCGTATAGACTCCTCTGTTTCCCACGTGGCCTCCCGCTCGGTATGGTTCCTCCACAGTATTTTAACGAAAGGAATGGTCTTCCTTCTCATAACTCGATCCTGCCGATCTAAGACTGCTTCGGGTTCCTCGATATAAGACAAGTCCTCCCGAATCTGATCGAGTGGATAATTCACTTTGTGAAGCTCATGATAGTTGTACCCCCTGAGTAATGATACATGAAACACGTTGTGAATGTGTGAAAGCTGAGGCGGTAACGCCAATCGATATGACACTTCACCAATACGTTCAAGGATTTCGAACGGTCCGATGTAACGAGGGCTAAGTTTGCCTTTGAGGCCAAAACGTCTGACACCGCGTGCGGGTGATACTTTGAGGAACACACGATCCCCAGTCTGAAAAGATAGATCTCTGCGATGCTTGTCGGCGTAACTCTTCTGGCGAGTACGCGCTTCTTGCAGCTTTGCCCTAGCGATGGCGACCTTTTCATTGGTCAGTTCTATCAGTTCAGGTCCTTCAATCAAACGTTCTCCCACCTGATCCCAACAAATAGGAGCACGGCATTTTCTGCCGTATAACATCTCGAATGGAGCACGCTTGATACTAGCATGCCAACTGTTGTTGTAAGCAAACTCGACCAAGCAAATATAGTCATCCCAGTGTCCTGTCCATTCTAATGCACAGGCGCGTAGCATGTCCTCTAAGGTCTGGATGGTACGCTCTGACTGACCGTCCGTCTGTGGATGGAAAGCTGTGCTGAGCTTGAGCCTAGTTCCCCAAGCTTTATGCAAACCTCCCCAGAAATGAGAAGTGAAACGGGGATCCCTATCTGATATAATTTCTGAAGGTGTACCGTGTAATAGTACGATCTCCTCGGTGAATAGTTTCGCTAATTTACTGACTGCGAAATCTTTGCGAATAGGAATGAAATGTGCTGACTTGGTCAAACGATCGACAACTACCCAGATTGCATCATGTCTCCGCTGAGTCTGTGGTAGTCCGGTAACAAAATCCATAGAGATCTTGTCCCATTTCCACATTGGGATATCTAATGGCTGGAGAAGACCACTGGAACGCTGGTGCTCTATCTTAACCTGCTGACAGGTTAAGCATTTAGACACAAATGTTGCAACATCCTGTTTCATACCGCTCCACCAGAAATGCTGCTTAAGATCGTGGTACATTTTTGTGGAACCCGGATGGATAGAGAACGGAGAGCTGTGAGCCTCAGTCATTAAGGCTTCTCTGAGAGCAGGGTCTTCTGGAACGCAGAGTTTGGTACCCTGCCATACGATACCATCGCCATCGATGCGAAATTTGGTCTGCCGGTCAATGTTCTGGATAATCGCCCAGATTTCACCATCATCCTCTTGTGCGGCTTTGACCCTAGAGAGCAAATCTGGTTCTACCCTCAAACTAGCCCAGTATCCTCTCTGTCCGCGTACTAAGAGTTCAATATCGTAACGCTCTAAGTCCTGAATAATTTCTTCCTGAACTTTGATGCCATTTACCATACCCGACTTTCTGCTAAGGGCATCTGCCACTACATTCGCTTTACCTGGGTGATACTGGATATTAGTGTCGTAGTCTTTCAGTAGTTCTAACCATCGCCTCTGTCTCATGTTCAGCTCTCGCTGTGTAAATATATACTTGAGACTTTTGTGATCGGTGAAGATATCACACGACTCACCGTATAAATAATGCCTCCAGATTTTAAGAGCGAAAACAACTGCTGTGAGTTATAGATCATGAGTAGGGTAATTTTTCTCATACGGCTTCAGTTGACGCGAAGCATAAGCAATGACTTTCCCATGCTGCATAAGAACACAACCTAAGCCCTTTCCTGATGCGTCACTGTAAATCTGATAACCACCTGTACTGGATGGAAGAGTAAGTATCGGTGCTGAGATCAATCGATGCTTGAGTTCCTCAAAACTCTTTTCTCTCTCCTCGGTCCATATAAACTTCTCACCCTTTCGCATAAGTTGGGTCAATGGTAACGCCAAACGTGAGAAGTTTTCCACAAACTTGCGGTAATAACCCGCCAACCCAAGAAAACTACGTATCTCTGTGACAGATGTCGGTCTTGGCCATTTGGTGATAGCCTCCACCTTTGCAGGATCCATAGTTATTCCTTCTGCGGAAACAATATGGCCTAGAAACGCCACTGTATTTAGCCAAAACTCGCACTTCGAAAATTTAGCATATAGTTTTTCTCGTCTGAGAATCTGCAAAACTGTACGGAGATGGTTCTCATGTTCCTGTTTGGATTTGGAGAAAATGAGGATATCATCGATGAATACGATCACAAACTTGTCTAAAAATTCGTGGAAGACTCTGTTCATTAAGTCCATAAATACTGCGGGCGCATTCGTGAGACCGAATGGCATGACAACAAACTCGTAATGACCGTACCTCGTGCGAAAAGCAGTTTTGGATATATCCTGCTCTTTTACACGCAGCTGATGGTAGCCTGATCGTAGATCGATTTTTGAGAAGTGCTTGGCACCCTGAAGCTGATCGAATAAATCGTCAATACGAGGAAGTGGATAACGGTTACGAATAGTGAGCTTATTCAACTCACGGTAGTCAATACACAAACGCATACTACCATCCTTCTTCTTGACAAACAAAACGGGAGCGCCCCATGGTGACACGCTTGGACGAATGAAACCCCTTTCGAGAAGTTCCTGAAGTTGATCCTTCAGTTCCTTAAGCTCTACAGGAGCCATACGGTAAGGAGCTTTAGATACTGGTTCTGCACCTGGAACGAGATCGATACCAAATTCTACCTCTCGCATGGGAGGTAAGCCTGGAAGTTCCTCTGGAAAGACATCTGGAAAGTCTGACACAACTGGCTGATCATGAATTGAAGGTGTTTCAGAAGTCGTGTCATGGACTGTAGCTAGGAAACCTTCGCAACCATGATATAATAAGGTACGAGCCTGTAAGGCTGAAATGATCTGAACATGTTTTCCTGGTAGGAAGCCTCGGTGAATATATTCTGGTGCCTGGACTTCACCAAAGATGACCCGGTGAGCATGACAATCTATGGTGGCATGATGAACCGATAACTAATCCATACCCAGAATAATATCGAATTCACACATATCCAAAGGAAGAGCACTGACTGGACGGATTTTATCATCAAACTCAAGAGGGAGATCCTTATACACCTGGGTAATGAGTACGGAGTCTCGCATGGGGGTAGATATACTAAGTGCATTGTCTAGTGGCGTAGGGGTCATGTTTATTCTAACAGCATATGAAGTAGATATAACCGAGTGCGTGGCGCCTGTATCGAAAAGCACGCATGCAGACTGTCCGTGTATAAACAAAATGCCAGTAATGGTACCTGCTGTCTTATTTGCTTGTTCATGGGTAGTAGTGTAGACACGACCAGTGGTTGGTGGTATCGGTGGTGGTGGAGGTAAAATCTGAGGAATCTGGCCTGAGGTACCGACAGCATCCCCGCTCTTGCAATCCCTCTTCAAATGGCCCGGCTGACCACACTTGTAGCAATTACCCGAACCACGACGACAAGGTCCCGAGTGTTTCTTCCCACACGTGATGCAAGTGGGATATGTATACCCGGTGGAAGTAGCTCTGGTTTGCTGAGAACCTGATTTACGATGATATATACGTGTCACGATTCTGATAACTTAACTGAAATAAGGCTGACTGACTGAATTTTAAAATTACCAGAATTTGCCGGTCGGGCAACCTGTTGACCCCTGTTGTTTTGGTCACGCCCCTGTCCAGCATCTCTGTTGGAATTTACAAATAAATTTAAGATCTGTTTTACACGATAGTTTAGTATTCTTGGAGCTTAAAGGCTCACCTGTAATTGCCAGAGGAGTTGGAGCTGCCGCGGTAATTATCACCGCCGTTCCTCTTATCTGACCGATTACGGTCATATGACTGACCGTGGTTCCTGTAGTTCTGATGCGGAGTAGCCGATTGGGATCGGTCTCCTCCTCTGTGTCTGTATGATTTTAATAACATATAAGTTGCCAAGCAATAATGGCTAAATTGTTTAAGTCTGTTGGGTGAGATGTACATCTTCTCCGGGCGCTCTACATTCTCGAGCTCGTCCCTCTCAAAACGCATCTCGATGTCCCGAGCTGCATTAGCTACTTGTGACACATTAGTGAATGTGGCACTCATCAATCTATCTGCAGTCCTAGTGTGAAGAGCCCAGCGAAATTGCTTCACTTGCTCCTCTACAGTACCCGCAGCCTCCCCTAAGAATCCATCCATCCTGAGGTATCGGTGCATGAACTCTATACTGTTCTCGCCATTATTCTGACGAATAACGTGAAAGTCCCTCTTCATCTTAGCTTGCTCCGCATGCGGGAAAAACTGGTCATAGAACATCGTCTTGAAACGTGCCTAGGTCAATGCAAGCTCCCAAGCATCTCCCCCATTGGACAGTTTCTGAGACCTCCACCAATGTAGAGCAGGACCCTCCAGCTTGTAAACTGCAAGCCTAACTTTGAAAACATCACCACAACCCATAGCTCCAAAAATTTTCTCTATGTGGTAGATCCAGTCTTCTGCATTAGTTGGAGCTACAGTCTGCTCAAACAGTCGGGGCTTCTGCTTGTTGAACAGATCCAGCCAAGCGGGTAAAGTGGCAGGTGGTGGAGCAGGAGGGTTGTTATTCTGCTGAGGTCCATTTTGATACTCAGCTCGGATCTCATCACGAATTAGGGGTAACATGGCCTGTATAGCAGCCTGAACAGCAGCAGCAATGGCAGCTGCGTTAGGATCATTCTCAGTTTCGCGTCTGGGTGGCATCTGAAATATAAGAGGATGAGTTGACAAAACTGCTAAAATCTGGGGTAATATATCTGAATATGCTTAGTGTAATTCATGAAGGTATAGCTAACAAAATATGACATGAATACTGGTGAACGCCTAGGGTCAGTTCACAAAATGACAATTTCTGAAACATAAATCTGACAGGAGTAAGGATGAACGCCTATGGTCAGTTCATCCATACAAAATTTAAGCGGGCAAGGGTGAACGCCTATGGTCAGTTCACCAAAACGAAATGTTCTTGAAAAGCACATGCGATTAAGTATGGCCAGTCCTGTACCAACCGTTTACTTAATCAAAATTTTGAATATCCGACTGATAAATATCATGAGTAGCATGGAAAATAACGACGCCAAAATACAAGAAGTTCTTGGTGACTACCCACTAGTCACAGGTCAAGTTTTAGAGCCTACAGGTCGAACCTTGCGCTCTGATACCATAATTGTAACACCCCACTTGGATAAATGGACCGTTACGTGTATTTATGGCGTGTCATCAAAGCATGCAAGGCAATGTATTAAACATTAACTGACCAAACGGAAATACCGGAATCAAACATCGGTAGTCCAACAAGCCCAAAATATAAAGATTAAGTACAGAAAGGAAAAGGACGAAACAGTGTCCAAACAACCAAAGTAAAGTAACGTAAGGTATGCATAAAATAAAGGAGTCTGGAAAGCTCCCATCCAAATGCACGTACTCTCTTAGAAGTCCTAAGATCGTCCCTGTGTACCTGCCGTTTGGAAACATGAAAGGAAACTACGGCTGAGCATAACGCTCAGTGGACGGATATAGCATGATAAGAATGTATTGAAAGATAATGAAATAGAAGTCAACAATGAAGCTATAGGACTGATATGTAACATGTGGTATAACCTTGCATAAAATCTGTAAGACTTGGTTCATATATACTGATACTGAAATATAACTCTAAATTCTGAAAACATGCATTTATTGTATTTTATTTGCCAGAGCTTATATAGGTCACGTGCTGTAACAACCGTGCATGAATAACTGGAGGGGTGACCTCGTCATGCTGTAGAGGGGTGACCTCTAAATAACTGTGCTGGGTGGAGGGATCAGCTCCAATGTGAAGGATGTAGAGCACACACCACATTCACCCTGATAACTTGTAACACATATAAGCCTAGGATGCATCCATACGCCCCACTAAAACATACATATAAAAATGGCCAAACTGAACATGAGTGGGACGATGCAGGATATCACTCTCCTGCATGTGAGTCACGACACCGGTGCCTCTAGTGTCGTGGTTACGGTACCTCCGTAACTAGTACATAAACTGGTCGTGCTTGTATATAACGCTCAGGCAACTCTATTTAGTTATTAACATGATTACTGATAAATTTAAACATATACTGGGGAAACCTTCGGCTGAAGATGGGAAATCCTAATCATGCATATAAAGGAAGTCCTTACTGAAAGGACGGAAAATCCGTACCTCTAGTCCAGTAACTGACTGAATGGAAAACTGAACGAATACTACTCAGGCTTCACGCGTGCTACATAAATAAAGGACGCGAATAAGTTAATAGATATCCGTTATTAAATTTTACTGATCTTATTGGTTTCTTATTTATTTATTTCTGAAATTTCATACGCATATTAACGGCTAAATCCGGTCTTATAATAATTCCTTTTTTAATGTATTAACGTTCTACTAATAGCTACGTACAACGTATTTCTGACGATAATTATTTCTATAATAAGTATTTCGCTAAAATAGAAGTTCCTTAATTTAGAAAGTTCTTAAATTGTTTAATTCATTTTCTAATAATATACCCTTTTAAATCTTTATGAATTTATTTAATTTAATACACTTGAAATATATATAAAATATTTGTAAAATTATTTAATTTAAAAGGTATAATATAAAAATATTTATTTTATCATTTATAATCATATCCCGAGCCTACCGAGCCCATCTCGGTCGCACTAACAAATCAACATATGCTATAAAATCTGTCAACAAGAATTAGTGATAGAATTTATGTGTCACCAAAAACTGTCGCTAAAACTGCCTCTTAAAAAAAACTGCATAATATCTAACAGTTTTGCGACAGAAAAACTATCGCTAAACTGTCGCTAATGTGATGAATATAATGTGTTTCTGACCCATCTTTTCCCACTGTTTTTACCCACTTTTTCCCACTGCTATTCTATGCCGTTCCCACTGTTATTATAAACCAAACGCACCCTTATGTTTTACAGTCCCCAAACACACCCTTATGTTGTAACTGGCCCTAGCCGCCCCTGTGTGGGTCACGGCTGAGCAGGGAAAGAATTCATCAAGACTCTAGGTCTCGGTTTCATCTAAACCAAACAGTCCCGACCATCCTAAGCTTAACGAACACCCCATCCTTGGGTCTCTTGACCCTCGGTCGCCCGACACAGCCCACACCGAGACCCACTGTGGTCTCGGTTTGATCATTAATTCAAACCCGACGCTCCTATACGTAGGTTCTTGTGTTGGTTTTGATTTTTATAAAAGCAAAACATTCTCTCTTTGATTTGTATAATCTATTTCGTGATTTATATAATTTGATATATGAAAAGAACAATACCGTAATAGTTGATAAACGGAAGATACGTATAAGGATTGCTAGATCAAAAACACAGCCGGACTTTCTTCCTTTTTTTTTTCTTCCGGCGGCCAACACAAGGAAAAACCCTAATTTATTTTTTTTTCTTTTGATCGACTGTTTTGGAAAAAGAAGAACTCCCGTATGGTTTTTGTGTGCAAACAAAATGGGCTAAAGCCCATTACTTCCTTTCTTTTTTTTTTATAACCGGCCCCTCTCTTACATTTATTTATTTTTATATATATTTTTTTTTTAAAACTTGTATATAATACTACTACTTGTAAAATTTTTCGCGTTTTTCTACGTGAATGGTTTAAAATAAAAATAACCCGCGTATTAATAATAAACCGCGTATTTATATTCTCGATTTAAATACGGGTTTTACACAAAATGTGCATTTCCTTTGTAATATAAGTTTAAAAACTTATATTTTGACCACAAAAAGTTTATAAAAACCATTCAAAGGGTATTTAATGCCATTTCACCATTCTTCAAGGGCCAATTTTGCACATGTCTTCAAATATCAAGGATGTAACTTGTACAAATGAATTAATGGAGGGTCATTTGTGACAAGTCTTCAAAAGTACAGGGACCAATCTTGCCAATTCTTCAAACTTCAAGGACTTGATAGGAAAATCATGATTCGGGTCCGGTTCTTTGTGCGGCTTCGTTTCCCGTGTTCGTTTTTGCTTGATTCTTGTAATCTTTTGGTGAATTCACGATATCCGTACCTGAAATACACAATGAACAAACACAGGCATATTTTTGGGTATTTTGATGATATTTTAAGCGTTTTAAGCCCGATTTGGACGATGAGACTATGAATAAATACAGTCTCATCACTCCCCCATACTAAACCATTGCCGTGTCCCCACGCAATGCTAGAATTTAGTATCATAGCACTTCCAAAATTCATTTTATGATGACATTTATTGAAGACATAAACTTAAATAAACTACTACACGCATTTTAGACATAATGTAATGTTTTCATCACGAGAACGTGACTTTTGGGATCATAGAACAAGAACACGTGAATGCTTCGTTAGAAATAATTTCGTCGTCCTCGATTTTCACCCAATTCCATGCTAAGCGTGTAACGAGATCATTGTTATTATAAGTTAGCAACACGATCACATCTCATGAGTGTTAATTACGAACCTAAACTCCCTTATTCCTACTTGGTATCTCTTATATTTTATTTTGTCTTAATGATCACGATGATACATTATTGACTTATGCGTGAATAGCGATTAGGTCTAAAAATAGAAACTTAACGGTGTAACCAAAATCATTAAATTAATAATTCACCCCAATAGACAACGATGTCAAAAAATTAAGTCAACAAGAAGGATCGATAAACACGGTTTTATAACGGTTTTGAACATGAGACTTATTACCAAGACTTTTATACGCCCCCTAACGGAAGGGCCTTATTATCTTTGGTTTACCTCCATCTTTTATTCAACTTCGCCATGAAGCTTTTATTATGACTTCGGTCTTGCCTTGCCTTTTATTATCCGCCTCATCGGTGGTTTTATTAGCCAAAGACGTATATCCTCACGCTAAAGCGAATTTTGGATCTTTAAAGCTTTGAAGATTAAGGCTTGATTCACTTCCAATTTGGGCATAGATTTTTCGGCCTTGTGAGCTTCAAATTTTTTCTTAATTTAGGTGAGCACTTGAAATCTTATTATTAGGTGAAGCTTTCGATTATTCGGGTGCCAATACTTCAAAACCGTGACGCTGGCGATACCTTAATGTTTTCCCAATTTAATTACATGGAAGCTACTAAAACAAATTAGAAACCAACAATAGTGACTAAACCACCAAATCAATATTTATTAACAATTTATTATGCAAAAGCGTAGGGAGAATAAGCTAATAATTACTACACATAAGATTGTGACGATTACGAGACTTATAAATAACTCTATCATTTCTCGTCCTCATTTAAGAGACTTAGCCTAAAAAGTTAAGGAATCGAAGCTAAGTGCTAAACACGCACGGTCGAGTCAAAAATTACTCTTATTCTCACCATCGGAAAACCTACATTCGTGTCTTAAACACTTATGAAAAATAAGAAATTTTTTAAAATTTGGCCATTTTTAGCCTTATTTTGCATAAAACGATAGCAAAAAGATGAATATTGGATTGCGTGGTGACGTAAGCAAGGTGAAGTATCTACTCACCCCCCATACTAAAACTAAACATTGTCCTCAATGTTTCGAGTCTAGGGGTGAAAACACCCCCATACTAGAGACGAAGTCGAATGCTTAATCTCGAGCATGGAAAGGGTAAAACGAATAACCTAAAAGCCGTTTATGAATTATGCTAGTAAGATAAACGTTAGAACATAAAAGGATATCATCGGATATCGGAATCTCCAAAGGAAACGATCAAAGCTCGAGTGATCCATAAAACGAAAACGAGAGGCTTCAATGATGACGATGAACCTAATAAATCATAATCACAAACAACCACGGAACAAAGGTTGGAAGAGCACAAGTCCCCTCGTTACGTTAAACTAAGAAAGCGATAATATTTACAAGGATAAGCATGAGAATCCCCCACGAGGCACCTTGTTTTTGATAACCGAGTCAAAAGCTCGACTCGAATCCCCATAATGTGATCATTTAGGGATAATCTTGGTATGGTCATTTTTGGTGGGGCTTACATGATAAACAAGGCCCAAAAGTACATGAAGTACTTTAAAAACCCGATAAACGTATACCGGGGTCAAAGATAGCGTCTTCGTTTTCGGATGAAAGACGAACAACGCTACTCCAACCGATAGTGGAACCCCAAAGGAGTAGAAGAAAAGAGATGAGAAGTAGAAAGGTGGGGCAATGAGTAAGTCAAACATATGAGCTACTCGAGGTAGACTCACACCAAGCAAACGAAAAGATTTTCCATTTATTGCATCGGTGGAAGACCGAGATTTCCCTTTACAAGCAATTCCGGGATCGTAAATCTCGTCTTCGGTGGAGAAATGTGAGGGAACATTTGGGGCTTCCCCCATACTAAAACCACACACACCATCGTCAAAAGGAGTAGACGAGGTAGTAGGAGTCATAAAACACGTTGATGACAGAGTTAAACATGTAGAAAAATCATTTAAAACACTTTTAAAATCCTTTCCTTTTTCATCGTTCAAAAACTCTTTATGAAAACCCGATTGAATAATGTCGAAAATATTTGGCGTATAAAATTGAAAAATAGTCGCGCTAAAAATCTCACATTTAAGTCATTGGTGGGAGGGGGTGGCGGATTATATAAGTTCTCAAAATGTTTGTCAATAAAGAACACCGCCCCCTCAGGGTCAACATACTCGTCATCCTCATGAACGTCGATCTCATCGATTTCTTCATCAAAGATAGGCTTGTCAAACCAAGGCTTGTCATTCCCCTCCTTGAGTATCTTAGAAACTCTCTCGAAAAGATCACGATCAAGCACGAAACCATCATTCTTTTGTGGGGATTGTTGATAAGTTAAATCCTCACGAATGTGGTAAACGTAATTCTCATTTGAGGAGTGTTTATTAGGTAACTCCTCGAGAATTGGATTTTGGGTGGTCACATGAGTTGGTTCGTCATCGAAAATTAGACGTTCCAACTCATTTAGTTCATCCTCGATTTGTAAAGATCGACCTCACTCGTAGGTGGAAGTGAAGGCATAAGAGCTAGCTCTCGTTAAATGATTTCCTCAATCTCGGGATCAAACTCATAATCATCGTACTTCACATGTTTCTTCTTAGGAGAATCAAAAATTGTATGTGGATGTCGAAGTACGTGTTCAATCTCGGAAAAATCGCCATCGTCATCATCAAAGAAAGAGTCGATGTGAGCACTCACAACCATGGACTTACAAGTCGAATGACTATGCTTAGGTGACTTTTCTAAGACGAGAGGATCGATGTCGATAAACCCTTTAGCCTCAACGGGTGTTGGGCTAGGCAAAGGAGGCACTTCGATGGAGTTAGAAGTTGAAGCCTCAAAGACGTGGTCCTTCGAAGGTGGTGAAGACGAGTCCATTTTGGTCGTTGTCGTGATGGCACTAACGTCGCCCTTCGGAATTGGTGGTTCACTTGTTTCGCTAAAAACATCCCAAAGTGAGTTTTCATCCATAAATTTACACATACCCTTTTGAATTAGGTACACATATTCTTTATCATTAAAATCATCATCTTTAAAACCGTTTTTCTTAACTCTTTCAAAACATGCATTAAGCTTCATTCTTTCCGCTAAAGTGAACATTTTGAAATCATTAGGATTTGAATCATTAGGTTTTGAAACCTCAGTTTTTTCATTCTCATTAAATCCTTGGGATTTTCTAGCGAAAAAGTCTATTTTCTCATCCCCATATCTCATAGTAAGTCTCCCCTCGTGAACGTCGATTATGGTTCGAGCCGTCGATAAGAATGGTCGGCCTAAAATAATGGGACATTTAGGGTCACACTCGTAATCGGATATAAAGAAATCCGCGGGAAAAACAAACTTTACAACTTTGACATAGACATCCTCGGCTATTCCAATTGGTATAAGTGGAGTACAATTTGCAAGCTCGATTGTCATGTTCGTGGGGGTAAGCGAAGGCAATCTCATCAATTTCCAAAGAGAATGAGGCATGAGATTGATGCTAGCACCTAAATCGGCAAGGGCTAAACATCCCTCAATCTCGGAAAAATCACAAGGTAGTAGAAATTGGCCCGGATCCTTTTCCTTTCTCGGCATACGCCTTTTGGGTTTTTTAAGAAGGATCGAAGCACAAGTTTCTTCAAGGGTTACTTTGGTAAGGTCGACAAAGCTCTCTTTTTGAACCGTGGATGGAATTTGGGGTACACGAGGGTGTGCACTCTTTTCCTTGGTCGCCACGTTCACTGATACTAGAGATTTTCAATAGGTTCTATATTTTATGTCTCGATATCCTCTCGAATTGATCTCGGCCTTAAGTGGAATGATTGTTCTTGGTTACTAAAAAAGAGGGTTTGGTTTTCTAATCTACTAAAAGGTTAAATGTATTAAAATTAAAACTTAAATAAAAAAACAATTAATTTAAAATCAATTAACAATTAATTTAAGAACTAGAATTAAAATTAAAATAAAAATAAAGAAACAGTGAAACAGTAAAACAGTAACACAGTAACAGTAAAACAATAACACAGTAACACTTAAAGAAACTGATTCGGAAGTTTTAACCTTGATTCGGAACTTTGCTCATCCGGAACTTTTGGTCCGGAAGTTTATCCGGAAGATTGACTCGGAACTTTACTCGAAACTTCACCCGGAACTTGGTTCGGAAGTTGGTTCGGAAGTTTGGTTCATCCGGAACTTTACACTCATTCGGAAGTTTTAAAAGGAAAATTCATTCGGAACTTAAAAACTCACTCGGAACTTTTCTAACATAAACTCATTCGGAACTTTTTAGTTCACCCGAAACTTTTTGGTTCACTCGGAAGATTTAGGTTCATCCGGAAGTTTTGTGTTCATCCGGAAGTCTGGGAAACACGAATACAGTAACTAACCCGAAGAACAGGGGAAATCAATTTTAATCCAAGAATCACCAAGTTTTTCACCAAAAACTTAAATAAACTAATCACTAAGCATCCACTAACCATAAACTACAAATCCCATCAACAAAAACACAAAACCCAACAACTTTTAAAGATCAAATCAATCAAACAAGAACTTAAGAACTTGAATAAAAAGATGATGATGAACAAGATGAAATGGAAAGATTAAACAAGAACTTGTATTGAAGATTTAATGTTTTAACGATAACAAAACAAGGATTAAAATTACAAGATTGAAAACACAAAGATCAAGATCACCAAACACCCTAGTGGTGTTGGTGATGCTACGAACTAAAAGGGAGAAAAAGAAGGAGAAAGAAAAAACTAAAAACTAACTGCCACTATTGTGTGAGGGGTGGGCTTTATATAGCCTTGTCTTTTGGTTGGTGAGTGGGCTTTCTCCCGTTCTTCTTGTCTTCTCGTCTTTTTAGAAAAGTTGACGTTTTCGATTCTGATTCGGGATTTGTTGTCGATTAAATTCAACTCGTCTTTTAATTACTTCATTTAATAGACTTGAGTTTCTTCGACTTATGTAAATCTTCCATCTTTGGTCCTTTTCTTCGATAAATCTTCGAATAGGCCCAGTGATTTCAAATCTTTTGCATCTCTTGGACAATAGACTTTATCTTGAGTCTTTTTCTTCCATAAAACCCATGCAATCCTATGTTTTCTTCAATATTCATCCGGTTAGCTCTGAAAACACAATAAACACAAAAACCACGCATAATTCCAAACAAATGATATTAAATACGCGTTTTGGTCTTGTTTTAGCCAGAATTAAGTGGTAAAAGGATGGGTGTTTACACACCTATCAAATCCCCTACACTTAACCATTGCCATGCCCTCATGCAATGCTTAGTGATAAAGCAATTTTACATTTTTCTCATAATTAATCAACCTTGGCCTTATTCAAATACTACTAAACGAAAATTAAAGTACTTAAAAGAAATTAAACTTTAAAGGAAACAAAAGGATAGAAAAGCATTTTCACTTGAAAATAGCTACATGGAAATAACTTGCAAAGAGATCAATGACTTACATTAGGGCTTTGGTGCTGTGAAGATTTATCACCCTCAAGTTTCACGTTCCCCAAACTAAGCTTAAAACGAGATCATTGTCATTATAAGTTAGTAAATCAAACACTTACACACATGGCTTAATTATATGCTTAAACTCCCTTATTCCTAGGTGTATCTCTTATATTTTATTATTGTCTTAGAATGATCATGAAGATGCATTTTTGGACTTATTTTGATAGTGTTGGGTCTACTAGATGTAGATCTTGCAGCCTGTCAGGACCGGTGAATGACTTCTGTAATCACAAGTCAAATCACAAAGAGACTCTATACACAATATGAATGTAGAATAAATATAATTAAGAGAAACAGAATAACTATAAAGACTTGATCCTTTCTAAGGATTTCTAATATTGATAATGACTAGAACTACGTTTTGTGAAGGTGTGTCTAACCCTTCTGCCTAAGGTTCCTTTTATACTACAAGGAAACCCTAATACATCATTAAAGAAAACGTGTAAAACTGATATGCATATCCTTTCCTAACATATCTCATGCATATCCTAACAGAATATTAAGTAAATAATAAAGTTTGACTTCGACTAGGACCAGGAGCAGGACTTGCTCCTACTACGACTAGGACCAGGATGAACTACATACCTCCTAGTCTACCTATTACATAAACTATTACAATGGTCCTAACAATCCTCCCCTAAACTTGAATTTGACCTGTTGAGTTCAAGTTTCCTGGAAAACGTGCAAAGAAAGCCCGAGGATTGTATCAGCAAAACAAATAGCAGCATCAACAAGATAAGAATCAGAAGAACAGCCGCATGAAACACTAGAATCTTCTCCAAAGCTTGTAACAAATCAGCATCAGGTTGAATCTTTTCAGCAACATGAGCAGATTTGATGAGCCTTTACCAAGTAGCTGCTCGCTCTTGGGCTAGCTAGTCATTCTGGTGGAATAAGCATCACCCTGGGAGACTAGAACCCAACCCAACTCTTAGAACGTGAATCAATGGTGAGTGGGAGTACCCTGATGATTTTAGGCAAACCATCACAGCCGTCAACGGATTTGATGCGTCTTTACCAGAAGCCGTACCCCTCTGGACTCGCCAACTCTTAGCAATGAAGCATCGGTGAGTTGAACACCCTATAGCTTTAAGCAAGCTATTACAGCTATCAACAGATTTGATAAGATCTTTACCAAGAGCCGTACCCCCTTGGATTAGCCACTTTTCAGTCCAAGACTATGGCAAGTGAAAACCATCCAGTTTTGGGTAACCTGGAAACCATCATCGGATTTGAGAATCGCACCAGGAGCCGTACCCTCAAGGTGAATCAACTTTTTCTTGTCGATTAGACATGGTAAGTTGAGAACCATTTGTTGTGTGGACCACGTCCAACACCAAGTGAAACCAAGTACCAGAACAAACTCAAACCAGGAACCACATTGTGAAACAGCCAAGGGATATTATGTACAAGTATAAAAGCTAAACTGTGTTTAAAGTATAAGCAGATATTATATAAAAAGTATATATATATATATTTTTTTTATAACGGTGTTTTTTTTTTTTTTTTTTTTTTTTTTTTAACTATTAAGAATGAAATTCACCAATCACTGTACATATTGGTGAAAAGAATAAAAATAAGAACAAAAATCCAAAGTATAAACACTTACAACCCAATCACCTTACCTACCAGAAGCTGCCTTCTTATCCGCTAGCAACCGTGCTTGAATACCCTCTACCAAAGCCGTAGCCATACTCGACTCATTCCCAGAAGGAGCAGTAGAAATTTGCAAGTGAATTGCCAACATTGCTTCCATGGAAGAAATAGTCAAAGGATACTCAACATCCGTCAGCATAAACACCATATGACCAGATCCTAATTCCAACACATGAACTCCACATCCAGCATAGAGCTTCCATCGCAGAATCTCCCATTGGAATTGATCCTTCCATATGCCCAAAACGGGAGCATTTGGAGGAGGATCCAACATCAGCTTGAGATCGGCCCAGAGACGGATACCAGGCCAGGAAGACACCGCCATGGGGTCAAATGGCATACTAGAATCAACAAGCCCAAACAACGCCATAAGATCCATACGGTCAGCCCATGATAACACACCCTGCAAACCCGTTGCCAATCGCACAGACCCATCACTCAAAGTGATCCGATGGGAGACGCCACCAGGAAGTGTTGCAGAACTCTCAACCGTATAACCCGTAATGCTTCCATTGCCCAAGGGTAAGTCAGAATCGCTGTCAGAAGCTACATCAATTAAGTTCTCAGGATCACGCTTCTCAAAAGGAACTGATTTACCACGGCGAACACGATGAGCAAGTTTCTGGCGAACGGAACGTCGAGGTGTGGGAGCCGAAGGAGTTGATTCAACCTTTACCTTAACTTCAGCAACAGCAGGGGAAGCAGTAGAAGTAGACTCATGAACATGTCCACCCAAAGGACCACTAGGAGCTGCATCAGAAGTAGGATTAGGTTGTGTTGCAGGAACTTGTGGTGATGGAGATGGCACATCAGATGTAGCAGCAGAAGGTATGGTGGAATCAACAAAGGTGCTTGCAGGAACATGGGTGGTGGTAGTAGTAACAGGTGTGGTGGTGGAAGCATGAGTGGTGGTGGTAGTAACAAAGATGGTAGTAGCAGGACCAGCAGTAGAACCAATAGGAGCAACCAAGGGTGTAGTAGAAGGACCAACAGAAGTAGCAATAGAACCAGAAGGACTACCATCAGAACCAGGAGTGGGTACAGATGAAGGACCAGTAGAATCAGCAGGCATAGAAGCAGTCACACCACGAGGATGGTAAATAAATCTTTCCGGAATAGGTTGACTCTGACGCTTCACCATCTTTTCATAAAGGACCTTAAGCTCATCAAATGTCAAAGCTCTCACCCGAGCCCAAGACCACGGAGCATTGAAATGAGCAGCATATTGATATTTTACATAACGTTGCATCTGCTGGCGCTGCTCAGTCCGAGATAGAGGTCTGTTCCTTCGCTGTTTCTTTAGTTCTTCAACAAGAGCCAACTGGTGCTTACGCATCATCACCATAGCACGCGGAATACAATTGTGTTCATCAACATCATCACCCAACAGATCTTTAAACTGAGCATAATCCCGAGTGAGAACAGTCAACACTTGCATCCATTCACCATCAGTCCAGTGCATGGCATCATGCTGAATTTGCGCACGCCTGCGCTCTCGAAGCTCTTCCTCAGCAGCCCTATCCTCCTCATCAATCTCAGCCTGAACTCGACGAGCAGCCTCTTCACCAAGTCTTTCTTCTTCAATCTGTCGACGAGAACGCTTGCGAGTGGGAGATGGAGAATCAGTCATTGGGGCTTTTCCCTTCGGATCATGAGAGGGACCAGCATGAGAACCATCAGCAGGATCAGAATCACCACCTATAGAAGGGGGAATAGCACTAGGAGAAGGAACATTGGAGGACATTGGAGGACCCGGTAAATCATCATAAACTTTATCAGCAAAGGCAACCTTTGCCAACAACGTCAAGCCATCCTCAATATTTTCTGCACCCTCATCCTCAGAATCTGAAAGAACCACATGCTTCTTGCGACAACGTTGTTGATTCTCCAACACCTTTATGCGATCAGCCAGAGGAAGAACAAACTCCTTTGTAAGCTTCCGATGTTGGTTTAAGTCAGCTTCCAAACAAATCATCCTCTCATGGTACCTGTGCATAAGATCGAGCAAAGATGTCAGTGTAGTAGGCTCCTCCGCCTGCCCACCAAGAGAACTTGGATCAGGGAAAGCATCACGGGAGCCCGAAGCAACATGTGGGTCAACCTGCGGAGAACTAGCATCAAACGGGATATCAGTCGAGTGGGGGCAGGACTAGGAGGGGGAGTCTCCACAAATGGAGACTGGTGTGGAACGGAGGAAGGACCAGCCTTGGAAGGGGATGGTTTTTCAACCACCACTTCCTCAACTAGCTCCTCCTCTACCACAGGAGTGGCACCAACAGTAGGAGCCTCCTCCTCCTCCATGGGGTCATCATCTATCACAACAAACTCAGGAGCCTCCTCCTCCTGACCCATAGGACCCTGAGCCAACCCTATCATGGCTTCAGTCAGGGGCCTCCAATCCCCAGTAAACCCATTCATCATATTGTAATACACTTTCGCTGTAAGTTTAGATGGCACATGCTCAGCCCGATCACGTGGAATGCAAACAAGTATTTGTTGAAGAAACCTAGGGTACATAAGAAATTTCTTCCTCGAACCAGCAATAGACAAATTACTAGCCATCCCCTCAAATAGATAATGAGAAAAATTAAACACTCTACCCTGGGCTAAACATATAAGACCAGTAGCCAAAGGAGTAGGGAAAGCATCCCAACTCCCAGACTTGGGACTCATACAATGGATCAAAAAGTGAACCAGAAGCTTCCATTGGGGGGAAAACCTATTCTTCTGGAAGTTAAACTTCCCCCATGCTCATAACCTATGGCAGCCATACCCTCCAATACTTCTGAAGTGGGGATTGATACAACACCCCCCTCATCCTGAAGATGAAGAGAAGAGCGAATAGACGCTTCAGTTACCACATAGGCACGTCCATCTATGGTAGCATGGAGTGCTCGTGGACGTCCAGCCACATTCACAAGCTCAGCAGACGCCCAAAATTGACGTATCACACTATCATATATGGTAGGACAAACAGTAAATGCAAACCTTAAGTTAGAAGCTTCAATAAACTCCAAGATGTCAGCAAAATATTCACGATTTGGACCATCACCCAGATAAGCAACACGATTATGAGCAGGTTGGTAAGCAAGAGCAACCATGGATCTTGATGAATTGATGGAAGAAGGATTGGGATTGGGATGTAGAGAGTAGAAGCGGTTTTTGTGTGTGTGTTAATTGTAATGAGTGAGTCAAGGGTGTATGTTGACCATATATGAAGAAAGGAGTAACTGTTCATTGACCCCTATTAATAGGGGGTTTCCCTTTCAAATTAAACCATAATGGCATAATAACCACTTGCCCTTTTTTAACATAATAACCAACCCCCAATTTACTTGCTGAATTCAAACTTGTAAATACCAGTATTGGGAGCGTTGACCAAAAGTCAAAGCACACAATGGTCAGACCAGGAGCAAAACATGATTAACAAAGGACAAAAGGAATGAACAGTATCCCAGACCAGTACCAGTACTAATAGCCAAACACCACAAGACATGGAAGGATTTTAAACCACCAGAAGGCAACCAAGCATAACTAGAAGCTGACCAAAGAGGACCAGAAGCCAGTCATGTACGACCATATCCACCAGAAGAGAGAAAAAACCCTCCATCAGAAGCACCACACACCATCATAACCAAGAAATTATTTTGTTAAAGACTATGAATACGTTAGACTGACCTAATATGTACACAAAGCCTCCCCTTAGGCTTTGCCTCCCCTCAATCCCAGACCTCAAGGATTGACCATCCCAATATGAACCACCAAGTGGTTAAACCGAGGACCATCAAAAGCTTTAGTCAGCAAATCAACAACATTGTCATCCGTATGAACTTTAAGAACCTGTATCAGCTTCTTCTCATTGGCATCGCGTATAAAATGATGCCGAATCTCAATATGCTTCGTCCGTTGATGAAATACAGGATTCTTCACAATGCAGATAGTGCTTTGATTGTCAATAAAAATTTTGGTATTCATAAAATTGAAACCATAGTCCAACATCTGATTTTGGATCCATAAAACTTGACCACAACAACTAGCAGCCGCAACGTATTCAGCTTCTGTTGAAGAAGTAGCTACGATTTTCTGTTTCTTACATTGCCATGAAATAAGCCGACGACCCAAAAATTGACAACCACCAGTAGTAGACTTCCTATCATTATTAGCACCAGCATAATCACTATCACTATAGGCTTCAAGAACAAAGGGAGATTCTCTAGGATACCATAGACCCAATTTAGGTTGAGCCTTGATATACTTGAAAATCTTCTTCACTGCATTTAAGTTCGAAACCGTTGGAGTCACCTGGTGTCTAGAACAAGCACTTACTGCAAACATAATGTCCGGACGTGATGCAGTCAAATACATGAGAGAGCCAATCATAGACCTATACATGTGAACATTTACCGGGAGATCTGGCTCATTCTTAAGTTTGATTTTAGCAACTTCATAAGGAGTTGCTGCTGGTCTAAGAGGATCCATGTCAAACTTATGAAGAATCTCATGAACATATTTATCTTGACTGATGAAAATCCCATCCGATTGTTGCTTGACCTGAAGACCAAGGAAAAATGACAGTTCTCCCATGGCACTCATCTGAAATTCGCCCTTCATCAAGTGTTCAAACTCATCACACCACTCCTTCCTTGTAGAACCAAAGATAATGTCGTCCACATAAACCTGAACAAGGATAATATCCTTGGAATTCCGCCGAAGAAATAGTGTTTTGTCAATAGTACCTCTTCTATAGCCATTCTTTAACAAGAAAGTGGAGAGACGCTCATACCAAGCTCTAGGAGCCTGATGTAACCCATAAAGAGCCTTGACCACCTTGTAGACTTTCTTGGGATGAAGTGGATCAACAAACCCCTTAGGTTAAGTAACATACACTTCCTCGTCAATTTTTCCATAGAGAAATGCACTCTTGACATCCATCTGGAACACCGTAAAGCCAACATACGAAGCAAAGGCCAAAAACAGACGAATGGCCTCGATCCTGGCAACAGGCGCAAAGACTTCAGTATAGTCAATGGCCTCAATTTGAGTGTGTCCTTGTGCGACAAGTCTAGCTTTATTCCTGACAACAATTCCCCGTGCATCCTTCTTGTTTTTGAGAATCCATTTGGTATTGATAGCTGTCTTCCCATCTGGTAAGTCAACCAGAACCCAAACATTCTGAAACAAGAATTGCTGCATTTCCTCCTGCATAGCCTCCACCCAACTTTGATCTTCAAGAGCATGAGAAACAGACCTAGGTTCCACCTATGATAGAAAACAAGCAAAAAAACAGTGTTGAAAGTCCGTATGATTATTACGCTTTTGTTCCTCAATATAGCCCACAAGAGCATGATGATCAGACGAGGCCTTCTGCTGCATTCTGCGTGTCTTGACGGTAGAACCAGGATCTCCAATAATTTGAGTGGTAGGATGATCTTTATGTGATTGCAAGACTGTATTGGAAGAAACCTCCACTTCCGGTGCCATGTTATTGAGATCACCAACAAAATCAGCATCATATGAAGCATTTTGGAAAATCCCGTCTACCAGTTGTTTATGTATATCATCCATCTTGGTAGAAGACTTCTTTTCATGGTTCCCCAAATCAGAAGGACTGGAGAAACGTGTATTGGAAGCAGACTCACTAGCCGGAGTACCAGTAGTTGAGAGGCTAGCACTAGGAGCAGAAGCTGGAGTACCAGGAGCAACTTTATCAGTAGGCTCAACCAAGAGAAACTCAAAACTACCTTGAGCAGCTGCTTTAGTAGCTTCTTGTTGTTGCTTGAGAAGAGTGTCAAGAGCTGCTTGGGAATCCTGTACATCCAATGTAGTTGCATCACTAGGAGGAGTAGGAGAGACCGTGGTGGAATAGGATGTAACCACAAAAATGTCATCCTCATCATCTGAATCAGAAAGACTAGAAGGAACACCAGTACTAGAAGTTGCAAACACTTGTGGTCCTGCATCATGGTTAGTTTTGAAACGAAAATATCCTAACGAATCACTAAGATAATCAAGATCAAAATACCATTCTGGACCTTTTCCTTGTATGTTTGTCTTCTCCTCAAAATACATGAGATTAATAGTTTCAATTATCCGTTTGGCTTGAAGATTGTAGACACGATACGCCCGAGAATGAGCTGAATATCCCACAATGTATCCTTCATCAGCCTTGCCATCAAACTTCCCCAAATAGTCACTAGTATTCAGAATGGTGACTGGACACCCAAAAGGCTTCAAATGAGCAATATTTGGAACTTTGCCCGTGAGCAGCTCATAAGGTGTTTTCTTGTGAGGATTGGTAATAGAAACCCTATTCAAAACATAACTTGCAGTATTAACAGCTTCTGTCCAGAACATGGTCGGAAGCTTGGAATCGGCAAGCATAGTTCTTGCTGCTTCTATTAGTGTCCGGTTCTTTCTTTCTGCCACACCATTCTGTTGAGGAGTCCTAGCAGCACTATAATCTCGTTTGATGCCCTTAGCATTGCAAAGTGCGATGAGGTCTCTATTTTTAAACTCAGTTCCATTGTCGCAACGAATACCTTTAACTTTCTTGGACAACTGATTCTCTATCAAGGTAAGAAAATCTCGAAGAATTAAGTAGGTCTCACTTTTGGCAGCCATGAAGAACACCCACGTAAACCTGCTATACCCATCAGTTACCACCAAACAGAATTGCTTGTGGTCAATGCTCCTGATGGATGTAGGACCAAATAAGTCCATGTGTAGAAGCTGCAATGGTTCAGTAATAAGACTTAAAGCAGTAATGGCCTTGAAGGATGCTTTGTGTTGTTTGCCTTTGATGCAGGCAATACAATTTATATCATTTCTAAACGTCTTGGGAGGTAAACCAGAGACCAGATTCAGATTGGCAAGTTTGTGTATGGTCTTAAAGTTCACATGTCCCATCCTTCGGTGCCATTTAGTGGCTTCATCTTCTGAGGCTTTTGCAACCAGACATGCTAGTTGACCAGTAGGGTTGACTTCATTCAACTTGATACTATAGAGATTGTGTCTTCTAGGGATTCTGAGTAAAACTTGTGAGTCATCCGGAAGCTGAAAATCTTTGGAAAGCACAAGTGCATCAGTATCGGTGAAGAGTACAAACTGCTTCTTGTCACAAATCTGAGAGACGGATATCAAGTTGAAGTGTTGAAGTGCTTCCACATAGTAGACCTGCTCAAAATTTAGATTTGGTGTCTTTATCGTTCCTTTGCCAGTGATTCTGCCTTCACCTCCACCAAAATAGACCTTGCCGCCATGAAATGGTACAAAGTTAGAGAGAAGACTTTTATTGCCAGTCATGCTCCTGGAGCAACCACTATCAACAATGCCTAGACTAGGATCCTGGTATGGAGTAACCTACAACAACAAGATAATAAAAGTACAAATGTTAGTGTCTTAAGGGGACCCAAACCTGTTCAGGTTTGAGCCTGCCTTGTGGATCATTAGAAGAATGCCAAGAAGATTGATGAGATCCACTATTGTTCCTTGGTTGCCTATGCATCATATGGGTATTATTATGTGACCAAGAACAACCTGCTGAGGGCTTAACAGCAGTTCCCACATTTCCCAATCCAAAATACGTGTGGTCTAAATGATGCGGATATATTAGATTAAAATGTGGAAAATAATTATTGGTTGTTTGGAATCCATTATCTCTCCAATAATTAGACGTGAAAGGAGAGGATACTCTAGAAGTATTAAACATTGGAGCACTAGGATTAAGTCTTCTAGAAGCATATGAAGCAGCTCCTGGTGAACCAGGAGCAAGAAAAGCATGATTAACAGATGCATGTGTGTCATAATAATCACAATCTTTAATTAAATGAAAGGAACTGCCACAAACAAAACATGTTTTGAAAGACCTTTTATTAGAATGAGACTGTTTCATACTGCCTACTTTATTACACACATTTCTAGGAAAAACATTCTTCCTAGGACTCAATAAGCAAGGACCAGACACACTTGACTTGACAACAACTTTTTCTTCACACTTCCTAGCACCAGTAGCAGCATGTTCATTCGAATTGGAACTCGTAGGTCTTGACTCTTCACTTGAACAATTAGATGCTGAGTCACCGGCTTTGTCACTGAAAGTACATGAGACAAAGTCATTAGTATTAGTAGAACTAGTTGGGGACTCAAGCATCTGTGATCCATCCGAGTCATTATGCCATGAGGTGGGCATAAAAGTTCCAGTAAGAGGAGGAGGGACAGCATGCATTTCTGCTGCTGGTGTAAACCTATTGTAACTAGGTTTGCCCTCATCCTCTTTGTCGGCATCAAAGACACTTGAGAAAGATAAATCAAATACATCTTCAGAATCAATATATTTTTCAAATCCTAAGCCTCTTTTAGTTCTGCCAGACATGCTACTATCAATTAATTTTGAAAGATTTTTAGGTGCCTTTTGCCATTTGTCAAATCTTAACATTATAGCATCTAATTTAGCTTGCATCTCCTCTTTTTATTTGATACTAGCATCTCTTTCAGTTTCTGTATATTTAAGCATATTTGTAGTGTTTTCTAAATCAATGCTTAGTATCCTGATTTTATCCTCATACGCACGTTGTGTATCTTGTAACCACCTCTTTTGTTGTTCCAATGTGTTTAATGAAGCCTTATAGGCTTGTACCTCTAAAAAATACTTATCATTTTGATCATTTACTTCATTAAATTGGGACAACAATTCTGTGTATTTATCATGACAACCAAGAGGACAATGTTGTACCTGAGGTGAGATGCCTATAAGAGCAAACTCTTCTGCTTCTTCTGCATCAGAGAGATTCCCAGCAATCATTGCCAACACATCAGTCGATGATTCAGCTGATTCCAGAGTAGAAGCCTGATGATCATTCCAGTTGACCATAGAGTCAACAGATACCAATGCCTTCCTGTCATCTTTAACCTCCTGAACCTTGAAAGCGGAGTACCTGCTCTTCTCCTGATCATTCTTGCTAGGGCACTCCCTTGCAAAGTGACCCTGTTGCTGGCAGTTATAACACCGTACCTTGCTTCTATCGAATCTTGCTGGCTCCCGAGGGTTGTAATTAAATTTCCTTCCTGCTTTCTTCTCAAACTTGTGAACCCTAAGAGTAAGCATGGCCATCTGCCATTTAAGATCTATCTCATCCAGGTCAAGTTTATCGATCTGTTTGAAGTCATCAAAAGCAAGTTGTTGTTCAGCAGTAACATCAGCCACAAAAGAATGAAGAACAGCTTCTACCATACTACTAGACTTGGCAGCAGGATCAGGAGCAGAAGACATGGGACTAGATGCATATGACATGGGACTAGTATGCTGAATAGTATGCTGGGGGAGACAGTATTGCTCGGGCTACTTGCATATGACATGGGACTAGATGCCATAGAGCTCACAAAGGCTGAATTAGCAGGGGTGGGAAAAGAGTCACTAGGATATCCTCTCACATGAGGTTCGAATGTTCTGAGCCTATGAAACAAATCATCAAAGGTGAGATAGTCAAGCCCACCTTTGGATTTGAGAGAGATCACCACCTGGTTCCATGAGTAGGGTAAGGCTTTAAGAAACCTTGCATTAATGTCACCATCATCAGGTTTTGACCAAAGTTGATTCAATTGGCTCAAGATCTTCTGGAACCTATCATACCCTTGATTTAGACCTTCAGTTTCTGAGATTTTGAATTCGGTAAATTCATCTCTCAGCATGGACCTTCACATTTTCTTTGACTCCTCATTCCCGCCGAACCTTGCTTTTATGCCATTCCAGATCTCTCTGGCATCATCCAAATGGTAGAAGTCACCCATGTGATCTTCAGGAAGAGATTGAAGCAGAATTGTTTTTGCTTTTACCTCCTTCTGAATAGCGATGATTTCCTCATGAGATTTAGGGTCAAGAAGAGTAATATTACCGTTCTTGTCTCGTCCAGTAAGCTTCCCGCTGTTTCCATTCAGAATGATCTTCCAAAGATCTTGATCAGTGTTGGTGATCCACCATTCCATCTTCATTGCCCAGTTATCATATTCACCCTTCTTCAGAAGAGGGAATTTTCCATTCGTGTTGGAGACCGTAGCCAGGATCTGCTGAGGTTGCACAATTTTAGGAGTGCTTTCTTCTCCTGTTTGAGTAGAAGTTGAGGCAGACATAATAAACAGATTGTTAGTAATAATAGAACTTGATTCTGCTTGTATAGAGACCCTCCCAGGCTCTGATACCACTTGTTGGGTCTACTAGATGTAGATCTTGCAGCCTGTCAGGACCGGTGAATGACTTCTGTAATCACAAGTCAAATCACAAAGAGACTCTATACACAATATGAATGTAGAATAAATATAATTAAGAGAAACAGAATAACTATAAAGACTTGATCTTTTCTAAGGATTTCTAATATTGATAATGACTAGAACTACGTTTTGTGAAGGTGTGTCTAACCCTTCTGCCTAAGGTTCCTTTTATACTACAAGGAAACCCTAATACATCATTAAAGAAAACGTGTAAAACTGATATGCATATCCTTTCCTAACATATCTCATGCATATCCTAACAGAATATTAAGTAAATAATAAAGTTTGACTTCGACTAGGACCAGGAGCAGGACTTGCTCCTACTACGACTAGGACCAGGAGGAACTACATACCTCCTAGTCTACCTATTACATATAACTATTACAATGGTCCTAACAGATAGTTTATTAAGGCTGAAAGCAAAGTAGGATGATTTGATCAATAGTTAGCTAAAGGACAAAATCTCTTAAAACTGCTTCTCGGGATATCAAAAAGTTCATATCTTGGCATAACTCGGTTCACGATTTGAGACCTTTCTCGGGCCGATATTTGGCATGTACTTCATACTTCATATCTTGAGAGACGTGCTTGAGATAATGGTCTTCTCATCGTTCATAGAGTTTCTTCACTTGGAGACTTTTGAGAGGTACTCCAACTTTGTTGACCACGACTTCATGATTATTTCTTCAATCTCTATTTGGGATTTTGAGATACAACGATCCGCCTCCTTTTCGGACTTGGATCTATTTATCCTCATACCTTGTTAGGGTCTTTTCGGATAGACTTCTCCATGATCTTTATGGGAGTTGATTGCTTGTCGTCGTGAGTCTTGATCCTTCATATTGACTTTGGGAATAATGCTTTTCACATCACCTTGGATCTTTAGCAATAAAATGGAATCCTCATGCCTTGTTAGGGCCTTTTCGGACTCGCCAATCTTCGCGCCCCGCTTCATAAGTTATGCCTTGGCTATGAACTCTTATCATTACCAAGCAACTTTTAAACGATCTTGGGCTAGAAGCTAAGTAACTTTTCAAATCGTACGACCTTACTTATTGCAGATAAATTATTAGCAAGTGATGGGAGAATAGGCAAATAATTACACCAAGTGAGCTTGTGCAAGAATACCGACTTATAATTGACTCTATCATTTCTCGTCCTCCACAATTTAAAATCTCAAGCAATGAGACTCGTGGATACTTAGCCTAATAAACCAATTAAGGTCTACATGGTTAAGGATACTAGCTAGAATAAACTTGGATAAGTCTATTCGGGTTGAGTCAAAATAAACGCAACGGGCCTAATATGTCAAAGATTTCAAAACTAGCTACACCACTTTATTAATATTTTTGACTTTATTGCGGGATATATACATATGAAAGCAACGATTAAAAATTTAAAAATTACGACTAAATGGCCAAAGTTAATAAAAAATTTGAAAAATGTTGATAAATAGGATTTTCTGGTTAAATGAAGGCATTTTCATGGAAAAGTCCACTTAAAACTTCGATAGAAGTCCCCCCTACACTTAAGATAAACATTATCCTCAATGTTTAAGCATGTGGGAAAAGTCTCCCCTACACTTATGACATTGTGCACGTTGGTTAACTCAAGTTAAGGAAGAGACGACTAAAGTGATCAATTTCAAATGTGAGTATGAAGAAAATTGAATCACTATAGTTGAGAGATAGAACCGGATTTCAGATAACACGGGAGCACGATTCTTCAAAGTTTGCAAGAGTGCACTTATCCCTATAATCACATCACCACACAAAGACAAACACCTATAGAGGTCCCCCTACACTTAGGAGGTTAAGACATAAAAGGATAGATACTCGGGCTGCCTCCCGAGGAGCGCTTGTTTTTTATAACCGAGTCACAAGCCTAACTCGACCCAAAATTAGTTCATGGGGAACGTGGTGAGGGATGGAACCACCTCCTGAGAGGTGTCCTCACCAAAGTACAACTTCACTCGTTGGCCATTCACCTTAAAATTAGGTCCATTAGGTTGAGCGAGCTCGAGAGTACCATATGGAAAAATTTGGGCAATGGTGAATGGGCCGGATCAACGAGATTTCAGCTTGCCCGAAAAGATTTTCAACCGAGAGTTAAAGAGTAAAACTTTGTCTCCAACATGGAACTCTCGGTTTTTAATCTTGGAGTCGTGAATGAGCTTAGTTCTTTCCTTATAGATCAAAGAATTTTCATAAGCCTCATTACGGAGTTCATTCAGCTCATTGAGTTGGATTTTGCGTAGGTCACCGGCTTTGTTGATATCAAAATTAGCCCACTTCAAGGCCCAGTAAGCCTTGTGCTCCAACTCAATGGGGAGGTGGCATGATTTCCCGTACACCAGACGATATTGTGTACAACCAATCGGAGTCTTGTATGCGGTACGGAAAGCCCACAAAGCATCATCAAGTTTATCAGCCCATGAGGCACGATGCTCTCCCACGGTTCTTTCCAGAATTCGCTTTTAACCACGGTTGGATATTTCAGCCTGGCCATTAGTTTATGGGTGGTAGGCTGTGGAAAGACGATGATTTACACCGTACTTAGCCATGACTCTTGCGAATTGGTCATTGCAAAAATGAGTCCCACGATCACTAATAATGGCGCGAGGCACACCGAATCTAGCGAATAGAGCTTTCAAAAAGTTACAAACCACCCTTGCGTCATTAGTAGGTAAATCTTTGGCTTCAACCCACTTTGAAACGTAGTCAACAGCTACAAGGATGTATTTGTTTCCTTTAGAAGAAGGGAATGGCCCCATAAAGTCGATACCCCAAACATCAAAAATTTCACATTCTTGAATGAAATTCTGAAGCATCTCGTCTTTATGTGTGATAGTGCCTTGTTTTTGGCAAACATCACATCGTTTAACCATATTGTGAGCGTCACGATATATGGAGGGCCAATAAAATCCCGAATCGAACACTTTTTTGGCGGTGTAGTTGGGACCAAAGTGACCACCGGTGGGTCCTTTGTAGCAAGCATCAAGGATTTCTAAAACTGCCGGTCCATCAACACATCGGCGAATAATCAAGTCGGCACATTGTTTGAATAGATACGGGTCATCCCAAAAGTAAGTCTTAATGTCCTTGAAAAACTTTTTCTTTTCCTGGGATGTTAACCCGTCAACGAGAATTCCACCCGCCAAATAATTTGCAAAGTCGCAAACCACGGGGTTTTATCAGAATTCGAATTTATAGACATTAAGGTCTCCAGGGGAAAAGAATCATTGATTTCTTTGTTCGGATGATTCCCTTGGTAAGGATCCTCAAGTCTGATGAGATGATCCGCGGCTAGGTTTTCCGCTCCTTTCTTATCGCGAATTTTGATTTTAAATTCTTGGAGAAGCAAAACCCAGCGAAGAAGTATTGGTTTGGAATCTTGCTTTGTCAACAAGTACTTCAACGCGGAATGATCGGTATACACAATTGTTGTGGAAAGGACAAGATAGGGGCGAAATTTTTCAAAGGCATAGACAACAGTTAAAAGCTCTTTTTCGGTTGTCGTATAATGCAATTGTGCCCCCGTCATTGTCTTGCTAGCATAATGGATTGGTTGGAAGTGTTTGTTCACTCTTTGTCCCAGAACCGCTCCAATAGCAAAATCACTAGCATCGCACATCAACTCAAAGGGAAGCTCCCAATTAGGGGTAACCAAGACGGGTGCCTTAGTTAGCTTATCCTTAAGCGAGTTGAAGGCTTCAAGACACTCTTTGGAAAAGATAAAAGGAGTATCTTTTTCCAAGAGGTGGGTCATCGGGCGAGCGATTTGAGAAAAATCTTTAATGAATCGACGGTAGAAGCCCGCATGACCCAGAAAACTTCTCACACCCTTCACGGTTGAAGGTGGAGGCAACTTGGCGATGACATCGACTTTAGCACGGTCTACTTCAAGACCAGCTTTAGAGATCTTGTGTCCCAGCACGATGCCTTCTTTTACCATAAAATGGCATTTTTCCCAATTCAGAACAAGGCGAGTGTCTTCGCACCGCTTAAGCATACGTTCCAAATTGGCAAGGCAAGAAGAGAAGGAATCCCCAAAGACCGAGAAATCATCCATGAAGACTTCCATGGTTTGTTCAACCATGTCATGGAAGATAGCTAACATGCACCTTTGGAAAGTCCCGGGGGCATTACATAAGCCAAAAGGCATCCTTTTGTACGCAAATGTGCCATAGGGACAAGTGAATGTTGTCTTCTCTTGATCTTGGGGATCGATGGGTATTTGAAAATAACCCGAGAAACCATCAAGAAAGCAGTAATATTCATTACCCGCTAAACGTTCAAGCATTTGGTCCATAAAAGGTAGAGGGAAATGATCCTTTCTCGTGGCATCATTGAGTTTGCGGTAGTCTATACAAACTCTCCACCCAGTAACGAGACGAGTGGAAATCAACTCGTTGTGTTCATTGGGAACAACGGTTATTCCTCCCTTCTTGGGCACACAATGGATTGGACTAACCCATGGTGAATCCGAAATAGGTTAAATCATACCCGCATCAAGAAGTTTGATAACCTCTGTTTTGATGACTTCATGGATTTTTGGATTCACCCTTCGTTGGCTTTGAATTGTGGGCTTAAATTCGTCCTCCATGAGAATTTTGTGTGTGCAGAAGTGAGGATCAATTCCGCGAATATCAGAAATTTTCCAAGCAATAGCCTTCTTGTGATCTTTAAGCACGGCGATGAGGCGAGATTTTTCTTCTTCCTTCAAATCCTTCGCGATAATGACGGGCGACTTCTTCTCTGCGTCAAGGAACACATACTCGAGATGGGGCGGCAACTCCTTAAGTTCTAAATCCGGAGGATTTTCGACGGGAGGCGTATTCAAAGTCGGAGTATCGATAGCAATGACCGTGGGAGATGGTGGAGAAAGATTGTCTTCGTTGAGAAGGTTGTCAAAGAAATGCATGTCTTCATCCCCATCGGTGGGAGAATCATCAGTAGCTAAGTTCACATCTCCTAGGGTGTCTTCAAGATTGTTCCAAAATAAATCACTATCTCCAACTTGAGACAATGATGAATCAATAGAGGACACGGTCTCAACATTGGGAAGAGAGGTAGGGATGCTTTTGCAAGCATCATTAAAGTGTTCTTCACAAGCCTCATCAAGAACGTCAATACAATTAACATTCTCATATGAATAAGGTTGTTTAGACAACTTTCCCATGTTGAAGACTACTTTATCGTCACCCACTCTCATGATAAGCTCACCGGCTTCAACATCGATGAGAGTGCGACCGGTCCTCAGGAATGGACGTCCCACGATCAAGGGAACACGAGGGTCCATCTCGTAGTCAACGACAACGAAATCAGCAGGAAAAGTGAATTTGTCGACTCCTACAATGACGTCTTCAGCTATCCCCACTGGATAAGCAACCGTACGGTTAGCTAATTCCAAAGTCATTTTGGTGGGGACTAGCTCAGGGAGAGATAATTGCTTCCACACACTTAAAGGCATAAGATTAATACTGGCACCTAGATCGGCTAGGGCCATGCAATTCTCTACTCCTGGGAAATTGCAAGGGATTAAGAAACGACCCGGATCACCAAGCTTGGTTGGCAATTTCCTTAAGAGCACTGCAGAGCAATTCTCATTAAGTTGGGTGTTGGTAATATCGAGGAGCTTTTCCTTGTCGCTCAGAAGATCTTTAAACATTTTCGCATATTTGGGCATGTGAGCGAGAGCCTCAGCGAAGGAGATATTGAAATTCAATTGTTTGAACATTTTAAGAAAGTTCGAAACCTGAATATCATCCTTGCTTTTGAGCTTCTCTTTCCTCAACCTAGATGGATAAGGTATATTGGAAGAAGAGGAAGGCTTTGGAAGAATAGGATCACTCACATCCTTGGGTGGAGGAGGGATAGAAGGAAGAGGTGGAGAAATGGGGGAAGGAGAAGGATGAGGAATAGGAGCAGGTGACTCGTTGATGAGACTGCTTTTATACATGGTCTCATCGTCCAAATCGAGCTTAAAATGCTTAAAATATCATCAAATATACCAAATATATGCTCGTGTTTGTTACTTGTGTATTTTTAGGTACGGATATTGAGGAAATGGCAAAAGATCACAAGAATCATTCAAAAACGAACACAGGAAACGAAGCCGCACAATGAACCGGGCCCAAGTTTGGATTTTGCAAAAAGACCCTTGAAGAATTGAAGATTGGCAACTTTAGTCCCTCAACTTTTGAAGATTTACACTTTATACCCCTCAAATATTCAAAATTATGAATAGGGTCCCTAAAGTTTGAAGACTATACAAGATCAGCCCTTGGAAAATGAAGAATATGCATTAATGGCCCTTGTTTCAAGTTTTTAAAGTATTTGTGCCACTTTTGACAAGTTGCCAAAAGTTGTCAAAGGGAAAGGGGGCGTTGACAGCATTTTTCACAAAATGAAAGAAAGAAAGGAGTATGGGGACTATTATTGCCAGACAACCAAACCACTCTCAGCCAATCATCCCTACACATCATCACCATCAACCAATCAGCATCTACCACCTCACCCAGCCTCCCACGTCACCTTCCACTGAAGTTTAAATAACTTATTATTTAAATACTTCCCTCCCTAACACAAATTTAAATTATTTAATCCCCCAAAACAGATTAAACCAACCCCTTAATCACCATAGAACCCTAATTACCCCCAGGTTCAATTAACTACAAATCAAAGGGTTTTTGCCCTAACTTTTCCAGATGGTTAATTTGTGCCTTTGTCACCAAAACCCACATCCCAAAAACACCCCAGACACACCCATGTGACCCCCCAAGATTCCCCACAAACGTCCCTTTCTTCACAAACCCCAAAGGGACAGGATAAACGTTCAGGATTGCATTACTTGGTCCCCAAGACCATTTGAACGTCCCATGATCAACAAACAACAGCTGTCTTCATCAGAATCACATGGGAGAACTTTTTGACCAAATTTTCAAAATCGTCCAAGGGCATTTAGGGGTTTTTAGCTACTAGGGTTTCATTGATTCTAGATAGTTCTGTTTAAGCTTATAAAAGGAGAATGTGGCTTGTACATTTCCCTTTGTTCCAGAATTTTTAGCAAAATTTTGTAATTCCTTTTTATGCAATATAAAGTGGTTTTTGTTTGAGAAACAGTTTTCCTTTTATGATTGGTAAAAGTTTGGTATGGTTTTAGCTAAAAATTCTGAGTTCCATAAAATATCTTGTTAACACTTGTGTGTTTGAAGTTTCAGTTTTTCAAAAAGGTTTTGAAAATATTTTGATAATTTCAGAAATCCAAGTTTTCCAAAGAAGTGAAAGTGGAATTGGAGTTCTTGGATTCTTGAAGTTATCTTGTCTTGAAACGTGTTTCAAGTTTCAGTTGTGAGGATTTGTGGATTTTTGAGAAAGTTTCAGAAAATCAGAAGTTTGTATTGTGCTTGTGTTCTTGTTTATCTTAGCAGGGTTTTGGAGTTTGTTGCTGTTCAAGGATCAGCTCAGGCCCCAGCCTGAAGGAAATGGCATTGCAGCCATAGTGGGGCCCGGATGTGGGTCCCACAAGGTATCTACCTTGATCTTTTTTCATTTTCAGAAAATATTGATTAGGTATGATTTTGTGCAAAGGTGTTCAAGTGTGTTTATATGGTTTGATATTGCTTCATTAAGGTTATTATGCATGCTGAGATTGATTGAAATCCATTTGGTTTGATTTTGGTGTGATTTGCTTTGTTAAAAGTTAATATTCAGTTCTTAAAGGGGTGTTTGGATTAGCATATAAAGTGAGTTTCTTTGGTTGATTTTGTGTTAAAACGTGTTAGAATCACTTCATAGGGTAGCAATAGGTTGCTGGTAGTTGTGCTTTCAGTTTGGAACAAGTTTTGAACCAATTTGCAAGCTAAAAAAGGGTCAATAGCATATAAAATCAGTAACTGCCTTGTCTGTATGAATTTTGAGAGATTTTGGCTTAATCTTTTGTTCATTGCTAGATTAAAGGTTGTTTGAGGTTTGAGTATTGCTGGTATGCCATTTACTTAGTTTGTGTGCATGATTCAAGCTTGTGAAATTCATTTTTATGCATGTACTTTGGTTATATTGTTCATCAGTCAAGTGCATGCTAGATCAGAAACATTGGGTGCTATTTGAGCTTAATTTTGTGTTGTGACTTGGTGTTTTTTGTGTTTACTCAGACTCCCCACAACCCAATTGGTGTGGGGGTGCCTTGCTGTCCAAAGAAAACAAGTCCAAAGAGCTTTCCTAGCTCAGTAGTCAACAGACCAAAAATTAACACTAGCAGTGGGAACATCATTCCCCCTGCTTGTGCATTTGTTTCCCCTACTAAGCTAACAGACAAAAACCCCAAACATGTCACTATCAGTTTTCTTGGTTTTTTGTCTTTAGTGCCCTAATTTGGGAGTTAGGACTTGAAACCACTTTTGTTATTTTTCTAATTTAATTTTTAATTTTTCTGATTAATTAGATTTTTATTTACTGTTCATTTTATATTTTTTAGATTAAATGGCATTTTTAATTAACTTTAATATTTCTGTTTTTGTCTTTTAGTGCCAAAAAGTAATATTTTTCAGTTTAATCAATTTTCCTGAACTTAGAATATTATTTTAAGATTTTTGGTTAAAAAAGATTTTACTGTTCATCTTTTTATTATTTTATAGAATTAATTTAAGTTAATTAGGGTTTTAATTAAACTAGTTTTGTCTTTTAGTGGTAAATTTAATATTTTTCAATCTTTTTCATTTTTCTTCTGTTCATTAGAGTAATTTAGGGTTTTTAAAATTGGTAGATCATTTTTAGCATTATTTTATTATTTTTTATAATTATTTTAGTTTCAAAATAGTTTTTAGTGTTTTAAAAATAGAAAAATAGTGTTTTAAATTTAGAAAAAATACTTTTTAGTTTATAAATAATATAAGTAAGTTATTTGTCCAATAAAATAATATTTTGGGCTTTTTCTTAATTATATTTAATTTTTTGGCTTTAATTAGCATTAAAAATTGAATATTTAATTAATAAAAGGTTTAAAAATATATTTATTGGATTTTTATCTTTATTTATATTATTTTGAACTACTTTTTCATCTTTAATTTGTTTTTAGCTTAAAATTTTTAAATTTTCACGTTTTACGTACTTACGTTTGCGTTTTACGTCTTTCGTCGTAGTTTAATTGTAATCGTAGTTCGTCTATAGTTTTCTTTCTTTTTCTTATCTTAAAACGTCACTACCCTAAACCTTTGATTAAATATTTTGGCACATTAATCCACACACCTCCTCGAGAACGAACCCGCATTTGTTCGGTTTCGCGTTTTTCCTAAAACGTGCAACTTAATACTTGCCCCCATTGTACGCTCTTTTTCCTAAAAGACGTATTTCTACGACCATCAAAATGGCGCCGCTGCCGGGGAGGTGTTTTTAGTGTGCCATTATTAGTATCGTGTTTTTGTGAGTGGTGCGTTTTTGCTTTTCACATTTTGAAAAGCGTGAATATCATACACACTCATTTTTGTTATTTTTCCTTATTATATTATAGTATCCAAATAAATTGTGTTTAGTTTTCCTAAATTAAACACACAACATCATTTTACTATATTGTAGATATATCGGTTTTCGTTTTTTGTTAATATTGTTAATATATTGTATTTACGTAGAACAATAAAAATACAAGTACTCCAAATACGTGAGAAATCACAACCTTGATTCGGGATTTCATCACTCGATCATTGTATTCGAATCCAAAGCAAAAGTTAAAGGCAAAATAGATAAATACTTTCGTGAGGCTTAATTTCAATTAACACAAACTATAAGGTGGGTATAAGGCGGTGGTATTTCACGACCTAAGGGAAAAAGGCTCTTAAGTGCTTAGCGCCACCTCGTTTCCCCCGCTTGCTTGTGCGTGTTTTGAGAAAGAAGGCTAATCGAGGGTTTGCCAACCAAAGTATTATCTACGTATATATATTTGCTTGTTTTCAAGATTAAACCCTCTTGAACGTTTTGGTGTTCCACCAACGTTCTAAAGTCATCGAAGGCGTTCACTCCACGTGATCGTTTTCATTCCTTGAGGCTCTTTTAATCGAGAAAATCGATTCGAGGAGAGATTTGTAGATTTTTGTCTACGTAATACATTCAAAATACCAAAAAAAATTAAAAAACAATTAAAAGCACAAAAATAATCTTCTACATTCCCTCTAATTTCATAATTCTCTTCTTTCACCCTCTATAACGTTTAATTCTCGTAGCACCATTCTCGTTACATCATGTCAAATGATGAGGGATATTACTCGTGTCCATATTGTGGAGGCCCACCCGATGGGGCTAATTGTTTTAACTGTGAGGTTATTGGAGGTCGTGAGGGTTATATCTATAACTCTCCTCCACATGGTTATGGTGACAATTTTCAATCTAACGACCAAGATCACCAACCATTTTCGTCTTATTCGTCTTTTAATTGTGATGAAAATCAAAATAATGAAATGAATCAAGATGAATCTTTTTGTGATTATATGAGCCGTCATAACAAACTTATGGAGTCACTTCAAGAACACGTGGTAGATCTCGATAAGTATTACAAAGATAAATTGGCAACCCAAGGGGAAACTTTCAAAAAAATGGAAAACGATTATGATACCCTTTTTGAAGAGCAACAACGTTTGTATGACCAAAGTCAAGTGATGTGGAGAGAATACGTAGATAAAATTAAGGATGATCACGCCAATGAGAAAGATAAAATTCTTTTAATGTTCGAGGGCTTAGTGGAAAAATTTAATTCGTTGTCAAATGTGACCAATCCTAATCCCGTGGGAGAGGTTCAAGTGACTTCGACTCCTAAGACTCGTACGTCTCGTATTGATCCATATCTCTCGAATTTTAGAGTCGTGCAACCTTCATCGTCTTGTAAAACCATAGAGGAAACGAAAAAGTCATCCAACGAAGTGTTGAAAAATGTTTTTGAAAATAAACCAAAGGAAAAACTCGTAGGATACTTGGGAGTATTAAATCTTATACCGTGTGAACCTAATTTTTCTAATGAGGATGAAATTATTGAGGATTTTCTAAATCAATATACACTTAATTTTGACGAAGAAATTCCATTAAATGATTTTAAAGAAGAAAAATGTGAAAAGGTTTTTAAGGAAAGCATTGAACCCTCGTTTTTACAAGATGAACGAAAATTAATTCCGAAGGGACGTGTTAGTAATTTTGCTAAAATGTTTGAAAACCCACGTTCGATCCCTTCGAAGGACAAAGTTGAAACCGTCAAGGCAGAATCGTCACGAGACGAGCCTTTTACTCTTAATCCCACATCGAGTGAGATTTTGGATCTATCGTGTGAGAAGTCCGCCGATAGCCTTGCTCACATCGATACGTTTTTCGATATCGAGGTCGAAACGACAAAGGCAAAATCTTCAATCGAAGAGTCTTCTTTTCCTAGTTTCACGACGGTTGAAGCTAGCGACTCGATTATCGACGACTTTATTGCTTACCCTCTTCCACGAGGAAGAGAAGACGTTGTTGATCCCGATGGAGATTTTTGCGAGATCAAACGTATTCTTGATAACCCGCTTTCAATTTTTGAGTTTGATGAGGACCGTTGCATTAGCCCGGAGGGGGATGTTTTGTTAATTGATTCACGTTTTAAAAATTCAAATCCTCCTCCCGCCTTCAAGATAAATGTGAAAATTTTAAGTGTGCCTAAAATTGTTTTGGAAACGCCAAATATTTTTAATTTAATCAACTTGGGTTTTCGTAACAATGAGTTAAAAAATGAAAAAAGGAATGATTTCACAATTGATTTGAAAAATTTTCCAAAGTTAACTCCGTCATCACCTCGCTTAATTGAGCTTGCTAAAAACGCGTCTACTTCTTTTGACATCGTTTTGTGTGGATTTTGTGTGGGGGAAGCCCCATTTGTTCCCTCACACTCCTCCACCGAGGACGAGATTTTTGACCCCGGTATCACGTTTAAGATAAAATCTCGGTCTTTTACCGAAGTAGTCACTAGAAATCCTTTCTACACTTACGGTGAGAGTTTACCTCGAGTAACTCGATTTTTATGCCCAACCAATGTCCCACCCTTCTCTTCTTATGCTATTTTCTTGTGTCCCTTTGGGACGTTGTTACTTGAAGTTGTGTTGTTTCGTTTATCATCCGAAAACGAAGACACGACCTTCGATCCCGGTATAGAGGTTTTTCCTTTATACACGGTTGTTTTTGGGCCTTGTTTATCATGTAAGCCCCACCAAAAATTGACCATACCATGATTATCCCTAAATGATCACATTTATGGGGATTCGAGTCGAGCTTTTGACTCGGTTATCAAAAACAAGGTGCCTCGTGGGGGAGACCCATGCTTATCCATGTATATATTATTGCTTTCTAATTAGTTTAATGTGAGGGGATTTGTGCCCTTCCAACCTTTGTTTCGTGGTTGTTTGTGAATTGTGGTTTTTAGATCATGATCTTCACGATTGGAGCCTCTCGTGTTCGTTTTATGGGAGCATTCGATCGTTTGCTTTGGAGGCCTTTCCCAATATCCATATGATATATCCTTTTATGTTCTAACCTTAGGTTTATAGCACACTTCATAAACAGCTATTAATTTATTGGTTACACCCTTTCCATGCTAGATTAGGCATTTGACTACGTCTCTAGTATGGGGGTGTTTGCACCCCTAGACTCGAAACATTGAGGACAATGTTTAACTTTAGTATGGGGGGGGGGGGTGAATAGATACTTGCCTTGCCAAACTTTCACGCTTTCCAAAGTTTATCTTTTTGTTATCGTTTTGTTGCAAAATAAGGCTAAAAATGGCCAAATTTTAAATTTTTTCTCATGTTTTATAAGTGTTTGAAGACACGAATGTAGATTTTCCGATGGCGAGAATAAGAGTAATTTTTGACTCGACCGTGCGTGTTGAGCACTTAGCTTTGATTCCTTAACTACACACTAGGCTAAGTCTCTTAAATGAGGACGAGAAATGATAGAGTTAATTGTAAGTTACTATGCTAAACGTAGAGTACTCGTATTCTTTCAAAAACTCATGTGTTCTCGTTGTTTGCTTATTCTCCCTTCGCTTGTAAATATTTTTTGCTTAATAAATATTGACTTAGAGGTTTAGTTAGGATTGTTGGGTTTCTAGTCTTTTCTAGTAGCTTCCGTGTAATTAAATTGGGAAGACATTAAGGTATCGCCAGCGTCACGGTTTTGAAGTATTGGCACCCCAATAATCGAAAGCTTCACCCAATAATAAGATTTCAAGTGCTCACCTAAATCTAGCAAACAATTTGAAGCCCCACAAGGCCTAAAATCTATGCAAAATTGAAAGTGAATCAAGCCTTAATCTTCGAAGCTTTAAAGATCCAAAATTTGCTTTAGCGTGAGGATATACGTCTTTGGCTAATAAAACCACCGATGAGGCGGATAATAAAAGGCAAGGCAAGACCGAAGTCATAATAAAAGCTTCATGGCGAAGTTGAATAAAAGATGGAGGTAAACCAAAGATAATAAGGCCCTTCCGTTAGGGGCGTATAAAAGTCTTGGTAATAAGTCTCATGTTCAAAACCGTTATAAAACCGTGTTTATCGATTCTTCTTGTCAACTTAATTTTTTAACATCGTTGTCTATTAGGAGGGGTTATTGATTTGATGGTCTTAGTTACACCGTTAGAACTCTATTTTTAGACCTAAATCTCTATTATCGCATAAGTCAATGATGTATCCTCGTGATCATTAAGACATAATAAAATATAAGAGATACAACTTAGGAATAATGGGAGAATAAGTACGTGATTAGGGCATATGAGTAGTGTTAGCATTACTAACTTATAATGACAATGATCTCGTTGCACGCTTGGCATGGAATTAAGGTGAAAATCTAGGACGATGAAATTATTTCTAACGAAGCATTCACGTGTTCTTATTCTATGAACCTAAACGTCCCATTTTGCGATGAAAATCATACATTATGTCTAAAACACAAGTAGTAGTAATAGTAGTATTATAGCTAGTTTATCATTCCAATAAAATGAATAAAATGAATTTTGGAGATGCTTCGATACTTTATTCTAGCATTGCGTGAGGGCACGGCAATGGTTTAGTATGGGGGAGTGATGAGACTGCTTTTATACATGGTCTCATCGTCCAAATCGAGCTTAAAATGCTTAAAATATCATCAAATATACCAAATATATGCTCGTGTTTGTTACTTGTGTATTTTTAGGTACGGATATTGAGGAAATGGCAAAAGATCACAAGAATCATTCAAAAACGAACACAGGAAACGAAGCCGCACAATGAACCGGGCCCAAGTTTGGATTTTGCAAAAAGACCCTTGAAGAATTGAAGATTGGCAACTTTAGTCCCTCAACTTTTGAAGATTTACACTTTATACCCCTCAAATATTCAAAATTATGAATAGGGTCCCTAAAGTTTGAAGACTATACAAGATCAGCCCTTGGAAAATGAAGAATATGCATTAATGGCCCTTGTTTCAAGTTTTTAAAGTATTTGTGCCACTTTTGACAAGTTGCCAAAAGTTGTCAAAGGGAAATGGGGCGTTGACAGCATTTTTCACAAAATGAAAGAAAGAAAGGAGTATGGGGACTATTATTGCCAGACAACCAAACCACTCTCAGCCAATCATCCCTACACATCATCACCATCAACCAATCAGCATCCACCACCTCACCCAGCCTCCCACGTCACCTTCCACTGAAGTTTAAATAACTTATTATTTAAATACTTCCCTCCCTAACACAAATTTAAATTATTTAATCCCCCAAAACAGATTAAACCAACCCTTTAATCACCATAGAACCCTAATTACCCCCAGGTTCAATTAACTACAAATCAAAGGGTTTTTGCCCTAACTTTTCCAGATGGTTAATTTGTGCCTTTGTCACCAAAACCCACATCCCAAAAACACCCCAGACACACCCATGTGACCCCCCAAGATTCCCCACAAACGTCCCTTTCTTCACAAAACCCCAAAGGGATAGGATAAATGTTCAGGATTGCATTACTTGGTCCCCAAGACCATTTGAACGTCCCATGATCAACAAACAACAGCTGTCTTCATCAGAATCACATGGGAGAACTTTTTGACCAAATTTTCAAAATCGTCCAAGGGCATTTAGGGGTTTTTAGCTACTAGGGTTTCATTGATTCTAGATAGTTCTGTTTAAGCTTATAAAAGGAGAATGTGGCTTGTACATTTCCCTTTGTTCCAGAATTTTTAGCAAAATTTTGTAATTCCTTTTTATGCAATATAAAGTGGTTTTTGTTTGAGAAACAGTTTTCCTTTTATGATTGGTAAAAGTTTGGTATGGTTTTAGCTAAAAATTCTGAGTTCCATAAAATATATTGTTAACACTTGTGTGTTTGAAGTTTCAGTTTTTCAAAAAGGTTTTGAAAATATTTTGATAATTTCAGAAATCCAAGTTTTCCAAAGAAGTGAAAGTGGAATTGGAGTTCTTGGATTCTTGAAGTTATCTTGTCTTGAAACGTGTTTCAAGTTTCAGTTGTGAGGATTTGTGGATTTTTGAGAAAGTTTCAGAAAATCAGAAGTTTGTATTGTGCTTGTGTTCTTGTTTATCTTAGCAGGGTTTTGGAGTTTGTTGTTGTTCAAGGATCAGCTCAGGCCCCAGCCTGAAGGAAATGGCATTGCAGCCATAGTGGGGCCCGGATGTGGGTCCCACAAGGTATCTACCTTGATCCTTTTTCATTTTCAGAAAATATTGATTGGGTATGATTTTGTGCAAAGGTGTTCAAGTGTGTTTATATGGTTTGATATTGCTTCATTAAGGTTATTATGCATGCTGAGATTGATTGAAATCCATTTGGTTTGATTTTGGTGTGATTTGCTTTGTTAAAAGTTAATATTCAGTTCTTAAAGGGGTGTTTGGATTAGCATATAAAGTGAGCTTCTATGGTTTGATTTTGTGTTAAAACGTGTTAGAATCACTTCATAGGGTAGCAATAGGTTGCTGGTAGTTGTGCTTTCAGTTTGGAACAAGTTTTGAACCAATTTGCAAGCTAAAAAAGGGTCAATAGCATATAAAATCAGTAACTGCCTTGTCTGTATGAATTTTGAGAGATTTTGGCTTAATCTTTTGTTCATTGCTAGATTAAAGGTTGTTTGAGGTTTGAGTATTGCTGGTATGCCATTTACTTAGTTTGTGTGCATGATTCAAGCTTGTGAAATTCATTTTTATGCATGTACTTTGGTTATATTGTTCATCAGTCAAGTGCATGCTAGATCAGAAACATTGGGTGCTATTTGAGCTTAATTTTGTGTTGTGACTTGGTGTTTTTTGTGTTTACTCAGACTCCCCACAACCCAATTGGTGTGGGGGTGCCTTGCTGTCCAAAGAAAACAAGTCCAAAGAGCTTTCTTAAGCTCATTAGTCAACAGACCAAAAATTAACACTAGCAGTGGGAACATCATTCCCCCTGCTTATGCATTTGTTTCCCCTGCTAAGCTAACAGACAAAAACCCCAAACATGTCACTATCAGTTTTCTTGGTTTTTTGTCTTTAGTGCCCTAATTTGGGAGTTAGGACTTGAAACCACTTTTGTTATTTTTCTAATTTAATTTTTAATTTTTCTGATTAATTAGATTTTTATTTACTGTTCATTTTATATTTTTTAGATTAAATGGCATTTTTAATTAACTTTAATATTTCTGTTTTTGTCTTTTAGTGCCAAAAAGTAATATTTTTCAGTTTAATCAATTTTCCTGAACTTAGAATATTATTTTAAGATTTTTGGTTAAAAAAGATTTTACTGTTCATCTTTTTATTATTTTTTAGAATTAATTTAAGTTAATTAGGGTTTTAATTAAACTAGTTTTGTCTTTTAGTGGTAAATTTAATATTTTTCAATCTTTTTCATTTTTCTTCTGTTCATTAGAGTAATTTAGGGTTTTTAAAATTGGTAGATCATTTTTAGCATTATTTTATTATTTTTTATAATTATTTTAGTTTCTAAATAGTTTTTAGTGTTTTAAAAATAGAAAAATAGTGTTTTAAATTTAGAAAAAAATACTTTTTAGTTTGTAAATAATATAAGTAAGTTATTTGTCTAATAAAATAATATTTTGGGCTTTTTCTTAATTATATTTAATTGTTGGGCTTTAATTAGCATTAAAAATTGAATATTTAATTAATAAAAGGTTTAAAAATATATTTATTGGATTTTTATCTTTATTTATATTATTTTGAACTACTTTTTCATCTTTAATTTGTTTTTAGCTTAAAAATTTTAAATTTTCACGTTTTACGTACTTACGTTTGCGTTTTACGTCTTTCGTCGTAGTTTAATTGTAATCGTAGTTCGTCTATAGTTTTCTTTCTTTTTTCTTATCTAAAAACGTCACTACCCTAAACCTTTGATTACATATTTTGGCACATTAATCCACACACCTCCTCGAGAACGAACCCGCATTTGTTCGGTTTCGCGTTTTTCCTAAAACGTGCAACTTAATACTTGCCCCCATTATACGCTCTTTTTCCTAAAAGACGTATTTCTACGACCATCACTCGTTCTCCTTAGTCACAATCACCGGTGGAGGTATAGGAAGCTCGGGTTCCTTGGTACCTTTGCCACTGCGAGTGGTGATTGCTTTCATCTCCCCTCTTGGATTCGCAACGGTGTTACTCGGAAGAGTACCCGAAGAAGAGGGTTGATTACTGATGTAGTATTTTTGTATACCCTTTAGGAAAAAGAGGCAACAAAGTGGTAAGCGTTAAGTGTCGGTTTAGGAAAACCGAGCACTAATGACCCTTAAGAAAAGTGAGTTCGTTCTCGAGGAGGCTAGTGTGTTGTGTAATGAATTGATTGATTGATTTGTTTGTGATTATTAACAGGAAAAGAGAAGGGAAAATGACGAAGACGAAAAAAATAGAAAAATAGGCAAAAACACTACTAGAAAGTTAAGACGTAGAAACGTAAAAACGACAAAATTTAAAATTTTAACCTAAAAATTCCTAAAAATTACTAAAAATCCACAATAATATTCTAAGAGTTTACAAAAAATCCAAACTTGCTAAAACCTTTTAATTAATTTAATAATGACTTTTTAATGCTAATTAAAGCCCTAAAAATCACTTTTAAATATTAAAAAGCCCTAAACAAGATTTAATAGTTTGTAAACCTCAAAAATGACCTAGTTAAGCTAAAAAATATTTTTAAAAATTTTAAAACCAAATTAAACTATTTTTAAAACCCTAAAAACTATTAAAATCTATTAAACCTTAAATTAATTCTAGAAATTAATTGAAAAGCCTAAAAATTAATTGGAAAGTGAAAAAGTTCCTATTTTAATGTCTAGAACCTAGGAAAAATGAAAAGAAGTTAAAAATAAAACTTTGAATTTTTTCTAATAAAATAATATTAAAATAATCAAAAAAATGAAAAGTTCAAAAATAAATTCTAAAAAATTCTCAAAAATCCTAAATATCCTAACTAAGAAGAAAATGCAAATTAAAGTTTCTAAAACCTTTTAATTAATTTTATATTAATTTTTAAAGTTTAATAAAAAAACCTAAAATCGAATAAAATTAAAAATTAAAGTTTTTGAAAACTTTTTTATATGTAAACCTCAAAAAGATAAATTAAAACTTAAAAACTATTTTTTTGTATTTTTTAATTACTGTTTACTATTTTTTAATTACTTTCTAAATTTAAAACTAAAAATAATCCTAATAATTAATTAAATAATGGGAAAAATAAAACTTTTAAACAGAAAAATCCTAAACTCTAATATTATCCTAGGAAAAATGAAAGGAAGCAAAAATGCTTAATAAATAAGCTGAAACAAGCAAAATAAGCCACGGATTATTTAAATAAGCCAAAACCAAAGTCACCTTATATACTTAATGAAATGAAAGGTTAACATAAAAACTCATCTGGATCACTGGTAGAACCCCTCACTCCTGAGCTACAGGTCGGGGGTTCGAGTCCAGGCAGGGTGAAGTTTTTACTTTTTATTTTCTTTTTATTTTCTTTTTAAAACTCAAACAGTACCCTCTTATAGCTTAAAAAACACAAATACAATCCAGATTTATACAAGATTAATGCAAGAATTGAGCAAAACGTGCCCAGTCTGCTTTGGTTTCTGATGAACAAGTGATGTTCACTTGTGAGAGTAAGACCAAGAGGACTTGGTTTGCTTATGATTTGTGGATGTTTTTGGATAAACAAGGCACCCCTACACTCTTTGGAGTGTAGGGAGTCACAAACAAGCAGCAATCAAACACCTTGCACACAAAAATTTCACAAAAAATGCATACACAAGCAAATTAATGTTGCTGAGACAATTTTGAGGGTCTGTGGGTGTTTATAGCTTATAACTTGCTCACAAATGAGTTTCAAACTCCAAACTTTTGCATACAAGCTCACCAACTAACACACAAACCAACTACAATCCTAAAATCAACCTAACTCTAACAGAATTTAAGATCTGAGCACAAAAATTCCTCAAAATAGGCAGAAAAGTGGATCATACAGTTTTTAACTATCTCTTTTCCTTTTTTAACACACAACTTGTTTCAAAACTAGCACCAATCTAAGCTAAAACTTTCATGCAACCCTAAACAATCCTGTTCAATGTATTTAAATAAGTTTTAAACAGTTTTAATGTCAATCAATCCTGCTAAAACCTATATCCAAACACACCTTTAAAAACTTGTTATCAAAATTTTTCAAACCAAACTCTTTTAAAACTCACTCAAACTGATTAAAAACAGGTCTAGCATGCATATATCATCCTAATGACTAAAATCCAACAGCTTAAACAAACATCCAACTCAAATCATGGAAATCCACATAAATCACAACTTTCTGAAATTCTTAAAAATGAACAAGAAAATACCTTGTTGAGCCCACATCCAGGCTCAACTAAGGCTGTTTTAGCCTTCTCCAATACACTCGGGTGTATGCAGATCCTCTAACAAATCAATTCAACCTGTTTAAGAAAAAGAAGAACAAGAACAAAGATATATATTCTGTTTTACTTTTTTTTTCTTAAAAACTTTTCCAAACAACTTGAACCTTCTCAAAACGTTTTAAAAACACTTTATCACCAATCAACTTGAACCTCTTAACACTAAACTTTGAAACAGATAACACCAATAATCTCCCAAATTCAGAAACTATGTTTCTGAAAAATTCAAACACCAAATGTTTGAATAAGTTATAAATGGAACTCAGATTTTTCTCAACAAAGATATACCAACTTTTTAAAAACAGTAAAAGGAATTACACTTGTATTTTAACAAACACCAACTTTAATATTCATAAAAAAAGGGATTACAATTTTTTGGAGAAAAATCTGGAACAAAAGTGAATGAACATGCTCATCCTCCTTTTATAATGCTAAATAGAACTATCTAGAATGCTAATTAAAATAATACAAAAGCTAAAACCCTAAAATCTGGAATCTCAAAAATGCCCTTGGACGAATTTGTCTTCAACTGGTCAAATGCACCCATGTGATTGCCAGCCTTGCTTGGTTGATCTTGGACGTTGGATACATCTTGGGGACCAAGGGGATCATCCCAAACGTTGAAATTGTCGGGTTCTAGGGTTGTGGGAAAGAGACGGGTGCAGGGGAGGTCTGGGGTAGGGTCCACAGGCCATGTGGGCTTGTCAAGTGAGGTGGGAAATGGTGAGGTGGAGGCGAATTAGTGATCTGGACAAAATGGGGGTTTAACCCTTTGTTTTGGGGTTTAATTGATCTGGGGAAAATTAGGGTTGATAGGGATTAAGGAGTGGGTTTAATCCAGTTTGGGCAAAACAAGTTTTAAAAACCTGTTTAGGAGGGAAGTAAGGGTTAGTGGGATTAGTTGACCATTTGACTGGGATTAAATAAAACGGGGTGTGGATGTGGGTAGGGTCGGGTTTATGGGTTGGTGGGTGGGTTTTATGACGTGTCACAACCTGAGTGTGTGGGAAAGTTTGGTGGTTTGGCAGGATAGGTCCCCAATGTTTCTCATTGTCTTCACTTTGTTTTTAATCCCATCAGCGCCCAAATTGTGCTTTTCAACTTTGGACAAGTTGTCAAATATGGCACATAAACTTTTAAAACTTTATCCAAGGGCTTTTAATGTATTTTCTTGATTCTTGATGGACTGGTCTTGTACAATCTTCAAACATTAAGGATTATACTTGTACAATTGACATTTTGAGGGTCAAATGTGACAAGTTCTTCAAAGATGAGGGACCAAAATTGCCAATCTTCAATTCTTCAAGGGTGTTTTTGCAAAATTCCAAACTTGGGCCCGGTTCATTGTGCGGCTTCGTTTCCCGTGTTCGTTTTTGAATGATTCTTGTGATCTTTTGCCAATTCCTCAATATCCGTACCTAAAAATACACAAGTAACAAACACGAGCATATATTTGGTATAATTGATGATATTTTATGCATTTAAAGGCCGTTTTGGACGATGAGACCATGTATAAAAGCAGTCTCATCACTCCCCCATACTAAACCATTGCCGTGCCCTCACGCAATGCTAGAATAAAGTATCAAAGCACCTCCAAAATTTAATTTTATTCACTTTATTGAAATGGGAAACTAGCTACTCTACTACTACTACTTGTGTTAAAGACATAATGTATGATTTTCATCGCAAAATGGGACGTTTTAGGTTCATAGAATAAGAACACGTGAATGCTTCGTTAGAAATAATTTCATCGTCCTCGATTTTCACCTTAATTCCATGCCAAGCGTGCAACGAGATCATTGTCATTATAAGTTAGTAATGCTAACACTACTCATATGCCCTAATCACGTACTTATTCTCCCATTATTCCTAAGTTGTATCTCTTATATTTTATTATGTCTTAATGATCACGAGGATACATCATTGACTTATGCGATAATAGAGATTTAGGTCTAAAAATAGAGTCCTAACGGTGTAACTAAGACCATCAAATCAATAACCCCTCCTAATAGACAACGATGTTAAAAAATTAAGTTGACAAGAAGAATCGATAAACACGGTTTTATAACGGTTTTGAACATGAGACTTATTACCAAGAATTTTATACGCCCCCTAACGGAAGGGCCTTATTATCTTTGGTTTACCTCCATCTTTTATTCAACTTCTCCATGAAGCTTTTATTATGACTTCGGTCTTGCCTTGCCTTTTATTATCCGCCTCATCGGTGGTTTTATTAGCCAAAGACGTATATCCTCACGCTAAAGCGAATTTTGGATCTTTAAAGCTTCTAAGATTAAGGCTTGATTCACTTTCAATTTTGCATATATTTTAGGCCTTGTGGGGCTTCAAATTGTTTGCTAGATTTTGGTGAGCACTTGAAATCTTATTATTGGGTGAAGCTTTCGATTATTCGGGTGCCAATACTTCAAAACCGTGACGCTGGCGATACCTTAATGTCTTCCCAATTTAATTACACGGAAGCTACTAGAAAAGACTAGAAACCCAACAATCCTAACTAAACCGCTAAGTCAATATTTATTAAGCAAAAATATTTACAAGCGAAGGGAGAATAAGCAAATAACGAGAACACATGAGTTTTTGAAAGAATACGAGTACTCTACGTTTAGCATAGTAACTTATAATTAACTCTATCATTTCTCGTCCCCATTTAAGAGACTTAGCCTAATGTGTAGTTAAGGAATCAAAGCTAAGTGCTCAACACGCACGGTCGAGTCGAAAATTACTCTTATTCTCGCCATCGGAAAATCTACACTCGTGTCTTAAACACTTATGAAATATGAGAAAAAATTTAAAATTTAACCATTTTTAGCCTTATTTTGCAACAAAACGATAAACAAAAAGATAAACTTTGGAAAGCGTGAAGGTTTGGCAAGGCAAGTATCTATTCACCCCCCCCATACTAAAGTTAAACATTGTCCTCAATGTTTCGAGTCTAGGGGTGCAAACACCCCCATACTAGAGACGTAGTCGAATGCCTAATCTAGCATGGAAAGGGTGTAACCATTAAGTTAAAATCCGTTTATGAAGTGTGCTAAAAACCTAAGGTTAGAACATAAAAGGATATATCATTTGGATATTGGGAAAGGCCTCCAAAGCAAACGATCAAGTGCTCCCATAAAACGAACACGAGAGGCTCCAATCGTGAAGATGATAATCTAAAAACCACAATTCACAAACAAACACGGAACAAAGGTTGGAAGGGCACAAATCCCCTCACATTAAACTAATTAGAAAGCAATAATATGTACATGGATAAGCATGGGTCTCCCCCACGAGGCACCTTGTTTTTGATAACCGAGTCAAAAGCTCGACTCGAATCCCCATAAATGTGATCATTTAGGGATAATCATGGTATGGTCAATTTTTGGTGGGGCTTACATGATAAACAAGGCCCAAAAGCACGTGGAGAACTTTAAAAATCCGATAAACGTATACCGGGGTCAAAGATAGCGTCCTCGTTTTCGGATGAAAGACGAAACAACGCTACTCCAACACAAACCCCAATGGGGTAGAAGAAAATAGGAGAGAAGAAATAGAAGGGTGGGACAATGGGTAAGTCAAAACATTGAGCTACTCGAGGTAGACTCGCACCAATCAAATGAAAAGATTTTCCATTTATTGCATCGGTGGAAGACCGAGATTTCCCTATATAAGCAATTCCAGGATCAAATATCTCGTCCTCGGTGGAGAAAGGGGAGGAAACATAAGGGGATTCCCCCACACTAAGTCCACACAAAGCATCGTCAAAAGGAGAAGACGAGCTTGTTGTACTTAATAAGCGCGGTGATGACGGAGTTAGAGTTGTAGAAAAATCTTTTAAATTAAATTCAAAGTCTTTTCCTTTTTCATCTTTAACACTCTCCTTGTGAAAACCCGATTTAATTATGTCAAAAATATTTGGTGTATCTAAAACAATGTTAGTCACACTAAAAATTCTCACATTTTGAAATCTTTTTGGTTTAGGTGGTGGTAAGTTTTCAAATCTTTTGTCAACAAAGAAAACCTCCCCATCGGGATCAACGTATTCATCATCCGAAGAATCACTCGAGATTGGAATCATAGGCTTAACACTCTTAACCTCCACCGGCGGAGGGGACGGAACTTCATTTTTATCAACAACTCCTAAAACTCTATTTGAAATCTTTTTGCAAATGCTTTTGATGGGATTGACATTGTACAAAGATGTGATAGAATATACATGAGAAAGAGTGGAGTTTTGGGTTGCATTAATGACGAGTTCTTCCTCATTGAAACGAAGAGTGATTTTTCTTGCATGCACATCGATAAGTGCTCTCGAGGTATCCAAAAATGATCGACCTAAAATTAACGGAACTTTAGGATCGATGGGAATATCAACAACAATAAAGTCTACAGGATAGTAGAACTTTCCAACTTTCACGAAGACGTCCTCGGCAACTCCACAAGCTAGAATCGTAGAATGATCGGCCATTTCGATTGACATTCTTGAAGGAGTGAGATTTGGAAGATTGAGCGATTTAAAAATCTCAAGAGGCATCAAATTAATACTAGCACCAAGATCGGCCAAGGCGTAGCATTCTTCCATGTCTTGGATAGCACATGGGATTAAAAACTTTCCAGGATCACCGACTTTTTGAGGTATGCGACTTAGAAAAACCGAAGAACAACTAGACGATTTTTGCAATTTCTCTTTGTTATTCAACATACTTTTGAAGTTCGCGGCAAATCGAGGCATCATGACTAAGGCGTCGGCAAAACTTATATTAAAATGCAAGTCACGAAACATTTTCATAAAGAGTTCAAATTGATAATTATTTCGTTCTTGTGCCTTTTCCTTGTCTCGTCTTGATGGGTAGGGTAAAGGTGGTGTGGGTTGGGGCAAATTAGGCATAGGCAACGGCCTTGGAATCTCGGGTTCCATGATTGGTGTGGGTTCAACCGTAGGTGTGGTTTGAGCGGTACTTCGTGGGATTGCAATGTGCTCCTTTTCAACCACAACCTCGGGTTCTTTCTCTTTTTCCTTCTCCATAGAAGTACTTGGACGAGAAATGGGTTCTTTGAAAGTTTTACCACTACGAGTAGTAATAACCTTCAATTCTCCTTTCGGGTTCACGATGGTATCACTAGGAAGACCACCCGAAGAAGAGGGCTTACACATGATAGCTTCAAACATTTTAGCCATACGGTCTTCAAACTTAGATTGCCTAGCATTCGCTTTTAAAAACTCTTGCTTAATCTCATGTTGTCCTTGCTCCATTTTTTGTTGATTTTGTTGGAGTCGTGTGACATTTCCTTACATTTTATTAGCATGAGTTTTAAGTTCATTAGCAAGTTCGTTTTTAAGCTCGTTTTTCAACTCGGATCTTAAGCTAACCATTTCACGTTGCATGTTGTCAAACTTAGCATCATTTGCCTTTGCATAATTCAAAAACTCTCCTTGAAGATTTTTGGTGTGATCGTTTTGAAAACCTTGGGCATTGTTTTGAAAATCACGGTTTTGGTTTTGGTTTGAAATTTGCCCATTTCCACTTTGGTAATTACCTTTGTTATAATTCCTTTGATTTCCTTGGTAATTTCCACCTTGGTTGTTGTTGCGATAATTATTAGCATTTTGATTGGGTGGAGCTTGATTTGAACGAGAACCTTGACCGATTTGGTTGTAAGTTCCTGTTGCTACAAAAGCATTCGAAGTGTTACCATCCGCGGTAATGCACTCGGAAAGATCATGAGCTCCCCCACACGACAAACAACTTTTAGAAACCGCTTTAACCGAAGCGGTGTTGGAAGCTTCTTGAGCCTTCCAATGGGACATAAGGTTAGCAAATCTATCGAAAAATCGGTTTTCTTCATTTGCTTCATCATGTAATGCATTGATACTTTGAGACGATGATGAGCCCCTTTTGGCAACACTCGGTGTGTGACGAGGGCTATAAACCTTAGACCTATTCTCGATTATGACCAAAGCTTCTTCAACCGTTTTACATAAAAAATTACCACCCGCGGCGGCATTCAAATAATCTCTTTCATGATCGTTGAGTCCATTGTAAAACGTGTCGATTTGGTGCAAATCGGAAAAACCGTGATGAGGACATTCGTGTAACATCTCCTTAAACCTATTCCAAGCCGTAGAAAAACTTTCATTTGATTCTTGTGAAAATTTAGAAATCTCATTCTTCAAATGCGTAGTCTTAGAGGGCGGAAAAAATTGGTTCACGAATTTTGAAACGAGATCCTTCCACGTCAATATAGAATTGGGTGGCTCTTTCTCTAACCAAATTTTAGCGGGCCCCGCTAAGGAATACGGAAAAAGCATCATCTTAATCGAGTCATTCGAGACATCCTTGAATTTGCACGTGGCGGTAAGACGATTAAATTGGCGGATATGGTTGTGGGGATTGTCCTTCTCATCACCACGGAATTTGTTGTTTTGGATCATCGACAACAAACCCGTTTTCACCTCAAAATTCTCCGCAAGGATTGCGGGAATCACAATAGCTTCTCCATAACCCTCGGTGGGTGCTTGAAGTAACTCCATCATAGTTCGATTCGCCATGGTTGGTTCTTCTCGTACAATGGGTTCGTCAATAGGAGACTCCTCACTAGAATGAGTTGGAGTGGGAGTTTTGTTCTTGCGTTTACGTGCACGTTTTGCTTGATTACGAGTGAGCATAAACGTCACGTACAACGTGGAGACGAGCAAAGAAGATTCTTTTTGGTATTTTGTGTTTTTCAATTTTTTTTTGTGGTTTTTGATAGTATTAACCTTTTTGGAAATTGGTGAATGTATTAGGTAGACAAAAGTCCACAAATCTCCTCCTTAATCAAATCTCTTGATTAAAAAGGCCTCAAGGAATGAAAACGATCACGTGGAGTGAACGCCTTCGATGACTTTAGAACGATGGTGGAACACCAAATCGTTCAAGAGGTGATAGGTGTGAAAACACCCATCCTTTTTACCACTTAATTACAATAATAACCGAGCCAAAACGTGTATTTTATGTCATTTATGTCGGAATTATGCGTGGTTTGTGTTTTTGTTGGGATTTAGGACGAAAAGGTGAAAAGTGGAGAAAACACGGCATTCACGGGCTTTTATCGAAGAAAAAGACGAAAGATGAAGTCGAAAGATCAAGAGTGGAAAAAGAACGGAAGTCCAAGACCAATTCTGAAGATTTATCAAAGAAAAAGTCAAAAGACGGAAGTTTACAAAAAGCCGAAAAACTCAAGTCTAATTTATTGAAGATTACAAGACGAGTTTGAAGAAATCCCAAGACAAAGTCCAAGTATTAAGAAGATTAACTAAAGATTAAGAAGATCAAGGACTTAAGTGTGCAATTAAGGAAAAGAAGAAAGAGGGAGGAAGCTTCCTAAGCTCCTCCCTAATCTCCCTATAAATAGTTTTAGTGTTTTCATTTTTCAAGTTGTTGGAGGCTTGACAAGCCTCTCTTCCACCATTTTTTATTTTCATGTTCTTTAATTTTATGCACCTTAATTTCATGTTACGCACCTTTAATTTCCTTTTAATTCCAAGTAAGTTTCCATTTAATTGATGTCAATATTTACTTTATTGTTAATCTCCTTCTTCCTTTCTTGCTTGATTTGTTCTTAATCTTTGTGTTCATGTTCTTGAGTTTTCTTATTTTCAATCAAGTGGGTTTTGATTGATTTGGCTTTATTTGTTAGTTTTGATGATTTATTTTGATTGATTATTGTTAATTGATGTTTGTTGGTTGTTTTGGTTTAATCTTTTGGTTTGTTTTGATTAGATTCGCTCAAATTCGTGCTTTATTCTTCATTCCCTGAATCTCGTTACTGTTACTGTTCTTTCCCAGACTTTCCGAATAGGCTGTTTAGTTTTCCCTCTTATGCGGAATATTTCTTTTATTCCGAATCATCTGTTTTAATTCTCTCTTATGCGGAATATCAGTTATTCCGAATAGGAGTTCTATGCGGAATGTTTATTTATTCCGAATAGGGCTTCCTATGCGGAATGTTTGATTATTCCGTATAAGTGTTGCTTTCCGCATAGAGCAATGTTTTCCGCATAGACTATTTTTCCGCATAGGACAATTTTTCCGAATAGAATGTTTTTCCATTTTTATTCCGCATAGGCACTTTTATTCCGAGTAACCAATTCATTCCGCATAGCTTTTAATTATTCCGCATAGAGTCATTTTCTTATATTCCGCATAGTCTTGTTTTATTCCGAATAGAGTTTTCAGTCTTAGTTTTTAAACTTTACTTTTTCCCGCCTTTTCTTTATTTGCACTTTTACTCGCTTTCCTTTTATTTCATGTTTTAATTTGTGTCATTTACTTTTATTGCCTTTAAATTTTCGTCATTCATTTCCAGTTAAGTTTTAATCTTTCATTATTGTTTTCTTACTTTATTTTTAATTGTTCCAAGTCTTTATTTTTTAATTAGTTTTAGATAACGACACCCCTTTATTTTGATTCACCAAGAACAACTAATCTCACACAATTAACCCGAGATCAATTCGAAGAGACACCGAGAAAACGAACTTTAATTGATACAAAAATTCAGTTATTAAAATGGCGCCGCTGCCGGCTCTTTTCGTAAAGATCGAAGGTTTTTTGTGAGTGAAGCGTTGGATTTTGGGATCCGTTCACTTGTGAACGTTATTCTTCGTGTCCAAAAATTTTCAAAAATCCAAAAACATTTGAAAAATCATAAAAAGCATTTCTTTTTCAAAGTTTTGCACCAAAATATTCTTCTTGCTTATCTATCTTTCTCTATGGATTTTTATGTCAATTGCGTCGGGTGCGGGAGACGATTGTACGGGAACGACTCTTGTCAATGGTGTACATGTGAGCAGTGCGGAAACGATATCAAAGATACACAATTAATACCAGGATTTTGTCCTTTGTGCCACTCACTTAATTCGTCCTTTTTGAACCCACCTAATCTTTCCCCGTGCATCTATTGTGGAAGCGATTCTCCTTGGCATGTTTCGTGCCCGGTTCAATACTCGTATGATTACGGGCAAGAACCGGGGTACAATTATGACAATGAAAATAACTATCCACAAGACGCACCCGACTTTTCTCCTTACCCTTCTTGCCAAACTTGTGGGGGTCCTCATGATTCTTCTTATTGTCAACCAATGAATTATTATGAGCAACATCCGTGTCCTCAATTTTCTTCACCAATGGATTATTATGAACCAAACCCGGTTTCTAATTCTTCTCCACCGATGAACTACTATGAGCCACAACCATGCTATAATTCAGGTTTTCAACATTTTGAACCCCCACAACACATCATCGATCCTCAACCCTCCTTCGAACAATTGAGCTCCAATGAACAACGGGACAATCTGGTTAAGCAAGTTCAACAAATTCAAGAATCTTGGAACAAGTTCATCGAAAAATATCAAGAGGATCAACGACAGGAGCAAATATCGAATATCGAGACTTATACTCCTCCTCCGGTGTATCCATACTATTACGATGATGATGACGATGAGCCTACTATTTCTTGGAATGATCTTACTGCTCAATGTCCTAGCGCTATTGTCATCCCTCCTCTCAATATCCCTAACATGTCGAAGGAGTGCGATACATTGAATGAGCTTAGTGATGTTGGTCTTGATAAAGTGTTTGATGATGAGGTTTGTGACATACCAGCTGCTATGGAGCCTGAGGACGACATTGCTCTTACGAAAGAAGTCGATCCTAGTGATGACGATTCTTCTCTCTGCTATGAGAATTTCACTTTTGAAATTTCTCAATCTCCACCGGGAGATGCAGACGATGACGATTTATTCTCTCCGGTTTACGAGAAGTTCACCGATGAACATGATCGTGTGGATGAGGTGGAAGACGTACTTATTCGCGATAGATTACGGAAAGTGCACCTTCTTATTGATCAAATCGAAGCGTTGACTTCTCCTTCTCCTTCCGAGTCTTTGCCTCCATCTATTCTTCCCGTTGAAGATAATGACCCATTGCTGGAAGAAATTGACATTCACTCCATACCACCAGGTAATGATGACGATGATTTGGAGGGGGACATTATTTTTGCTAATTTGCTTCAAGAAAATATTGTCCCAAGTCCCCCTCCCGTGCACCTTTCATCCTCCCCTTTAGCCACTATTACGGAGGATGAGTGCTTTGACCCGGGAGGTGACATTCATTATGCTATGATTGATAACAATACGGCTTTGCCGTTTGCTCAGCCTCCATTGTCTTTGGGGGAGGACAATGTGCTTACTATACCCAACCCTCCTCCCGTGGATCTTGAATTCACATACTTCTCGTATGTTGAAAGGACCTTCCTCCCATTCAAGACTTATCCCCCCGCCTCTCCTTTGTTGATGTCAACCGGGAACGAGGACAAGGTCTTTGATCCCGGTATCACATTCGAGGCTTCCCCATGGACCATTTAATTCGGGGACGAGTCAGGCTCGTGACTCGGTTAATATAAACAAGCGCTTTTTGGGAGGCAACCCAATTATCTATCTATCTATCTTTACCATAAGTGTAGGGGGGAACCCCCGTTGGCGTTTCTTGTTTTCTTTCTTATCATGTGCAGGGATTAGAGCTTCAAAGACACACTCTTGATGACTTTTGACGAACCGTGACTCCGTGTTCCCTTCTTCCCGGTTCTATCCTAAACTCTTTTCGATTCACTATTTTATATTTCTCAATATTAAAATAGGAATCTCTTTAGTTGTCTCTTCCTTAGCGAGATTTAAACAACGTGCACAATGTCCTAAGTGTAGGGGAGTTTACTCCCACATGCTTAAACATTGAGGACAATGTTTATATTAAGTGTAGGGGGGACTTCTATCGAAGTTAAGTGGCCTTTTCCTTGTATTTGTCCTCATTTTAACCGGAAAATCAATTTTTCGACATTTTTCAAAATTTTTAATCTATTTTGGCCTAGTTGTAGTCTCCTTTATTTTTGTTATTTTAATAAAATGGTTGTGGCGAGTTTAGATATCTTAGATATATTTGGCTCGTTGTGAATATTTTGACTCAACCCGAGTTTACTTATCCAAGTTCACTCTAGCTAGTATCCTTAACCATGTAGACCTTAATTGGTTTATTAGGCTAAGCATCCACGAGTCTCATTACTTGAGATTTTAAATTGTGGAGAACGAGAAATGATAGAGTTAGTTACAAGTTTGGTATTCTCTCATTAACTTATGTGAGTTAATTACGATCTTTTTCTCCCACCACTTGCTAATAAATTATCTGCAATAAGTAAGGTCGTACGATTTGAAAAGTTACTTAGCTTCTAGCCCAAGATCGTTTAAAAGTTGCTCGGTAATGATAAGAGTTCATAGCCAAGGCATAACTTATGAAGCGGGGCGCGAAGATTGGCGAGTCCGAAAAGGCCCTAACAAGGCATGAGGATTCAATTTTATTGCTGAAGATCCAAAGTGATGTGAAAAGCATTATTCCTAAAATCAATATGAAGGATCAAGACTCACGACGACAAGCAATCAACTCCCATAAAGATCATGGAGAAGTCTATCCGAAAAGACCCTAACAAGGTATGAGGATAAATAGATCCAAGTCCGAAAAGGAGGCGGATCGTTGTATCTCAAAATCCCAATTAGAGATTGAAGAAATAATCATGAAGTCGTGGTCAACAAAGTTGGGGTACCCCTCAAAAGTCTCCAAGTGAAGAAACTCTATTATGATGAGAAGACCATTATCTCAAGAACGTCTCTTGAGGATATGAAGTATGAAGTACATGTCAAATATCGGCCAGAGAAAGGTCTCAAATCGTGAACCAAGTTATGCCAAGATATGAACTTTTTGATATCCCGAGAAGCAGTTTTAAGAGATTTTGTCCTTTAGCTAGCTATTGATCAAATCGTCCTACTTTGCTTTCAGCTTAAATAAATTATCGAAATAAGTCAACAATGCATCCTCGTGATCATTCAAGACATCAATAAAACATAAGAGACACCCATAGAAATAAGGGAGTTTAAGTGATTAATTGAACCGCATGAGTAAATGTTTGCTATGCTAACTTGTACTAACAATGATCTTGTTTTTAAGCTTGGCATGGGGAACGCGAAACTTGAGGGTGATAAACATTCACGACACCAAAGCCCTAATGTAAGTCTTAGATTTCTTTACAAATTTCTTCCTTGTTGCATTCTATCATTTTCTATCTTTTAAATTTTCCTTAGTTGTTTAATAAAGGCTAAGACGGATTGATTATAATGGAAAGTGTAAACCTTACTTTATTAGTAAGCATTGCATGAGGACATTGCAATGGTTAAGTGTAGGGGATTTGATAGGTGTGAAAACACCCATCCTTTTTACCACTTAATTACAATAATAACCGAGCCAAAACGTGTATTTTATGTCATTTATGTCGGAATTATGCGTGGTTTGTGTTTTTGTTGGGATTTAGGACGAAAAGGTGAAAAGTGGAGAAAACACGGCATTCACGGGCTTTTATCGAAGAAAAAGACGAAAGATGAAGTCGAAAGATCAAGAGTGGAAAAAGAACGGAAGTCCAAGACCAATTCTGAAGATTTATCAAAGAAAAAGTCAAAAGACGGAAGTTTACAAAAAGCCGAAAAACTCAAGTCTAATTTATTGAAGATTACAAGACGAGTTTGAAGAAATCCCAAGACAAAGTCCAAGTATTAAGAAGATTAACTAAAGATTAAGAAGATCAAGGACTTAAGTGTGCAATTAAGGAAAAGAAGAAAGAGGGAGGAAGCTTCCTAAGCTCCTCCCTAATCTCCCTATAAATAGTTTTAGTGTTTTCATTTTTCAAGTTGTTGGAGGCTTGACAAGCCTCTCTTCCACCATTTTTCATTTTCATGTTCTTTAATTTTATGCACCTTAATTTCATGTTACGCACCTTTAATTTCCTTTTAATTCCAAGTAAGTTTCCATTTAATTGATGTCAATCTTTACTTTATTGTTAATCTCCTTCTTCCTTTCTTGCTTGATTTGTTCTTAATCTTTGTGTTCATGTTCTTGAGTTTTCTTATTTTCAATCAAGTGGGTTTTGATTGATTTGGCTTTATTTGTTAGTTTTGATGATTTATTTTGATTGATTATTGTTAATTGATGTTTGTTGGTTGTTTTGATTTAATCTTTTGGTTTGTTTTGATTAGATTCGCTCAAATTCGTGCTTTATTCTTCATTCCCTGAATCTCGTTACTGTTACTGTTCTTTCCCAGACTTTCCGAATAGGCTGTTTAGTTTTCCCTCTTATGCGGAATATTTCTTTTATTCCGAATCATCTGTTTTAATTCTCTCTTATGCGGAATATCAGTTATTCCGAATAGGAGTTCTATGCGGAATGTTTATTTATTCCGAATAGGGCTTCCTATGCGGAATGTTTGATTATTCCGTATAAGTGTTGCTTTCCGCATAGAGCAATGTTTTCCGCATAGACTATTTTTCCGCAAAGGACAATTTTTCCGAATAGAATGTTTTTCCATTTTTATTCCGCATAGGCACTTTTATTCCGAGTAACCAATTCATTCCGCATAGCTTTTAATTATTCCGCATAGAGTCATTTTCTTATATTCCGCAGTCTTGTTTTATTCCGAATAGAGTTTTCAGTCTTAGTTTTTAAACTTTACTTTTTCCCGCCTTTTCTTTATTTGCACTTTTACTCGCTTTCCTTTTATTTCATGTTTTAATTTGTGTCATTTACTTTTATTGCCTTTAAATTTTCGTCATTCATTTCCAGTTAAGTTTTAATCTTTCATTATTGTTTTCTTACTTTATTTTTAATTGTTCCAAGTCTTTATTTTTTAATTAGTTTTAGATAACGACACCCCTTTATTTTGATTCACCAAGAACAACTAATCTCACACAATTAACCCGAGATCAATTCGAAGAGACACCGAGAAAACGAACTTTAAATGATACAAAAATTCAGTTATTAAGAGGGTTTAATCAAATGAAACCAAGAAAATATATATGATATGTAATAATACTTTGGGCGGCAAAACCCTCGATTCACTCTCAAAATCAAATACGCACAAGCAAGCGGAGGAAACGAGGCGGCGCGAAGCACTTAAGAGCCTTTTTCCTTTAGGTTGTGAAATACAACCGCCTTATACCCACCTTATAGTTTGTATTATCAAGATTAAGCTTCACGAAAGTATTTATCTATTTTTGCCTTTTTTTCTTTGGTTTGAGATTCGAATACAATGATCGAGTGATGAAATCCCGAATCAAGGTTGTGATTGCTCACGTATTTGGAGTACTTGTGAATTTATTGTTCTACGTATACAATATAGTAATAGTATTCACACAAAAACCGAAAAACGATAATACGTATTAATAGAGTGCTATTAATACAAATACTATTATGGCTAATATAAAAAACAACAATGGTCAATCAAAACACAACACGCCTCCCCGGCAGCGGCGCCATTTTGATGTAGTATTTTTGTATACCCTTTAGGAAAAAGAGGCAACAAAGTGGTAAGCGTTAAGTGTCGGTTTAGGAAAACCGAGCACTAATGACCCTTAAGAAAAGTGAGTTCGTTCTCGAGGAGGCTAGTGTGTTGTGTAATGAATTGATTGATTGATTTGTTTGTGATTATTAACAAGAAAAGAGAAAGGAAAATGACGAAGACGAAAAAAATAGAAAAATAGGCAAAAACACTACTAGAAAGTTAAGACGTAGAAACGTAAAAAACGACAAAATTTAAAATTTTAACCTAAAAATTCCTAAAAATTACTAAAAATCCACAATAATATTCTAAGAGTTTACAAAAAATCCAAACTTGCTAAAACCTTTTAATTAATTTAATAATGACTTTTTAATGCTAATTAAAGCCCTAAAAATCACTTTAAAATATTAAAAAGCCCTAAACAAGATTTAATAGTTTGTAAACCTCAAAAATGACCTAGTTAAGCTAAAAACTATTTTTAAAAATTTTAAAACCAAATTAAACTATTTTTAAAACCCTAAAAACTATTAAAATCTATTAAACCTTAAATTAATTCTAGAAATTAATTGAAAAGCCTAAAAATTAATTGGAAAGTGAAAAAGTTCCTATTTTAATGTCTAGAACCTAGGAAAAATGAAAAGAAGTTAAAAATAAAACTTTGAATTTTTTCTAATAAAATAATATTAAAATAATCAAAAAAATGAAAAGTTCAAAAATAAATTCTAAAAAATTCTCAAAAATCCCAAATATCCTAACTAAGAAGAAAATGCAAATTAAAGTTCCTAAAACCTTTTAATTAATTTTATATTAATTTTTAAAGTTTAATAAAAAAACCTAAAATCGAATAAAACTAAAAATTAAAGTTTTTGAAAACTTTTTTATATGTAAACCTCAAAAAGATAAATTAAAACTTAAAAACTATTTTTTTGTATTTTTTAATTACTGTTTACTATTTTTTAATTACTTTCTAAATTTAAAACTAAAAATAATCCTAATAATTAATTAAATAATGGGAAAAATAAAACTTTTAAACAGAAAAATCCTAAACTCTAATATTATCCTAGGAAAAATGAAAGGAAGCAAAAATGCTTAATAAATAAGCTGAAACAAGCAAAATAAGCCACGGCTTATTTAAATAAGCCAAAACCAAAGTCACCTTATATACTTAATGAAATGAAAGGTTAACATAAAAACTCATCTGGATCACTGGTAGAACCCCTCACTCCTGAGCTGCAGGTCGGGGGTTCGAGTCCAGGCAGGGTGAAGTTTTTACTTTTTATTATCTTTTTTTTTTCTTTTTAAAACTCAAACAATACCCTCTTATAGCTTAAAAAACACAAATACAATCCAGATTTATACAAGATTAATGCAAGAATTGAGCAAAACGTGCCCAGGTCTGCTTTGGTTTCTGATGAACAAGTGATGTTCACTTGTGAGAGTAAGACCAAGAGGACTTGGTTTGCTTATGATTTATGGATGTTTTTGGATAAACAAGGCACCCCTACACTCTTTGGAGTGTAGGGAGTCACAAACAAGCAGCAATCAAACACCTTGCACACAAAAATTTCACAAAAAATGCATACACAAGCAAATTAATGTTGCTGAGACAATTTTGAGGGTCTGTGGGTGTTTATAGCTTATAACTTGCTCACAAATGAGTTTCAAACTCCAAAATTTTGCATACAAGCTCACCAACTAACACACAAACCAACTACAATCCTAAAATCAACCTAACTCTAACAGAATTTAAGATCTGAGCACAAAAATTCCTCAAAATAGGCAGAAAAGTGGATCATGCAGTTTTTAACTATCTCTTTTCCTTTTTTAACACACAACTTGTTTCAAAACTAGCACCAATCTAAGCTAAAACTTTCATGCAACCCTAAACAATCCTGTTCAATGTATTAAAATAAGTTTTAATGTCAATCAATCCTGCTAAAACCTATATCCAAACACACCTTTAAAAACTTGTTATCAAAATTTTTCAAACCAAACTCTTTTAAAACTCACTCAAACTGATTAAAAACAGGTCTAGCATGCATATATCATCCTAATGACTAAAATCCAACAGCTTAAACAAACATCCAACTCAAATCATGGAAATCCACATAAATCACAACTTTCTGAAATTCTTAAAAATGAACAAGAAAATACCTTGTTGAGCCCACATCCAGGCTCAACTAAGGCTGTTTTAGCCTTCTCTAATACACTCGGGTGTATGCAGATCCTCTAACAAATCAATTCAACCTGTTTAAGAAAAAGAAGAACAAGAACAAAGATATATATTCTGTTTTACTTTTTTTTTTCTTAAAAACTTTTCCAAACAACTTAAACCTTCTCAAAACGTTTTAAAAACACTTTATCACCAATCAACTTGAACCTCTTAACACTAAACTTTGAAACAGATAACACCAATAATCTCCCAAATTCAGAAACTATGTTTCTGAAAAATTCAAACACCAAATGTTTGAATAAGTTATAAATGGAACTCAGATTTTTCTCAACAAAGATATACCAACTTTTTAAAAACAGTAAAAGGAATTACACTTGTATTTTAACAAACACCAACTTTAATATTCATAAAAAAGGGATTACAATTTTTTGGAGAAAAATCTGGAACAAAAGTGAATGAACATGCTCATCCTCCTTTTATAATGCTAAATAGAACTATCTAGAATGCTAATTAAAATAATACAAAAGCTAAAACCCTAAAATCTGGAATCTCAAAAATGCCCTTGGACGAATTTGTCTTCAACTGGTCAAATGCACCCATGTGATTGCCAGCCTTGCTTGGTTGATCTTGGACGTTGGATACATCTTGGGGACCAAGGGGATCATCCCAAACGTTGAAATTGTCGGGTTCTAGGGTTGTGGGAAAGAGACGGGTGCAGGGGAGGTCTGGGGTAGGGTCCACAGGCCATGTGGGCTTGTCAAGTGAGGTGGGAAATGGTGAGGTGGAGGCGAATTAGTGATCTGGACAAAATAGGGGTTTAACCCTTTGTTTTGGGGTTTAATTGATCTGGGGAAAATTAGGGTTGATAGGGATTAAGGAGTGGGTTTAATCCAGTTTGGGTAAAAACAAGTTTTAAAAACTTGTTTAGGAGGGAAGTAAGGGTTAGTGGGATTAGTTGACCATTTGACTGGGATTAAATAAAACGGGTGTGGATGTGGGTAGGGTCGGGTTTATGGGTTGGTGGGTGGGTTTTATGACGTGTCACAACCTGAGTGGGTGGGAAAGTTTGGTGGTTTGGCAGGATAGGTCCCCAATGTTTCTCATTGTCTTCACTTTGTTTTTAATCCCATCAGCGCCCAAATTGTGCTTGTCAACTTTGGACAAGTTGTCAAATATGGCACATAAACTTTTAAAACTTTATCCAAGGGCTTTTAATGTATTTTCTTGATTCTTGATGGACTGGTCTTGTACAATCTTCAAACATTAAGGATTATACTTGTACAATTGACATTTTGAGGGTCAAATGTGACAAGTTCTTCAAAGATGAGGGACCAAAATTGCCAATCTTCAATTCTTCAAGGGTCTTTTTGCAAAATTCCAAACTTGGGCCCGGTTCATTGTGCGGCTTCGTTTCCCGTGTTTGTTTTTGAATGATTCTTGTGATCTTTTGCCAATTCCTCAATATCCATACCTAAAAATACACAAGTAACAAACACGAGCATATATTTGGTATAATTGATGATATTTTATGCATTTAAAGGCCGTTTTGGATGATGAGACCATGTATAAAAGCAGTCTCATCAATTACCTTGGAAGAAACTAGCCATCATGTTCTTCAAATCATTAGTTTGGCTATCCAACGTGTTTCTCATGTCAGCTCTCAAATCGTTTCCTTGTTTGACCAAGTCTGCTTTCAGGTTGAGCACTTCTCTCTGAAGATTTCCCACTATCACATCGTTAGTCCTCATATAAGTTTCCACTTCTTGGTGAAGAGCGGTGGGTTGGTTGGGAGGAGCATTATATGCGGGTGGTTGATAAGCAGGTTGTTGGTAAACTTGGTTGTTACGTTGAGGTGGTTGTTGCTGCTTGTGAGGTGGAATGTATGGTGTACGAGGTTGTTGTTGTTGTTGAGGAGGGCGGTTGAGGTTTTGTTGTTGGTGTGGGTTGGTAGGAGGAAAACCAGGTGGAGAAAGATAGTTGGTAGAACGGTAGCTCAGCAAGTTACGGTCACCTTGAGGTCTAGCTTGATAAACAGGTTGAGGATAGGTGCCATATGCCGCATTCACATTCTCTGAAGGGTAGTCTTGGGTGGCGGTACAAGAGGTGTAAGAGTGAGGACCCCCGCATATATCACATGGTTGGCTAACAGCATTGACTTGAGCGTTTTTAGCGTTGTTGCTGTTGTTGTTGCTGACGGTGTGGGTAACAAGCGATTCAAGAAGCACCGTGATTTTGTCCAATCGCTTGTCGCTTTCACTAGTGTTAGCACTAGCGACATTGGTCCGAACACTCTTGGTTTGCACACGAGATTTATTCTCAATGATATCCCAAGCAGCATTGGAAGTCTTAGCCAAAAGATTACACCCTGAGGCACTGTTTAGTGAATCTTGGTCACTCATGCTTAAACCATTGTAAAAAGTATTAATTTGATGTACTTTGGTAAAACCATGTTGTGGGCATTTTCTTAAAAGATCTTTAAAACGATCCCAAGATTCACTGAACGACTCATCGTACTTTTGTTCAAAATTTATGATTTCATTCCGCAAAGCGGTAGTACGAGAGGGTGGGAAAAAGTAATTGATAAACTTGGTTTCCAAATTCGTCCATGAGAGAATACTCTGTGGCGGTTCCTTAGCAAGCCAATGCCGGGCTTGTCCCTCTAAAGAAAAGGGGAAAAGTTGTAATCTGATAACCTCTTGTGGAACACCATTGAACTTGACCGTGTTAGTGAGTTGCAAGAATCTCTTGATGTGGTCGTGTGGATCATCAATGGTACGTCCCAAGAATGGTTGAGCGGAGACCATCTGGATAAAGCCTGATTTGAGCTCAAAGTTGTTAGCGGCAATTGGAGGTATGACAATTGGATCAGTGTTGCCATCTACATGAGCTTGCAGCAGTTCAATCATCGGGCGATTATCCGGTAGAGGCTCATTGTTGTTGTTATTCATGTTGTTGAAAGGTGGGTTGTGGTTGTTATTATTGTTGTTTGGAGGTGGTATGTTGTTGTTGTTTTATACACCGGCCATGTCTAAGTTATCGAGAGGCTCGGGCTATTGATAAGACGTGGATCGAGTGCGCATACACCTGCAAAAGAACTAACAAGAGAAAAACAAAGCAAAATATTTTTGGTTTTTATGTTTTTTAATTTTTTTGTATTTTTGAAAATTTTATATTTTTTAGGATTTTTTGAAAATTTTTATGAAAAAGTAACGTTCACGGGGAACGGATCCCAAAATCCAAGTTCTCACAAAAAACTTTTGATCTTAACGAGAAGAGCCGGCAGCGGCGCCATTTGGTACTAGAGATTTTCAATAGGTTCTATATTTTATGTCTCGATATCCTCTCGAATTAATCTCGGCCTTAAGTGGAATGATTGTTCTTGGTTACTAAAAAAGAGGGTTTGGTTTTCTAATCTACTAAAAGGTTAAATGTATTAAAATGAAAACTTAAATAAAAAAAACAATTAATTTAAAATCAATTAACAATTAATTTAAGAACTAGAATTAAAATTAAAATAAAAATAAAGAAACAGTGAAACAGTAAAACAGTAACACAGTAACAGTAAAACAATAACACAGTAACACTTAAAGAAACTGATTCGGAAGTTTTAACCTTGATTCGGAACTTTGCTCATCCGGAACTTTTGGTCCGGAAGATTGACTCGGAACTTTACTCGGAACTTCACCCGGAACTTGGTTCGGAAGTTGGTTCGGAAGTTTGGTTCATCCGGAACTTTACACTCATTCGGAAGTTTTAAAAGGAAAATTCATTCGGAACTTAAAAACTCACTCAGAACTTTTCTAACATAAACTCATTCGGAACTTTTTAGTTCACCCGGAACTTTTTGGTTCACTCGGAAGATTTAGGTTCATCCGGAAGTTTTGTGTTCATCCGGAAGTCTGGGAAACACGAATACAGTAACTAACCCGAAGAACATGGGAAATCAATTTTAATCCAAGAATCACCAAGTTTTTCACCAAAAACTTAAATAAACTAATCACTAAGCATCCACTAACCATAAACTACAAATCCCATCAACAAAAACACAAAACCCAACAACTTTTAAAGATCAAATCAATCAAACAAGAACTTAAGAACTTGAATAAAAAGATGATGATGAACAAGATGAAATGGAAAGATTAAACAAGAACTTGTATTGAAGATTTAATGTTTTAACGATAACAAAACAAGGATTAAAATTACAAGATTGAAAACACAAAGATCAAGATCACCAAACACCCTAGTGGTGTTGGTGATGCTACGAACTAAAAGGGAGAAAAAGAAGGAGAAAGAAAAAACTAAAAACTAACTGCCACTATTGTGTGAGGGGTGGGCTTTATATAGCCTTGTCTTTTGGTTGGTGAGTGGGCCTTCTCCCGTTCTTCTTGTCTTCTCGTCTTTTCAGAAAAGTTGACGTTTTCGATTCTGATTCGGGATTTGTTGTCGATTAAATTCATCTCGTCTTTTAATTACTTTATTTAATAGACTTGAGTTTCTTCGACTTATGTAAATCTTCCATCTTTGGTCCTTTTCTTCGATAAATCTTCGAATAGGCCCAGTGACTTCAAATCTTTTGCATCTCTTGGACAATAGACTTTATCTTGAGTCTTTTTCTTCCATAAAACCCGTGCAATCCCATGTTTTCTTCAATATTCATCCGGTTAGCTCTGAAAACACAATAAACACAAAAACCACGCATAATTCCAAACAAATGATATTAAATACGCGTTTTGGTCTTGTTTTAGCCAGAATTAAGTGGTAAAAGGATGGGTGTTTACACACGTATCATTCACCCCATCGACTTTAGAACAAGAAGACGTCTTAGAAGTCGAGGGTTGAGAGGGATAAACAACACGAAATCCTTCAAGGTTAGGGGTAATCACACGACCTTTCTCACGAGACGAGGCGGCTTTACATTGTTCTTTCGGATTAGCAACGGTGTCACTAGGTAACGAACTCGATGACGCACCCGAGGCTTTGTTCATTATGGCCGAAAACATCTTTTTTATATCAATTTGCCCTTGCTCAATCTTCGTGTTTTGCAATTTTAATGTATTAGAAAAGTCGTTTTTCAAAGTACCAATTTCTCCCTCTAATCGTCTCATATTAGCCTCATTCGTTTTCATGTAATTTTGAAAATCGTTTGACGAACTATTTTGATTTGAATTAAAGTTCCCTTGGTTTTGATTGTTTCTTTGAAAATTTCCTTGATTCCCACTTGAAAAATTGTTACCTTGATTGTTGTTGTTTGAAAAATTCGAGTTTTGGTTATTGTCTCGATTTTGCCAAGTTATATTACGACCTTGATTATAACCTCCTTGATTTTGATTCGAAAAATTTCCTTGTTGATTATTTCCTTGAAAATTGTTTCGGTTTTGTAAATTGTTGCCTTGGTTATAATTGCCTTGTTGTGATGGACCCGCGTTATTTTGATTTGAAAAATTGTTGTTTCCATTTAACACACTCACATTCGACGTTTGGCCATCCGTAGCCGCACACTCGTAATAATTATGAGGTCCACCACAAAACGTACACGAAACCTCAACCGCTTTCACCGTAGCGGGAGCGTCTTTCTTTTGCATCTCAACGAGAAAAGACGTGAACACATTCGTCAACTTATCGACTTTTGCATCAACTCTCTCAATGTCGCGATTAGAACTACTAACATTGGCGACATTGGCAACACTCGGTGCGTTGCGGAGTTGGTAAACCTTGGATCGGTTTTCGATAATTATCAAAGCGTCTTTCGGAGTCTTACACAAAAAGTTGCCACCGGCGGCGGAATTCAACGAGTCTTGTTCGTGAAAATTAAGACCGTTGTAAAACGTATCGATTTGGTGCAACTCGGAAAAACCATGGTGAGGACATTGCCTAAGCAATTCCTTAAAACGATCCCACGCGTCTCTAAAAGATTCATTCGGTTTTTGCTCAAATTTCGTAATCTCGTTTTTGAAAAACGTCGTCTTAGACGGTGGGAAAAAATAATTAACGAACTTGGAAACGAGATCCTTCCACGTAACTATCGAATTAGGTGGCTCTTTCTCGTACCAATCCTTGGCGGCACCATCGAGCGAGTACGGAAAAAGCATAAGCTTGACGACATCGGTGTCGACGTTCTTAAACTTGCTCGTGGCTAAAAGACGATCAAAATTCCGAATATGGTCGTGAGGATTATCGGCTTCACGACCTCGAAACTTCGTAGCTTGGATTAACGAAAGCATTCCGCTCTTTATCTCAAAATTCTCCGCTTCGATAGCGGGAATTACGATCGCGTCTCCATGACCCTCGGTGGGCGCTTGGAGCAATTCCATCATCCAACGATTTTCGGCCATCTCCTCTACGGTTTCTTCAACAACGATATTAGGAACGTTGGTTTCTAATTCTCGTCTACGTCGTCGATTCCTTCGATTACGATTGCGTCGATTCGAAGCGTCGCTAGAATTGGAATAATCCTTCGATCGAGTGCGCATGCACTAAGCGTAGAATGGGTGGTAGCAAAGAAGATTCTTTTTGCGGTTTTTCGATTTTTTCAATTTTTTTGGCTTTTGATTGTTTTTAAATTTTTTTGGATTTTTGAAGGTATTACGTAGACTCAAATCTACAAATCTCCCCTCAAATCGACTTTCTCGATTAAAGGAGCCTCAAAGAATGAAAACGATCACGTGGAGTGAACGCCTTCGATGACTTTAGAACGTTGGTGGAACACCAAAACGTTCAAGAGGGTTTAATCTTGAAAACACAAGCAAATATAGTATACGTAGATAATACTTGGGCGGCAAACCCTCGATTAGCCTTCTTTCTCAAAACACGCACAAGCAAGCGGGGGAAACGAGGCCGCGCTAAGCACTTAAGAGCCTTTTTCCCTTAGGTCGTGAAATACAACCGCCTTATACCCACCTTATAGTTTGTGTTAATTGAAATTAAGCCTCACGAAAGTATTTATCTATTTTGCCTTTAAACTTTTGCTTTAGATTCGAATACAATGATCGAGTGATGAAATCCCGAATCAAGGTTGCGTTTTCACGCTTTTGGAGTACTTGTATATTTATTGCTCTTACGTAGATACAATATAGTAATAATGTATTCACAAGAAAAACGAAAACCAATATATCTACAATATAGTAAAATGATTGATGAGTGTTTAATTTAGGAAAATTAAACACGATTTATTTGGATAATATAATATAGTAATGAAAAATAACAAAAATGAGTATGTACGATATTTACGCTTTCCAAAAATGAAAAGCAAAAACGCACTACTCACACAAACACGATACTAATAATAATGGCACACTAAACACCTCCCCGGAAGTGGCGCCAAAAATTTGATGTAGTGTTTATCGTACACGTTTTAGGAAAAACGCGTATGAGTAGCAAGTATTAAACTCGACGATTTAGGAAAACCGACAAGTCGAATAAATGCGGGTTCGTTCTCGAAGGAGGTGTGTGTATTAATGTGCCAATTATATAAAATAACAATGTTTGGATTAGTGACGTTTTTGGTTTAAAGAGAGAAAAAGTAAAGACGAGCTACGATTACGATTAAACTACGACGTTGACGTAAAACGCGAACGTAAATACGTAAAACGTGACGAAATTAAAAATTAAAGCTAAAAATTAATTAAAAGATTAAACTAAGTCTAAAATAATATAAATAAGAATAAAAATCCAACAAATATATTTTAAAACCTTTTATTAATTAAATATTCAACTTTAAATGCTAATTAAAGCCCTAAAATTAAATATAATTAACAAAATGTCCAAAATATTATTTTATTGAACAAATAAGTTACTTATATTATTTAAAGACTAAAAAGTATTTTTCCTAAATTTTCAAAACTATGTTTCTATTTTTAAAACACTAAAAACTATTTTTAAACTAAAATAATCATAAAAAATAATAAAATAATGCCAAAATTAATTTGACAATTTTAAAAATCCTAAATTATACTAATGAACAGTAGAAAATTGAAAAAGTTTTAAAAAAGTAAAATTTTGCACTAAAAGACAAAACAGTTTAATAATAAAACCCTAATTATACTAAATTAATTATAAAAAATAATTAAAAAGTGAACAGTGAAATATTTTTTAACTAAAAACCTTAAAATATTTTTCTAAATCTAAGAAAAATTTTGAAATTGAAAAATATTAAGTTTCTGCACTAAAACACAAAAACAGAATAAATAAAAGTAATTAAAAATGCAATTAAATGTAAAAAATATAAAATGAACAGTAACTGGAAAATAAATTATACTAAAAAATCAAAAATAAAATAAGAAAAATAATGAAACAAAAATTAAATCCTAAAACCTATTTTAAAGCACTAAAGACAAAAAAACAAAAATCTGATGTTGACACTTGTGGACTGTTTGTCCTTTAGCTTGGCAGTACCAAGTTTAACACTAGCAGGGGGAAGTTAGTTCCCACTGCTAGTTATAAGAACAGGTCTGGGCACGTTTTTGGCTATAACTTGAGCTTGGATTGATTTTGTTGGACAAGAGGGACACCCCCACAACCAGTTGGGTTGTGGGGAGTCAGATGAACAAGAAAATAGCCAAGTCTAACACATAAAAATCACAAAAGAAGCAAATATCAATGACTGTAAATGGTCTTGATGTTTCTGATGAACAATGATTAATGCTATAGGCACACAAACGAATTTCAAGTGCTTATATCTTGTTCAATCTAACACCAATCAACAAATAATCAATTGACAACCTAAAATCATCCTATATCCTAACAGATTCCAAAATTTAATGAACACAAATGCTAAAACAAAATAGTTAAAGGCTTGCTGATTTTTTTACTTGTTTTTACCAACTAATGAGTATGCAAAACTTTGTTTTACTCAAATACACTCAACTTAACTTACTGATAACACCCAATACTGGCATGTAAAGTGTGTTCAAGCAGGTTTTAACCCAAATCTTGTCCCCTACTTAGCTTAAACACCTAGACCCAAACAGTCCCTTAAATTCAGAAACTCAAGATTTACAAACCAAATCTATAACAAATCAACCCTAACTAGATATACCCTAATCTAACATGCATAAAAAACCTATAAGAGCTTAATCAAACAAAAAAACTAACATGTAGCACTTAAACACAAAATCACATAAATTCAGATAAACATCAAACTCATAGCCAAATGGGGTTCAAGCCTTTTACCTAGGGCTGATGCGTTCCAGAAGGGTCTGATTGAGCTTATAAGAGCTTATGGGGAGCTTGTGAAGTGTAGAGGACCCCTGCTGTGGTTCAACAACTGAACCAGGGGTAACAATATCTTCAATAAGAGAAAAAAATTGGAATATGCCTACTTTTGGACCTGCACAAACACCACAAACAGGAAACAGACAGAGTGACTTGTGATAAAAGCCAATAAGCTATAAAGCAAGCTTATTAACTAAGCTAGCTTATAGCTTATAGCTAAATAAAAAAATGAAAAAAACTGACTTTTCTTGAAATTTCTTTTTGGAACCAACTTTCTTGATTACATTCAAACAAAAGTTTCCACTATCACTTCCACCCTGTTTGAATTAACCAAAGAAAAAAAAGGACTTTCTCTTTTTTTTTTTAAAACCTAAAATCTTTAAAACAGTAAAACGATTTTTCTGAAATTAGTTTGAAAATTTAAACCTCTTGAAAACTTGAAAAGAATTTGCATAAAATTAAACTTAAACTTAAATAAGCAGTAACAATGGAACTCAATACTTGCATAAACTTAACTTTCATTTTCATTAATAATTAAAATTTTTACAAAATATTGGAACAAGAACTTAATGTAAATACTACAAGGCCTTTTATAAGGCTTACAAGAAGATACTAGAAGCAAAAGAAAAACCCTAGCCCTAATTTATGAGTTTCCAGAAAAGCCCTTGGAGGAATATCCGAATCTTGAGAAATTTGAACTTGGTCTTCCTTGTTTCATGTGCATTCTGTCAAAACATGTGATACCACAGCTGTCAAGTGATCTAAACCGTTGGTGGACCATTGGAGAACAAGTTTTCAACGTGGTTCGTTGATTTCACTGAGCAATGTTGTCTGCTTGCGACTTAGTGGGTCAGGGGAGGTCTGGGTAGCCATGTGGAGAGAAGTGGGGACCAAAGTGAGTGTTGAAATAGGTTTAGGGGTCCATGAATTAGGATTCTGGAAATTATCAAGTTTTAATTTTGGGTTATTAAGGGTTTGATAAATTAGGGTTCGTGACTGGTAATGGGGGGGGGGGGGGATTTGGGATGGTAATGTTAACAGTGACTATTAGGGGGGAGATTAGGAAATTTTATATATTAATTCAAAAGGTTTTAGCATAGTTGGGGGTGACGTGGAAGGTGATGGTGATGTGGCGAGGAGACAGTGGTGGAAAGGAGTTAGTGGATGAGGTGGCGTGAGGGCAGTGGTGGAGAGGAGTTAGTGTGTCTGGACAGTTTTGACCCCCCCATTCCCCCAAACTTGCCAAATAAGGTTTAGACAGCCAAAATGTGCATTTCCTTTGTAATATAAGTTTAAAAACTTATATTTTGACCATAAAAAGTTTATAAAAACCATTCAAAGGGTATTTAATGCCATTTCACCATTCTTCAAGGGCCAATTTTGCACATGTCTTCAAATATCAAGGATGTAACTTATACAAATGAATTAATGGAGGGTCATTTGTGACAAGTCTTCAAAAGTACAGGGACCAATCTTGCCAATTCTTCAAACTTCAAGGACTTGATAGGAAAATCATGATTCGGGTCCGGTTCTTTGTGCGGCTTCGTTTCCCGTGTTCGTTTTTGCTTGATTCCTTTGATATTTTGGTGAATTCACGATATCTGTACCTGAAATACACAATGAACAAACACAGGCATATTTTTGGGTATTTTGATGATATTTTAAGCGTTTTAAGCCCGATTTGGACGATGAGACTATGTATAAATACAGTCTCATCAACCAACAAATGACTAAGATTTTAAGATAACTTTTTGAACCAAAGACTTTAAAAATACAAACTTTTCAAACAAATAAAAAAGGAATTTCTTTTCAAAAGAACTCAAACAATTTGGATAAATAGAACTAAGCTTTTGTCTAACCAACACCAACTTTTAACAAGTATGACACGAAATTAAATTGAAATACAAACACCAACTTTCATTAAAAATAAAAAAGGAATTACAATGATGAGAGAAAAATTGGAACAAAGATAAAAGTGAACCCCTTATGCGCTTTATATAATACAAGTTCTAGAAGCAAAATAAGAAATCGTAAACCCTACTTGCTGTGATTTTAAATGTACCCTTAAACTTTTGAAAATTGTTCTTGGTCAAAGTGTGAGCTCATGATCATTGTCCATACCCATGTGATTCGCCAACCGTTTTGGATTGATCTCCTTCGTTCATTATGTTATGGGGAAGAAGCTACATCTCTTGGCCATAGATTCCCTGGCAAAATTTGTTTTCTTGCAAGTTGTGGTGCAGGGGAAGCCTTGGAAGAGCACATGGGTGAGATTCTAGCAAAAGTGAGGGTGGGGTATTAGTTGAGACACCACAAATCTTGATTCTGGAAAAGCAATTTAATTAATTTCTTGTAATAATCAAAACCAAAGATTAGGGTTTATGGTTTAATAAAAAGGGGGATTTGATATGTGGAGAGTTTATTGAACGTGTTTGGCGCCCCTTTAAATTATTTAAATAGTATGTTTAAAACTAATTAACTAAATAATTTGGCTGGGCTAGTGGGTTGTGAGCTGGCAGAATTGGATGGGTCGGTTTTGGGTAAATGGGCCGGTTTGGGTGGGTAAATGGTATTTGGTATGGGTTTGGTGAGGTGGCATGATATAATTGGTGGATGGTTTGGGTATGGGTTTGGGTAAATGGCAGAATTGGCTCCTCACTTTCTAAAATCTTTTCAAATAAATTTGGACAACTTTTAATCACATTTCCTTTGATAAACACTTAGAGGTAATTGCATTTTTGGCCGTAGTCTTTCATTAACTTGAAATAGGGACTAACAATGCAATTTCAAACATTATTCAAGGGTTATCTTTGCCAACTCTTCAAATATCAAGGACTATACTTGTACAAATTGGTTTTTCAAGGACCAAATATGAAAAGTCTTGAAAGATGAGGGACCAAACTTGTACAATCTTCAAACTTCAAGGGCATTTTTGCAAAATTCATCATTCGGGTCCGGTTCATTGTACGGCTTCATTTCCCGTGTTTGTTTTCCTTTGTTTCTTGTGATCTTTTTGTCTTTTTCTTGATATCTATACCTAAAACATACAACAAACGAATACAAGCATATATTCTGGTATTTTATGATATATTCACGCGTTTTAAGCCCGATTTGGACGATGAGACCATGTATAATTTCAGTCTCATCACTCCCCCATATTAAACCATTATCGTGCCCTCACGCAATGCTAGAAAAAAGTATCGTAGCATCTCTAAAATTCATTTTTATCGACTTTTATTGAAACGTAAACTTACTACGTTACTACTACTTGTGTTGTAGACATAATGTAGAATTTTCATCGCAAAAGTTGGACTTTTAGGTTCATAGAATAAGAACACGTGAATGCTTCGTTAGAAGTAATTTCGTCATCCTCGATTTTCACCCAATTCCATGCTAAACGTGTAACGAGATCATTGTTATTATAAGTTAGTAAAATAAACATTACTCACGAGCGTTAATTATGTACTTAGACTCCCTTATTCCTAAAGTGTATCTCTTATATTTTATTTTATCTTAACCATCACGAGGATGCATTTGACTTATTTCGATATTTATTAAGGCCGAAAATAAAGTAGGACGATTTAATTAATAGTTAGCTAAAGGACACGATCTTTTAAAACGGCTTCTCGTAATCTCCTTAAGTTCATATCTTGGCATAACTCATTTCATGATTTGAGACCTTTCTCGGACCGATATTTGGCATGTACTTCAAACTTCAAATCTTGAGAGACGATCTTGAAATTATGGTCTTCTCTTCATATATAGAGTACTTCGAAAGATAATTCAAACGTTGACCACGACTTCTTCATTTTTCCTTTGTCTTTATTTGGGATTTTGATATACAACGATCTGCCTCCTTATAGGACTTGGATCTATTTATCCTCATGCCTTGTTAGGGCCTTTTTGGATAGACTTTTCCGCAACCTTCTTGGGAGTTAATTGCTTTTTATCATGTGTCTTGATCCTTCATATAGATTTTTGGAATAATGATTCTTCACATCATCTTGGATCTTTAGCAATAGAGGAATCCTCATGCCTTGTTAGGGCCTTTTTTGATACGCCAATCTTCGCGGTCCCGTTTCAGTAAGTTATGCCTTGGCTATGAACTCTATCTTAATCACGAGTAACTTTTAAATGATCTTGGGCTAGCAGCTAATTAATCTTTTAAATCGTATGACCTTACTTATTGCATTTATTTATTTACAAGTGTTGGGAGAAAAAGCTAATAATTACCACACATGAGATCGTGAAAGATTACGTAACTTATAATTGGCTCTATCATTTCTCGTCCTCATTTAAGAGACTTAGCCTAATTTCAGTTAAGGAATCGTAGCTAGTGTAAACACACGATCGAGTCAAAAATTACTCTTATTCTCGCTGATATGAGTGAAAACTTATATCAATTATATCATGATTAACCCTAAAATACAAAGCAAAGTAGCCGATTTTGATTTATAAAAGCAGTATTATGGGTATATTTTGTTGTTTGTGCTTGTGTAGGTAAAAAGATACAAACATGAAGCAAACAAGGAAATCAAGCCTTTATTGATGAAGACAAGACAAAAGAAGGATAAAAAGTGACAAGTCAATCAAAGTCAAAGGACCTTTCTTGACAACTTTCAAAGTAGAGGGACTTAAAGTGCAAATTTGGAAAAGTCAAGAAAAAAGTCAAACATGGTCAAAGCTCAACTCAACAAGTCAAGGGATCATTTTTGTGCAAGTATGAAGCTCAAAGGACCAGAAATGACAATTTATGAAGATTCAAGCTTAAAACACAAATCTACCAATCACAAGGACTAATATTGCCAAAATGGGAAGAACTTTCAAGCTTGGTCCGTGTATTATGTGAAGCAGGCAATGAGAGGCTTTTATTCGGTCAACTCGGATCACCACCTCATCACTCTCATTTAATATGGAAAGAGAACTAGTGGAATATCTTAACAGTAGCCATCAACCAATCAAATTTCATTTACTAGATAACAATCCGTGTGACATCTAAACAACAAATAAACACACGCCATGTGGCACATACGAGCCCATAATCAAGAGAACGAAGGAGTGAAGCTCAAAGAAAACTTTCAACATCAAAAGTGTTCGTAATCAAGAGACGAGTCTAACCTAGTTGACCAATCAAACTGAAATCCATCCAACAAGAAACCCCCAATTGTGTTCTTCATCAGTAGATTTCAATTAACCGAATTAGGCCACGTGGAAGTCTGCAATTGGCCAAGACACGTCACTCATCCTCACTTCAACTCAATCTTACTCTATAAATACCCCCAGATGTTCTCATTTTATTGTATTGTAGAAAAGTTTGAAAATACACACACTTTTAATCTCTCTCACATTTTCAGTTAGCAATTCAGTTAGAACTCCTCTCAAGTGTCTGATAAACACTTGAGGGAGTTAGTTAGTACTTGTAACCGTTTTGTAACAAGAGTTTACCATTAATGCAAGCTTATTTTCCCTAAATCTCACTTTCACTTTCATTCTTACTGCAAACTACTAATATGCTGTTCTTGTGATTGATTTCATTTTTCTTATTGAACAATGATGATGATTTGATGTCCATTTGATAGCTAGTTCATGATCAGACTTGTTCTTAGCTCACAGCCATTGCCAGAACCTTGATCAGACTTGTTGTAGGGGTGATCAGTTGATGATGATGGTGATTGATGATAAGTAGCTGTTGTATATTGGTAAATAAGGTGGTGGTTAGAGGTTAAGTGAGCTCAGCGCTCCACTTCATCCCCAAAGAAGCCTACAATCAATCTCATAAGTTTCTCCTTTGTTAATTTCCTCTAAAAATCCTATTGCATGCTTATTGTTACTTTCTTAGTGTAAAAACTTTGCTGATGCCTGCTTCTTGTTCATTGTTAGCTGCTTGATTTGCTTTGATAACTAGTTTTCATAATCTGTTTGCTTATTTTAGACTCATAGCTTTATACTTGTGCTTACTTTGTTAAGTGGTGTTTGGATCATAACAGATTTGTAGATTCAGTAGTTGAAAGTTGTTGTTTAGAGTTTATACTCACTTAATAGACTTGTGTAAGTAAACTGGTAAGCTTTTGTAGTCAACTAAATAGTCAAAAGGCAAATTGCTCATAAATACTTTAGGTAATTTTCATCAGTCAAAACTAGCCAGTTTCAAACTCATTCCATTTCTTTATTAGTTAATGTTAGGAGGTGATTTTTGATTCTGAGTATAGTTCATAATATGAGCTTTCCATAGAACTAAGGTAGACAATACAATTTTTAGAAATAAGCTAGAAATAAGCTTTTGAATAGGCTGCTTATCAATGTTAAGTTTATGTGATAAGGCCTTGCCTGTTTAGCATTTACCATCAATCCACTTCACAAACTTATTCATTTTATTGCACATTCTTGTTTACAAACTCATTTTAAGCAATTCTGGAACTTTTCACTTTTGGTCAAAAAGCTGGTCAAAGAAAGTCAACCATAAGCCAAATTTGCTTAATTCAACTTTCCAACTTATTTTCTTGATGAAATTTGATAAAACTTGACATTCTCCTCTTCTTGAAGCTTAATCTTTCATTTTCATTAGAAAAATCAACTTGTGCCTGTCTATATAAGTTGATAGCTTATTTTGAGCTTATTCAAATAAGCTAACTTGAGATTCAGGTTGTTTTAGCTTATTTCCTTGGAGCTGTCTAGGTATAATCCATTTTTAAGACTTTTGAAAAAGATTAAAGCTTAAAAGATCGAGTAATAAGCTCAAACGAGCTTATTGAACATTGTTAGCCTATTTTCACTATTGCACTTTCTTTAATTGCAATTTGGTCCCTTAAGTTTAAGGAGAGTTGTAATATGTTTGGAGAGTTTAACTTTTTAGGGTTTGCAAAATTCAGTCCCTGGATTTTGAGTTTGTTACAATTTGGTTAGGAAGTTTTGTAAGTTTGTTATAGGTTTGTTTAAATTTACATTTCTAGTCCTTTCATTTTCAGAATTTACATTTTCAGTCCTTATATTTTTCAAACTTTACATTTTGAGTAATTTTAGAATTTGTGCATTAAATAGTTGTACACTTTGCTTTAATTATGGTAAATGCAATTTGTTTTTAGAATAGTATGGATACATAGCTATAATATTTATACCATTTTTTACGTGCTTTGTTGAAATAGACCTAGATTACCAAAACTTTTATAAAATCTAAAACCAAAACCAATTTGTGAACTTGAAATCAGTTGGACAATCAATTCGTTTTGAGTTGGGAATTACGACCTAAGAAGACAACTATTACTCGCCATCAGAAAACCTACATTCATGTCTTAAAACACTTATGAAAACAAGAGAAATTTTTTTAAAATTTGGCCATTTTTAGCCTTATTTGCAACAAAATGATAAACAAAAAGTGTAGATTTGCTATTTGTGATCCGGTGGTCTAACATGGTGGAATATGGTGGTGGTAGCCATTGTTGAAAGAGAGAGAGAAAGAGAGGTTGTGTGTGAGAAAGGAAAAATGTATTAAGAATGAAAATAACACAAGCAACACCCCTCCTTGGAAGCTAAGGAGGGGTATATATAGCCACACACACAACATAAACTATACAACGAACCTAGTCTAGTCTAAACGTGTGTGACTATGATAACTAATGGGAATTCTTAAATGTCGTCACATAAAGTGAGTTTCCAACAATCTTCCCCCATGGGACGACGTGTAGAATTCCTTACAATATTCTTCCTAACAAGTACAAAATGATTAAGAACAAGAGCTTTCATGAAGCATCCAATGCTGATGAAGTCTTCTGAGGCCTTCGTCTTCAAAACGACTCATCTTTAAAGTAACTTGTAGAAGAAATACTGTAACGACACGAGCTAAGTAACCCATACACTTCTGGTTAAGGAGAAGCTTCTGAATTAGCTTCCCCCTAATTCATGCCACATAAACTTGATGTAGAAGCTTTTTAAATAGCTTCCCCCTAAATCGAAAATCCTCGTAAGCAACTTCAAAGCTTTCAATAAAGCTTAGAATAATTAAGCGCACAACGGAATCTAACAAGCAAATCCCATCATATAACATGATAACGTTGCTAAGAGGGATTGAAAGTAAGGGGTACACCAAGTAGATCAACAACTTCTCTTCTCACGCTTGAATAATTTCTGATTTTTTCTTCCCCCTGAGAGTTCAAGTTATGCATACCAGAAAGAATCAAGACATTTCTTCCCCCACGTAGTTGAAGAAAGTAAATCAATCCCAATTATGAAGCTCAAATACTAAAGTGGACACTTTATCCCATTCATAAAGTTGACATCGTAACACCAGAGTCAATTAAGTCCCGGAAATGCACATGTCTTCTTCCGGAGATGCACCAGAGTCAATTAAGTCCCGGGAATGCATATAGGATAATGATGATGTTTAATTGGAACAATCAAACAATTAAACCTCGAATCAGTAGTGTACCGTTTAGAGATTGATATCGCCACGAGTTAAAACACTGATTTTCTCTGCGGCTATGACAAATGTCATCCCGGAATGTCTTCAAATCAAAAGAAGGTATGAAGTTCATCACGTGTACTCGTTGTGCGTTCAATGTGTCTTCTTCTTCCCCCTTGATGATTTCGAAACTCGGAACCATCAATAAATTGTATGCACATGAACCTGAAATCTCGTGGGAATAATAAATAAGCTGAATTATATATTTTGTGAGAATCAGATGTTGATCGAAAATCTCTTCTCATAAACTCTCCATGGCCACCTTTACCAACCCACGTGAAAGCAATTTTGAAGTGACCACTGAAAGAATGAACCAGATACATCAAACGTGAAGCTGAATAAAAATCCTTCGATCTTGTGACTTAAGCTTGCACTATTGTTGAATGAAGAACGGTGGAGAAATCTCTAAGTACTCAATGCATCACTGAAGAAGTCTATAAGCACAACACCTCTTAAAATTATCCACGTCGACTAAGCGCGTGACACTGAGTACAACAATGTAACCCCTTTAAGTGATAGTTATCCGAGTCATCAACCAACCACCCCGAACCCGGAAACCAGATAACCAAGTCGTCATTCTAAGATTAATCACGAGCAAGTTATCTATGAAAGATAAAATAAGTACACGCCTTCAAAAAATCCGTCTTCAACGTCACGTAATTAATACCCGATCAAACAAAATCTGTAGCCACTAAAAAATCGCCCAATTTTTTCTTGGTCTCGTCTCAAATAAATCTCATCACATAGTCTCGTCACTTTGTCACGTCACTTGTTGTCTCGTCCCGATGATGATCGAAGTAAACTTAATACACACACAATTTATACAAAAAATCCAAATTAGTGTAAAAAAAATTGTGTATATAGAAACAAATCATACGGCCCAATGTGTGATTATAACCAAAATAAAGGAGGCCCAATTTTTTTTGGAACCCGGTCCATAATCACACGGTTATAACACACTCCAACCCCTAATTTCACACAGTTTATACCTAATCCTCTCAAACAAATATAACCTAATCTCACAAACTTAGCAATCTCCGCCCCCAGACTCCTCTCTCACACCTCCACCTTGTTTAATCCGTCACCCACCAAATCTCCATCCCCATCTAGAAACATCCGTCCCCTCATTCATCCAATCTCATCTTAGCCACGAAATCAAACCATACATATGATCTTATGATCGAACCAAACCAATACATAGCCACGAAATCATTCCTTTCAATGATCTTATGATCGAATCATTAAATAAATAATATATGAAGTTGACAGAGGCGTCAAGATCATCTAATGATCTCAGGTAAGGTGGAAGTTAATTGCATGTTGGATTTTGTGTCAAATCGAACCAAAGACAGGTTTTAACAACTTTGTTAAACACCTTTCTTATTATTCGAATAATTAAATGGGTAAAACCCAATATTAAATATATGATGATATAAATTCGTGGTTATAGATCTTAAAAGATCTCGGTTTACATAACCAATCACGAAAAGTAATCTGAGATTGTATTGATTTCTGTTAAGTTCGAGTCTTAGATGGGGATTTAGGTGTCGATGGGTATTAGGTTTAGATCATGTTGTTGAGGTGATAAAAGGCTGGATTGGATTGGATTTTGGGTCGACTCAGTGAGTTAACTGAGTCAACTCGGTAATTACCGAGTTGACTCGGTTGTGATGGATTTGGTTTTGGTCATAGTTTTGTCCACTGATTTTATAAACAGTCTATCGAAATGTCTAAAAGACAACCCATCGGAATGGTTTTTGTTTTCATCGCAATGTTGTACAAAATGAAGTCCATCGTAATGAGTCCTCTACACCCCATCGGAATGCGTTCCATCAGAATGCGTTCCATCGGAATGCGTTCCATCGGAATGCGTTCCATCGGAAAGCGTTCCATCGGAATGCACCGACTGTGTTCCATCGGAATATTCGATCGCAATGTAGAAACCAAAGGTTTTTGCGATCGCAATATTCCGATCTGAATGTTACCATCTCAAAAATCTTATCCAAAAAAATACTGTCCGTTTTCCTGAAAATATGGAAATGTGAATCTGTCCACTTTTCTGGGTAGCTACTTCTTCAAAATGAACAATAACAAACCCAGAAAAACTGATATTATATGAAGAATAATTTCAAAAATAGTTAACATTAGACACAAAATCAAACCGTGAAACCAGGGACACAAAAACCAGTGATAAAAGTTGTGGTTTTGAGGAAATTAGAAGTGGACTGTTATGGGTTAAACCAGGGACTCAAAACCTCAAATCAGTAGTTTATGAAAAACCATATGTGGGCTGTGACAGGATACTTGACTGTTTAGACAGATTTGGACAAAGATAACACAATGACACAGTTTGGACAACAAGATAACAAGACGTGACACACATTTAACATAATGTTTCCATAAAAATGAAACCATTATAGCCACCGTGACAAATAAAGAGACATACGGACCAAAAAAATAATATGACGAGACACTAAAAAAATGTTTAGACCACTAAACCGAAACAAAAAACATGATCCAAGGAATGAACCAAGGCTCTGATACCAAATGTAGATTTGCTATTTGTGATCCGGTGGTCTAACATGGTGGAATATGGTGGTGGTAGCCATTGTTGAAAGAGAGAGAGAAAGAGAGGTTGTGTGTGAGAAATGAAAAATGTATTAAGAATGAAAATAACACAAGCAACACCCCTCCTTGGAAGCTAAGGAGGGGTATATATAGCCACACACACAACATAAACTATACAACGAACCTAGTCTAGTCTAAACGTGTGTGACTATGATAACTAATGGGAATTCTTAAATGTCGTCATATAAAGTGAGTTTCCAACAAAAAGATAAACTTTGGAAAGCGTGAAAGCGTAGCAAGGCAAGTATCTATTCACCCTCCATACTAAAGTTAAACATTGTCCTTAATGTTTTGAGTCTAAGGGTGGTATACCCCCATACTAGCGACGAAGTCGAATGCTTAAGATCTAGTATGGAAAGGGTGGAACCATCAAATTTATAGCCGTTTATGAAGTGTGCTAAAAGACCTAAGGTTAGAAAAATCAAGGATATATCATTTGGATATCAGAAAATCTTCAAAGCAAACGATCGAGGCTCACGTAAAACGAACACGAGAGGCTCCAATCGTAAAGATAATGATCTAAATAACCACAATTCACAAACAATCATGGAACAAAGGTTGGAAGGGCACAAATCCCCTCATTAGGTTAACTAAAAAGCAATAGTATTTTCAAGGATAAGCATGAGAATTCCCCCACGAGGCACCTTGTTTTTGATAACCGAGTCAAAAGCTCGACTCGAATCCCCATAAATGTGATCATTTAGGGATTATCATGGTTCTGTCATTTTTGGTGGGACTTACATGTAATCAAGGCCCAAAAGCAACCGATAATAAAGGCAAAGCCTTTATATCAGGATCGAAGATCGTATCCTCACATTTTGTTGAAAATAAAACACGCAAACCCGAAGGATATGTCTTGTAAGGAAGAAAACTCCTTACAATGTACTTATAGTACGTTTGGTCATCAAATCCGAGGGGGTGGGTAGGTTCACTTTGAAACAAGGGTAAATCATGCAAAATAGGAGTTTCAAAGTGTCCCCCTGGATCGAAGGCAAAAGCCTCACTAAAATCCTCATTCTCATCGAGAGGCGATCCATCGGTGAACCCCTCGAGAATGGAAACATCATGATTAGAAGAGAGAAAAGTCTCACCCGTACGAGACGTCGGGAGGGTGACTAGCAAATCCCACTCATCGAGTTTAGGATCCTTAGAATTGTCACTCTCGATGTCCCCGAACGTCCCATCAAAGAGAGGATTTACGTCAAAAAAATGAACGCGTCATCAAATTCGAATAAAGGGTTCAAAAAGATTTTAAAATCTTTGTTTTGAATGTCCTCGTGGATTAGTGACTCATCATCGCTAGCGGAAAAATCATCGTCATTGAAAAGCGAGTTCGAAAAAGTCGTTGATTCTCTCCCCGAAGTGTCAATGGGAGAGACATCATCACAAGAAATCGACTCACACTCACTATCGTGATTTTTCTCGTTAGAATATTCGTGGAAAAATTCGTCGAGGGAAAAATCACTTACCTCATCTTCGGAGAAAACCGTAGGCTCACTTTGAATTGTAATAGGGATCTCGACACTAGTATTAGTGCCAAGATTCATCTCCCCCATTCTTAGAGAGGCATCGGTTTCCGTAGTGGGTATATGAGTAGTTTTTCTATGATAAGGATCGAGATTGAAAACATCACTATCATCATCGTCGTATGGGTAATCATATGGAATCACAAGAGACGTAGAGGCATAAGTATTTATATTTGACGCTTGCTCTCGTTGCGCTTCCATTTCTCGCTCTTCCCTTTGATATGAGCAAAAACTCATATCAATTTATCAACAAATCACCCTAAAACACAAGAAAAATACCTAAACTTTGTGCTATAAAGCGGAATTATGTGGTATGTTTTTTGTTTGTGTACAAATAGGTAAGAAGGATACATTTTCAAGCAAACAAGAAGAAAATCAAGCTAATTTGGATTAAAAGAAAAAGAAGGATCAAAAGTGCCATTTGAAGACAAAGGACCTATCTTGACAATTTTCGAAAGTTGAAGGATCAAAAGTGTAAATTTGTCAAAGTCAAGATCAAAGTCAAACCTGGTCAACTATCAAGTCAAAAAAGTCAAAGGGCTCAAATGTTCAAAAATGCAAGCTAAAGGACTGATTTTGCCAAAAGAATGAAGATTATAGCTCAAAAGATCAAACTTCCAAAGTAGAGGGGTTAATTCTGCCATTTTTGGAAGTTATTTAGTGCTTAATCTGTGTGTAAAAGAATGGACCAATGAGAGGCCAAGAATTCAGTCACAAGGATTGCCAACTGGCCACTAGCAGCCGACACAATTAAATACCCAAATCTTAACAGTACTTCCACTTACTACTTCTCAACCAATGGGATTTCGCCACTCAATAATACCTTTATCTGAAATAGATAATGATCCGTGTGCTCTTTATTTGCCCAACCAAAACACAACACGTGTCATCTTCATCATAGCAACGAGCCCAGAATCAAGTAATCGAAGGAGTGCATTTCAGAAGAAGATGTAAACATGAAAAGTGTTTAAAATCAAGAGACGAATTCAACCCACTTATCCAATTAAGATGAAATCCATTTAATCAAAAAGGCCCAAATGTGTTCTTCATCAGCAAATTACAATTATCAGAATGAAGCCACGTGGAAGCTGGGGATTGGATGCAACACGTCACTCTCCCTCACCAACTTTCACATGCACTCTATAAATACCCCTAGATAGCTCTCATTTGATGTAATGTAGAAAGTGTGAAAACACACACACTTTTCCTTTTTCTCTTTATTTAGTTAGGAATAGCTTAACAGCTCAAGAGACTGCCAACCTCTTTAGTTTGTTAGTAGTTGTAACTACCTTTCTAGCATTGTAACAACTTTTCCAACTCAATTAATAAAATTTCATCTTTTCATCTCCTAAATCTACTGTTCATTCCTGCAATCTTGTTATTCTGTTGATCATGTTAGCTTATTTTGATCATAATTGATCATGATTAGCTAATTGTGAAGACCTGTAGCTGTTTTGCTTGTCCTGTTCATCCAGTTCCATTTTGAGTAGATTTTGAAGACTTCAAGTTCATTAATGGTGATCATGATAATGGTAGCTGTTGATTAGTTGATTTCAGTGCTAAGGTGGTGGGTTAGCACTGGTTAGAAAGCACATCGCTTCTCTACTCCCTAATGGATGCCTATGCTTAAAGGTTTCATGTTCTGCAATTTTTGTTCCTCTAAAATGTTGCCTGCATGTTCAATTCCTAGCTAAATACTTGTTTGATTGCATGATAAAGTGTGTTTAGTCTACAATTGAGTTGATGTTGATGTTTGAGTAGCTTATTTGTAGTATAGCATTTGATCACTAGCTTAATTCTCATTCCTGTTTGCCTAATACCAGTCATACTAGCTTATTAGTGCATTTTGAGTGTAAGTTTGTTTCATTGCTTGAGTATTAGTTCCTTACAATTCATTTTGGTCATTGAACTTAGCCTGATATCATTCTTAGATCAGCTTAGCTTCTAGCTTAAATTTCTTTACAAAATTTTGATAAAAACCAGTTAATTAGTGTTTGGGATTCGGTCTTAATCTGTGTTCAAGAGTTGTTAATTGGTAGAATTCTAGTCATTCTTAGTCATCAAGTCATAGCAAAAGGTTTTCAGTCATTTTCCAGTCAAGTTTTTAGTCAAACAGGCAATTGGCATTTGAAAAAGTCTGGGTCAGTCTTTGTTAAGCAAGTTTTCAGAAAGTGTTGATTTTCAATTCATTAGCATTACTTTGTTACTAGATAAAATTTCTTCAAATCACTTTCTAATCATCAATCAATATCTGTAGTTTTAGTGTGTTAAAGGAAAATCTACAGTATCCAGTTTTGAAATAGGAATAAGCATTTGAATAAGCACTTGAGCAAATATCATTCTCTGAGATAAAATCCAAACTGATTTCTTCAACTAGCATTTCTACTTCATAAAAGTTCTAATTTTCTTTCACAAACCTTGTTAGAAAGTGTTCCTGGATAGGTTTTGAAGTTTTTAGCTTATTGAAAAATCTGGTCAACGAAAGTCAAATAAGCACTCTTTTAGCTTAATTTCATATTCCAGTTTATATAGTTGATCATTTTGAAAAAGGAAAGACATTCCCTACTCCTTATAAGTTGATTAACAGGTTTTGACAAGAAAATCAAATTGTGCATGTTCAGCTTATTAGATAGCTTAATATTGGCTTATTAGGAAATTGCTTATTGGAGTTTTACTTGGTTTCAGCCTAAATCCTTCTACAAGCCTAGCAAAAATCAGATTTTAAGTCTTTTGCAATTTATTAGAGCTTATTTGGTTCATTGGTTGGCCTAAACGAGCTTATTTCTCTTTTTAACCCGTTTTTGTTTAAACTTTCCATTTAATTGCATTATAGTCCTTTGGTTTTGTATCTGTTTTCATAACTAGTTAATTTTCCACTTAATTAGGGTTTTCAAATATTCAGTCCTTGTAATTTTGGAACTTTACAAAAGTAGTTAGGCAGTTTTGAATTTTGTTACAATTTAGTTACAAGTTAGTTACATTTACACAATTAGTCCTTGTAGTTAACTGTTTTACATTTCAAGCACTTTAATTTTCAGAATTTACATTTTCAGCCCTTTACTTTCATAGATTTGCATTTTTGTCTTTACTTGAATAACAAATTTGGTAATTGACAATTTGTTTTACGGTTACGTAGTTAATATTTTCCATTTTTACTTGATTGTTCAAATAGACATAGCAAAGCCAAATAACCTTACCAACCAAAAACGATTATAAACCCGATCTTGTTAGGACTTTCAATTTGTTAAGAACTGAGAAAACGAACTTCAATTATAAACAATTTCAAATGGCGCCGTTGCCGGTTCTTTGACTTTACGAGAGACTATCGATTGACGGTTTTCATTGGCTTTTGGGATCCGTTCACCTAGTGAACGTTATTTTTACGTATCATAAATAAAAAACAATAAAAAAATCTAAAATATAAAAATACATAAAAACTAAAAAATTAACAAAACAATTATTTTCCTAAAGAATTGACCAAACAAATTAAAAAATCCAAAAAGAAATCTTTTTCCTAAGAGATTGCACCAAAAAATATATATATTATTGGATTCTCTCGGTTTTTATGTACATATAGTATTTTTTTCTTTAACTCATAAATACAAAAATATTTTCCATATATTATTATAAGTAAATACGTATACGTATAAGAACAACCAATTCACATATTCTCCATAAGTATTGCCGAGGCAATACACCGTGTTGAGGGGCGTTCCAGTCCTTGACACGTGTGTCGATCAAACAAAATAAAGCAAGAATAGATAAATACTTCCAATAAGCAAAAATTCGAAGAATACAAACAATTAAGTGAATAGAAAGGCGATGTGCTATAAAATGCCATCTAAGGGTCAATAGGTACTTAAGTGCTTCGCGCCACCTAACCCCCCGTTCACTTGTGAGTATTCTAAGAAGGAAGGCTTCATTGGGGGGTCTTGCACCCAAGTAGTACATACGTATATTATTATTTTCTTGTGGATATTTCATATTGAAAATCGAAGGGGATAATCCTTTTCTCTTCAAAGTCACACGAGAGCTTCTCTCTCATTCCTCGTATTGAGTTGCATTCTCATTCGCGAGCGTGCACAAATACCGATTGGTGTACAACCTCTTCCTCCGAAAAGGAAGAAAAAGAGAAAGAGTAGGAACACCACCGTCCATCAAGCCGATCACGAGAATCGTGCTTTGATTCATCCACAACAAGAAGCCATGGCCGGAGTTGATACTCGTTCTTTGATGGAGCAATTGCAATCCAATGTACACGGATATGCCGATGCTATCAAGATACCCGATATTCTCGAAAACACATTTGAGCTAAAAACATCCATGATTAACTTGGTTTCAAACACACCTTTTATGGGAACAAGAATGATAATCTTCATGATCACCTTAAGAGATTTATTGCTCTTTGCAACACCATTAAGTACAATGGAGTTCCCCATGATGCCATTAAGTTGATATTGGTACAATTTTCACTAGAGGTCCGGCTAAGCATTGGTTAGACACACAACCACCCGAGAGTATTACCACATGGGATGGTTTCACTACTAAGTTTTTGAACAAGTTCTTTCCCCCATCTAAGACCACGACTTTGAGGAACTTAATTATAGGCGTTCATAAAAAACCTAGTCAAACATTTAGTGATGCTTGGAAGGAGTATAGAGAGTTATTGAGGAGATGCCCTAACCATGGATTGGATGAAGTTCACCAAATCAATACTTTCTACAATGGCCTTAAACCCCATCACCAAGACTCACTCAATGCTTCCGCAGGAGGGAATATTCTTCTTAAATCCATTCAAGAGGCTTGGGATATTATTTAGACCAAAGCAATGGTGCAAATCAACACACAATTTGATGAAAGAGTACATGTTATTCAAGAAGGAGGTTCTAAACCATTGGAGACTCAACTCATTTCATGCATTCAAGCATTGACTCAAACTCAAAAGGAAAATCAAACTATCATGCAAAACACTCAAAAGATGCAAGAAACAATGTTGAATGAATTTATGAAGCTTTCTATGGGGAATCATTCCACAAATGATGTGCATGCCATTACTCTTTCATGTGAGACTTGTGGAGAACCTCATTCCTATCAACAATGTGATAAGGTGCAAAATTATCAAGGGGAGTGTTATGCTTATCAAGAGGAACATCGTGAAAATTTCAAGCCAAACATCAATCCCAACAACCTTTCTTACAAGTCTCAAAATTACCTTACTCCACCGGGATTCCCACCCCAACCACCCACCCAACTTCAAGAAAATCCTCCTCAATTGTTACAAAGGAATCAAGGTCCAAGACCACATTACCAAGGGAATAACTACAAGCCACCTAACAATTTTCAACATCAAGGAAATAACTTTTACCCACCACATCAAGGATTTAATCAACCACTTCCACCCTTCCCAAATCAAGGTTACCCTCAATTTCAAAATCAAGGATATGGGCTACAAGAGACTCATGAGTGTGTTGAGAAGAGAATTAGTGAAAGTGAAAAGAGAATGAATGACCAAATGAAACTTACAATGGAGGCACAAACCATTAGGCTTTTAATGGCATTCAACCAAAGACCACAAGGAGATTTACCATCTAACACACAAGCAAACCCAAGGGCAAATGTCAATGCTATTACAACAAGAAGTGGAAAGTCAACAAAGGATCCTTCACCTCCTACACCTCCTATTGTTAAACCCACTTTTGTTCCTACAAGTGATAAGCCTTCTACATTCACTTCTACACCTCCAAATGCTCCTATTCAATCAAACACACCTTCTCAACCTATTCCCACTTCTCCTTTACCTTCCACAAGTCCCAATAAAGAAACTAACAAAGACAAATCTTCCACTACAACACCTACACTTAAACCAAATCTTCCTTATCCTTCAAGATTGAAAAAGGACAAGTTAAAGAACAAGGATCATATCCAAGTCTCAAATTTCTTAAGGATGTTCAAGCAACTCAACATAAACATCTCCTTTGTGGAAGCTCTTGCATACATGCCAAAATTTGCTAAGATGTTCAAGGATTTACTCTCCAACAAGGAAAAATTGGTTGATTTGCCCAACACATCCCTTAATGAAAATTGTTCCGCCGTGCTACTTAAAACCTTACCAACAAAACTTAGAGATCCGGGGCGCTTCTTGATACCTTGTAATTTTCCCGGTGTGGAAAATTGCATGGCTTTGGCGGATCTAGGGGCAAGCATAAACCTCATGCCTTTATCGGTTTGGAAAAAAATCTCTCTTCCTGAGCTCACTCCCACTAGGATGACACTTGAGTTAGCCAACCGTACCATATCTTACCCCGTAGGTATCGCTGAGGATGTGTTTGTAGGTGTGGATAAGTTTACATTTCAGGCCGACTTTGTAGTGGTTGATTATGACATGGATCCTAGAGTTCCTTTGATTGTTGGTAGACCGTTTTTGAGAACGGGTCGTACTTTGATAGATGTGGCGGAGGGAGAACTAATTATGAGAGTAGAGGATGAGAAAGTGGTGTTTAAGTTAGGGAAAGTTTGTGATAAGAAAGAGGTTAAGGATTCTAAACCTTGTGAGACTATTAACATAGTTGATGTGCTAGATGAGGTGTGTGATGAGCATTTTCATGATGCTTGCAAGAGTACTAGTGAGGATATGCCCCATGTTGAAACCGTGGCCTAAATTGCTCCCTCCTTAACACCTTTTGGAGAGAGTGATTTCCTCTTAGAGGAATTTGAGTCCAACTTTCTTGGTAATGATGATTCTCCCATCAATTGGGAAGAAGACATTCTCACTATCCAAAAGTTGCTCAATGAGGACCCTATTCCTTCCCTCATTCCACAAGAAGTTACCAATGATGATCCTTCTATAGTAAAACCTTCCATAGAGAGTCCACCTCCAATTGAACTTAAGGACCTTCCATCCCACTTAGAGTATGCTTTCTTAGAGGGCAAAGACCAATTACCCGTGATCATTGCTAAAGAGTTGAAAGAGGATGAGAAAGAGAAACTCATTGAAGTCCTTAAGAAACATAAGAAAGCCTTAGCATGGAAAATATCCGACATAAGGGGAATTGATCCACATTTTTGTACACACAAAATCCTTATGGAGGATGATTACAAACCTGCCATTCAAAGTCAACGAAGGGTTAACCCAAAAATCCATGAGGTCATTAAAAAGGAAGTGATCAAACTCCTTGATGCGGGCATGATTTACCCCATTTCCGACTCTCTATGGGTTAGCCCAGTACATTATGTTCCAAAAAAGGGTGGAATCACCGTAGTACCTAATGAGAACAATGAGCTTATTCCTACGAGACTTGTTACATGTTAGAGAGTTTGTATTGACTATGGGAAGCTCAATGAGGCTACTAGGAAAGAACACTTCCCATTACCTTCTATGGACCAAATGCTTGAACGCTTAGCGGGAAATGAGTACTATTGCTTTCTTGATGGCTTTTCGGGTTATTTCCAAATACCCATTGACCCTAAGGATCAAGAAAAGACCACATTCACTTGTCCCTACGGTACATTTGCTTACAAGAGGATGCCTTTTGGCTTATGTAATACACCGGGGACATCTCAAAGGTGCATGATGGCAATTTTCCATGATATGATATAGCAAACAATGGAGGTTTTCATGGATGACTTTTCCGTCTTTGGAGATTCATTTACCTCATGTCTCACCAATTTAGAATGAATGCTTAAGCGTTGTGAGGAAACAAGTTTAGTTCTTAATTGGGAGAAATGTCACTTTATGGTGAAAGAGGGAATTGTTTTGGGACACAAAATATCCAATAAGGGGTTAGAAGCGGATCGAGCTAAAATTGATGTGATTGCTAAGCTTCCCCCACCCACTACGGTTAAAGGTGTAAGGAGTTTCTTAGGTCATGCGGGTTTTTATAGGCGCTTCATACAAGATTTTTCTAAGATAGCTAGACCGATGACTCACCTCTTGGAAAAAGAGGCTCCTTTCATTTTCAACCAAGAGTGTTTGGAATCTTTTGAGACTCTTAAGGAGAAATTGACAAAGGATCCCGTTTTGGTTTCTCCAAATTGGGAATTACCTTTTGAGCTTATGTGTGACGCTAGTGATTATGCGGTGGGGGCCGTTTTAGGACAAAGAGTGAATAAGAATTTTCAACCAATACAATATGCGAGCAAAACCATGACCGGTGCACAACTTCATTATACTACCACGGAAAAAGAGATGCTTGGTATAGTCTATGCTTTTGAGAAATTTAGACCATACCTTGTGCTATCCAAAACCATAGTGTATTCGGATCATTCCGCTCTCAAGTATCTCATGACAAAGCAAGATTCTAAGCCTAGGATTTTGAGATGGGTTTTTTTGCTTCAAGAGTTTAAGATAGAAATTTGAGATAAGAAAGGAGCCGAGAATTTAGCGGTGGATCACTTGAGTAGACTTGAGCATACTTTCCAAGGAGATTTTCCTAATAAAGAAATCAATGAATCCTTTCCATTAGAGGAGCTCATGTCTATCTCTTCTCAAGAGGATGCCACCCCTTGGTTTACGGATATAGCAAACTATCGTGTAGGGAATGTGCTTATAGAGGGTCTTACTTCCCAACAAAAGAAGAAGTTTCTTAAGGAAGTTAAGTACTACTTTTGGGATGATCCTTACCTTTTTAGGCAATGTGCGGACAAAATCACTAGGTGAAACTGGTCATGCATGTATATGGCTATAGGTATTCTAAATTAAACATAAGCAATTCAAACACATACTTATACTACGGGAAAACATTTGGCTGCATACAGGGAATCCTAATAAGGGAAGAATGTCCATACTGAAAGGACGGGAATCCGTACCTTATGTCCAGTGAACGAAGAAGATGAACTGAGCGGAATCCTACTTTCGAATCACTGGTGCTACATAAATACATACCTGAATAAGTATCTGCTTACTAAATACGTAGCTGGTTTTATGTCATGTCTTAGCTTATTTTATGTATTCTTACCAAGTTTTACTGTTTTTAAGCCTTAAACCGTGTTTATCTTATATTCTGTTTAATCTGATTAAGTATTTCTGGTATTTCATGTGTTATTATACTTACTATGTAATAATAAGTAACTTTCCAAAAATAGCAGGTTTCCTAAAATAGAAAGTTTCAAAAAATAGAAAGTTTCCAAAAATAGAAAGTTTCCAAAAATATAAAGTTTCCAAAAATAGAAAGTTACCAAAAATAGAGAGTTTCCAAAAATAGAAAGTTTCTAAAAATAGAAAGTTTCCAAAAATAGAAAGTTTCCAAAAATAGAATTACTGCTTAAAATAGATAAGTTTCTAAAAATAGAAAGTTTCCATAAATAGATCAGCTGCCTTAATTAAATAAGTTTCCATAAATAGATTAGCTGCCTGAAATAAATAAGTTTCTAAAAATAGAAGGTTTCCATAAATAGATTAGCTGCCTTATTTAATTAAGTTTCTAAAAATAGAAAGTTTCCATAATTAGAAATAAGCTGGTTAAATAAGCTAAGTATATAAGCCTAAGTGTTTTCATGATTATTTTCTAAGTCATATGATGTAATGTATAGTTTAATAATTATTTCATGTAATTAAATTAAACTATAGGTTAAAATATTTAATTAAAGTATAACATGTTTTTAATTAAATAAAGTTAAATACTTAGGTTAAAACATGTATTATTATTTATTAATAATATAACCGAAGTCATGTTAATTAATTAATTATAACCATGGTTTTTAAATAATTAATTAATTATAAGTCTAAAATATAAAAATACTTAGGTTAAAAATTCCATGATTCTAATAATTAAATTATAACCTAAGTCTTGTTTGTTAAATTAATCATGTCATATTTATTAATTTAATTCTAACATACGATTATAAAAAAAATAATCTTAAAATAAACCGTGAACCGGATCTTGACTAGAAACCATGAACCGGACCCGTAATCAACACCATACCCCGAACCAAGGTCGGGGTATCCCTTGTTTGCTGCTACCGTGGGACCCACACCACCAAACCGAGACCTTAAGGTCTCGGTGGTGGTCCATGTGCCAAGCCGAGACCCCTTAGGGGTTCGGTTTAGGTGTCGGCTAGACAAACACCCCTAAAAACCCTTGTTTTGATCTACCCCATAATCATAAACATGTTAGATCTATGTTTTTAATCAGGTTTTTAAAAACATCATGTTCTTATTTAATTTATAAATCTAAAACAAAAAAAAAGGATTAAAAAGGTATACCGAATACGTAGATCGATCAAGGATGAACAAACACGAACACTTGCACCAAAAACCAAGATCAAAATCAAACAAACACCCCTCCATGGTGTTTTATGGGTGGCGGCCAAAAGAGGAGCAAAGGAAGAAGGGAGAAAACTTTTAGGGTTTTTGTAAAATCCTCTGTAAAGTGAAAATGAGTAGTGATCTTTTCCTAATTCCTTGTTTTAGTAAAAATTGATGGGCTAAGCCCATCTTCCCTCCCTAATTTCGTGAAACATATGGGCCCACATGGGGTAACCCGATCATTTTTCGTGTCTAATTAATAAGTGTGTTCTCGTGTTCGTGTTTTACGTGTTTGTTCGTGTTTATTTGTGTTCGCGTTTTGTGTGTTCTCGTTAAATAATTACCGTGACCTAATATATTTATTTACGCTCGTAATAAATATATATATGTAATTAATAATAGTTCGTGATTTAATTACGTTCATGATTTCATGATCGCATGTTCGTGATTAATTATTGTCAAATAATTATTGCGTGTTCGTGCGTAGTAAATACTTATCGTGTACTAACACGTACGTAATACGTAAAATCCTAACACGTAATCGTAATCATGCTATAATAGGAAAGTTTTAATCTAGTACATACGATCTTAAGGGTACTATTCATGATAAAAGCATGCGGGTTTTACAACTCTTCCCCCCTAAAAAGTATAATTCGTCCCCGAATTATTGATAACCTAACTGAAAGAGAAACATACCTGAATCAAACTGAGAGGGTATGTAAGATAAATGAACGTGCGGGTTTCCTTGCAGAAGGAACGCGGAACGTGACATGTCTTGAAAGGACCTGGAACGTGACATGACTGAAAGGACATATCTAGTTGATAAGAGAAAAACGGATAAAAGTCCGGATGAACTTGTCCGTTTCCAAGTGGCCTCCCTCTTGGAACGATTCCTTCAGTAGATCCTGATACAAATGATAAATCTTGGTCCTCCTGACCTTGACGAAATACGAAGAAGTTCCTGGTTATCAACTTAAGGTAGATCCCCTAAATTCGATCGAGGAAAATAAGAGTTAACGTTCTAGGGTAACTGAAACGTTACGATGCAGGACAATCTGACTTAACTGATAATTAGAAACGATGCGCGAGACATAAGGAAACGTAGTACGTGAAAAATTTTGAACGTGTTACGTGAAAAATTTTGAACGTGCTATGTGGAGATATGGCGAGTGTAGTATGAGTAAACATATCATGATCCATGATACGTGTAACATATCTTGATCATGATATGAGGAACGCGGAATGAACATGACATATGAAACATATCATGATCATAGAATACAATGGCGGTAACGCCAAACGCTACAAGGTGAGACGTGGAATATGACGTGAAACGTCCATATGATGATGGAGAGTTATACTAAACTTGGGTCTGGTCTCTCAAGTTCTTGCAAAACTTCCCATAACGAAATGATCGTAAAAATCGTAAGTCAAGATACCATCATGAATGTGAATGGTGTCATGAACGCGAGCGCGAAAGCAAGCCGTGAAATTTGAACAAGGATGTGCAGTAAATTAGGAGCAAAATTATGAATATTTGTCTGGCTCGATAACTGGGGGATTGCCAAGTGTTCGGATGAGCCTTGGCTGGAACATGTCCGATCAATCTGTTGGTTCTGAAATCCGTACGGATATAAGGATTCTGCAGACTTGATCAAACTGTTGACAATAACCCATATAGCATCATGCTTCTTCTGAGTTTGCTGAAATCTGGTAACAAAATCCATGGAGATCTTGTCCCTTTTCGATTCACAATTTCATATGATGAAAACATCCCAGTTTGTTGGTGTCATATCTTAACCTATTGGTATGTCAGGTACTTAGATATGAACATAACTGTATCTTGCTTCGTAGGAATTGATACATAGGAGTTTTCGAAACTCTGAGTTTCTGAATCTAGACTTCTCCTAGCGTATGATTTTCTATAACACCTAATGTAGTGTAGGGTTCTCTCCTTTACGCATAAGATGAGTCATGGTAAGATTAACCATGCAAATCCATGTGATCCAGCGTGTCACTGTAATCAAACAAAATTGATATTGGAAAGATTTCCAGGGTGAAATTTCTCTTGTCATAGAATTTGCAACATAGTGTAGGTATGGTCTTCCTGTTCTTCTTCTAGGCTTAAAGGAAATCAGGTTATCCTCAATGAAAACACTGATGAATTTGCTTATGAGTTCATGGAAATTCAATTTATTAAGTTCATAATGCTGTTGGAGCATTGATGAGACTAATTCAAAATCATAAATCTAGCATGACCGAGTCGTGCACGAATAGCAGTCATGGACATGTCCCGCTCTTTCACCCGTCACTATTGGCAGCATGATCATGAATTCGATCTTGGAAAAGTGATTAACCCTATAAGGTTGATTGGACATGTTGTCAATACGTGGAGGAGAATAACGGTCATGAATGGTGATTTGTTTACAAATCGATGGTAGTCGACACATAATCTTACTTTATCGCCCTTCTCCTTGAAGGTTCTTCTGGAGTGTAAGGGACAATTTTGGAATAATCCGTTGGTTATGCGTACAAGGACTTCAGTAGTCGTGTCTTACTGACAGCTAGAAAGTTTAGCAATCATGGCTAACAATGTACGTGCTTGGAAAGCATAGATAATTTGTACAGATTTTCCTGATGGAAAATCAAGCTGAATGTATTCAGGAGCCTGAACATTACTATACATAATTATTAATTGTAGCATGTTGTGCTGTTCATAGTCCATATTTAGGATAAAATTCATCTCGTGTCTGTCCGAGGAAATACGTTAGCATCTTGGATTTCATCATTAAGCTGAAGGAAAACCTTCGTATACGTGGGAATACGAAAGGCTTCCTTCATGGTCATGAATATATGAACTATGGTGAAAGAATTGAAAGTGACATCAGCAACGTGACAGCTCTCACTGATGCGCCAATAATGGTATTGAAATTCTTGTGGCCTGATTAATACATGGCACAACAAAATATATAAACCCTTGGAGGGTACCCTGAATTTCTTAGAAATGTTCCATAGTTGGACGTGAGTCATGTGTCTTGACTCGTTTCTTGGAACTATAAGCATGACATATGTCTTGACTGATGTCTTGACATGTGTCTTCAGGAGGTATACGTGAGACATGTGTCTTGACTGATGTCTTGACATGTGTCTCGAGACGTAAAATAATAAAACTACAATATTAGGTTATTATGCTAGACTTGGCGGATCGGTTGGACTACTGATATTTTGTATGTCTGATCACGTCCGCGGCTGGAGCCTCGGTTGCGATTTCTAGGATAGTTCTGTCATAGTAGTGGTTACTATCGTCCTGTCTGTCAGTTCCATGACGGTCATTCTCATGACCGTGATTCATGTAACAATTCAGCTGAGTGGCCGGCTGGTACCGGTTTGCACTCATATGGCTAAAATGACAGCCGAATGACGTGTGACATGTAACTAAGAATTAGGGACAATGATTGATGGAAATCGTCTGATGGTGAAACATCTTCTCGTCCAATTGCTTTGCTCCGACGCCTTTGTCTTCGTCTTGTAGGATCTCCAGGTTGTGAACAGCATCCGCATCTCGTAGTGTCTCCGAACGTCAGCAGCATCAACCTTTAGTAACATCTCCAAGTTATGAGCGACATCAGCAATCTTGTAGAATATCAGCAAGTGAACATACGCCTGAGGTGATTCAAAATCGTCAAGCGAATACTCGTGAAGTATTGCAAGTGAAATACACATGGATTTAGGTACATGTAATACACATGAAATACGGTACGTGGAGTACACGTGGAATGCACATGAAATGATCGGTATGGGGGTCGATCATTTATCATGATTTAAGGAAAGTATATCGGTTAAACGGTTAGGAAAACCATCATGATAACCTGGCAATGCCAGTATATACCTCATTCTGGTTGCATAGAGAAACGCTAAAGTGTGGTTACATAAAATTCAACGATGATTTGCCTGACAACATGATCAATGAAAACCAACCATGACTATCATGAAAGCAGAATTCAATGAAATCCAACAATGTCTTGCGTGAAAGCATAAATAACAAAAGAGGCGTAAGACGTAATGAAGACGAAATTATCATGAAGAAACACGAAACGAGTTAACATGAAGGAGTGTATAACATAATCAACATGAAGCTGAGTTTAACCATGACAGTATGAAAACATACTTGACATAAAAAAAACATAGTAACTTATGAGAGGACATGAAAAAAAAATTTATGCCAATAAATCATGAGAAAAATTTTATGCATGAAAACAGTGCATGAATGCGTAATGTTAGTTTATAAAAACCTTGTATATGTGCGAGGGGACGCCTATGGGTCAGTCCCAAAACAAAAGACATGGCGAGGGGACGCCTATGGGTCGGTCCCAAAATTAAAAGTTTCGATAAAAGCACATGCGACTAAATAGGGCCAGTCCTGTACCAACCATTACTTAGTCATAATCCCTGTAATAATGGTACATGAAACATAAATAAATGAAACTCATCTGTCAAAACTTATCAGAAAAAAAATTTATGTGACTAATTATGAACTATTGAGGTTCAGTCCACATAGTCACAGTTCACGAGGAACGTCATGCATGAAACAATGACTCATAACTAAATATGAATGACGGTTGTCCATCCATATTAGTAAAACAATCTCGATGAAAACGTCAAGGTTAAAACCTCAAGGTACTGAAAACATCATGGTTAAAACAACAATACGCTGAAAACATCAATACGTAGAATAACAAACGTTGGCTTAGGAAGCTTCTGGTGACTACCCACTAGTCACATGTCGAGTTTTAGAGCCTACTGGTCGAAGCCTTGGCTCTGATACCATAATTGTAACACCCCATTTTGATAATGGAAATGTCACGCGTAATTATGGCGTATCATCAAAGCATACAAGGATAAATGTATAAAACATTACATGACCATAGGGATAACCGAAATCAAACATCGGTTCCCAAACATAAGCCCAAAACATAATAAATCAAAAGAAAATGAATAAAAGACTACACAAGCATAAATATGTGAAGGCAAAAGGAAAAGAAGTCTCTAGCACCTTCCATCCTATGTACGTCCTCCAAATGCTCGAGTCTCTCCTAGGGTACCTGCCATTTTGGGACATGGAAAGGAAAGTAATGGCTGAGCAAAATGCTCAGTGCACGGATATAGACATAGTATAAGTGACTAAAACATAACAGAGACTTAATAGCAGCGAAAATGTGTAAGTCCTGGAAAACCTGGAACATGTTCATAAAACTGGTTTTATAGTTTGAAAAGCCTTATGTTTATCTTATGAAAACTTTTTAACATATTTTACCATTAGACAATATAGGTCATGAAAATCCACCGTGCATGAATACTTGGAGGGGTGACCTCATCATGCAAATTAGAGGGGCTGCCTCTAATTTAATATACTGGTTCTGGGTAGGAGGGATCAGCTCCTTATGAATGATGCAAGGCACACACCACATTCACCATGAAATCCTGAATAAAAACATGTAACTAGGATGCACCCATACGCCCCACATGATAAATATAATATAAATGGCCAAAAGTCGAAGGGACGCCACGAGCAATCACTCCGCCGTGGTGAAGTCATAACATCAGTGCCTCTAATGTTATGGTTATGGTACCTCCATAACTAGGTGAAACTGGTCATGCATGTATATGGCTATAGGTATTCTAAATTAAACATAAGCAATTCAAACACATACTTATACTACGGGAAAACATTTGGCTGCATACGGGGAATCCTAATAAGGAAAGAATGTCCATACTGAAAGGACGGGAATCCGTACCTTATGTCCAGTGAACGAAGAAGATAAACTGAGCGGAATCCTACTTCCGAATCACTGGTGCTACATAAATACATACCTGAATAAGTATCTGCTTACTAAATACGTAGCTGGTTTTAAGTCATGTCTTAACTTATTTTATGTATTCTTACCAAGTTTTACTGTTTTTAAGCCTTAAACCGTGTTTATCTTATATTCTGTTTAATCTGATTAAGTATTTCTGGTATTTCATGTGTTATTATACATACTATGTAATAATAAGTAACTTTCCAAAAATAGCAGGTTTCCTAAAATAGAAAGTTTCCAAAAATAGAAAGTTTCCAAAAATAGAAAGTTTTCAAAAATAGAAAGTTTCCAAAAATAGAAATTTACCAAAAATAGAAAGTTTCCAAAAATAGAAAGTTTCCAAAAATTGAAAGTTTCCAAAAATAGAAAGTTTCCAAAAATAGAATTACTGCTTAAAATAGATAAGTTTCTAAAAATAGAAAGTTTCCATAAATAGATCAGCTGCCTTATCTAAATAAGTTTCCATAAATAGATTATCTGCCTGAAATAAATAAGTTTCTAAAAATAGAAGGTTTCCATAGATAGATTAGCTGCCTTATTTAATTAAATTTCTAAAAATAGAAAGTTTCTATAATTAGAAATAAGCTGGTTAAATAAGCTAAGTATATAAGCCTAAGTGTTTTCATGATTATTTTCTAAGTCATATGATATAATGTATAGTTTAATAATTATTTCATGTAATTAAACTAAACTATAGGTTAAAATATTTAATTAAAGTAAAACATGTTTTTAATTAAATAAAGTTAAATACTTAGGTTAAAACATGTATTATTATTTATTAATAATATAACCTAAGTCATGTTAATTAATTAATTATAACCATGGTTTTTAAATAATTAATTAATTATAAGTCTAAAATATAAAAATACTTAGATTAAAAATTCCATGATTCTAATAATTAAATTATAACCTAAGTCTTGTTTATTAATTAATCATGTCATATTTATTAATTTAATTCTAACATATGATTATAAAAAAAATAATCTTAAAATAAACCGTGAACCAGATCTTGACTAGAAACCATGAACCGGACCCGTAATCAACATCATACCCCGAACCAAGGTCGGGGTATCCCTTGTTTGCTGCTGCCGTGGGACCCACACCACCAAACCGAGACCTTGAGGTCTCGGTGGTGGTCCATGTGCCAAGCCGAGACCCCTTAGGGGTTCGGTTTAGGTGTCGGCTAGACAAACACCCCTAAAAACCCTTGTTTTGATCTACCCCATAATCATAAACATGTTAGATCTATGTTTTTAATTAGGTTTTTAAAAACATCATGTTCTTATTTAATTTATAAATCTAAAACAAAAAAAGGATTAAAAAGGTATACCGAATACGTAGATCGATCAAGGATGAACAAACACAAACACTTGCACCAAAAACCAAGATCAAAATAAAACAAACACCCCTCCATGGTGTTTTATGGGTGGCGACCAAAAGAGGAGCAAAAGAAGAAGGGAGAAAACTTTTAGGGTTTTTGTAAAATCCTCTGTAAAGTGAAAATGAGTAGTGATCTTTTCCTAATTCCTTGATTTAGTAAAAATTGATGGGCTAAGCCCATCTTCCCTCCCTAATTTCGTGACATATGGGCCCACATGGGGTAACCCGATCATTTTTCGTGTCTAATTAATAAGTGTGTTCTCGTGTTCGTGTTTTACATGTTTGTTCGTGTTTATTTGTGTTCGCGTTTTGTGTGTTCTCGTTAAATAATTACCGCGACCTAATATATTTATTTACGCTCGTAATAAATATATATATGTAATTAATAATAGTTCGTGATTTAATTACGTTCATGATTTCATGATCGCATGTTCGTGATTAATTATTGTCAAATAATTATTGCATGTTCGTGCGTAGTAAATACTTATCGTGTACTAACACGTACGTAATACGTAAAATCCTAACACGTAATCGTAATCATGCTATAATAGGAAAGTTTTAATCTAGTTTGTACGATCTTAAGGGTACTATTCATGATAAAAGCGTGCGGGTTTTACAGGTCTATTAGGCTAAGCATCCACCACTCTCATTATTTGAGACTTTAAATTTGTGGAGAATGGGAAATGATAGAGTTGAAGCAAGTATAAAAGGGCTAGATAAACTTCATGATAATTACTTGTGGCTAAACCCTTCTCTTCTTTACCTCTATTTTTTTCGCATGTATATATGTTAATAAATAATCAAGAACGGTTTTAATTGGTTTGTAATCTCTTATGCATTTTTGTCTAATCATTCATGGTTGGTATAAGTACGTCTTAAGATTCTAAGTTAGAACGTTTTATGTTTACTAGACTTATGTCATTCTTAATATTTAGCGGGTGTTTTTTCTTTTATTCTTTTCAACTTTCTTTGTGAGGAATAAAGAAAAATAAGAGCGGCTTACAAAAAAAATGAGTGGCTAGAAAAAAAAGAAAAAGAAAAAAGAAAAAGAATAATTATACAAGACTCCCAAGAGGGGCAGTGAGGTGTTAATTATAGTAACTATTAGATTCCAATATTACCTTAACGGGTTTCGGGGTTGAAGATCCAAAGTCTCAAAAAGATGGCGGATGTAAATTATTACGTGAGTCTTATTTTTCTTTCCTTAGCGAGTGTGTAGCTACTTATTAATGCATGACATGAGGATTTTACACATAAGGCGAATGACTTGTTACTCTTGAAACGGACTTATATTAGTTGTGAGCGGTTTTTCATGTAATGGATGAGAGGATTACCTAGGATTAAAACCGTGCTTCCTTATTTTTGGATTTTACATTTCTTATATTTCACGCTTGAAATAATGACAAATTTTCCCAAAAGCAATTTGCTCAAATAATAACTGGTTCCACATTTAATTGTTATAAATAAGTTGATGCACTTTTTACTTGTGAATACAATGATCCCATTTTTAAGCTTGGTATGGGGAAAGCAAAACTTGAGGGTGATAAGTGTCCATGGTACCCAAGTCCTAATCAAAGTCATTGATTTCTTTATGAGTTATTTCCATCAAAACCATTTCAAGAAAATCCAAAAAGATATAAATAGAATTGTTTCTATAGCATTGCATTGTTAAAAATCAAAATCATGCATCATATAGTGTAGATTAGTGTAAATGCATTCCATATTAGCCACGGTGGATTAATTATGAGGAAAATGTAAATTTGTGCTTTAAAATATAGAATTGCATGAGGTCATGGTAATGTTCAAGTGTAGGGGATTTGATATGAGCAAAAACTCATATCAATTTATCAACAAATCACCCTAAAACACAAGAAAAATACCTAAACTTTGTGCTATAAAGCGGAATTATGTGGTATGTTTTGTGTTTGTGTACAAATAGGTAAGAAGGATACATTTTCAAGCAAACAAGAAGAAAATCAAGCTAATTTGGATGAAAAGACAAAGAAGGATCAAAAGTGACAAGCCATTTGAAGACGAAGCACCTATCTTGACAATTTTCCAAAGTTGAAGGATCAAAAGTGTAAATTTGTCAAAGTCAAGATCAAAGTCAAACCTGGTCAACTATCAAGTCAACAAAGTCAAAGGGCTCAAATGTTCAAAAAATGCAAGCTAAATGACTGATTTTGCCAAAAGAATGAAGATTATAGCTCAAAAGATCAAACTGCCAAAGTAGAGGGGTTAATTCTTCCATTTTTGGAAGTTATTTAGTGCTTAATCCGTGTGTAAAAGAATGGACCAATGATAGGCCAAGAATTCAGTCACAAGGATTACCAGCTGGCCACTAGCAGCCGACACAATTAAATACCCAAATCTTAACAGTACTTCCACTTACTACTTCTCAACCAATGGGATTTCGCCACTCAATAATACCTTTATCTGAAATAGATAATGATCCGTGTGCTCTTTATTTGCCGAACCAAAACACAACACGTGTCATCTTCATCATAGCAACGAGCCCAAAATCAAGTAATCGAAGGAGTGCATTTCAGAAGAAGATGTAAACATGAAAAGTGTTTAAAATCAAGAGACGAATTCAACCCACTTATCCAATTAAGATGAAATCCATTTAATAAAAAAGGCCCAAATGTGTTTTTCATCAACAAATTACAATTATCAGAATGAAGCCACGTGGAAGCTGGGGATTGGATGCAATACGTCACTCTTCCTCACCAACTCTCACCTGCACTCTATAAATACCCCTAGATAGCTCTCATTCGATGTAATGTAGAAAGTGTGAAAACACACACACTTTTCCTTTTTCTCTCAATTCAGTTAGGAATAGCTTAACAGCTCAAGAGACTGACAACCTCTTGAGTCTGTTAGTAGTTGTAACTACCTTTCTAGCATTGTAACAACTTTTCCAACTCAATCAATAAAATTTCATCTTTTCATCTCCTAAATCTACTGTTCATTCCTGCAATCTTGTTATTCTATTGATGATGTTAGCTTATTTTGATCATAATTGATCATGATTAGCTAATTGTGAAGACCTGTAGCTGTTTTGCTTGTCCTGTTCATCTAGTTCCAGTTTGAGTAGATTTTGAAGATTTCAAGTTCATTAATGGTGATCATGATAATGGTAGCTGTTGATTAGTTGATTTCAGTGCTAAGGTGGTGGTTTAGCACTGGTTAGAAAGCACAGCGCTTCTCTACTCCCCAATGGAGGCTATGCTTAAAGGTTTCATGTTCTGCAATTTTGTTCCTCTAAAATGTTGCCTACATGTTCAATTCCTAGCTAAGACTTGTTTGATTACATGATAAAGTGTGTTTAGTCTGCAATTGAGTTGATGTTGATGTTTGAGTAGCTTATTTGTAGTATAGCATTTGATCACTAGATTAATTGTCATTCCTGTTTGCCTAATATCAGTCATACTAGCTTATTAGTGCATTTTGAGTGTAAGTTTGTTTCATTACTTGAGTATTAGTTCTTTACAATTCATTTTGGTCATTGAACTTAGCATGATATCATTCTTAGATCAGCTTAGCTTCTAGCTTAAATTTCTTTCACAAAAGTTTGATAAAAACCAGTTAATTAGTGTTTTGGATTAGGTCTTAATCTGTGTTCAAGAGTTGTTAATTGGTATAATTCTAGTCATTCTTAGTCATCAAGTCATAGCATAAGGTTTTCAGTCATTTTCCAGTCAAGTTTTTAGTCAAACAGGCAATTAGCATTTGAAAAAGTCTGGGTCAGTCTTTGTTAAGCAAGTTTTCAGAAAGTGTTGATTTTCAATTCATTAGCATTACTTTGTTACTGGATAAAATTTCTTCAAATCACTTTCTAATCATCAATCAATATCTGTAGTTTTAGTGTCTTAAAGAAAATCTACAGTATCCAGTTTTGAAATAGGAATAAGCATTTGAATAAGCACTTGAGCAAATGTCATTCTCTGAGATAAAAATCCAAACTGATTTCTTCAACTAGCATTTCTACTTCATAAAAGTTCTAATTTTCTTTCACAAACCTTGTTATAAAGTGTTCTTGGATAGGTTTTGAAGTTTTCAGCTTTTTGAAAAATCTGGTCAACGAAAGTCAAATAAGCACTCTTTTAGCTTAATTTCATATTCCAGTTTATCTAGTTGATCATTTTGAAAAAGGAAAGACATTCCCTGCTCCTTATAAGTTGATTAACAGGTTTTGACAAGAAAATCAAATTGTGCATGTTCAGCTTATTAGATAGCTTAATATTGGCTTATTAGGAAATTGCTTATTTGAGTTTTACTTGGTTTCAGCCTAAATCCTTCTACAAGCCTAGCTAAAATCAGATTTTAAGTCTTTTGCAATTTGTTAGAGCTTATTTGGTTCATTGGTTGGATTAAACGAGCTTATTTCTCTTCTTAACCCGTTTTTGTTTAAAATTTCCATTTAATTGCATTATAGTCCTTTGGTTTTGTATCTGTTTTCATAACTAGTTAATTTTCCACTTAATTAGGGTTTTCAAATATTCAGTCCTTGTAATTTTGGAACTTTACAAAAGTAGTTAGGCAGTTTTGAATTTTGTTAAAATTTAGTTACAAGTTAGTTACATTTACACAATTAGTCCTTGTAGTTAACTGTTTTGCATTTCAAGCACTTTAATTTTCAGATGTTACATTTTCAGCCCTTTACTTTCATAGATTTGCATTTTTGACTTTACTTGAATAACAAATTTGGTAATTGACAATTTGTTTTACGGTTATGTAGTTAATATTTTCCATTTTTACTTGATTGTTCAAATAGACATAGCAAAGCCAAATAACCTTACCAACCAAAAACGATTATAAACCCGATCTTGTTAGGACTTTCAATTTGTTAAGAACTGACAAAACGAACTTCAATTATACACAATTTCACCCTTATACTTCTAAAAATGTCCCTCACACCTTGCAAGAGTTCTTCTCCATGGTCTAGTAAGAAAGCGTCAAAGGAACTTTGTCTCTCGTTACTTGACTTATGAGAATTTTGGTGTTCGAGATCTTATGGTCGGGCCTCAAAATTATCAAAACCGAATTATAGTATGAATTAGGTTCATTATAATTCATTGGTTGGATAGAAAAAGTATCGTGAGGCCCCCCACAATTGTCTCAACTCGGATTTTGAGAAAAATCCGATTCGTCGTATGGATAACCATCCCCATTGTCGTAATTATAGCTCATGCCGTGTGATTTGTTAAAACCGGAAAATTGATTGTCGAAAGACGTATTTTGGTTCATCAGTTGACAATCGTACCCATAGCGAGGTTCATTTCCACAATTCTCACACAACGGTGGGTATTGCGAAGATTCGTCAACAAAATTCGGATTCGGCTCACGGTTATGACGGTTTGGGTATTGAATTGGACACTCATAGTGCCAATGGGAAGGGCTTCCACAATATAGGCAATGGAGGTGACGTTCTTCATTAGAAGTATACAAACAATTGGTCGGATTACATGAGGGACATGATCTAAAATGTACATAGTCAATATAATCTCCACACCTTTCGCATATACACCATGGACATGATACGTACCAAACAATCGTCTCCCACAACCTAGGCAATGACAATCCGTGAAGAATAAAATTTAGAGGGGTTGAGAAAAAGAATTATGAAAATAGAGGGAAAATGAGAAGATTATTTTTGTGTTATTGGTTTTTCATTTTTCTTTCAATTTTTTTGTATTACGTAGAAATTAATCTACAAAAATTATCCACTAATTAAAGGTCTCGATTAATGAATCCAAAGGGAGTGCAGGTAATTACGTGAAGTAAAAACCTTCGTCGACTTTACAACGTTGGCAAAACGCCAAAACGTTTCGACGGTTCAATAATTTAAACTCACAAAAATAGATTAATACTTGAGTTGGCAAACCCCTAATTAATCGTCACTTTCAAAATACGCACAAGCGAGCGGAGAAAACGAGGTGGCGCGAAGCACTTAAGAGCCTTTTTTCTTTAGGTCGTGAAATACAACCGCCTTATACCCACCTTATAGTTTGTATTTATCGAGATTAAATCAATTAAGAGTATTTATCTATTTTGCCTTTGATTTCGTTTGAATTCGATACGCTTAATAGTGACCGGAACGCCCACTATTAAGGTACGATTTCTCGCGTATTTGGATAATTATTGTATGTTAATTGTGATACGTAAATACAATATATTATTCACAAGAAAACGAGAAAACGAGAAAACGATTTTGTGTTAATTGAGTTCAGTTTAACACGATTTATTTTTACGGATACTAGTATTGAAAAATAAAAAGAAGTATTTACGATAAAAACGTAAACACTCGAAAAAACACGAATAATAAATATGGCTAAACACACCTCCCCGGAAGCGGCGCCATTTTGGTGTTGTGGTTTTTAGTTATTTTACTTACCTTTAGGAAAAAGTAAGCAAAAAACCAAAGTCGTGGTAAGTATTTATCAATACGATTTAGAAAAACCGTAAAGACGAATAATCGAATTCGTTCTCGAGGAGGTATGGTGTTTAGCCAAATATAATATACGTTATTTAAATGAGTATTACGCTTTTGGAAAAAGAAATTAAAAATTAAAGACGGATTACGCTAAAAATAGACGAAAACGCGTAACGTAAAAACGTAAAACGCGACCAATTAAAAAAATTTACCCAAAAAAATAAATTAAAAAAATGCTAATATATCCTAAAAATCCTAACTAAGAAAAATACGAAAACCAAAAAAATTTGAAAATGTTTAAATTAATTACTATTTTAATTTTAAAGTTAAATAAAAACCCTAAAAATAAAAATAATGAAATAATAGTCAAATTCTAAACTTTTTCTTTTGTAAACCCATACTATAATAATATTCTAAAAAACAATTTTTTTTAAAAAATTTTTAAAACATTTTTCCTATTTTTAAAGACTATTAAAATAAAGATTAAAAAATTGGAAAAGAAAAGGGAAAAGTACAAACTTTTTAAAAAAGGTTGCCTAGTCTATTCTAAACAAAGGAAAAAAATAATAATAAAAGATACAGGAAGATTTAGTTTGCCAAAAAAACGAGTACGGAAACGGTTTTGAAACTAATCCCACATGTTGTTAACCAAAATGTTTTACGAAGTAATAAGCGTAGTCACTTTCATAAGTAGTGGAATACAAAAACATATAGTGATGATAAAACAGATTTGACCGCAAGCAAAACAAAAATGAGAAACAATAATTAGCATTAAAACAATACGTAGAATACAAAAAAATGAGACACCTAAAATCACATGTGCTTGACTAGTTTACTCACAAAACAAAAATGAGTTACATGTTAAAACAATACGTAGTATCAAGTATAAAAGAATGTATAAAAGAATATTAAAAAGAAGAGGAATCAAAAAGCTCTTATAGAGCAGATGGTGATCATTATGTGTGTTATGTCTGCTGCTGTGCACAAGGTCGAGGGTTCGAACCCCCTGCTGCCCATTTTCTTCTGTTTTTTTTGCAATTTATTTTTATAGCTTTTATGGATCAGATAGTAAGCTTTCAACATACAATTAGCCTATTGAGAGTTGGAACAATGGGAACACAAAAAATAGACAGTAGAGATAACACATAATTCATACTTCTAGCAAATAAAGCAAAAAATCAAATTGGATATTCTGGTGAACAATAACAACAAGTATTATACTACTTGTAGGTGCCCAGTTATATAAACATAAAACACAATCTAAACCCATGAATCAAGCTAAACAAAGAGACCAAACCAAAGTAAAAAGGGAATGCAGATACACAGTTAATAAGCGCAAATACCAATCACAAAGATACAATCAACACTAATATCAAACACCACAAATCTGAGTAAGCAGGTTTGAACCTTATGTCATCTTTTTCATGTGGCCCCTTTTTTCTTAGGTTGTGTTTTGCTCTATGATCTTGGTATAGGAATAGACTCAAAAATACTTAAACTCAATCCAATATCACAATCATGTCACAAAAATAAGCCGCAGACTTGGGCAAAATAAACATACAGTGGGCGAAGTACTAACAGGAACCACTTTCGGTTGGTTTCTATGTTTGCTAGTTGGACAAAAGGAACCAAGCACTCACAACCACAAAATTACACCAAAAAGTACAGGAAAGCTGTTGAGCACTTGAATATAAGCAGGGAACTAATTTATTCTTTTGTGCACAGTTAAAAATGAAACACACAACAGGTCTCATATGCTTTGGTTTCTATTCGGGTTGCACATGTGACACTCACACAAGCAGACCACTCTCTTTATGTATTTATTTTTCTTTTCTTCGATTTTGATTTGCTGGTAGCTGCACAGTAACTCCCCAATGACCAAAAACACAAATACGAATTCAATCCAACAGATTTTAAAAGGAAACTAGTGAGCACTAATTCTATGGCACCTAAAACAGATTAAGTATACTAATTGAATAACAAAATTCAAATATTCTTAGCTGCCAATTCAGACTATAGTGATCATTAATTTTCTATAAAAGTAACTAGTTTACATCCCAAGATCAATTCTCGTTTTAACGTGTTAACTAATTCTGAATACAAAATCTAGGTAGACTTCTAATTCAAACAGACTCTAAACTTTTTGATAATCCAACTACCTAACAAATCAATATCAGATACTCAAATCCACCTAATGTACTCTAAACTCCTTTTCAAGCCAGTCCTTATCGCTAAACAATAAAATGATATAATACCATTGACTGATATCAAATCAAGCTTATCTTAAGCTAGAGATTTGCTTATACCTACTGAACTAACTACCACAGAGACTTAATGTTAACTATATTTATTATGTTTTATGATTTTTTGACAGAAATAAAAGCTGAAACAATGATATGTTGTAGAAATACGTGTTTAGGAAAACAACGTATAATGGACAAGTATTAAACTCGACGATTTAAGAAAACCGACGAATCGAATAAATACGGGTTCGTTCTCGAAGGAGGTGTGTGTTTTAGATGCCAATTATATAAAATCAAGAGTTTGGTTTAGTGACGTTTTTGGTTTAAGAGAAAAAAAATTAAAGACGAGCTACGACTACGATTAAACTACGATGAGTGACGTAAAACGCGAACGTAAGTACGTAAAACGTGAAAAAATTAAAAAATTAAACCTAACAATTAATTAAAACTTAAAACTAAGTCTAAAATAATATAAATAAGGATAAAAATCCAATAAATAAATTTTAAAACCTTTTATCAATTAAATATTCAATTTTAAATGCTAATTAAAGCCCTAAAATTAAATATAATTAAGAAAAAGTCCAAAATATTATTTATGGAACAAATAACTCAGTTATATTATTTAAAGACTAAAAAGTATTTTTCTTAAATTTTTAAAACTATTTTTCTATTTTTAAAACACTAAAAACTATTTTTAAACTAAAATAATTATTAAAAATATTAAAATAATGCTAAACATAATTTGACAATTTTAAAAATCCTAAATTATACTAATGAACAGTAGAAAAATGAAAAAGTTTGAAAAAGTATATATTTTTCACTAAAAGACAAAACAGATTATAATTAAACCTATTTAAACTTAAATTAAATCTAAAAATTAATAAAACAATGAACAGTAAAATATTTTTTAACTAAAATCTTAAAATCTTTTTCTTAATCTAAGAAAATTTTCAAAACTGGAAAATATACACTTTTGGCACTAAAAGACAAAAATAGACAATTAAAAATTAATTTAAAATGCAATTAAATCTAAAAATAGAGAATGAACAGTAACTGAAAAATAAACTTACTAGAAAAATCAGAAATTAAATAAGAAAAATAATGAAGTTAAAACACGCTAAAAATTCCTAAATAAGTTCACAAAAGAAAAAAAATATAGAAACTGAAAGTGACATGTGGACTGATTTTGTCTTTATGCTCAGAAGGGGGAACTTTTACACTAGCAGGGGGAAGTTGGTTCCCACTACTTTCAATAAAAATCGTATCTGGGCACTTTATGACTTCTAGATTGCTTGTTTGATGATATTATTCGGAATCAAGGGCACCCCCACAACCAGTTGGGTTGTGGGGAGTCAAGAAAAATGTAAAAACACAAGGTCACTTCTCAAAATCAAGCACACACAACCCTATGATAGTCACTGATTAAGACATAGGGGTCTGTTGGGGTTTTGCTGATGTGTTTTGCAATTGGGTGAGTTTTGGTTGGCCAAAACTCACCCAATCCACTCACAAACTTCCCCAAACCAGCGTACAAATCAAACCTACAACTATGTCTAGCAGATTGCACAATTTGATAGGCAAAAGTTATCAAAAACGGTTGATTATCTAAGCCTATGGGTTTAGACTAGTTTTGCCAAAAGTGAGCATGCAATTTTTCACAAAACCTGTCCAAAATGAATCAATCTTACTGATATACTTTAACAATGTAAAAATAAATGTGGCTAAACTGATTTTAAACCAAAATCTTCTCACAAACTGATTTAAAACCAAGATCCAAACACCCCTTTGAAAACAGAATGATGAAAATTAACAAAGAAATTATAACCTAGCTTGCACCAAATCCATACAAACCTATTCTAACATGTTTTAATCCAACAAGTACACAATATCATGCATTAGTCTAACATCCTGACATCCTAATTCTCTAAATCATCATAACTCAAAAAAGGAAATTTCCAAAGCAAGTATAGAGAGTAAAAGTATTTCTTACCTAGTGAGCTTACATCCAAGCTTCACAAAGGCTAGCTTAAGCCTTCTCCATCAAGCTCGGGCTTGAGCTTATGGAATTTAGAAAAGAGCTTGTTGGTATGTGGAGATAATGATGATGATGAACCAAGAAAAGACCACCACCATCCAATATACTTGATTTGTAAACCTGCTAAGATAAAACAAAGATAAGAAAGAGTGACCTGGAAAATCAGCCAACAAGAGTATAAGCCTAGCTTATTGATTAAGCCAGCTTATCTCTTTTGGCTTATTAAAATAATGACCTTTTGAAACTGATTTTTTTTTCAAACCAATGAAACCAAACAGAACTTGGAAGCACTTCTTGACAAAAGATTATGAAAACAAGCAACCAATTTTTAATATCCACTTTCACTTCAATTTTTAAAACTGATTTCAAGATTTTTCAAACCTTTTACCAAAAAAACTTCAAAAACGGATTTTTCTGAAAAGTTTTGCTAAAATTGAAAACTTTTAACTCTTAAACTGATTTTCAAACACTGAATATGATGAAACTAACTAACAATAACTTGGAACTCAGATGTGCAAAATATTAATTTTCATTACTAAATATTAAAGTTTTACAAAATCTAGAACAAGGGCTATACACAGCATTGTATGCTCCTTATATACTACTACTGAAGAATCTAGAATAAAGAAAACCCTAATAATGTTTTTCCAATCTTGCCCTTGGATTTTTGAAATTGATAAAAATGGTAAAATGTCCTCATGTGATGCCTGCCAAGTTCTTGTGATGTCCAGCTGTTAGAAAGTGATCTCAAACGTCCAATATGGTGTGGGGGTTAAGGAATGAACAAGGACTGTTGATCTTGTCGACTTAGGAAAATGGGGAAGAAAGTGACGGGGCAGGGGAAGTCATGGGGAGGGGCCACAACCCATGTGGGTTTGTTTTTATGGTTGGGTTTAGTTTAGGTGGGCACCAATTAGGGATCTGGAAATGATTAGGGGAAAACCCCTTGGTTTGGGTTACTTAGAGGATTAGGGTTTAGGTTAGGATGAAGGTGCTACAGTGAGTGTTTAATCCGGTTGGGGTTTTAAAATTTTGCTTCCCACACTTAATCTTTTAATTAAACTGATTTTAAAAAATCAGTTAACACTTAGCTAAGTGGGAAAGTGACGTGGAGTGGTGGGAGTTTCTGATTGGTGGAGGTTTAAGTGGAGGGTGAGGTGGCGTGTTTTAAGTGGAAGGTGGGTTTTTGGTTGTCTGGCAAAAGCAGTCCCTCATCTCTCTTCATTTTGTCTTTTAACTTTCAGATGCCCCATATCCAATTTCCTTAATAAATAAAATTTTCATTTTTGCAAATTGACCACAAAAATTTATAAATCTTTGTTCCAAGGATATTTCTTGTAATTTGACCATTCTTCAAGGACCATTAATGTATAATATCATCATTTTAGGGACCCAATGTGTAATTTATAGTTTTAAAAGGGTTTAAAATGACAAGTCTTCAAAAGTAGAGGGATCAATCTTGCCAATTCTTCAAACTTCAAGGACTATTAAGGAAAATCATGATTTGGGTCCGGTTCTTTGTGCAGCTTCGTTTCCCGTGTTCGTTTTTGCTTCATTCTTGTGATATTTTGTTGATTTCACGATATCCGTACCTAAAATACACAAGACACAAATACAAGCATATATAGGGGTATTTTGATGACATTTTAAGCGTTTTAAGCCCGATTTGGACAATGAGACTATGTATAATTGTAGTCTCATCACTCTCCCATACTAAACCATTGCCATGTCCCCACGCAATGCTAGAATTAAGTATCGTAGCACTTCCAAAATTCATTTTATGATGACATTTATTGAAGACACAAACTTAAATATACTAGTACACGTGTTTTAGACATAATGTAATGTTTTCATCACGAGAAAGTGACTTTTGGGATCATAGAACTAGAACACGTGAATGCTTCGTTAGAAATAATTTCGTCGTCCTCGATTTTCACCCAATTCCATGCTAAGCGTGTAACGAGATCATTGTTATTATAAGTTAGCAATACAATCATATCTCATGAATGTTAATTACGAACCTAAACTCCCTTATTCCTACTTGGTATCTCTTATATTTTATTTTGTCTTAATGATCACGAGGATACATCATTGACTTATGCGTGAATAGAGATTAAGTCTAAAAATAGAGTCTTAACGGTGTAACCAAAATCATTAAATTAATAATTCACCCTAATAGACAACGATGTCAAAAAATTAAGTCAACAAGAAGGATCGATAAACACGGTTTTATAACAGTTTTGAACATGAGACTTATTACCATGACTTTTATTATCCGCCTCATCATCGGTTGTGTTATTATCATGGTTTACCTCCATCTTTTATTCAACTTCGCCATGAAGCTTTTATTATGACTTTGGTCTTGCTCTTGTCTTTTATTATCCACCTCATCATCGGTGGTTTTATTATGACTTGACGTATATCCTCACGCTAAAGCGAACTTTGGATCTTTAAGGCTTCAAAGATTAAGGTTGATTCACTTTCAACTTTGCATAGATTTTTCGGCCTTGTGAGCTTTAAATTTTTGCGTAATTTAGGTGAGCACTTGAAATCTTATTATTGGGTGAAACCTTTGATTATTCGGGTGCCAATACTTCAAAACCGTGACGTTGACGATACCTTAATTTTTTCCCAATTTGATTACATGGAAGCTACTAAAACAAATTAGAAACCAACAATAGTGACTAAACCGCTAAATCAATATTTATTAACAAATTATTATCAAAAGCGTGGGGAGAATAAGCTAATAATTACTACACATGAGACCGTGAACGATTACGAGACTTATAAATAACTCTATCATTTCTCGTCCTCATTTAAGAGACTTAGCCTAAAAAGTTAAGGAATCGAAGCAAAGTGCTCAACACACACGGTCGAGTAAAAAATTACTCTTATTCTCACCATCGGAAAACCTACATTCGTGTCTTAAACACTTATAAAAATACGAAAAAATTTGAAAATTTGGCCATTTTTAGCCTTATTTGCAACAAAACGATAACACAAAGATGAAATTTTGGATTGCGTGTTGACGTAAGCAAGGTGAAGTATCTACTCACCCCCCATACTAAAACTAAACATTGTCCTCAATGTTTCGAGTCTAGGAGTGAAATACCCCTATACTAGAGACGTAGTCGAATGCTTAATCTCGAGCATGGTAAGGGTAAAACGAATAACCTAAAAGCCATTTATGAATTATGCTAATAAGATAAACGTTAGAACATAAAATGATATCATCGGATATCGGAATCTCCAAAGGCAACGATCGAAGCTCGAGTGCTACGTAAAACGAACACGAGAGACTTCAATGATGTCGATGTACCTAATGAATCACAATCACGAACAACCACGGAACAAAGGTTGGAAGGGCACAAATCCCCTCGTTACACTATTAGAAAGCAATAATATTTACAAGGATAAGCATGGGACTCCCCCACGAGGCACGTTGTTTTTTATAACCGAGACAAAAGCTCGACTCGAATCCCCATAAATGTGATCATTTAGGGATATCCTTGGTTCGGTCATTTTTGGTGGGACTTTCATGTAATCAAGGCCCAAAAGAATCCGTGAATAAAGGTAAAGCCTTTATACCAGGATTGAAGATCGTGTCTTCGTTTTCGGATGATAAACGAAACAACACGACTTTCAACATCATCGTCCCAAAGGGACACAAGAAAATAGATTGATAAGAGAACGGTGGGACATTGGGTGGGCAAACAAATCGAGTTACTCGAGGTAAACTCATACCGTAAGTGTAGAAGGATCTTCTAGTGACTACTTCGGTAAAAGAACGAGATTTTATCTTAAACGTGATACCGGGGTCAAAAATCTCGTCCTCGGTGGAGAAGTGTGAGGAAACAAATGGGGCTTCCCCACACTAGATCCACAAAAACGTCGTCAAAAGAAGTAGACGCGTTTGTAGCAAGCTCAATTAAGCGAGGTGATGACGGAGTTAACTTTGGAAAATTTTTCAAATCAATTGTAAAATCTTTTCCTTTTTCATTTTTTAACTCTTTGTTATGAAAACACAAGTTGATTAAATTGAAAATATTTGGTGTTTCTAAAACAATTCTAGGCACACTTAAAATTTTCACATTTATCTTGAAGGCGGAAGGAGGATTTGAATTTTTAAAACGTGAATCGATTAATAAAACATCCCCCTCCGGGCTAACGCAACGGTCCTCATCAAACTCGAAAATCGAAGGCGGGTTATCAAGTATAAGTTTGATCTTGGAAAAATCGCCATCGGGATAAAAAACGTCTTCTCTTCCTCGTGGAAGAGGTTTGAAAATCAATTTATCGATAGTCGAGTCGCTAGCTCCAACCTTCGTGAAACTAGGAAAAGAAGGCTCTTCGATTGAAGATTTTGCCTTTGTCGTTTCGACCTCGAAATCGAAAAACGTATCGATGTGAGCAAGGCCATCGGCAAACTTCTCACACGATAAATCCAAAATCTCACTCGGTGTGGGATTAGGAGTAAAAGGCTCGTCTCGTGACGATTTTGCCTTAACGGTTTCAACTTTGTCCTTCGAAGGGATCGAACGTGGGTTCTCGAACATTTTAGCAAAATTACTAACACGTCCCTTCGGAATTAATTTTCGTTCATCTTGTAAAAACGAGGGTTCAACGATTTCCTTTAAAACCTTGTCACATTTTTCTTTTCCAAAATCATTTAATGGAATTTCTTCGTCAAAATTAAGTGTATATTGATTTAGAAAATCCTCAATAATTTCATCCTCATTAAAAAAATTAGGTTTAGAAGGTATAAGATTCAATGTTCCTAAGTAACCTACGAGTTTTTCTTTTGGTTTATTTTCAAAAACATTTTTCAAAACTTCGTTAGATGACGTTTTCGTTTCCTCTACGTTTTTGCAAGACGACGAAGGTAGCACGACTCTAAAATTCGAGAGATATGGATCAATACGAGACGTATGAGTCTTAGGAGTCGATAAGGCTTGAACCTCTCCCTCGGAATTAGGATTGGTGTTATTTGACGAAGAATTGAATTTTTCCATTAAGCCCTCGACTATTAAAAGAATTTTATCTTTCTCATTAGCATGATTTTCCTTAATTTTATCCACGTATCCCTTCCACATCTCTTGACTTTGGTCATACAAACGTTGTTGCTCTTCAAAAAGGGTATCATAATCGTTTTCCATTTTTTTGAAAGTTTCCCTTTGGGTTGCCATTTGTTTATTACAAGTTTCCTTAAGGCTTGTCATTAGTTCTTCCATCATCGTTAATTTCTCATTATTCGTCTCACAAAATCATTAAAGGCATTATGAGTAGACTCATCATTGCAATTAAAAGACGGATCATACGACGAATACAACGAAGACGACGGGTGACCTTGGTCGTAAGATTGAAAATTGTTACCATGATCACGTGGAGCGGAGTTATAGATATAACCCCCTCGACCTCCAATAACCTCACAATTTTGGCACCATCGGGCGGGCCTCCACAATATGGACATGAATAATATCCATCGTTGGACATGGTGAACGAGAATGGTGTTACGAGAACTAAACACTAGAGGGTTAGAAATAGAATTAAAGGATAAGGGTAAGAAGAATATTTTTCATTTTTGATTGTTTTTAAAAATTTTTTTTTTGTATTTTTGTTGTATTACGTAGACTCAAATCTACAAATCTCTCCTCGAATCGACATTCTCGATTAAAGGAGCCTCAAGGAATGAAAACGATCACGTGAAGTGAACGCCTTCGATGACTTTATAACGTTGGTGGAACACCAAAACGTTCAAGAGGGTTTAATCTTGAAAACAAGCATATATATATATGTAGATAATAATTTGGTTGGCAAACCCTCGATTAGCCTTTTTTCTCAAAACACGCATAAGCAAGCGGGGGAAACGAGGCGGCGCTAAGCACTTAAGAGCCTTTTTCCCTTAGGTCGTGAAATACAACCGCCTTATACCCACCTTATAGTTTGTGTTAATTGAAATTAAGCCTCACGAAAGTATTTATCTATTTTGCCTTTAAACGTTTGCTTTGGATTCGAATACAATGATCGAGTGATGAAATCCCGAATCAAGGTTGCGTTTTCACGCTTTTGTAGTACTTGTATATTTATTGTTCTACGTAAGTACAATATAGTAATATATTCACAAAGAAACACGAAAACGATAATGGGATATCTACAATATAGTAAAATGATTGTTGTGTGTTTAGTTTAGGAAAACTAAACACGATTTATTTGGATACTATAATATAATAAGGAAAAATAACAAAAATGAGTATGTACGATATTCACGCTTTCCAAAATTTGAAAAGCAAAAACGCACTACTCACACAAACACGATACTAATAATGGCACACTAAAAACACCTCCCGGGCAGCGGAGCCATTTTGATATGTCGTAGAAATACGTGTTTAGGAAAACAACGTATAATGGACAAGTATTAAACTCGACGACTTAGGAAAACCGACGAATCGAATAAATGCGGGTTTGTTCTCGAAGGAGGTGTGTGTATTAGATGCCAATTAAATAAAATCAAGAGTTTGGTTTAGTGACATTTTTGGTTTAAGAGAAAAAAAAAATTAAAGACGAGCTACGACTACGATTAAACTACGACGAGTGACGTAAAACGCGAACGTAAGTACGTAAAACGTGAAAAAATTAAAAAATTAAATCTAAAAATTAGTTAAAACTTAAAACTAAGTCTAAAATAATATAAATAAGGATAAAAATCCAATAAATAAATTTTAATACCTTTTATTAATTAAATATTCAATTTTAAATGCTAATTAAATCCCTAAAATTAAATATAATTAAAAAAAGACCAAAATATTATTTTATTGAAAAAATAACCCACTTATATTATTTAAAGACTAAAAAGTATTTTTCCTAAATTTTTAAAACTATTTTTCTATTTTTAAAACACTAAAAACTATTTTTAAACTAAAATAATGATTAAAAATATAAAAATAATGCTAAAAATAATTTGACAATTTTAAAAATACTAAATTATACTAATGAACAGTAGAAGAATGAAAAAGTTTGAAAAAGTAAATATTTTTCACTAAAAGACAAAACAGATTATAATTAAACCTATTTAAATTTAAATTAAATCTAAAAATTAATAAAAAAAATGAACAGTAAAATATTTTTTAACTAAAAATCTTAAAATCTTTTTCTTAATCTAAGAAAATTTTCAAAACTGAAAAATATATACTTTTGGCACTAAAAGACAAAAACAGTCAATTAAAATTTAATTTAAAATGCAGTTAAATCTAAAAAATAGAGAATGAACAGTAATTGAAAAATAAACTTACTAGAAAAATCAAAAATTAAATAAGAAAAATAATGAAGTTAAAATCAGCTAAAAATTCCTAAATAATTTCACAAAAGACAAAAAATATAGAAACTGAAAGTGACATGTGGACAGATTTTGTCTTTATGCTCAGCAGGGGGAACTTTTACACTAGTAGGGGGAAGTTGGTTCCCACTACTTTCAATAAAAATAGTATCTGGGCACTTTATGACTTGTAGATTGCTTGTTTGATGATATTATTGGGAAACAAGGGCACCCCCACAACCAGTTGGGTTGTGGGGAGTCAAGAAAAATGTAAAAACACAAGGTCACTTCTCAAAATCAAGCACAAACAACCGTATGACAGTCACTGATTAAGACATAGGGTCTGTTGGGGTTTTGCTGATGTGTTGTGCAATTGGGTGAGTTTTGGTTGGCCAAAACTCACTCAATCCACTCACAAACTTCCCCAACAGCTTACAAATCAAACCTACAACTATGTCTAGCAGATTGCACAATTTGATAGGCAAAAGTTATCAAAAACGGTTGATTATCTAAGCCTATGGGTTTAGACTAGTTTTGCCAAAAGTGAGCATGCAATTTTTCATAAAACCTGTCCAAAATGAATCAATCTTACTGACATACTTTAACAATGTAAAAATAAATATGTCTAAACTGATTTTAAACCAAAATCTTCTCACAAGCTGATATAAAACCAAGATTCAAACACCCCTTTGAAAAAAAAAGATGAAAATTAACGAAGAAATTATAACCTAGCTTGCACCAAATCCATTCAACCCTATTCTAACATGTTTTAATCCAACAAGTATACAATATCATGCATTTTTTTTAGAACGGCAAATGTTAGTGGTTAGTGGGTCGAGTCGTGCAATGACATTCAAGCGGAAGAATGTCTTCTTCGAACCTTCGCCTAGTTATGTTAGACTCCATATCCGCTTCGCCTAAAAGGACCTTGGCAGGTCTTGAACCCAAGACCTCCAGGAATCCTTCCCCAAGGAAACCACTTAGTGGAATCTTGGTGGCCAACTGAGCTAAGCCGGTTGGTTATACAATATCATGCATTAGTCTAACATCCTAACAGCCGAATTCTCTAAATCATCATAACTCAAAAAAGGAAATTTCCAAAGCAAGTATAGAGAGTAAAAGTCTTTCTTACCTAGTGAGCTTACATCCAAGCTTCACAAAGGCTAGCTTAGGCCTTCTCCATCATGCTCGGGCTTGAGCTTATGAAATTTAGAAAAGAGCTTGTTGGTATGTGGAGATAATGATGATGATGAACCAAGAAAAGACCACCACCATCCAATATAATTGATTTGTAAACCTGCTAAGATAAAACAAAGACAAGAAAGAGTGACCTGGAAAATCAGCCAACAAGAGTATAAGCCTAGCTTATTGATTAAGCCAGCTTATCTCTTTTGGCTTATTAAAAATAATGACCTTTTGAAACTGATTTTTTTTTTCAAACCAATGAAACCAAACAGAACTTGGAAGCACTTCTTGAAAAAAGATTATGAAAACAAGCAACCAATTTTTAATATCCACTTTCACTTCAATTTTTAAAACTGATTTCAAGATTTTTCAAACCTTTTACCAAAAAACATCAAAAACGGGTTTTTCTGAAAACTTTTGCTAAAAGTGAAAACTTTTAACTCTTAAACTGATTTTTAAACACTGATATGATGAAACTAACTAACAATAACTTGGAACTCAGATGTGCAAAATATTAATTTTCATTACTAAATATTAAAGTTTTACAAATCCGGAACAAGGGCTATACACAAAATTGTATGCTCCATATATACTACTACTAAAGATTCTAGAATAAAGAAAACCCTAATAATGCTTTTCCAATCTTGCCCTTGGATTTTTGAAATTGAGAAAAATGGTCAAATGTCCTCATGTGATGCCTGCCAAGTTCTTGTGATGTCCAGCTGTTAGAAAGTGATCTCAAACGTCCAATATGGTGTGGGGGTTAAGGAATGAACAAGGACTGTTGATCTTGTCGACTTAGGAAAATGGGGAAGAAAGTGACGGGGCAGGGGAAGTCATGGGGAGGGGCCACAACCCATGCGGATTTGTTTTTATGGTTGGGTTTAGTTTAGGTAGGCACCAATTAGGGATCTGGAAATGATTAGGGGAAAACCCCTTGGTTTGGGGTAATTAGAGGATTAGGGTTTAGGTTAGGATGTAGGTGCTACAGTGAGTGTCTAATCCGGTTGGGGTTTTAAAATTTTGTTTCCCACATTTAATCTTTTAATTAAATTGATTTTAAAAAATCAGTTAACACTTAGCTAAGTGGGAAAGTGACGTGGAGTGGTGGGAGTTTCTGATTGGTGGTGGTTTAAGTGGAGGGTGAGGTGGCTTGTTTTAAGTGGAAGGTGGGTGTTTGGTTGTCTGGCAAAAGCAGTCCCTCATCTCTCTTCATTTTGTCTTTTAACTTTCAAATGCCCATATCCAATTTCCTTAATAAATAAACTTTTCATTTTTGCAAATTGACCACAAAAAGTTTATAAATCTTTGTTCCAAGGATATTTCTTGTAATTTGACCATTCTTCAAGGACCATTAATGTAAATCTCATCATTTTAGGGACCTAATGTGTAATTTAGAGTTTTACAAGGGTTTAAAATGACAAGTCTTCAAAAGTAGAGGGATCAATCTTGCCAATTCGTCAAACTTCAAGGACTATTAAGGAAAATCATGATTTGGGTCCGGTTCTTTGTGAAATTTCGTTTCCCGTGTTCGTTTTTACTTCATTCTTGTGATATTTTGTTGATTTCACGATATCCGTACCTAAAATACACAAGACACAAATACAAGCATATATAGGGGTATTTTGATGACATTTTAAGCGTTTTAAGCCCGATTTGGACGATGAGACTATGTATAATTGCAGTCTCATTAAACAAACCTAAGACTAACCGCTAAAACTTTAGACATATCAAACTGAGCACTAAATCAAACGTTCAAAATCATCAACCAACAAGTAAACAAGAGAAATCAACTAGCTATAATTCTATGGCAGATTTAACCAAAAATATGCAAATTTACTTTTTCAAACTAACACACAAAAATTTTAAGCTAAAACCAACTCCCCTAAGACCTTTTTAGGTGTGCAGAGCTAGGTAGGCCTTGGAGGTAAGTTACTACCTGTAACCCTTGCCGTCCCAAACACCCCTTAAATCTTTTGAAAGTCGAATTTTAACAAACAAGTTTCCTACAACCCACTCAAAACCTTATGCATCACGTAAGAACCTTTTACTCACATACAAGGAACCTCAAATGAACAAAGAAATCAACACATTCAATAACAAAGTAGCATTCAAATAACATGCAAATAAAATGGCAGATTCATTTTTCAGAAAAAAAACTAAAAAGGAGGACTTACCTCCAAGGTGTACATCCACACCTTGGAGTGTTAGAGCTCATGTGTAAGCATTTACACAAGCATCCCAAACCTGTGAACACAAATAACAAACCAACCAAGACTAGTGACCTTGATTGAGTTAGTACACAAAGAAAATAATCAACCCCTTTCTGATTTTCTAAATTTTTCTTTCAAAAACATTAAACTAAAATCTTTCTCAAACACTTCACTTTCTGAAAATAAAACTCAACCAACAAATGACCAAGATTTTAAACTAACTTTTTGAACCAAAGACTTTAAAAATACAAACTTTTCAAACAAATGAAAAAGGAATTTCTTTTCAAAAGAACTCAAACAATTTGGATAAATGAAACTCAGCTTTTCTCTAACCAACACCAACTTTTAACATGTATGAAACGGAATTAAATTGAAAAACAAACACCAACTTTCATTAAAAATAAAAAAGGAATTACAATGATGAGAGAAAAATTGGAACAAAGATAAAAGTGAACCCCTTAGGTTCTAGAAGCAAAAAAAGAAATCTTAAACCCTACTTGCTGTGATTCCAAATGTACCCTTAAACTTTTGAAAATTGTTCTTGATCAAAGTGTAAGATCGTGATCATTGTCCATACCCATGTGATTTGCCAGCCGTTTTGGATTGATCTCCTTCGTTCATTACGTTGTGGGGAAGAAGCTACATCTCTTGGCCATAGATTCCCTAGCAAAATTTGTTTTCTTGCAAGTTGTGGGGCAGGGGAAGCCTAGGAAGAGCACATGGGTGAGATTCTAGCAAAAGTAAGGGTGGGGTATTAGTTGAGACACCACAAATCTTGATTCTAGAAGAGCAATTTAATTAATTCCTTGTAATAATCAAAACCAAAGATTAGAGTTTATGGTTTAATAAAAAGGGGGATTTGATCTGGGGAGAGTTTATTGAACGTGTTTGTTTCCCCTTTAAATTAATTAAATACTATGTTTAAAACTAATTAACTAATTAATTTGGCTGGGCTAGTGGGTTGTGAGTTGGCAGATTTGGATAGGTCGGTTTTGGGTAAATGGGTCGGTTTGGGTAGGTAAATGGTATTGGGTATGGGTTTGGTGTGGTGGCATTATATAATTGGTGGATGGTTTGGGTAGGTGGTTTGGTAAATGGCAGAATTGGCCCCTCACTTTCTAAAATCTTTGCAAATAAATCTGGACAACTTTTAATCACATTTCCTTTGATAAACACTTAGAGGTAATTGCATTTTTGGCCGTTGTCTTTAATTAACTTGAAATAGGGACTAACAATGCAATTTCAAACAGTCTTCAAGGGTTATCTTTGCCATCTCTTCAAATATCAAGGACTATACTTATACAAATTGGTTTTTCAAGGACCAAATATGACAAGTCTTCAAAGATGAGGGACCAAACTTGTACAATCTTCAAACTTTAAGGGCATTTTTGCAAAATTCGTCATTCGGGTCCATTCATGTGCGGCTTCGTTTCCCGTGTTCATTTTCCTTTGTTTCTTGTGATGTTTTTTTGTCTTTTTCTCGATACCCATACCTAAAACATACAACAAACGAATACAAGCATATATTCCGGTATTTTATAATATATTCACGTGTTTTAAGCCCGATTTGGACGATGAGACCATGTATATTTGCGGTCTCATCACTCCCCCATACTAAACCATTTTCGTGCCCTCACGCAATGCTAGAATAAAGTATCGTAGCATCTCCAAAATTCATTTTATCGACTTTTATTGAAACGTAAACTTACTACGTTACTACTACATGTGTTATAGACATAATGTAGAATTTTCATCGCAAAAGTTGGACTTTTAGGTTCATAGAATAATAACACGTGAATGCTTCGTTAGAAATAATTTCGTCGTCCTCTATTTTCACCCAATTCCATGCTAAGCATGTAACGAGATCATTGTTATTATAAGTTAGTAAAACAAACATTACTCATGAGCGTTAATTACGTACTTAGACTCCCTTATTCCTAAGGTGTATCTCTTATATTTTATTTTGTCTTAATGATCACGAGGATGCATTTGACTTATTTTGATATTTATTAAGGCTAAAAATAAAGTAGGACGATTTAATTAATAGTTAGCTAAAGGACACAATCTTTTAAAACGGCTTCTCGTAATCTCCTTAAGTTCATATTTTGGCATAACTCGTTTCGCGATTTGAGACCTTTCTTGGACCGATATTTGGTATGTACTTCAAACTTTAAATCTTGAGAGACGATCTTGAAATTATGGTCTTCTCTTCATATATAGAGTACTTCGAGAGATACTTCAAACGTTGACCACGACTTGTTCATTTTTCCTTTGTCTTTATTTGGGATTTTGATATACAACGATCCGCCTCCTTATAGGACTTGGATCTATTTATCCTCATGCCTTGTTAGGGCCTTTTTGGATATACTTTTCCGCAACCTTTTTGGGAATTAATTGCTTTTCGTGTGTGTCTTGATCCTTCATATAGATTTTTGGAATAATGATTCTTCACATCATCTTGGATCTTTAGCAATAACAGGAATCCTCATGCCTTGTTAGGGCCTTTTTGGATACGCCAATTTTCGCGTCCTGTTTCAATAAGTTATGCCTTGACTATGAACTCTATTTAATCACGAGTAACTTTTAAACGATCTTCGGCTAGAAACTAATTAATCTTTTAAATCGTACAACCTTACTTATTGCATTTATTTATTTACAAGCGTTAGAAGAAAAAGCTAATAATTACCACACATGAGATCGTGAAAGATTACGCAACTTATAATTGGCTCTATCATTTCTCGTCCTCATTTAAGAGACTTAGCCTAATTATAGTTTAGAAATCGTAGCTAGTGTAAACACACGGTCGAGTCAAAAATTACTCTTATTCTCGCCATCGGAAAACCTACATTCGTGTCTTAAAACACTTATGAGAACATGAGAATTTTTTTTTAAAATTTGGCCATTTTTAGCCTTATTTGCAACAAAACGATAAACACAAAGATAAACTTTGGAAAGCGTGAAAGCGTAGCAAGGCAAGTATCTATTCACCCCCATACTAAAGTTAAACATTATCCTCAATGTTTCGAGTCTAAGGGTGGTATACCCCCATAATAGAGACGAAGTCGAATGCTTAAGATCTAGTATGGAAAGGGTGGAACCATTAAATCTATAGTCGTTTATGAAGTGTGCTAAAAGACCTAAGGTTAGAACAATCAAGGATATATCATTTGGATATCAGAAAATCTTCAAAGCAAATGATCGACGCTCACGTAAAATAAACACGAGAGGCTCCAGTCGTGAAGATAATGATCTAAATAACCACAATTCACAAACAACCATGGAACAAAGGTTGGAAGGGCACAAATCCCCTCATTAGGTTAACTAAAAATCAATAATATTTACAAGGATAAGCATGAGAATTCCCCCATGAGGCACCTTGTTTTTGATAACCGAGTCAAAAGCTCGACTCAAATCCCCATAAATGTGATCATTTAGGGATTATCATGGTTTGGTCATTTTTGGGGGGACTTACATGTAATCAAGGCCCAAAAGCAACCGATAATAAAGGCAAAGCCTTTATACCGGGATCAAAGATCGTATCCTCACATTTTATTGAAAATAAAACACGTAAATCTGGAGGATACGTCTTGTAAGGAAGAAAACTCCTTGCAAAGTACTTATAGTACGTTTCGTCATCAAATCCGACGGGGTGGGTAGGTTCACTTTGAAACAAGGGTAAATCATGCAAAATAGGAGTTTCAAAGTCTCCCCCGGATCGAAGGCAAAAGCCTCACGAAAATCCTTATTCTCATCGAGAAGCGATGCATCGGTGAACCCATCGAGAATGGAAACATCATGAGTAGAAGAGAGAAATGTCTCATCCGTATGAGACGTCGGGAGGGTGACTAGCAAATCTGGCTCATCGAGTTTAGGACTGATATGTAGTATTCTTACACTTGTTTAGGAAAACAAAGCGTAAATGCGGTAAGTAATAAGCGTACATTTAGGAAAACGTAAACACTTATGACCCTTGTGTGAGTTCGTTCTCGAGGAGGATTAATGTGTGTGTTAAACTTGTTGATATTTGAGATTAATATTAATGAGAAAAAGGGAAAAGAAAAATAATGACGGTTACGATTAAATTTACATTACGACGAATAAAAACGTAAAACGTAAAACGTGACAAAAATTAAAAATTTAATCTAAAAATTTATTAAAAATAAAAAACAAATCTAAAATGATATAAATAAGAATAAAAATTTAACAAAAATATTTTAAAACTTATTTCCAATTTAATATACAATTTTAAATGCTATTTAAAGCCTTAAAATTCAATAAAATTAAAAGTAAATCAAAAATATGATTTTATCAAATAAGAATCTTACTTATATTATATAAAATCTAAAAAGTATTTTTCTATACTTTTTAAAACTAATTTACTATTTTTAAATGGCTAAAAACTATTAAAATGTTAAAATAATCCTAAAAATTAATTAAATAATGAGAAAAATAAAAATATTAAATTAATGTATTTAAACTAGGAAAAAAGAAAATGTTGAAAAAAGTGAATTTTAGCCTAATAAGTAAAAACAGATTAATTAAAAACTAATTTAAATTCAAAATATTGCAAAAAATATTAAACTAATCATAAAAATAAAATTTCTTTTTTCTAAAATCTTAAAATAAATAAATAAACATGGGAAAATTTAAAAATCTCAAAAACACTAATTATATGACACTAAAGACAAAATTACTAAGAACTGATAGTGACAAGTGGACTTGTTTTATCCTTTAGTCTAGCAGTGGCTAGAAACGACTTGGCAGTGGGAAAGGAGTTCCCACTGCTTGTTCACAGATACAAAGATATGCTCTTTTGAGCTTGATTTAGTGAGTGTTTTTGGTCAATCAAGGCACCCCTACAACCATTGAGTTGTAGGGAGTCACAAACAAGCAAATACAACAATAAAAAACACACCAATTTGTACAGTTAAATCAAAAGGTGCTCAGATATGAAGAAAAAATGAGGTCTGGTAGTTTAGTAAGTGTTGTATGCACTTCTTGTCTATCAAAAGCTCATAAAAATTAAATCCATGTCCAAGCACATATCTTACTATCCTAGAACTAGGTGTGTAATCAAAATTCCACTTCAAAACCAAGTATTAATCAACTAAAGTTTTACTGATATGATTGACAGTTGGTTTATGTCACCTTGCTGATGTGTTTGACAAGAAAATGAGTTTAGAACTTCCATAATTTAACTTAGAGCTGAAAAAATCACCACTTAATCACAAAAAAAATCCTAGAGGTAGCTTAATCCTTACTGATGAATGAAAACCTAAGCTCAAACATTCTCAAAATAGTTCCATACCCAACTGATGAACCTAAGAACTTTTACTTGACCAAAATTATATTTATGAAGCAGTAGAATAAAAAGTGTATGGGAATAGTTTACTCCCACCCAACTACATATAATCAATAACAAAAACTTGTAATATGTCTACCCTAAGACAACATGAACAACAAACCCAAACACTACTTAATATGATGAAAAATGATTTTAAGTCAAGACTTTGTTTTATCAAAACCACATCACACACCTATATCACTGAGTTAATACCATATTCATCCATATTCATCAGTCACAAACATCTATTTTACCCTTAAATAACATGAACACAGAAATCAGGCATACACCACTTAAAGACAGAAAATAGGAAATAAGAGAATAAAAGTGCACCTCAGGGATACACATCCATACCCCCGTTTGTTTGAGCTTATGTGACATCTAAACAATCACAAGCATCCAATACCAACCTACAAAGATAAAAAACAAATATAGGAAAGCAATTTCAAGAATCACAAGTAGATTATCAAACAAAAAAAAGAAAATGGATCCAAATGTGTAGCTTAGGTCCCACCAAGTTTGTTAACCAAACTTAGATAGCCACAAACCCTTGATATTTCCTCAATACCAGTTGGATATGGTCCTATCTAAGCCCAATTAATCATAACCCATGTTGCCTTAATGCACATTTGGATGACTAAAGTTTCCAAACAAAAACTGGGATTTTGGCTAGATGCTTTAAACCACTGATATGAGGGGTCTAGTATGTCTTGATATTGCTTATCAGATTACCAAGATCCACTTCACAAAGTCAGTGTGATATGAAAGAACTCAGAAAAAAAACGTGTTTCAAACTTTTTTAAAAACTTATACCAATCATCAACTCATAAATAATTTAGACAAACATTGTACCAAACTCAAAACAGATTATAGCTAAACAGAGAATAAGTGGGACTTGGATTCCTTCAACAATTCTAAACGAATTTTCTATTCATTCAGAAAAGGGCTTTACAAGAAAGTGAACATGGGAAAAAACCAAGAACAACTTAAAATATGTTATTAGTACCCTTTATATAATAGGGTGTAGAAGGTTCTAGAAATGAAGAAAAGACTACAAACTCTAATGTTTAAGTTCCAGAATTTCCCTTGTGAATTTGAAAATGGTCCAAGTCCTGCCATGTGCTAATCTTAGATTCTTGTGATGTCCAGGCTATTGGAATCGATCTTGGACGTTCATAGAGTGATTGGAGGACAAGAAAGTACTAAAAACCGTTGATTCCACTATCACTATTTTGGAGTTTTGCACAATCGCATGTGTGTGGGGCAGGGGAAGCCTAGGAAGACCATGTGGGTGAAGTAGGGACAAAACTAAAGGTGTGGGTTTGATTAACATAACGTGAATTATGTTTCTGGAGGTGATGAAGGTTGATTAGTGGGTGATTAGTGAAATATGATTTTAGGGTTTATGGTGGGAGATTTGGGGGAGAATGTGAATAATAAGTGATGGAGGGTGTGAGGTGGCGTTGTGGGATTGGATAGATGAGTTTTGATGTCTGGGCAAAAATAGTCCTCTATCTTCCAATTGGTTTGCATATAGGCTTGGCCGGCAACATATGTCTATTCCCTTTGTAAATGAAGTTTCAAACATCATACTTTGGCCACAAATTCTTTCCCAAAATATTTTCAAGGGTATGTTTTGTATTTTCTTGAATCTTCAAGGGTTAAAATTGACATATCTTGATACTTGAGGGTCTTTTATTGTATGATTGACTTTGAGGAGGAATAAAAGTGACCAATCTTCATTTTGTAGGGACTAATCTTGCCAATTCTTCAAAGTTAAGGGTCCTTTTTGTAACTTTGACAATCATTAGGGACCAAACTTGTAATTTTTAATATACAAGGGTATAAAGTGTCATTTATTTAATGATGGGGGACCTTTCTTGTACATCTTCAATTCTTCAAGGGTCTTTCTTGGATATTCAACACTTGGATCTGGTTCATTGTGCGGATTTGTTTCACGTATTCGTTTTTTACTGATTCTTGTGATCTTTTGTCCTTTTCTCGATATCCGTACCTAAAATACACATTGAACAAACAAAAGCATGTTTATAGCACTTTTATGATATTTTCACCATTTTAATCCCCGTTTTGGATGATGAGACCATGCATAAAAGCAGTCTCATCACTCCCCCATACTAAACCATTACCGTGCCCTCACGCAATGTTAGAATAAAGTATCTTAGAATCTCCAAAATTCATTTTTATTGACTTTTATTGAAATTTAAACTTCCTACACTACTACTACTTATGTTTTAGACATAATGTAGGATTTTCATCGCAAAATGGGACATTTAGGTTCATAGAACAAGAACACGTGAATGCTTCGTTAGAAATAATTTTGTCATACTAAGCGTGTAACGAGATCGTTGTCAATATAATTTAGTAATGCTAACACTACTCATATGCCCTAATCACGTACTTAGACTCCCTTAATCCTAAGTGGTATCTCTTATATTTTATTTTTGTCTTGAATGATCACGAGGATACATTTTTTACTTATGCGATAATAGAGATTAAGGTCCAAAAATAGAGTCATAACGGTGTAACCAAAACCATCGAATTAATAACCTCTCCTAATAGACAATGATGTCAAAAAAATTAAGCCAACAAGAAGGATCGATAAACACGGTTTCATAACGGTTTTGAACATGAGACTTATTACCAATTTGGAATTCGTTCACCTCCACCTTTTATTTAACTTCGCCATGAAGTGTTTTTTATGGCTTTGGTCTTGTCCTTGTCTTTTATTTAACCTCGCCATGAGGTGTTTAGTATCACTTGACGTATATCCTCACGCTAAGGCGAATTTTGGATCTTTAAGGCTTCAAGATTTAAGACATTCACTTTCAATTTTGCATAGATTTTTCGGCCTTGTGAGCTTGAAATTTTTGCTTGATTTATGTGAAGAGGAACTTAAAAATTATTATTGGGGAAGCCTTTGATTATTCGGGGTGCCAATACTTCAAAACCGTGACGCTGGAGATACCTTAATGTTTTCGCAATTTAATTACATGGAACCTACTAGAAAAAATTAGAAACCAACAATCAAGACTAGACCGCTAAGTCAATATTTATTAGCAAAATTATTATTCAAGCGAAGGGAGAATAAGCAAACAATTAGAACACATGAGTTTTTGAAAGAATATTAATACTCTACGTTTAGCATAGTAACTTGTAATTAATTCTAGCATTTCTCGTCCTCATTTAAGAAACTTAGCCTAATAAAAGTTAAGGAATCGAAGCTAAGTGCTCAACATGCACGGTCGAGTCAAAAATTACTCTTATTCTCGCCATCGGAAAATCTACATTAGTGTCTTAAACACTTATGAAAATAGGATAAATTTTTTAACATTTGTCCATTTTTAGCCTTATTTTGCAACAAAATGATAACAAAAAGAAAATTTTTGGAAAGCGTGAAGGTTTGGCAAGGCAAGTATCTATTCACCCCCCATACTAAAGTTAAACATTGTCCTTGTTCTCCCATATATTTAGATGATATAACACGAATTAAAGAAAGAAAATAGATGAGGAAGATGAATTCTAGAGAGAGAAAGTAGTGAGAAAAAGTAGAGGGAAATGGTTGGAACTTGGTGATATTAGATTAAGAGAAGTGAGAATAAAATGAACCAACAACCAACACCCTTCCTAACATGCTAGGAAGGGTATTTATAGCCTTTGCTTACATGTAGCATAATGAGCTATATGATCATGGGCCGGGCTTTCCTTTTGGGCTTTGGTTACTTATGAATGAACCTTAGCTTAAAGTTAAGCCCGTAATACACGACTAATCTACTACCTTTACAACGTTCTAATATACGATACATAATAAACATATGACCGAGCATTCTTGTTTGACTCAATATTTTGAGGCTAACAATCTCCCCCAATGAGAGGTCATAAACCTTGGTCATTTAGGAAATTGTAGAGATTACTAATCTCACCATAAATGAGTCTTGAACGTGTAATAGTAGTCCTTTTCCTTCATGCTGTGATCTTTGAGCCTTTGTCATTGTCTTTCGAATTTGTCTTTTGATCTTGAGATCTTCAAATCATCCTTGGCTTGTCTTTGCCATCATGTGATCTTGTGTCTTCATCTACATGCTCACACTATTAATTGTTGAATATGTCTTTAGGTATGAGTATGTGGTTTTGAATCTTTGACTTTGCTGAGTACACCGTTACGCCACCTTCTCGAGACAAAACATGGACACGGACTGAATGGCTTTGACATTCGTCCTAAATCGGTAGCGTTTTACCTCCGGTCGGTGAAGACCGTTATACAATATTAAATACCGTACCTGTGATAGGTAGATTCAATTAAGAATCTCCTTGACAGGGTATGGCGGCTGTACTAGCCGTTCTCTTTACTCGACCGTCTCAAAGCAAGACTGCGAACATAAAGAGTGAATCAATTGGAAAAATATCCGCTTGATTAAAGTCGTCAATTCAAATTCCTGGAACAAGTGTGATTCATAAAGAATCTTACCATTGTTGCTTTCCAGTTGACACAAGCTTGATTCATAAGAATCTCACAAGCCACCTACCGTAACGCGGTATGATGTTGACGCTAGAAGGATTTCCATTCGTCATTGTGATTATTAATGAATATCACTCTGAATGTTCTGGAAAGACCATAAAGATATTGCGTAGAAACATGAAATGAGTTTGAATCAATTCAGAATCAAACCACTGTTGCTTTACGGTTTTACATATGTTCAATTCGTAAAGAATCTTACATATGACCTACCGCAGTGTTGTTTGATGTTAACACTGGAAGGATTTCCACTCATCATTGTGAATACTAAGTAGTATTGCTCTGAGTGTTCTAGCAATATCGCAAGGATATAGCGTAGGACTCTCTTTATCTTCATCCGTGTGTCTTAACGAGATTTGATTGATCTCTTGGCTCTAGACTCTATTTGTGCACCTTTTAGTGGTCGAAGGCTGGAGCAGATGCCACCTATTCAATATCAACTATCTCGGAGTGAGAAAGTCAATAGAATTCGTGTTGATCTCCGTGACAATAAAACAAACTTCTTTTGAGAGAAGCCTGAGTAGCTAGGGAAGGGTTGTGCTTCACATCACTGGGTCCATGATGAGTTGTCTTCATGATGAGTTGACCCGGTTTCTGCCTAAGTTGTATGGAGGGCTTCTTTCTTTAGACCCTTTATCCTTACATTTCTTTTTCATTCTTCAACCCCTTCAATGCTTACCAAGACATCATTAATAGCACCTTGTTGTGATTGTTCCAGTGCTATCATCAGTACTTAGTCGACATTCAGCTTCGTTCACATTCTACTCCATCTTTCCTAACGACTTCTAATAATCTATTAGATTGTCCCTGGGAAGATCCATCCGGTTCTGGTTGGATCATAGGACTTAAACCTAACCACCCTTTTGACAACAATAACGTCGTGAATTAAAGATGTTGTGGGTATTTGATCGTAACCATGAAAACCACTTTAAATTCTAACAAAGTGTTTGAAAAACATTTAACACCTTGCTAGTTTTGTCGTTTTAGAAGAGCTCCCCCTTGACATGTGTATTGAAATGCGAAAGAATTTAAGTAGACATTTTGCACATGTGGGTAAGAGTTAAACTGCTTGAGTCTATAGATCACATTTTAATCACATTTTCTCCCCCTATCTCTAATATATAAAATCGTTTGATATTAGAGATACCAAATTTGATTAAAATATATCTTGAAAAATAGTCTTGAAAATCTATAGGAGAAAGATGTGTTAAGCTTTTGCATGAAGTTAAAATGCTCCCCCTCAAAAATTGATCCAATTGAATTGTCATTGTGAGGATATGATCCACATTTCGCTTTTTGAGGATGGGAGTTTGTTGAACACACAATTTTTTTTAAGATTTTGAATAATCATTGAGAAATTCTTGAAAAAATTGTGTTCAACGCTTTTTAAAAAATCCTATATCTTTTAGGCGAAGAGGTTTTTCTAAAGCATAAACTTGAGTTCATAGACGTTGAATGTCTTGACGAATCCACTCAAGTGTAAGAAGATTTCTCTTCTTTTGCTGAGGGTAAGGGTACTAAAGCGTACACTCCCCCGTGAATATGGATCCGGGTTGCAATCTGAAAGTGATTACAAGCCATTGTGTTGAGCTCAAAACCTTGAATGTTTTGTGACAAGCTCAACCCGTGATAGATTTCTCTACCCGTTGTTGTAAATATTGTCCAAAAGAGACAATTTCCTTTAAAAAGATAGAAATGACATGTTTTGAAAAATATTTACAACTTTCATTCGAGCTTTATGTACATACCCGTGTCGTTATTGAGCGACATTTCTAGGTACGTCCATATTATCGATACTGAAATACATGTCGAGAAGAATCTTTTTGGTATTTTTGAAAGATTTTTAATTTGTGTTTTGTTTTTATATGTTTATTTACGTTTTATTATATTTTTGTGTTTTCTCAAGGTTTTCGAAAATAATCCAAAATAGATTTTTGTACAACAGAAGAAGGTGATATCGAATATACAGAATTGGAACCCTTTGATGAAGGAGAAGTGGGTTCAGAATCCGTTGAGGTACCTACAATCATAGAAGAAGAGTTTGCACAAATACTAGAATTAGGAGTAACAAATTCTTTTTCAGCGTGTAGAACAGTAGCATTAGTGCTGGTGTAGATGTCATCACTCTTCTCTATTGGAATCCACTAAAGACCAACTTCCGTGAAGATCCGAACCGTTGGTTTCCATTAAAAACTAGATTTAGGATTAGTTTTCTCTTGCACAGCGGAAGACTTATTTGGAGAGAAACTATGTCCTTTTTGAATCCACGTTTCAGATTTGGTGTGGTTGCTTTTCTTTGCGATGGGGTTGTATCTCCTTGTTGTCTTATGGGATTCTGTATTCGATCTCCATTCAAAGGAACGAGATTTGACCTCATAGAGGTATTGCAAAATGCAATGGTCATGATTTCCATTGTGAATGCCCTTTTTGTAAGTGGGGCATACAGGGAATTTGGGATTCATGAAAGTCCTTGTATTCCTGGGTTGTTCAAATCGTTCAGGCGTAGTGTGCGAAACAAGATTATTCATGGATGGTTTCCAATTCCTAGATTGCTGGTGAGGGATCCTAGGTTTTGGTTGACTACCATTAGGAGTATGTTGAACTCTAGCAGGATTTGGTGAACTAGGCTTTGAATACACGGGTTTGTCTTTCTGAAGCTTCCCTTTTTATTTAGCATTCTCTAGGTTGTTGGTATGAACGAAGTCATTTGAACCTACAGATTCCTTTGTGGACGCGAATGTCACACGTTTTTTAGGAGTCCTAGAAGTGCTAGGTGCATTCACATGGTTGGGTGTAGCAACAGTGTGCTTTCTAAATGGAGGAACATAGGGTGAAATGGATGGTTTTGGAACACTTGGTTGCACATCAGTCTTAGGGGGTAACCTAGATTTCATGTGAGAAGAATTGGAGAACGGAGTCGGTTTTCCTAAGTTAGACAGCTTTGGATCCTTGTAGGCACTGGGTTTTCGAACAACAGGTTTCACAACTTTAGGTTCCACAACTTTCCCACCCATCTTAGCAACGAGTTTCTGCAACTCTGATATCGCTCTTTCCCTGTCTTGTAACTGAGCTTTCAACCCTTTAATTTCCAAATTCTGTTCATTCATTTCTCGAAACGTTTTGGAAAGTTTTTCTTGCAAGTTATTATCATGTGGAAAACTACCAACGTCTTTTTGCAAAGCAAGTTCAAGAGAATGACAATGTTTTTGAAGGAAATCAGTTTTGTGTTGAAGTAACTCAAAAGCCTTTTTATCAACATTTTCTTTACATTTCGAAAGCTCAATTTCAAGACGCTCACACTCTTTGATCTTATCAAGATATTTGAATGCAACATCAGAATATTCATCGATATCAGCACAAGATTGAAGAGTAACACACAAAATATCTTTGGATAGACATTCTTCTAAGATGAGATCATATACGTTCGAGAACTCTGATTTTTCCGTCTGAAGTTCATCAATTTCTTTTTCAAGAGATCGACATATTTCAAATCATCAAACATTTCTGACCGAATGAAGCTTTCCAATTCAAGAACTGTTTCGTTTATTATCTTCATGTTCGGGATTAAAAGTTCTTTCACAAGCAGAGTTATATCGTGAGGAATCTCTTTTATCCACTTGTCCTTTTCACGTTTTTGCCAATCTCTTTCTACAATAGATTTAACATTATCTATGTGGTGTTTAAGAATACCTAGAGTCTTTCTACTTTGGCTTTTTGAAGCATCAAGAGGCAGGTAGTTGATAAATTTAGAGACATTGGTTTTCTTAGTGGCAAACGCTTTCTTACATTGAATTCTTCGTTTTTTGCATTCTAAAAATAATTACTCACGAGACTTTTGAGTTTGTTTATTGAAAAGACCATAAAGACTATTCTCATAAGCATAATTATATGGTTTCACAAACTCCTTATTAACCGGTGATCTACTCTCCTCTTCCCAAAGGGATGTCTCATCGTAACCAAGAGGATATTCAGGATCGGTCCATTCGGACTCATCCATATAAAGGCGAGGGTTCGCAGCTTGAGCTTGGGCAAGGTAATCAGGACTTGCAAAGCTAGCTTGACCCTTAAACATCGATGGAGGTGCTATCATTCTAACGGTTTGAATAGAGTCATGCGTTTTATAAACAACTTTCTTCAAAAATTCGACTTGTTTTTCTAGTTATGTTACTTTTTCAATATCTTTTTCATGTCGACTTTTGAAATCTTGTTTTAACGTTTCAACCTCTTGTTTCTTTACCTCAAGAATTTTAGCGGAATCGGTAGTGGTCATAGAAATCCTTTGTTCAAGTTCGTTAACGTTGGTGGTAGCAAGGTACGTTTTTTGACGTTCATCTATTAATAAAACATTAAATTGACGTTTCTCTTTGGTTAATAACTCAAGAGTTTCATTGTATTTCTTTTCAAGATCGTCCTTTTGATTTTTTAACGCACTACCCTTGTACCCCTCAAGCTCTTTGGTCTTTTGAAGAAGCTCAGCTCTATAACTATCAAGGGTCTCATTAGACTTAATTAGAGCAGTTTTGTATTCTTCAAAATTTTGAGTGAGCGTAGCGTTTGCCTTCTTTAATTGCTTTTGACTCTTTTTAGTTTCATTGACATCTTTTTGTAAACTAGCAATTAAATTAGCAAGCGCGACACGCTCCTCATCATCATACTCATTTGCATGTTGATCATCCTCAAAATCATTATTGCACATGTCTGATGAATCAGGTGTGGTATTGCTATCAACCTTTTCCGTCATACATGTGTCAATAAGGGTTGTTGTTGGATCACTATGCTCATGCGTATTGGAATTGGCAAACACATTAAATTCATCATTGTGTACCTCTTCCAACGGTTCAGCATCGTAAACAGGACCATTATCATAGGAAGGTGTATTTCTGATGACAGTTTCAGAACTGATGCCTTGTGTGCTAGTGCTTCTGCTTTCATTCCCATGTATGGTATGATCATTTTTCTCACCATGCGTTGTGTTCCTTGATCCACAGCTATCAGTTTCATTACTCGATATTATCTCCTTACTTACAGTTGAGACTGGACTCGTATCCACTACATGAATCTTTGCAACCGTGCACTCTTGCATTTTCAGCCTTTTATCATGCATCTTATTGATCACGTCTTTTGCATGAAGTAAGCGTTCATCCATAAGCCTCTCAATTGATTCCATGTTTCCAAATATCAAATCTCTGAATGATTTTGCTTCCATTGTAGTGTAGTCTTTGAAGTGTTGTTTTGCATCTCGAACTTCTGACTCAAAATTGGGATTCTTTAATAGCTGTGAAGCAAATAATGGTTGAAACGGTGTTCTGAGTGTTTTGAAGGCTTTGTTGGAATTTGTCTCATGAAGGTTTTTGTTGAGTAATTCATTCTCAAGATTCTTCAAGTGGTCTCTTAAGTCATAAGTGAAAGTGCGATGATCATTTCTGAAAAAGGAATGAAAAGCACGCATATACAAAGGATTGTACGAGAAGGTCTCTCTTTCCAGACGTTTTAGATTTGTTTTAAGATCACTGAAAGCTTGCATACAAAGTTGTTTAAGGACTTGTTCTTGTAGTTGCATCTCTCGTTCTGTAGAAATGTAAATCTTGCTTATGTTTTTAGAGAGAGAAAGAGATAGAGAGATGGTGGATTACACACACACTTAGAGAGAGAAACCAATGTTTTACTATGTGAAAAGTGAATAACCACACACCCTCTCCATCGAAGGAGAGGGTTTATATACCAAGCCCATAAGATGGGCTTGGGCTTGCATTTGGGCCGTCCATACATAACATGGACTAGGCCTTTCCTTGTTAACTTAATGTAAGATATCTAGACTACGAGCTACAACTTAATATATTGTCGGAGTGACCGAATCTTCCTAAATACGTAAAAACGTATTTCTAACAATCTCCCCCTAAGGGAGGTCACTCCAAACAATGGCGTTACCCAAGTTACAATAATAAAATAAACCTAGCATACTAAGCTTGTCTTGAGCTCGTAGTCTTCTTCTTTCTTTTCTTTTTCTTTTCTGGTGAACATGCTGATGTGATCGTTGATATCAATCTTGAGCATTAATCTCTTGCCTTGATCTCGTGCATCCATCTCTTGTGATCTTCACCTCTTCGTGACACCATGTCCCACATACTTATACCTTCGTAATTCTTGAAAGCTTCAGAGTTCGATACAGCGGAAGACTTAACTTTTAGGCTTTCTTGAATTAAATGAGATATTAAGTGCATAAAGTATAAGCATGCGGGGACGACTTCTTCTTGGATTCCACAACACCACCGTCTTCAAATGCCGCAACATAAGTAGACACGAACAAAATGGCTTTGAACATTTCATTCTAAATCGGTAGCATTTTACCTCCGGTCAGTGAAGACCGTTGGACGATATTAGATATCGTACCCGTGACGGATAGTTTCAATTAAGTAACTTCCTGACAGGATTTCGCGGGTAAACCCGTTCTCTTTATTCGACCGTCCAAAGCTGACTGCGAACATAAAGAGTGAATCATTTGGATAATAATATCCGCATGATTTGAAGCCGTCAATTCATGTTCCTGGAACAAGTGAAATTCAATTAAGAACCGCACCATCGTTGCTTTCCAGTTGTCACGAGCTTGATTCGTATAGAATCTTGCAAGTTACCTACCAAGTGCTGTTTGATGTTAACACTAGAAGGATTTCCACTCATCACTGTGAACACTAAGGTATCACTCTGAGTGTTCTGGCAAGATCACTGAGATTTTGCGTAGAGGCCTGGAACGTGTTTAAATTCAGTTAAGAATTAAACCACTGTTGCTTTCCAGTTATCACAAGCTTGATTCATAAAGAATCGCATGAGTCACCTACCATGAGCTTTTTGATATTCGCTCAAGAAGGATTTCCATCTTCATTGTAAATACTTTCGTATTACTCGGATGTTCAGGCAAGATCATGAAGATTTTGCGTAGGACTCTTAAGATCTTTCTTACTTTTCACAGTGTGTGAAGAAGCAAGGAATTATGGAAGTGTGTCCTAATGAGATGTTTGATGATCTCAAATGGCTCTAGACTCGATCGTGCATTCTGGATTTTTAGTGATCGGAGGCTGGAGAGGAGTGCCACCTTTTCAATACCAATTTATTCGGAGTGAATAAATCAATAGATAATGTGTTGTCTCCGTGTGATTAAAACAAATATCTTTTGAGAGATATCTGAGTTAGCTGGGATGGGTTGTGCCTTGCATCACTGGGTCCATGATGTCTATCTTCAATATCGAGAATCATAAATGATCTCAATAGCATATGAATTGACCCGGTTTCTGCCTAAGGTTGTAAGGAGGGCTTCTTTCTTTACACCCTTTATCTTTACAATTCTTTTTCATTCTTCAACCCCTTCAATGCTTACCAATACGTCATAACTAGCACCTTGTTGTGATTGTTCCAGTGCTAACTTAAGTACTTGGTCGGCATTCAGCTACATTCACAATCTTTCTCCATCTTTCCTAAGGACTACTATTTCTAGCTATGGAATGTCTTTGGGAAGATTCCTCCGGTTCTGGAAGAATCATAGGACTTAACCTATCCTACCATCCTTATGTCACCACAATCTTCATCGGCGTGAAATAAATAGGTTTTGGGTATGTATAAATCACCATGAAATCCATTTTTGATATGCAAATCCATTTTGCTCCCCCTTAACATATTCCACGATATTCGAAAACATTTCGCATATGTCGGGATGAGCCAACACATTAAGTCAAACCATTTGTGATAATATCCCATATTAAATCACATTTTCTCCCCCATATTAAAAATATTAACCCAATCGATGTTTTTAATATCAATTGATTTAATGAAGTTTTAATCAAAGATTTTGGGAAGAAAAATGCAAGTCTATTTTATCTTCATGATATCAAACGCATGAGATATGATACCGATTTGTAACATGATCACATATTCACCATATTAGAAAAGAATTGACAAGGTTGGACCTGATTGATGAGAACATCATATGATAAGATCAAATGGTTCTTGTCAGCATATGTTGGTCGCCTCGTCACATCTGAAGTCATCTCTTGACACCACGTGTACGACCGGTATTGTAGTCTTGACACCAACTTGTGAACTTGGCACGTTCGGCATCGAAGATTCTGAATGCTTGACAATTGCTCCCCCTCAATTGTTGACCCGTGTTCTATTGAAAGAGCTGTAGTCGTTGGTTGAGTAGTCGCATCGTCGAGTATGTAGATACCAATTGTAGATAACATGGTTGTAGAGATGATAGCTTCATAAAAACAAGACTTCTCTTGTTTTAACAAATAAATGCACTGAAACGTACATAGATTTGTATTAGACCAAGTTAGAAAGTAAACTTGATCCCTCACAAGGTTTTAAAGTAAACCTTGCCCGAGAAAATTAATTCCCGTTGTTAGCCAAAGATTTCATAAGAAATACCTGACTTTAATGTGAAAACCGGGTTGCAGTCTGAAATAACTACAAGCCATATAGGCATGTTTTATTAAATATTTACAACTTTTGTACGAACTCTATTTATGGCGTCGTGTCAATATTAATCAACATTTCTAAGGCCGTAAATATTATCGTACCAAAAGACATGCCTTTGAAAAATAAAGTAAAAATATTTTTGGATTTTTATGAATTTTTCAATTTTTATGGTTTTTATATGGTTTTATATTTTTTTATTTTGCTTTTGTCGATAAAAATATAAACAATATATACAGTGATCACCAAGGATACGGAGAATAGTTTTACCACCACTATTCTTTCGCTTCATCTGCTAGTTCCTTTAGAGTCTCAGGCGAGAAGGTTCTCATTCCTAGCTTGTCGGCCAAAAATTCAATTCGGGCGCGATCTAAAGCCTTCGTGAAAATATCCGCCAATTGATACTCAGATCGGACAAAGTATAGCTCGATTACTCAATTTTCCACTTGCTCCTTGATGAAATGGTAGCGAATGTCAATATGCTTCGACCGGGAGAATTGAACATTGTTGCAGCATAAGGCAATTGCACTCTTGTTGTCGCAGTACATCGGAATCTTGTTGAAACCTAGACCATAGTCGGTTAATTGCGATCTCATCCAAAGAATTTGAGCACAGCAACCGGACATAGCTATGTATTCTGCTTCCGTACTTGAAATTGCAGCGCTTTTCTGCCTTTTCTATGCCCAACTGATTAGTCGATCTCCTAGTATTTGCAAAGTTCCACTCGTGCTACGCCTTGTATCTTGACAACCCGCGTGATCCGCATCTGCATATGCCATTAGTGCAATAGAAGAGTCCTTCGAATACCAAAGTCCCCGATTAATGGTTCCTTTAAGATATTGAAAGATCCTTTTAACAGTAGCTAAGTGTAACTCAGTAGGCCTAGTTTGATACCTGGCACACATACATATAGCAAACTGAAGATCAGGTCGACTGGTTGTGATATACAGAAGAGTACCGATCATTCCACGATAAAGTGTCGGATCAACGGCAACTCCATGTGGATCTGCATCAAGCTTAGTTCGTTCCACCATTGGAGTATCCACGGGATCACAAGATTCCATCTTATACTTCTTTAGCGATTCAAGGGCATACTTGGATTGATTAATAAAGATGCCTCTGGGACTCTGAGATATCTGAAGACCTAAGAAGAATGATACCTTGCCCATCATTGACATCTTAAACTTGGAAGACATAAGTGTCCCAAACTCGTCCGATAAGGTTTAGGTCGAGGCTGCAAATATAATATCATCAACATATATTTTTACCATAATCATATCTTTACCTCGTTTCTGAATGAACAGCATGGGATCCACCTTTCCTTTTGCGAAGCCTTGTGTAATGAGGAATTGTGACAATAGATCATACCATGCGCGAGGAGCTTGCTTCAACCCATAGAGAGCCTTCTTAAGCTTATACACATGATTAGGATAATTAGGATTCACAAAACCATCCGGCTGTTGAACATAGACCTCTTCCTTGAGTTCACCATTAAGAAGTGCCGTCTTCACATCCATCTGATAGACGATCATATTCATATGGGCTACATAAGCGAGGAATAGTCGAATAGCTTCCAAACGGGCAACAGGTGCAAAGGATTCCATAAAGTCGATGCCCAATAATTGCTTGTATCCACGAGCTACTAGTCGAGCTTTGTTCTTCAATATCCCGCCTAACTCATCGAGTTTCACCTTGTAAACCCATTTCAAAGTGAGTAACTGCACTTGATCCGGGCATGGGAAAAGTTCCCATACTTCAAGACGTATAAATTCATTAAGTTCTTCTTGCATAGCTTCTATCCAACATGATTGAGTAAAAGCTTGTTGCCATGTCTTAGGTTCAACTTCAGTGAGAAAAGCATCAAAGTGACAAAACATTACATTTTCTTGTAGCTGACTTCGTGTGGATACCGGACGATTAGGGTCACCAATAATAGAATCTATAGGATGATCCTTTGTCCACTTGCTGTCATGTTCACGAATCCGTGGATTGGAGTAAACTGTAGAAGGAGCTTCCTCTGAGGTGGATGACCCGGCTTGATTAGGGTCGGGAATTGGTACACCAAAGAATGGAAGTTCACGCATTTGAGCGAATTCCAAATCGTGATCATCATCTTCCTCTTCATCATCAATAGGCATGACATGGGTAGTTGTTACATGTGTTGGTTGAGAATTACTTGTGGATGGTATATCTTGACCAATTGTAGGTGCAGATGTATCTGATTGTGCTTCGGTTGCTGGAGCGACAACTTCGGTTACCGGAGCTATTACCTCAGGTTCTGGAGCAACAATAGTTGGAGGAGTAAAGAATTCATCAAAGAACGGTTGAAACAACGTATCCCATTCAGTCCTAGTAGGTGGTATAAATGATGAAGTAGGGTTGTTTGGGACAAGACCAGAACTAATATTACTGGGTCCCATTTCATGAAGTGCGGGTTCAGAGCTGCTTTGCTCAGAAGCCTTTGCTGTCAGCTCATCAAAGTCAACATTCATAGTTTCAAGGATCTTTCGAGAGTTACGGTTGTAGATTCGGTATGCCTTCTTTGCGGGTGCGTAACAAATGAAAAATACCAATATCAGCCTTTGGTTGAAGTTTTCCCAAATTGTCACCATCATTATTTGGATAGCAAAGAGAACCAAATACATGAAGATATGATAAATCTGGTACTTTTCCATGGAAAAGCTCATAAGGTGTTTTACCATGGCGTTTACGAATTAGTGACCGGTTTTGGGTGTACACTGTGGTAGATACTACTTCTGCCCATAAAAACAATGGAGCCTTTGCGTAAATTAACATCGTTCGAGCAGCTTCCATAAGTGTGCGATCTCACCTTTCAACGACACCGTTTTGTTGTGGAGTGCGTGCAACAGATGTTTCATGAGATATGCCAACTTCTTCATAATAATCACGCAAAATTTGATTCACAAATTCGGTTCCATTATATGTACGAATGCGTCGGACAGTAGTGTTGAGACGCACTTGAATCATCTTGAGAAATCCGATGATGAATTTAGGTGCCTCATTTTTGGCTTTAAGAAATTTCACCCATGTAAACCGAGAGTAATCATCCACAATAACGAGGATGTACTTTTTGCCACTAAGACTTTCAACACGCATTGGCCCACAAAGATCCATATGCAAAAGATAAAGTTTCTCTTGGTTGGTGTCTTCCGTTTTGGGTTTGTATGATTTCTTAGTGCTTTTCCCCATTGTACACGCGGAACACAAATGATCCTTGTGAAATGATAGTTTAGGAAGACCACGAACAAGTTCGTTTTTCGCCAAGTGATTAATAGCGTCAAAGTTAAGATGAGATAACCGTCGATGCCATAACCATGACTTAGTCTTCGATGCTTTGGAGAGAAGACATACGGGAGAAGCGGCCATCATGTCTTGTATAGACAAAGTATACAAATTATTCCCTCGAGCACCTTTCAATAAATCAACCCCTTCCAAATTACGAATGAAGCAGGTATGCTCTCGAAAAGCAACTTGTTATTTCCATTCAATCCATAACACAAGATATAGAAGAGATATTTAGAGAGAGAAAGAGAAGAAAGTAGAGAGAGAAACAAGAGAGAATTGGAAGGTTAAACACTTTTAGAGAGAGAAACAAAATGGTAACCAACACCCTCTTCCACACATGGAAGAGGGTTTATATACCCTTGGCCTTTTGGGCCGTGGGCTTTGTTTCCTTGGGTCGGGCTTGGCTTTGCTTTGGGCTTACGCCCCTAACTTATACAATATTAGCTTAAAGTCCAAGCTCGGTTTTCCCGACTAACCTATTACAATACAAGACCATTTAACAACTAAGATGACCTATTACATTCTTGTTTGACTATATAAAATATAGGGCTAACAATCTCCCCCAATGTATCGGTCATCTTAAAAAGCTTAAAAAGCATAAGATGATTGAGTGAATACATTCTTGTAGAGGAGATCTTCCTGCTTTGGTCTTGTATCTTGGTCTTGATCTTGTTTGTAACAACTTTGTTCCTTCATGCTTTCATGATCTTTATCTTGAGCCTTAGTCATTTAACTTTGAGTGCTTGAGATCTTCATCTTTGCTCCTTGTAACTAAGATGACCTATTACATTCTTACATTCTTAGGTATCTTGAATATCGCCATCTTGTGCTCTTGTGACTTCTGAATCGACATCGGTTGCACAGCTACGCCACCTTCTTGATATGCAGCAACTTATATAGACACGGATGAAATGGCTTTGAACATTTCACCCTAACTCGGTAGCGTTTTACCTCTGGTCGGTGAAGACCGTTAAACGGTATTAAATACCGTACCTGTGATCAGGTAGATTCGATTAAGAACCTCCTTGAGAGGGTTTCCCGGCGGTAGTAGCCAGTTCTCTTTACTCGACCGTCTCAAAGCAGACTGCGAACGTAAAGAGTGAATCATAAGGATAAATTATCCGTCTGATTAGAGTCATCAATTCAGATTTCCTGGAACAAGTTTGATTCTAAAAGAATCGCACCATTGTTGCTTTCCAGTTTGTCACAAGCTTGATTCATAGAGAATCTTGCGAGTTACCTATCGCAGTGCTGTTTGATGTTGACACTGGAAGGATTTCCATTCGTCAGTGTGAACACTAATGAGTGTCACTCTGAATGTTCTGGCAAGATCACATGGATTTTGCGAAGAAACCTGGAATCAAGTTTGAATCAATTAAGAATCCAAACTTAGTTGCTTTCTAGTTCTCACAAGTTTGATTCGTGTAGAATCGCACAAGTTACCTGCCATGAGCTTGTTTGATGCTGGCTCAAGCAGGATTTCCATCTTCATTGTGAATCGTATCACTCAGATGTTCTGGCAATATCACAAGGATAATGTGTAGGACTCGATTGTGTCCTAATGAGATGATAGATAGATCTCGATTGGCTCTAGACTCAATAAGTGCATTTTGGTATTCAGAGGCTGGAGCAGACTGCCACCTTTTCAATATTAACTTACTCGGAGTGAGAAAGTCAATAGATACGTGTTGATCTCCGTGACAATGAGACAAGTTTCTTTTAAGAGAAACTCGAATGGCTGGGGAAGGGTTGTGCATCGTATCACTGGGTCCATGACACTTGTCTTCAAAAGATGTGTTAACCCGGTTTCTACCTAAGTTGCATAGAATATTAAACTCCTTCACTGCTTACCAATACGTCATCATTAGCACCTGTTGTGATTGTTCCAGTGCTAACTTAAGTACTTGGTCCGCATTCAGCTTCATTCCACTCCATCTTTCCTAAGGACAACTATTTCTAGCTATGGAATGTCCTTGGGTAGATCCCTCCGGTTCTGGTTGGATCATAGGACTTAGTTTCCTATCCTAAACCACCTTTTGACTCCATCGTTCCGTCGTGGATAGTAGGTTGTTTTGGGTATAGATCGTAACCATAAACCATTGAAAACCATTCAAAGTGTTTGATAAAAATCAAAACTTTTAACACTTGAAAGTTTTACATTTCTGAAAAGCTCCCCCTGCACACATGCATCGATATACGAAATAGTTTGGCATGTGAAGGAAAGAGTTGCACTTGAGTCTTTAAGATCACTTGTTGCGATATATTACATTTTAATCACATTTTCTCCCCCTATCTCTAATATAAAAAATATAATATTAGAGATACCAATTGATTAAAATATGGCAATTTCTGAAAACCGATTGGGAGAGAAACATGTGTGCACGCATGAATCATGGAACATTAAGTCGGGTTGCTCCCCCTCAACAATATATGTGTGTCTTGAGACAAAATTTGACAAAGTTTTGTAAAAACTACACCACAAAATATGTTGAGGTACGAAGATGAGATGCCTTTTCCGATATAATATATTACATTTGACAATTTCATATCATTTTCAGAATGTGTTGGATACATAAAGTATGACAATTTTAGAGATGTACCCAACAACATTAAAAGGCTTGATTTTAAAACGCTCCCCCTCAAAAATCGATCAAAATAACATATGACAATTTTGAGATATAAAAACCACTTATGAGGAAGGGAGTGTTGAACACACAATTTTGAAAGATTTAGAAAACCTTTTGAGAAATTCTTGAAAAATTGTGTTCAACGGTTTTAAAATAATCAGGATAGAAGACTTCTCTTCTATTGATTAGGGAAAGCGCACTGAAACGTACACTCCCCTTGCGGGTCCGTTTTTCATGAGCTCAAAACTTTGATTGTGTTGTGACTAGCTCATGACCGAGAAAAATAAATTTCCCGTTGTGAAGGATAAGTTATCATCCGTGATAAACTTTCCTTAAGTTGAAGTTCGAGTTCTAAGTTGACATTTACTTAGAAATCGTTTTTCATGAACTTAAAAACTTTGAATGTTTTTATGAGAAGCTCATGACCGAGAAATATGAATTTCTCGTTGAGAAGGATAAGTTATGGTCCGAGATAAACTTTCCTTAGTTAAGGTTCGAGTCCTAAGTTGTGATGCGCTTAGAAGTCATATACACGAGCTTAAAACTTTCGAATAGTTTTAATGTAAGCTCGTGTCCGAGAAAAATCGAATTTCTCGTTTTGAGGATAAGTCATACTCGGGATGAACTTTCCTGTCTTGTGAGCCCGGGTTACAGTCTGTAATTTGACTATAAGCCTTGCACGAGCATAAAACCTTTGAATAGTTTTAATATAAGCTCGTGACCGAGAAATATGAATTTCTCGTTTTGAGGGTAACTTATCGTTGAAGAAATAAAGTTCCCTTTCTTTGACGTTCGAGTTACAGCCTGAAATGTGACTGTAAGTCATCTTGAATCTTACTGGTGAAACCCTTGAGACACGTATTTCTCTGATATCTGCTTCTTCAACAACCAAACTCTGAGAGTGTCTTTTGTTGAACGGTATTAATATGGAAAACCTTTGTGTTCGTGTTGAATCTTTACTTTATTACCTGCACTTTTATCAGTTGTTTGTATGCTTGCATGTGGGTTAGCGATATCTTGATGAGAACCATGTGGGGGTTCACCTAGAACCTTTGTCGAGCTAGAGGGAAATATCTTTCCAGTAGGAACCCACCTAAGACCTATTGTTTTGAAGGTTCTACCCGTTGGTATCCACCTAAGACAAGGTCTAGGAGTCATAGATTTCTCATGCACAGCGGAAGACTTAGTTGGAGAAAACCTATTTCCTTTAGGGTTCCGTCTTTGAGGTGCTCTAGCTTTTTGGTTCACCTTGTTCAGGACTTTAGTGATACAATCATCATGAATGGCATTAAACACGCATTTGTTACATTTCGTGCAAACAAAGTGCTTAGCATCTGAGAAGGCTCTAGAGTTCCTAGGCTTGGCAGAATTGTGCACATCATAGAAGGGTCTAGAATTCCTAGATGTGTGAACAACGCCTAGGCATCCTCTAGATAGTTTTTAGCATCCTCTAGATAGTTTTTGTGACCCGCGTCATTTGAACTACGCCTAGGCATGTTCTTGGATCTATTTCTAGAGTTGGTTAAAACATTCATGTGATCGGGCTTTGCAGAAGCGGATTTTCTGTAGGAGGGTCTAGATTGTGGAGTGACTGGTTTAGGAAAATTGCTACGCACGTCAACTTAAGATGCAAACCTCAGATTCGACGTTTTGAGTCGTTCAGATTTAAACGCATTCGGTTGTCTAGCAACTGAGCGATTTCTGACTGGTTGAGAAGGAGGTTTCCCCAAGACTGACTGTTTTGCTAACTTAGTATCCACACTATTTCCTTTTAGTTTCCTTAATTCATTTTTCACCGCTGTCAATGCAAAAACCTTTTCCTGAATCTGAGCCTTTAATTGCTCATTTTGTAGAAGTAATTGAGCGACACGTTGTTCTAACTTAATGTTCATATTATCAAATATAGCGTTATCAGCATTCGCATCATTACTATCTACAATGTCGATAGGTTGCACAGATAATTCAGTTAATGAAGTAACTTGGATTTTGAGAAGCCAACTTTGATTCTAACAGATTTATTGTTACAAAAAATGTTCTTTTTCCATGTTAAAATCTTGAATCTTACGATCCAATTTTTGTTCAAGAACAACATTTGCTTTTTCAGGTTTTTCAAAGTAAGCCTCAAATTTGTTATTTTTCTTTGACAAATCGAGTTTGGCATCCTCAAAATCTTTAGTCTTCTGAGCTAACAGAATTTCAAGCTCGTGAATCTGAGAATCAACATCCTGAGAAGTCTCTCCTCCATTAGTACTCGTATCTGATGAATCAGGTGTGGTATTTCTATCAACCTTTTCCACTAGATATGTGTCAAGAATGGGTTCAGATTGCTCAGTATGTTGAGGAACATCGTATTCAGCATTTAAATGTACCATAGCCATTGGTTGATCATCATTAATGGGTCTGATATCCGCATCATTGGTTGATTGATCATTCCCTGAGCTGGTACTGAAATGCTGCGTTTCTGATTCTGTCCCGCTGCTCTCTGTATCAACCGAAGAAGCATCCAATGCTTGATCTATATCGACAGTGCTCTCTTTCGTCTGCATCAGTATTTGATTCACCCTTCTTTGAAAGTGCCTTTGATGGCGTGTTCTTTCAGCAATTGACTTCTTTATATTGCTCATATGTTGAAGAAGTGTCTCTTTGAACGCTTGAAGATCTACGAGAGTATATTTGGTAAAGTATGTGCTTGTGAACTCTCGATCGTTTTTGGATAAGCTACTTGAGTCAATGAATTGCTGGAACTGATTGTTGAGAGCTAAAAGGACCTCATGGATATATTCTCGTGAAAATCGTCTCTGTCAAGTTCTTGTTGAAGATGGTCCACATTAAGTAGCATCGTTCTGATGAATGTCTCAACATCTTGACCAAATAGTAAAAAGAATACCCGTTTGAATCCAATTTCAAGACGAGTGCCTTTTAGGTCTTCTCTTGAAAGAACCTGAAGGTGTGACTGAAGCAACTTTATGTGTTCCATGCATCTTTCTTTTGCTTTCGACATCTTGTATTTGATTGCATGAACGGTTTTGGTGGTAGAATCCTTGTTAGAAGGTTTACTGATTGGAGTCTCAGTATTTGTCTGAACCTCTTGATTCTGCATCTTCTCTTTATTCATCTCAGTCATGGACGTTGTTGGTGTTGAATCCACGAAGATGTCCATTGAACGGATGTCTCGAAGAGGATATGATGTGTATGGATTACGGATCTTAGTGGATGTGTTGTGATTAGATTGTGGTTGAAATTCCGAAAATTCCAAAATTTTTTTTTCAGTCCGACAAAACGGTAAGTCGAAAAAATTTTGAATCACCAAATTTTGAAATCGAGTTAGAAATAGCCAAAATCTAGTAGGGAAAAAAATTTGAATTTACTTGACCTAAAAATTTTAACTCTTTTTTTAAATTTTTTTATTTTTTTTATTTTTTTTAATCTTCGTGTAAACGATGTTCCTAAACTAGTCTAGATAGTGGCTAAGTCTAAAAATTACTCAAACAAAATACACATCGGAATGTCCATCGGAATAACCTTGTCGGAATGAACCTTGATCGGAATACCCTAATCGGAATACCCTAATCGGAATGTCAAATTGGAATACCGTAATCGGAATGTCAAATCGGAATGACCTAATCCGAATGTCAAATCGGAATGTCCTAATCGGAATGTCAAATCGGAATGACCTAAATGGAATGTCAAATCGGAATGTCCAAATTGGAATACTCAAATCGGAATGTCAAATCGGAATGACCAATTGGAATGTTAAATCGGAAAGTCCAATCGGAATGACCAATCGGAATGTATAAACCCTATTCCGATTACACCAATCGGAATAACTGTAAGCTCTTTTCTGATGACCTTATCGGAATAATTACCACTTTTCACGGACAAAAATCAACCAATTCGTGATTTTAAGCCAAAAAATGATCAAAACACCCAAAAATTTTGTGTTTTTAGCCAAGGTAACAATACCAAATCTCTACCACAACTATGTAGAAGATTTGTATCAAGAAAAAAACCATAAAAAACACAAGAAAAAATTTTTGGACGTGATATATAGATCAAAATGACCACAAAAAATCAAGAACACACCACACTAATCTTCAATCACCTATCCACTATAGGCTCTTGATACCAAATGTTATTTCCATTCAATCCATAACACAAGATTTAGAAGAGATATTTAGAGAGAGAAAGAGAAGAAAGTAGAGAGAGAAACAAGAGAGAATTAGAAGGTTAAACACTTTTAGAGAGAGAAACAAAATGGTAACCAACACCCTCTTCCACACATGGAAGAGGGTTTATATACCCTTGGCCTTTTGGGCCGTGGGCTTTGTTTCCTTGGGTTGGGCTTGGCTTTGCTTTGGGCTTACGCCCCTAACTTATACAATATTAGCTTAAAGTCCAAGCTCGGTTTTCCCGACTAACCTATTACAATACAAGACCATTTAACAACTAAGATGACCTATTACATTCTTGTTGACTATATAAAATATAAGGCTAACACAACTTCTAGGTTTGCATCACAAAATTGTCCCACAAAAAATAAGTTGTGACCAAGACCTTCCACGTAATACACTCTTGAAATGATAACATTCCCAATATGATATTCACCATAACCCATTATCTTTGCAATATGATCATTACCAAATCGAACCGTAGCAAGAAACTTGCTGACGAAATTTCTGAGCTGAGAGCGATCTCTAGTCATATGCTTGGAGCAACCAGAGTCCATATACCAGAGAACAATTTGGACCACCTGTTTTCAATAACAACAGTAGACAATGCATTGGAAACTATTGGTTCCGGAGTGTTAGCAGATATAGATATAGAATTATCAGAATTGCTAACATTTTTGAGACCTTTAGATTTCCTGCGTTTTCTAATGTGAGGTTTAGCACTAACAGGTTTTACTGTTCCAACTTTCTTAGGTTTTGAATTATTCGCGGGCACTACAGTGGGAGTAGACCTATTTAAAGGGCACTTTGTTCCTACAGTAGTGTTGGTGTTCCTAGTTAAAGGACACGCTTTTGTTTTGGTAGCCTTGGTACTCCTAGTTAAAGGGCACGCTTTCTTCACTTCAGTGGGAGTGATCCTAGTTAAAGGGCACATATTTCCTACTATAGTGAAAGTTCTACCAGTGGGGCGCCACATCCAGCCAACTTGGGTTAACACTTTCCCAGTCGGTTTCCATTCTAATCCATTTTTCCCGGCATACATCTCATTCACATGGTCAATAAGGCAAGAATCATGACAACTAGAAAACATACATTCATTGCAATTCCAACATTTCAAACTAGAATTCACAGTAGTCTTAGAACGCTGCACATCCGCAGAGCCTTTAGGTTTAGCTACATGATTCTTTTTATTCAAACAGAAATAACATTTCTAGGATGGGCTTCTACTTTCTTCTTCACTTGACTACTAGATGGGGGAAAGATCCTATCATTCTTCTTGTTTCTCTTAAGCTTAGATCTTTGAGCCTTAGTAGTGGTGCTTACTCCAGTAGAAGGCAACACGGGAATATTAGAAGCTGGTTTTGATTCCGCCTTTTCTTTAGTGACCAATGTTTGAGAATGTTTAGTCCTAGGGCCCTTATTAAGTGGTGTGACGGCTATAAGGTTCCTTTTGATTGCACTAGAGGACGATGCTGAGATAGTGGCTGCGTTATCCACAACATTCTTACCTTTTAGAGTACGAAGTGTTTCCTTTAACTCAGCCAAGACCAGATTCTTATCACAAATTTGTTCCCTCAAATCAGATATTTCCATCGACTTTCGTTTCAATTGTTCAATCAATGATTGATTTTGTGCAGTGGTATCAACACATGCGGGCTGTACTGAATCGAAGAGTCGTGTATTTTTCTGTTTTAAGTTATCAACTTTGGACAAAATCTTGGAAACTTGATTATCTAGATCAAGTCTAAAATTCTCAGCGGCCTCAAGTACGTTCACACAGTTAAGCTCCTTAGATTTCTCTATGTCTATCCGCAAAGATTTAGCAACTTTGTCACTTGGCTGACGCTGTTTTGATTGTAAATTCAATCGAAAATTCTTTTCAAAGTTTGCATCATCGATATTAACACCTTCGAATGACGTTTCAAAGATTTCTTGAATAAATTGTTGCTTGCATTCAAGCGAAATACAATGTGCTTGAATCTCATCAAAACGTTTTGAAAGCGAAGAATATGAATCTTGAAGCTTTAAAAATGCAGCGTCAGATTCGTGACAAGTACTATCTACCACATTATCCATAGATTCAACATTTCGCACAATAGAATCATTATCAACACTTGTATTCACACAGACAGAAACTATATCATGAGACATCACTTGATTCAGAAGAAGATCATTATGGCGTGAAACCCGTTCTATTTCAAGTAAACTGTTTTCATAAGCATCATTCATTTCATTGAAAACACGTCTAACTTCTTCTACTTCCAAAAACAAATCTTGATCAAGATTACTAAAACAAGCCTTAACATTGTCTACAAACGGAACAATTTCATTTCGAAACGCAGCTCTAGTGTGCTCAAAGTTCCATTCACCTTCCGTTATGGTCGAAGCCGTCGTACGTTCCAAAATGACCTTGTCAAAATCGGCTAAGTGTTGGTGTACCGCATTTAAGTTAACGGACGCCTTACTTACCGGTGGAAATAACTTCGTTAAATCCGTTTTGACAAGTGTAGAAGACGTACTAGGAAGCTTTTCATTTGACAAACTTTGGGGCACAAGAACTGTCAATTCAGCTAATTCCTTTTGTAAGCGAATGCGGGTCTTTTTAGAAAATTGATCTTTATTATGTTGATCATAATCAATTGTATGGAATTTTGAAAGCATTTTAGAATGAGTTTCATCCTCAAGTGATTTTGTCTCCTCAGTACTACGAACAAAAGGTGCTTCTTTCGATTTGCCAATTATGGTCATATCATAAAGACCGGGAATATATTCCTGAGCTTGTTTTGCATAACCTGGATTAGGTGGTAAATCTTGAAGACGCTTAAGTTCGAGTTCTTTAAATGATTTAGTTAAAAGATGAACCTTTTCTGTGGGAGCGTATTGTTTTAAAAGCTGTTGTTCTTTAAATATAAGAAGTTTGATAGCATTAATTTCCAATTCAACCTTTTTAGACTCGAGAGTTTCGAAATCCATTTTAAGTTTCTGAAAATCATTGACAACCGACTCTTTTTCTTTTAATTCATTGGAAAGATTAGCTTTTAATAATTCTATTTCTTTCAAGTGTTCAATCTTTTCAAAACGAAATTGGTCAAATTCAGAACATGTTATTTTCTCTTCTTGAGGGACCATTTCAAAAGTTTTGACCTTTTCTTTATGCAACGCAAGCTCAGCAGTTAGGGTGGAATTCGTATCTACGGATTGTCTGAGGGCCATATGCATTTGATCAATAATATGTTTAGGCACCATGACCAAATCATGTTGAGCATAAGATTCCATACCCGTCGTAGCATTTGGTTGAGGTTCACTCAAATGTGTAGGTTTGGGTACCACATCATTTGAATTACTAGTTCCCGAATGCTGTTCGAGGTTGTCATTTTCATGCCCAACTTGATGTTGGTTATCATCAATATTATTAGATGTGGTTGGTACCTCACTGATGACATCAGAACCGTAGTGAGAGAGATTAGAAACGAGAGCAGCTTGGGCAGAGTGAATGTCATCACAATCCGAATCATATGCGTCAAGATCATCTGCTTGATAAGCTGCATTAGACGTGGAAACGACTGCAATGCCTTTAATATCTGCTGCCCCTGGGTCTGCAAGAAATGCTAACTCCTCTGAATCAAAAATCTTCCCCTTAGACTGAGCATCAACCAAATACATCTTCTCACGAAACCATGCATCATCCCTTCTCCTTTTCGCCTGAGTGCATTCCCTAGCCATATGACCTTGTCCTCGGAAATTGTAGCAAGTCACAACCTTCTTAGGACCAATAGGACTCCCATTTCCACTAGCTTGAGAATTCACAGCTTGATTGTTCCCAGTCCTTGTAGGAGGTCCATATGAATTTTGCCTTCCCTGAATAGGTTGCACCGTCACTTGACCATCTTGAACAGTGGCTTGTTGTCGAGGATTTGATGAGGTGCGGAGCTGATTGTTTGTTGGTGGAAATCCTCTAGTTGCAACAAGTTTTGACAAGTAGGCGGTGAGATGGTTTAGAACATTAGCTGGCGTATCATTTGGGGTAAAGACCGGTGCTTGGATTGGTGGAAGTTCATTAGAGTAGAAAGCTTGTGCTGGTTGTGCTTCTATTGGAAAATATCCTTGCTGAGGAGTATAGCCCAATGGAGAAGTGTTGGCTTGTGATGGTGATGTTTGATATTGTGGTTGCTATTGAAAAGATTGTTGATGAACACTTTGTTGATATTCTTGCTGTGGCATCATTGGTGGTTGATAAGATGGTTGCTGTGGTTGCTGATAGATGTGTGGTGGTGGTGGCTGCTGCAAGTATGATGGTTGTTGATAAGTATAAGCCATGTTTTGTTGGGAAGCATACATTGGAAGTGGATCATGAACTTGAGGTGTAGACAACCGAGCCTCGATCACATGGCATTCGTGTTGTTGAAGAAAATCTTGAAGTTGATCCACATTGGTGTTATGCAAGTCCTTAGCCAATTTAACATCCGTCACGTATTTTTTCCATTCTGGAGGAAGAGTGTTCAAATACTTGGTGTTCAATTGAAAGGTAGGAATTGCCATGCCATAGATATTTAGCTCATTCAACAATAGGGTAAATCTCAGATATTAGTCATTGAGAGTCTCCCCTGGCACATAGGCAAACTTATCAAAAGTATCATAAAGCTTACACTCTCATTCTTGTTTAGTTAATGAGGTGCCTTGCATTAGAACACGAATTCTATCCCATAACTCTTTGGCAACTTTATGTTTGCTGACGAGTTTGTAGACATCTGGAGGAAGGGCTTGGAGAATGATGTTTGTAGCATACTTATCACATTTATCTTGAATCTTCATATCTCCAGTCAACTCACCCGTTGTGCGAGGACGAGTAGTCGTACCTTCCATCACTGTACCATAATCTAATGGTCCATTGAGCACCGATGCCCAAATTAGATGTCCATTCTCCTTGTTCAACATATAAAGTTCCATTCGGGAAGCCCATTCCTCATACATAGTCTTCACCAACATTGGTGGACGGTTATCCGTACCCGAGAGGATGGACTTATCCGTAAGAGATGTGTACTCCATTTCAATAAGTTAAGATTTACAAAGTTGATCGAACAATGAAATAAGGTTAAGTATTTTTGTGTTGTTGTGAGTTAAAATCAAGAAACAATGTTAAAATCCCCTAAAATATGTTCTCGATAAACCAAAAATTCCAAGTCAAAATTACACACGATGAAATTTTTTTTAAGGAATAATTTTTGGATTGTCGGAATGTCAGATCGGAATGCCAGATCGGAATGTCACTATCGGAAAGTCCAGATCGGAATGACCTATCGGAAAGATTCAGATCGCAATGACCTATCGGAATGATTCAGATCACAATGACCTATCGGAAAGATTCAGATCGCAATGACCTATCGGAATGATTCAGATCGGAATATAGCTGACAAAATTTCAGCAGAGTAATGATTTAACAACTTCCTTATATCCATCGGAATCCCAGATCGCAAAGAACGATCGGAATGTTCAAATCGGAATAATTATCGAAATCCTCGGTATCGCAATGTGGAACCAAACACTTTCCGATGGTGATGGTTATTGCGATGGAAGCCCCCTTTTCTTGTACTTTCCGATGGAAGTGTTTGCTTGAATTTTGGAAAGAGGAACACAATACCTTTTTGCACTTTTGATCCAAGAAAGATTGTGTTTTAGCCAAAATCAAGACACCAAAAACACTACAATACTACTGAATACATTATGCTTCTTGAAATCACGGTCAAACACAATTTTTTTTTGATGATTCGGCAATATGAACTCAAAAAGCCACGAAATGCTTATAAGAACATACGCATCACTAAAACAAACCTATATTTCATCCCAAGCTCTTGATACCATTTGTAGAAATGTAAATCTTGCTTATGTTTTTAGAGAGAGAAAGAGATAGAGAGATGGTGGATTACACACACACTTAGAGAGAGAAACCAATGTTTTACTATGTGAAAAGTGAATAACCATACACCCTCTCCATCAAAGGAGAGGGTTTATATACCAAGCCCATAAGATGGGCTTGGGCTTGCATTTGGGCCGTCCATACATAACATGGACTAGGCCTTTCCTTGTTAACTTAATGTAAGATATCTAGACTACGAGCTACAACTTAATATCTTGTCGGAGTGACCGAATCTTCCTAAATACGTAAAAACGTATTTCTAACACGTTCTTCTCTGTCTGAACACGCATTGCTCGTTTCCATGATGATGGTTTCTTAGTTGATGAAGTGAAAATGGATCTTAAGTAGATATGGTGTGATTGGTTTGTGGTTGCAATTCCGAAAATTCCAATTTTTTCTCAGTCCGACAATAAATTCCTCAGTCCGACAAAACGGTAAACTGAAAATTTTGTGTTACCAAATTTTGAAATCATGTCCGAAATAGTCAAAAATTAATAGGGAAAATTTTGAAAAGTGAAAAATTTTGACAAAAATAAAACCTAAAAATGGCCTAAAAATTTGAATTTTGGTCCGAAAATTTGAATTTTCCGTCGAAAAATTTTTCGCATCGCCAAAATTTGAAATCGAAGCTTAAATGGTCTAGGAAAAAATAAATTTTACTATGGTTTTCCCGCCAAATTTTTTTTTTTTTTAATCTTCGTGTAAACGATATTCCGAAACTAGTCTAGATGGTGGCTAAGTCTAAAAAATACTCGAACAAAATTTAGCTAAACATGTCATCGGAATGTCCATCGGAATGTGCCATCGGAATGTCCATCGGAATGTTGGCTGTCGGAATGTAGGCTGTCGGAATGTAGGCTGTCGGAATGTTGGCTGTCGGAATGTAGGCTGTCGGAATGTAGGCTATCAGAATGCTGTCGGAATGATATGTCGGAATAACCTATCGGAATATTGTATCGGAATGTGACCCTCCTATCGCAATGTTCCTGTCGCAATGACCCTTCTATCGCAATGTTCCTGTCGCAATACCCTTCTATCGCAATATGGCCAAGAAAATTTGGACAGAGTAACGTCTCAATATCCCTTAAAAACCGTCGGAATCCGCGATCGCAATGAACGATCGGAATATCTCGTCGGAATAAGGTATCGGAATCCGTGTGATCGCAAAGTAAAAGCCTTGGGTTATTGCGATCGAGCCTCACTCACTTGTACTTTCCGATGGAATCACTTGCTAGAATTTCGGAAAGATGAAAAACAAGAAAGTTCTTAACTTTTGATCCAAAAGATTTGTGTTTTAACCAAAAACCAAGATACCCAAATCACTCAACAACAGTAAAGAAGGTATACGAATTGAAGAACACTAAAAAACATAAAAAATCTTCAATTCGTGGAAGAAATAAGGATCAAATCAAATAAATCAAATGAAAAGACAACAACCAATCATAAAACTACCCCATGGCGATTGATACCAATTGTTGTCCCATATATTTGGATGATATAACACGAATTAAAGAAAGAAAATAGATGAAGAAGATGAATTCTAGAGAGAGAAAGTAGTGAGAAAAAGTAGAGAGAAATGGTTGGAACTAGGTGATATTAGATTAAGAGAAGTGAGAATAAAATGAACCAACAACCAACACCCTTCCTAACATGCTAGGAAGGGTATTTATAGCCTTTGCTTACATGTAGCATAATGGGTTATATGATCATGGGCTGGGCTTTCCTTTTGGGCTTTGGTTACTTATGAATGAACCTTAGCTTAAAGTTAAGCCCGTAATACACGACTAATCTATTACCTATTATAACGTTCTAATATACGATACATAATAAACATATGACCGAGCATTCTTGTTTGACTCAATATTTTGAGGCTAACAGTCCTCAATGTTTTGAGTCTAAGGGTGGAACACCCCCATACTAGAGACGAATTCAAATGCTTAATCTAGCATGGAAAGGGTAAGTAACAATTAAATCTTAATCCGTTTATGCAGTGTGCTAAAAGACCTAAGGTTAAAACATCAAAGTATATATCATTTGGATATCGAGAAATTCTTCAAAGCAAACGATCGAGTGCTCACGTAAAACGAATACGAGAGGCTCCAATCGTGAAGATGATGATCTAAATAACCATAATTCACAAACAACCACATAACAAAGGTTGGAAGGGCACAAATCCCCTCACATTAGCTATATTAGAAAGCGATAATATATACATGGATAAGCATGGGATCTCCCCCACGAGGCACCTCGTTTTTTATTACCGAGTCATGAGCTCGACTCCATCCCCTCAATACTAATTATCATTGGGGAAGGTGACTTGGTCGAGGTCGTCCAAAGAAGAGACTTCCCACCAAAGTAGTGCTTAACCCTATGACCATTCACCTTGAAGTTAGGACCATCATTTTGAGCTAGCTCGATGGTCCCATAAGGAAACACTTGTGTGATGGTGAATGGTCCGGACCAACGGGATTTCAACTTGCAAGAAAATATTTTCAATCTCGAGTTAAAAAGCAACACTTGATCTCCAATGTTAAAAACCCGGTTTTTAATTTTAGAATCATGAAACATTTTAGTTTTCTCTTTATGAATCAATGAATTTTCATAAGCAATGTCCCCCAATTCATCCAGCTCATTCAATTGCGTTTTCTGGTGTTTCCCCGCGGTCTCAATGTCATCATTACAATGCTTTAGGGCCCAATAAGCTTTGTGTCCGAGTTCAATTGGCAAGTGACAATTCTTCCCATACAAAAGCTTATAAGGGGTGCACCAAATGGGCGTCTTATGAGCGGTACGAAAGGCCCATAAAGCATCGTCGAGCATATTCTACCAAGATTGTCGGTTTTCTCCTATCGACCTCTCTAAAATCCTTTTTAAAGCTCAGTTTGAAACCTCGACTTGCCTACTCGTTTGTGGGTGATAAACCGTAGAAAGACGATGTGTAACCCCATATTTCTTTAAAACCTTTTCGAATTGGTCGTTACAAAAATGGGTTCCACGATTGCTTATGATTGCACGAGGGGTTCTAAACTGAGAGAACAATTGTTTCAAGAACTTGACTACCACACGAGCATTGTTTGTAGGCAAAGCCTTAGCTTTCACCCACTTAGATAGGCAGTCAATGGCGACAAGTGTTGATCCTAAACTTAGATCGATTTAACTTTGTGTAAACGAGATTGAATCAAGTTAAACACTTAGAGAAACTTTGTTGTATATGAAACAGTCTAAGTATTATGCGGAATTAATACTTAGAACAAGAACACACAAAACAGAATAAACCAAACTTTCACTTTGTTGATGATTGAACTTGTGTACAATGAAAGTGTAAAAACGTATATCAAACTAAAACCTAAAGGCCTCCTTTTATAGAATAAGGAGCCTTGTACAAGAGTCTACGTATCAGCTATTTTAGGTAAAGATAAACATAGAAAATACATTGTCGAACATATCTTTACTAGAAACATAAAACGTGTAGACTAAGTGTCTTGGCTCATTTTATTCCCAACAATCCTCCCCTAAACTTGATATCTACTCTAGTAATCAAGTTTCTGAATAAAAACTAAGTACAAGGAGGATTCTTACAAATACAAATCACTTTTTAATTAGGAAATAAATAAGCCTAATTAGATCTTTGCCAACATCACTTGTATAATCCATCTCCAGCTGTGTTGACACCATTTTCTTCAAAACTTCCTTGGACATGGGATATTCAACATCCACAAGAAGATATTCAGAAAACTTTGTAGTACTCAAATGATAAAAACCAGCTGCTGAATGTAGACGCCATTGAAGTCCACTGATATCATCCAGATCCTTCCATACTGGATCTTCATCAGCTCACACATTCTCTTGAATGTGGACCAAATCTTTATTCCATTGACTGAAGTAGGTGCTTCAGCCTCATACTTGGTCTTCATCAATCCCCAAAGATCTGCCAAGTCTTCCCTATCCAGGCTTGCAAACAAAGAGATAAGAGTAGTAAAAGTATGTACCTCCTTTCCATATCTGCCAATCATCCAAAACCCACTTGCATCTTCTTTATAATGAACTATAGGTTTCTGGAATCATAAGGTAATACCTCTACCATATGTGAAGCTTCCAAAGGTGAGAGCTTAATACTCCTTCTAATAACTTCTTCACTAGGATTCACTGTATCCAAATTCTTTGGAAACTCAATTGGAATTCCCTTCTTCAAAGGCCTTAGTGTAATTAAAGCCTGTTGGATATGCATTTCTTCTACAAATTCTTCCTTTCTTTCATCTGAAAGAAGTCTGATAGTATTTTGTTCTTGAACACTTGCCCATATAGGATAAGCACGAAACTCCAACTCATCAAAGGACAAACCCTGCAACTTCTGGAAAGTCCAACCTCCTTGATGACATCTGAGGAGCATATAGTAGAGCTCCCTTCTATCCTTCTTAGACTGTGAAAGAACCTTGCTAGCCCTAAACTTTAGAATTACCTTGCAATCTCTTTGAACTCTTAGCAGAATCTCCAAACCCCAAATTTGATCTGAAATGGTCATGTCTGGATAATCCATAACCTTATTCTCCCATGCAAAGTACATCTGAGCTACTTCAGGCATCTCATAATCTACCTGATTTTTCAATTCCTCAAGCCTTTCCCTAGCCAACTCATCACCATATTCAATACTTTCTAGATCTTCAATGATCATCACACTTGAATCAGTACTCTCATCATCACTGCCTCCCTTATTACTTTCAGAAGTAGCCACGAATGGTGACTCAATATCAGTCTTCTTCTCCTTTTCCTCAAGTTGTGTAGCCAAAATAGAATCAAAATACACTTGAGCTGCATCCTTGGGAACTTCAACTTCTACCATAATTCCTTTAACTTTATCCAATACATCAATAGTAGGTAAAGAAGTTGATGGTACATGTGTAGACACATCCTTGATGATAGCTGATGACTAGGATACATCAACCACACCTGTAAGTCTCTTAGCGTCCAAACTATGAGTGTCAACGCTTAACTTACTCCTATCAGTGTTTGGCTTTGTGAAATGCTCCAACATCTCAATAAAAGACACATTTAAATTCGTAGGGGTAACCAACGAAGCATCAAAACCTGGTTGCCTCTTCAAATCTGTTAGATCCTCAGCTATACCCAAAGATTCACCTTCATGTGAGCCTTTATCACTCACATGTACATGTTCATCCTCCCCTTTAGAAGAATCCTCCTCTCTACGCCTAGGGTTAGCACCTTCAAAAATAACAATTCTCTCCCTCAATTTCTTGAGTTCAAGGACTTATGTTTTGACAGTATGTACAAGGTCTGCATTTTGCTTTTGTAAGCTAATGCAGACAACCGTCAATTCCAACAATGTGTAAGGTTCCAATCTCCCCTCCTCTAGAATGGGAATTTGACCTCCCAAAGTAGTTTCATGGGGCATGGATGGGGTCTTAATTATGTTAGGACTGGCTTGGCTTGCATCTAAGATAGAACCAATAGTCCCAGCCCCACCCATGGAACCAACCACACTTGTGGTGGTGGTTCTCTCTACAACATGGCTAGGACCACTAGAAGAGAACACTCCAGTAGTCCTTTGGTGTTTTACCAACCTAAATTCTGGGGGTGTAGAAGATGGTGTGGATTGGGTGTCTGTTTGAAGGTTAAGGGGTGTTTAGGTTTGTGGTAAAAGGGTGTCAGCGTGTAGATTTAAAGTGTCAACGCCAACATTTAAAGTTTCAGCGTTGAAAGGTTCTAGGTCAACTTCCATATGCTGGGGTGATGGTGGTTGTTCAGGCAATTGGTCTGGTTGTGGTTGTGGGTCTGGTTGAGGTTGTGCTACTGCAATAACAGCATGCATGTATTGGGTAAAGGGTAAGTCTCTAAAAGGTTCAGAATTCATCTTCCTAAAAATTGCTTTCTTTTGAACAGGGATCGTATAAAAACCATTGTGATCCCTATTGTAGTATCTTTGTAAATCATACACCATTTTTAAAAACCTTGGGTAAGCAAGAGTCATCTTACTACCCTTGTTATGACACATGTCATCAAAAATCATTTTTGAAAAATTATATTTTTGCCTAGTAGCAATACACACAATGGCACTCCTAATGAATCGGTTGATTTCATTGTGTACAATACATTTGGGACTCAAACATTAAAGAATGACATGTATTAAGTACTTCTAAGCTGGGGGAAACTCTTGTTTTGTATATTTATTTAAATGGCCTTCTTCAAGCAAAGGATAACCCAAAGCTTGGAGTCCTTGTTCTAGCTCTACAATGGGTAGGGTGGTTATACCATCTGCATCATTAAGATGCAAAGCTTGGTGAACCAGAGCTTCAGTAACCACCCATGAAACCCCATGGACAATAGTAGTCAATGTAGTCACATTATTAACTATTGAGGAAGTGACAGTATTCCAAAACTGTTTAATGTGTGTGACAGGGATAAGAGGAGCATGAGAAAGTGCATACCTTAAAGGGGATGCATTCAAATACTCAACCATCTGATTATATTGGGGAAATAGAGCATTATCAGCTTATAAATAAGCTACCATGTTATGTTGACTCCTGAACCCCAATTCTAAATCTCTAGGTTTAAACTTAGGCGCCATTGATGTAGAAAGCTGTGATAAAAGTTATGAAAGATGAAGGTTTGAGAAAATTTAGTTAGACAAGAATAAGCAGTTTCCCTGTTTTAAAGAAATGAGCCAAATTTATTGGAGAGGTGAAAACATGTGATTGCTCAAAACATGAGGCAGTTATATTCAAAATATAATCATGAAAATCTTGAAAATATATAACTTATCTCTAGCATTAATAAAAAGTTACCAATTCCTAAAATTACGGCCCATATTTTCGTCAAAAATAACAACTGGGTAGGACCCAATGTCTATCAACGGTTAAAAATAACTTATCAGCGCCCAACGGCTATATTTTTGTCAACGTTGGATTTTGCCATGTCAACGTCAAAATTGGTCATAACAACGCTTGGAAAGAAAACTGTCAGCGTCCAAAAATAAAAAGAATTTAAAAGAAAAAGGACCTTAACAAAGTAATTTATCCTGGTGGAGATAACTTATAGACTGGAAATCACTATAGGGTGGCAAGCACTGTCCAATCATGCACACTTGCTTAAGCAAGATAGACATAATTCTCCTCAAGTGTCCCTTGCTAACCAAAGTTCTTAACAATGAAGTTATCTCATAAAATCCTTTGTAACTTCCCAGGTAAGCCCAATAAAAATCATACCCAAAGTCTCCCAACCGACCACATCCAATTCTAGGTCAAAAATTCTTGGCAGCGGGCAAAGTATATCAACTTTGCATGCTACAGTGCCTCACGATTTAGTAAACTAACTCGTACTCACCAGTGGACACAATCTAGAATTATGATATGAGTATTATATGAATACCCAAAAATTCTTAAAGGTTTCCTAAACCTCCCCTTAAAATATGATATACAAGTTCCAACCATCATCCATAAACTTGAACACACTCCAAGTAAGCTCCAAAGATCCATAAGAAACTCTATATCATTTGTACAATGCTCATAATGCCTGCATAATTAGATCAAAAAACACAAAACTAACATGTTGCTGTCAACATCCATTTTAACACTTATCAGCGTTAAAATAACCTTTGTCAGCGTTAGACAAATAAAGTGGAAAACCTAATTTTGTACAAATACCAATAATAGTACCTATCTTGTATATACTTTTACAATAAGTTCCAAAAACACATATTAGGTAAGATTGATCATTCCAAGACTTGTTACCAAGTATTGAAATCTCCCAGCATCAAAAGGTTTAGTTAATAAATATGCCACATTTTCTTCTGTGTCAACCCTATCTGGTTGTATTAAACCTTTTTCGAAACAATCTCTTATAAAATGATGTCTAATTTCTATGTGTTTTGTTTTAGAGTGATGTACAGGATTCTTAATAATGCATAAAGTACTGTTATTGTCTACAAAAATCTTGGTATGCATAAAATTATACCCATAATCCAACAGTTGGTTCTGAATCCATAAGACTTATACACAACAAGCAGTTGCAACTACATATTCTGCTTCAGTTGTAGAGTTGGCCACCACTGTTTGTTTCTTGCATTTTCAAGATATTAACCTGCTCCCAAGAAATTGGCATCCACCAGTTGTGGATTTTCTATCAAACTTGTCACCGCCATAATCACTGTCTGAATAACCAATAAGCTCCAATGGAGAATCCTTTGGATACCATAATCCCATGGTGGGATAGAACCTAAGGTATCTAAAAATCCTCTTGACAACATGAAGATGACACTCTTTGGGAGTCACTTGATGGCGTACACATGCACACACAACAAACATAATGTCAGGTCTAGAAGCTGTAAGATACATCAATGATCCAATCATTGACATATAATGCCTGACTTCCAAATCTTTTCCATCTCCTACCTTTCCCCAAGGGTGTTCCCTATCCATGGGTGTGCTAGCCCGTTTTTCATTTGGAGAAAAGCCAAATTTCTTCAAGATTTCTGCTACATATTTGTCTTGAGAGATGAAGATACCATCTTCTTTCTGTTGAACTTGTAAACCTAGAAAGAAGTTCATCTCTCCCATTGCACTCATCTTGAATTTGTCCGTCATGAGCTTGGAAAAGTCTTCACTCATCTTTGGACTTGAAGAGCCAAAGATGATATCATCCACATAGACCTGAACAAGTAAAAAGTCCTTACCAAATAGGAGGACATTTTCCACCAGATAGGAGGACAATGTGCCATACCATGCTCTTGGGGCTTGATGAAGTCCATACATTGCTTTCTTTACTCTATACACCTTGTCTGGATGTTCTGAATCTTCAAAACCAGGAGGCTGCATGACATAAACATCCTCTACAATGGTACCATAAAGAAAAGCACTCTTCACATCCATTTGATAAACTGTGAAGCCCATGCAAGAAGCATAGGCTAGGAAAATCCTTATTGCTTCAATCCTTGCAACAGGTGCAAAAACCTCTTCGTAGTCTATCCCCTCCTCTTGTGTATAGCCTTGAGCAACTAAACGTGCCTTGTTTCTGACCACAATCCCTCTTTCATCCTTTTTGTTTCTAAGAACCCATCTTGTCCCTATAGGTCTGACATATCTGGGACAATCTACTAACCCCCAAACATCTTGAATAGAAAATTGTGAAGCTCATCCTGCATTGCTTCCACCCAACTTGGTTCTTTAAGAGCATCAAATATCTTCTTGGGTTCCTGTTGTGACAGAAAACAAGCAAACAAACATGCATGTACAAGAGGGGTGATGTAGTCTTTTTTACACACCTTTAGGAAAAGGAGGTAAAATAGTGGAAAGTATTAACAAGTGATTTAGGAAAATCACAAGTTATGACCCAAAAGTGGGGATCGTTCTCAAGGAGGCTAGTGTGTTGTGTAGAAAGATGATTAATTATGTGATTATATGATTATGAGAAAGAAAATAGAAATGAGATAAGAAGAGAAAGACGGTTACGATGACGATTAAACTAAGACGAAAAGGTCATACACGTAAAACCGTAAAAAGTACCAAATTTAAAAATTTACCCTAAAAATTCCTAGAAAACAGTAATAAATAAACCTTTTTTAATTAAATAATGATTTTTAATGCTAATTAAAGCCCTAAAAATCAATTTAATTAACAAAAAGCCCAAGATGAGATTTTTCACTCTTTAAACCTCTAAAATGACCTAACTTAATTTAAAATTATTTTTGAAAATTTTAAAATTAATTAAAACTATTTAAAAACAATTAAAAACTATTAAAACTTAAAATAATTATAAAAACTAATCTAGGGACAATAAAAATATTCTAAAAATTGTAAAATTCCTAACTTAATGTGTTTAACCTAAGAAAAATATAAAAACTTGAAAAATCTAAATTTTAATTTTTAATAAAAAAATAATATTAAAATAATATTAAAAATCCAAAATTTATAAAAATTCTAAATACTTGAAAACTAGCTTAATTTAACCTAAATAAACAGAAAATGAAGTTGAAATTACAAAATACCCCTAATGGGCCTAGAAATGGGCTAAAAGTCAAAACAGACCCCTTAATGGGCTCGATTCCTTTAATGTCGGATAACTTCCACGCAATTGCCCCTTTGTGATCCTTTAGAACATCAAAAAGTGCGGTCTTTTCATCATCCGAAAGTTCTTTCGCAATAATAACCGACAACTTGTCGCCCTCCTCCAAATAGACATATTCGAGATGAGGAGGTAAATCTTTCAACTCGAGGATAGGTGGTTCCTCAATTGAAGATTTGGGCTCGATACTCATAACCTCCTCGAGTGGAGGAAATGGGAAATCGTTAAGAAAATCCTTGATAATCAAGAAGTCCTCATCATTGTTGAGGTCTTCGTTACAAGTACGTGGAACATCGAATTCTTCCAACGTAAAACCACCACCTTCAAATGGAGTGAAGGTTGGTGTCGAGTTATCAAGAATGGGATCTAACATAGTGGGATTGCCAATATTTTCATCATCACCAAAACCTAGAACTTCTTGTGAAAATTCCTCGCAAACAACGTCGATCATATCAACGAGGTTTATGGTTGCAACGGAATAAACATGAGAAATTTGAGAGTTTTGAGTTTCGTTTATAACAAGTTCCTCGTCGTTGAAACGTAAGGTGATCTTTCTAGCATGAACATCGATCAAAGCCATAGACGTATCTAAAAACGAACGACCTAAAATGAGAGGAACTTGAGGATCTGTGGGAATATCGACAACGATAAAGTCTACCGGATAATAGAACTTTCCCACTTTCACAAAAACGTCTTCCGCCAATCCACATGCAGGTGTAAAACCCGCATGCTTTTACCATGAATAGTACCCTTAAGATCGTACGTACAGATTAAAACTTTCCTTTAATAGTATGATTACGTTCACGTGTTAGAATTTTACGTAATATATACGTGTTAGAACACGATAAGTATCTATTACGTACGAACACACTATAATTATTTAACAATAATTAATCACGAACATGCGATCATGAAATCATGAACGTAATTTAATCACGAGCTAATATTAATTACGTATATATATTTATTACGAACACGAATAAGTATATTAAGTAACGGTTAATATTTAACGAGAACACATAAAACACGAACACAACTAAACACGAACGAACACTTAAATAACAAGACACAGAAAACGATACGGGTACCCCATGTGGGGCCCCCTACCCGCGACTACATCAAGGAGATGGGCCAAGCCCATCTAAAATTTTACTAAGAAGGGGTTAAGGTAAATTTTGCTAGTCATTTTCACTTTACAGTAAACTAAACAAAAAACCTAAAAAGTTTTTCTCCTTCTCCTTCTTCCTCTCTCTTGGCCGCCGCATATACAAGACACACAAGGGATGTTTGTTTGATTTTGATCTTGATTTTTGTGCAAGTGTTCGTGTGTGTTCATCCTCGTTAGATTCACGCATTCGGTATACCTTTTTAATCCTTTTTCTTTTTGTTTTGATTTAATAAATTAAATAAGAAGATGATGTTTTTAAAAACCTAATTAAAAACATAAACTAAACATGTAAATGGTTTTGGGGTAAATCAAAAAGGAGGATTTAGGGGTGTTTTGTTTGGTCGGCGCCTAAACCGAACCCCAAGGGGGTCTCGGTTTGGCTTATAGACCACCACCGAGACCACAAGGCCTCGGTTTGGTGGTGTGGGTCCCACGGCAGCAGCAAACAGGGGAGAACCCCGAAGTGGTTCGGGGTATTGAGTTGATTTCGAGTCCGGTTCATGGTTTCTAGTCACGATCCGGTTCATGGTTTATGTTAAGGTTATATTTTAATGATCATATGTTATAAATTAAATTAATAAAATATGACATGATTAATTTAATAAAACATGACTTAGGTTATAATTTAATTATTAGATCATGGAATTTTTAACCTAAGTATTTATATTTTTCTAAACCTTATAATTAATTAATTATTAAAAACCATGGTTATAATTAATTAATTAACATGACTTAGGTTATTTTATTAATAGTTAATAATACATGTTTTAACCTAAGTATTTAACTTTATTTAATTAAAAACATGATATATTTAATTAAATACTTTTAACCTATAGTTTATTTAAATTACATGTAATAATTAATAAACTATACCTTATATCATTATGACTTAGAAAAATAATCAGAAAAGACTTAAGCTTATATACTTAGCTTATTTAACCAACTTATATCTAATTATGGAAACTTTCTATTTTTAGAAACTTATTTAAATAAGGCAGCTAATCTATTTATGAAAACTTTCTATTTTTAGAAACTTATCTATTTTAAGCAGTAATTCTATTTTTGGAAACTTTCTATTTTTGGAAACTTTCCATTTTTGGAAACTTTATATTTTTGGAACTTTCTGTTTTTGGAAACTTTCTATTTTTGGAAACTTTTTATTTTTAGTAACTTTCTATTTTTGGAAACTTTCAATTTTAGGAAACCTGCTATTTTTAGAAAGTTACTTATTATTACACAGTAAGTATAATAATACATGAAATACAAGTAATACTTAATCAGAATACACAAATATAAGATAAACACAGTTTAAGGCTTAAAACAGTAAAAGATGACATGAACGTATAAAATAAGCTAAGACATGACATAAAACCAGTTACGTATTTAGTAAGTAGATACTTATACATGTATGTATTTATGTAGCATTAGTGATACCAAAGTAGGATTCTCCTTAGTTCGTCTTCTTCGTTCACTGGACATAAAGTACGGACTCCCGTCCTTTCAGTATGGACATTCTTTCCTTATTAGGATTCCCCGTATGCAGCCAACTGTTTTCCCGTAGTATAAGTTTATATGTTTGATTTGCTTATGTTTAATTTAGAATACCTATGGCCATATACATGCATGACCAGTTTCACCTAGTTATGGAGGTACCATAACCATAACATTAGAGGCACTGATGTTATGACTTCACCACGGCGGAGTGATTGCTCATGGCATCCCTTCAACTTTTGGCCATATTATTATATTTATCATGTGGGGCGTATGGGTGCATCCTAGTTACATGTTTTCAGCAGATTACTCAGTGTGAATGTGGTGTGTGCCTTGCATCCTTCACAAGGAGCTGATCCCTCCTACCCAAACTAGTATATTAAATTAGAGGCAGCCCCTCTAATTTGCATGATAAGGTCACCCCTCCAAGTATTCATGCACGGTGGATTTTCATGACCTATATTGGCTAATGGTAGAATATGTTAAACAGTTTTTATAAGATAAACATAAGGCTTTTCAAACTATAAAACCAGTTTTACCAAGACTTAACCAGGTTATTCGGGACTTAGTTTCTTCCGCTGTTTTATGTTTATATGCTTATCCTATTCACGCTTTATTGTACATCCGTGCACTGAGCGTATTGCTCAGACGTTTTCCTTTTCTAAGTTCCCAAAATGGCAGGTACTCTGGGACGCTCGTAGACTTTAAGCGTACGTGCATATGGCTGGAAGCTTTCTAGCCTTTCTTTACTTTATGCATTATCTTTACTTTGATACACTTGCTATGGACATTGTTTAGTCCTTTCCTTTATAGTACTTATGTTTGTGTCTGATGAGCTTTACTTTTGGACTACCGATGTTTGATTCCGGTATTTTCCTTTTATGGTCATTTAATGTTTTGACATTTTTCCTTGTATGCTTTGATTACACGCCATAATTACGCGTGACATCCCATTATCAAAATGGGGTGTTATAATTATGGTATCAGAGCCAAGGCTTCGACCTGTAGGCTCTCAAAATATGACCTGTGATTAGTGGGTAGTCACTAGTCTTCCTAGAACTGACAGTCGTTTTCATGCATTCATCATTTTTATGCATAGACATATATGTCATTGTCGCAGGTTTATGACTAAGTAATGGTTGGTACAGGACTGTCCCTATTTAGTCGCATGTGTTTTATCGAAACTTTTAAATTTGGGACCGACCCATAGGCGTCCCCTCGCCATGTCTTTTATTTTGGGTGAACTGACCATAGGCGTTCACTCTCGAGCATACAAAAGTTTTCATAAAACTGCATCATGCATTCATACACAAATTTTCTTGCATTAAATTTTTCTCTGGATTTATTGGTATAAATTTTTTTTCAGGTATATATTTTATGTTTGGATCTGTTAATCATATGTTTTATGTTATACTGTCAGATGGTTCTCACACGCGAACAGGAACAACTCAATGCTGCAATCCAAGCTGCAATGCAAGCTTTGCTTCCTCAACTGAGGAATGACATCAGGGATGAGGTTCAAGCTGCCAACAATCAGCAGCATAACCAAGCACCTCCTCCTCCTCCAGTGACATTGGCAGTATGGCTGGAGAGATTCAACAACCTCCGTCCTCGAGCTTTTGAGAAAACAGATAGCCCCAGTGATGCTGAAAGCTAGTTGGCTCACATCGAGAAGATTTTCAATGCTATGGGTTGTGACCCCGCGTTCAAGGCGAGGTTGGCATGCTATCGGTTCGAAGGGGATGTGTTAAATTGGTGGTTAGCGTTGATGCAGTCTGAGGGAGGTGACGATTGGGTTGCTGGTTTGACATGGGCTTAGTTCAAGGACAGGGTGATGGAGCAGTTATTTCCCAAGGTTGAGCAAGACAAGCTCAAGAGGGAGTACCATGGGATCCGACAGAGAGCTGGGGAGAATAGCAACGACTTTATACAGCGCTTTCTTCGCTTAGTTGGTTTCCTTGGTGCAGCAGTAGGTACTCCTGAAGATCAGGCACACCACTTTAAGTGGGCTCTTCGCACATCGGTCGCAAAAATTCTGGTGTGTGCTACGTTCACCACTGTAGCACAAGTGGCCGATGCGGCACGTAAGCTGGAGATGCTGCAGGAGAGAGATGAGTTCGAGGAAGCTGAGATACCCGACAAGAGGTAAACATTCTTATCCAAGCGGTGATCAATCCGTATTCTTTCCATATATGTCAATTATTCATCTCTTTAAAATGTATCTTCCATGCAGAAAACTGGGGATCGGTCTCAGCCGGCTACTCAGCAGCAGCCTCATCAGCCCAAGGGAAACGGTCAGACTAACGACCGTTTTGCTACGGATAGGCGTGGCGGTAATGATAATTACCGTAATAACGCTGGACACTCCAACGGCAGCAGGTCCCAATACTTACGCATTTTCTTATGATTTCATGTTATAACTCATATTCTGACACTCTAGTAAAACTTCTACCAGGAACCATGGAAACGGTAGGGACCAGACCAGAGAGATTCACAGTCTAGCCGTCCAGCTATCACTGGTATTCAATCTTACGATTATCCGCATTGTCCATTATACCCTATTATCATGTCTTATGTAAAATGTTTTATCAGGTTCTCAGCCAGCCAGAGCACCTGTTGGAGGATTTACTCATCCTCTTTGCTCTACTTGCCATGGTAGGCACCCAGGGCCATGTCGTCGTAACACTGACACATGCTTCAAGTGTGGTCTTCGTGTCCATATCATGAAGGATTTCCGTAAGGGCGAAATGGAGGGCACATCGGGACATGCTGATACCAAGCCGCCTCCTACCACTGGGCGTGTGTACACGACATCTCGAGACCAGGCCAACAAGTCTATAGGTACCATCACTGGAATCTTGTATATGTATGGTCAAGCTGCGTGTGTTCTTTTCGATACGGGTGCTACTCACTCGGTTATTTCTACTGCTTACGCTAAGACCATTAGGATGCTCCCCATGCCACTAGAGAATAGACTTACTATTTCCACGCCTTTGAGGGACTCTGTATTAATCACCCATGTATACAAGAGTCTTCCGCTAGAATTTGACGATAAGGTTCGACCTGTTGACGCACTTCCGCTGGACATGCATGACTTCGACATGATTTTGGGCATGGATTGGCTATCCAAGCATCATGCTACCATAGACTTCCATTCATATCGAGTTATCTTCGGTGATGTTAATGCACCAGAGTACATTCATAAGGGGTTTGTACCCGGACGGTCTGTACAAATCATATCTACCCTGTAAGCGCATGCACTACTGTCACATGGCTGCGAGGGTTATCTAGGTACGGTTCACGACATGGATGCTGAATCTCCATTAATTCAGGATCAACCAATAGTGTCGGAATTCCAAGATGTATTCCCAGGAGAACTTCCGGGATACCACCTGCACAAGAAGTGGAATTCAATATCGAGCTTATTCCAGGAGCTGAACCAATCTCCAAGGCTCCTTATCGCATGGCTCCCATAGAGTTAAAGGAGCTGAAGGATCAACTGCAAGAAATTCTAGAACGAGGTTTCATTCGACCGAGCGCATCTCCATGGGGCGCACCGGTCTTATTTGTTAAGAAGAAGGACGGCAGTATGCGTCTTTGCATAGACTATCGCGAGCTCAACAAGATTACTATCCGGAATAGTTATCCACTGCCGCGTATAGACGATCTGTTTGACCAACTCTAAGGGGCCAAACACTTCTCCAAGATTGATCTTAGGTCAGGCTACCATCAGCTACGGGTTAAGGAGCAGGACATCGCCTAGACTGCTTTTCGTACCCGCTATGGCCACTACGAGTTTGTAGTTATGCCATTCGGCCTGACAAATGCTCCAGCAGTGTTCATGGACTTGATGAACAAATTCTTCCATGAATTTCTGGACAAGTTCTTCATTGTCTTCATCGATGACATCCTGATTTTCTCAAAGTCCAAGGAGGAACACAAAGACCATCTTCGTACAGTACTATAGATTCTTCGCTAGAAGCAGCTGTATGCTAAATTCTCCAAGTGTGAGTTCTGGTTAGACAAGGTGGCATTCTTAGGTCACATTGTATCAGCAGAAGGAATCACTATGGATCCAGCGAAGGTTGAGGCCATTACTAAGTGGCCGAGGCCGACATCAGCGACGGAAGTCCGCAGTTTCTTAGGCTTAGCTGGCTATTACCGTAGGTCCGTGGAGAACTTTTCCCGCTTAGCACTACCATTGACCAAACTGATGCGGAAAGGGGAGAAATTAGTCTGGAATGAAGAACGAGAGAAGAGCTTTGAAGACCTGAAGCAGAAGTTAGTATCTGCACCTATTCTTACTCTCCCATCTGGTACGGGTGGATTTCAAATCTACAGTGATGCATCGGGGAAGGGACTTGGTTGTGTTCTCATGCAACATGGGAAAGTGATCGCGTACGCTTCACGGCAGCTTAAGCCTTATGAAGAAAATTACCCCACGCATGACTTGGAACTTGCTGCAGTCGTGTTTGCATTGAAGATATGGAGGCACTACTTATATGGATAATTATGTGACATTTTCACGGACCACAAGAGTTGAAGTATATCTTCACCCAACGTGAATTGAACATGAGGCAGAGGAGATGGTTAGAGTTGTTGAAGGATTATGACATTAATCTACAGTATCAACCCGGAAAGGCAAATGTAGTAGCATATGCTCTTAGCAGGAAGTCAGGAATGATCAACGGCATTAAAATTGAGGAGGAAATCATAAGAGACTTGGAGCGACTAGACATCGAGATCATGGTACGTGGACAACACGGTTACTGGGCTAATATTAGAGTAGAACCCGAGTTACTCTCTAAGATCAAGGAAGCTCAGAAAGATGATGGAGAAATCTGGGCGATAGTTCAGAATTTGGAGAAACAGACGGAATTCAGAGTAGATGCAGATGGTATCGTATGGCAGGGCACGAGACTTTGTGTTCCTGATGACCAAGAACTCCAGGAAGCCTTGTTAGCTGAAGCTCATAGCTCCCCATTCTCTATACATCCTGGTTCGACTAAGATGTACCATGACATCAAGCAATACTTTTGGTGGAGTGGTATGAAACAGGATGTGGCCACTTACGTCTCCAAATGTCTTACCCGCCAGCAGGTTAAGATCGAGCATCAGCGATCTGGTGGTCTCCTTCAACCGTTAGATATTCTAGAGTGGAAGTGGGACAAAATCACCATGGATTTTGTTACTTGTCTTCCGCCTACCAAGAGGAAGCACGATGCAATTTGGGTTATCGTAGATAGACTTACCAAATCAGCTCATTTCTTACCGATCCGCAAGGAAGATCCGGTAAGTAAACTCGCCGATACGTATAGAAGAGAGATCATGCGACTCCACGGTGCTCCATCCAGCATCGTCTCAAACAGAGATCCTCATTCCACTTCACGATTTTGGAAGAGTCTGCAGAAAGATTGGGGTACACAACTTAAGCTTAGCACGGCTTTTCATCCTCAAACAGACGGACAGTCGGAGCGAACGATTCGGACTTTGGAAGACATGTTGAGGTCATGTGCGTTGGAATGGACGGGCGATTGGGACGATTACATCTGTTTGGTGGAGTTTTCATACAACAACAGTTGGCACGCAAGTATCAATTGTGCTCCTTTCGAGATGTTTTATGGCAGAAAGTGTCGCGCCCCAATCTACTGGGATCAGGTTGGCGAGCGAACACTTGAAGGACCAGAAATCATAGAGATGACCAATGAAAGGATCGCAGTAGCTAAGCAGAAACTTCAGGAAGCACGGTCACGTCAGAAGAGTTACGCCGATAAGCATCGTAGGGACATACATTTTAACGTAGGAGATCACGTCTTCCTTAAGGTTTCGCCGGCACGTGGTGTTAGACGCTTCGGGATTAAAGGGAAGCTCAGTCCTCGTTTCATCGGACCGTTTGATATCATTGAACGAGTCGGTGAAGTATCTTACCGGTTAGCGTTACCTCCGTAGCTTTCGCATGTACACAATATGTTTCATGTGTCCTTACTCAGAGGGTACTAGTATCATCCCCTTCACATGGTTCAATATCCACTGGAATAGATACGTGAAGATCTCACCTTCATAGAAGAACCCGAACGAGTTCTTGACATACAAGAACGAGTCATGAGAAGGAAGACGATTCCATTCGTCAAAATCCTTTGGAGGGATCATACTGAGCGGGAAGCCACTTGGGAAACAGAGGAGTCTATCCGGGCTTCTTACCCTCATTTTATATTTTGAATTCGGGTATGTTCTTCTTTTCCAGTTTACTTTATCTATAATTCGGGGACGAATTATTCTTTTTAGGGGGGAAGAGTTGTAAAACCCACATGCTTTTACCATGAATAGTACCCTTAAGATCGTACGTACTAGATTAAAACTTTCCTTTTATAGTATGATTACGTTCACGTGTTAGAATTTTACGTAATATGTACGTGTTAGAACACGATAAGTATCTATTACGTACGAACACACTATAATTATTTAACAATAATTAATCACGAACAAGCGATAATGAAATCATGAACGTAATTTAATCACGAGCTAATATTAATTACGTATATATATTTATTAGGAACACGAATAAGTATATTAAGTCACAGTTAATATTTAACAAGAACACATAAAACACGAACACAACTAAACACGAACGAACACTTAAATAACAAGACACGGAAAACGGTACGGGTACCCCATGTGGGGCCCCCTACCCGCGGCTACATCAAGGAGATGGGCCAAGCCCATCTAAAATTTTACTAAGAAGGGGTTAAGGTAAATTTTGCTAGTCATTTTCACTTTACAGTAAACTAAACAAAAAACCTAAAAAGTTTTTCTCCTTCTCATTCTTCCTCTCTCTTGGCCGCCGCATATACAAGATACACAAGGGGGTGTTTGTTTGATTTTGATCTTGATTTTTGTGCAAGTGTTCGTGTGTGTTCATCCTCGTTAGATCCACGCATTCGGTATACCTTTTTAATCCTTTTTCTTTTTGTTTTGATTTAATAAATTAAATAAGAACATGATGTTTTTAAAAACCTAATTGAAAACATAAACTAAACATGTAAATGGTTTTGGGGTAAATCAAAAAGGAGGATTTAGGGGTGTTTTGTTTGGCCGACGCCTAAACCGAACCCAAGGGGGTCTCGGTTTGGCTTATAGACCACCACCGAGACCACAAGGCCTCGGTTTGGTGGTGTAGGTCCCACGGCAGCAGCAAACAGGGGAGAACCCCAAAGTGGTTCAGGGTATTGAGTTGATTTCGAGTCCGGTTCATGGTTTCTAGTCACGATCCGGTTCATGGTTTATGTTAAGGTTATATTTTAATGATCATATGTTATAAATTAAATTAATAAAATATGACATGATTAATTTAATAAAACACGACTTAGGTTATAATTTAATTATTAGATCATGGAATTTTTAACCTAAGTATTTATATTTTTCTAAACCTTATAATTAATTAATTATTAAAAACCATGGTTATAATTAATTAATTAACATGACTTAGGTTATTTTATTAATAGTTAATAATACATGTTTTAACCTAAGTATTTAACTTTATTTAATTAAAAACATGATATATTTAATTAAATACTTTTAACCTATAGTTTATTTAAATTACATGTAATAATTAATAAACTGTACCTTATATCATTATGACTTAGAAAAATAATCAGAAAACACTTAAGCTTATATACTTAGCTTATTTAACGAGCTTATATCTAATTATGGAAACGTTCTATTTTTAGAAACTTATTTAATTAAGGCAGCTAATCTATTTATGGAAACTTTCTACTTTTAGAAACTTATCTATTTTAAGCAGTAATTATATTTTTGGAAACTTTCTATTTTTGGAAACTTTCTATTTTTGGAAAATTTCTATTTTTGGGAACTTTCTATTTTTGGAAACTTTTAATTTTTGGAAACTTTCTATTTTTAGTAACTTTCTATTTTTGGAAACTTTCTATTTTAAGAAACCTGCTATTTTTAGAAAGTTACTTATTATTACACAGTAAGTATAATAATACATGAAATACAAGTAATACTTAATCAGAATAGACAGAATATAAGATAAACACAGTTTAAGGCTTAAAATAGTAAAACATGACATGAACGTATAAAATAAGCCAAGACATGACATAAAACCAGTTACGTATTTAGTAAGCAGATACTTATGTATGTATTTATGTAGCATTAGTGATACCGAAGTAGGATTCTCCTCAGTTCGTCTTCTTCGTTCACTGGACATAAGGTACGGATTCCCGTCCTTTCAGTATGGACATTCTTTCCTTATTAGGATTCCCCGTATGCAGCCAACTGTTTTCTCGTAGTATAAGTTTATATGTTTGATTTGCTTATGTTTAATTTAGAATACCTATAGCCATATACATGCATGACCAGTTTCACCTAGTTATGGAGGTACCATAACCATAACATTAGAGGCACTGATGTTATGACTTCACCACGGCGGAGTGATTGCTCGTGGCGTCCCTTCAGCTTTTGGCCATATTATTATATTTATCATGTGGGGCGTATGGGTGCATCCTAGTTACATGTTTTCAGTAGATTACTCAGTGTGAATGTGGTGTGTGCCTTGCATCCTTCACAAGGAGCTGATCCCTCCTACCGAAACCAGTATATTAAATTAGAGGCAGCTCCTCTAATTTGCATGATGAGGTCACCCCTCCAAGTATTCATGCACGGTGGATTTTCATGACCTATATTGGCTAATGGTAGAATATGTTAAACAGTTTTATAAGATAAACATAAGGCTTTTCAAACTATAAAACCAGTTTTACCAAGACTTAACCAGGTTATTCGGGACTTAGTTTCTTCCGTTGTTATATGTTTATATGCTTATCCTACTCATGCTTTATTGTACATCCGTGCACTGAGCATATTGCTCAGCCGTTTTCCTTTTCTATGTTCCCAAAACGGCAGGTACTCAGGGACGCTCGTAGACTTTAAGCGTACGTGCATATGGACTGGAAGCTTTCTAGCCTTTCTTTACTTTATGCATTATCTTTACTTTGATACACATGATATGGACATTGTTTAGTCCTTTCCTTTACTGTACTTATGTTTGTGTGTGATAAGCTTTACTTTTGGACTACCGATGTTTGATTCCGGTATTTTTCTTTTATGGTCATGTAATGTTTAGACATTTTTCCTTGTATGCTTTGATTACACGCCATAATTACGCGTGACATCCCATTATCAAAATGGGGTGTTACAGCGGGAATCGTGGAATGGTCGACCAACTCGATAGACATTAGTGAAGGAGTAAGATTAGGAAGATTGAGCGACTTGAAGATTGCAAGTGGCATCAAGTTATTGCTAGCACCAAGATCGGCCAAGGCATTGCATTCTTCCATATCTTGGATTGCACAAGGGATCAAAAATTTACCTTGATCACCGACTTTTTGAGGTATGCGATTAAGATAAACCGATGAACAACTAGACAATTAATGCAATTTCTCATTGTTGTTCAACATACTCTTAAAGTTAGCGGCAAATCGAGGCATCATGACCAAAGCATTGGCGAAACTCACATTAAAGTGCAAATTACGAAACATTTTCATAAAAAGCTCAAATTGGTAATTGTCGTGCTCTTGACGTTTCTCCTTTCTAAGTCTGTATGGATAGGGCAAAGGTGGTGTGGGTTAAGGCATAGGCATAGCCTTTGGAATCTGGGGTTCCAATGTTGGTAATGGGTCAACCTAGGTGTGGCATGAGCGGTACTTCGTGGGAGTTGGACATGCTCCTTTTCGACCACCACCTCGGGTTCTTCCTCAATTGCATCCTTCGTAGGAGCAATTGGTTGAGGAGTCGGTTCCTTAAGTGTCTTACCACTACGTGTGGTAATCACTTTCATCTCACCCTTAGGTTTTGATACGGTGTTGCTAGGAAGACTACTCGAAGACGGTTTGCACATAATTTCCTCAAACATAGATGAAATTTTGTCTTCAAACATGGATTGCCTCTTCTCGGCTTTAATCATTTCTTGCTTAATTTCATGTTGCCCTTGTTCCATTTTTTGTTGGTTTTGTTGTAACCTAGTTACATTTCCTTCCATTTTGTTTGTATGGATTTTAATCTCATTTGCTAACTCATTTTTCAACTCTTTCTTCAAGTCGTTCTTAAACTCGGATCTTAGGCTAATGATTTCTCTTTGAATGTTGTCAAACCTAGCATCGTTCCCATTAGCGTATTCAACAAATTCATTTAGAAGATCTTTCAAAGTTTGCAAACTTTTGTTCTTGTTTTGAAAATAACTTTGATTTTTGTTTGAAACTTGATTATTAGCCCCTTGATTACCATAGTTTCCCTTGCTGTAATTGTTTTTGAATCCAACTTGATTGTTGCGATAGTTGTTGTTAGCATTTTGATTTGAACCAAAACACGGTGGAGTCAATTGATTAGAGCGGGTAACTTGACCGTTTTGGTTGTAAGTTCCCGTGGCCGCGTAGGCACTCGAAGTGTTACCACCGTTGGTAATGCACTCGGAGAAATCATGACCTCCACCACAATACATGCATGAAAACTCAACCGCTTTAGCCGTAGCGGGAGCACTTGGTTCTCCAACTTTGAACTCAATTAGAAGACCTTTAAGCTTATCAAAGATTTTGTTTTCTAAGTTCGCCTCAATTTGGCAAGCATCGAAGGTAGTAGACAAAGAAGGTGAAGCCGAAGACGAAGCCTTACGAACACTAGACGTGCTACGAGGACTATACACCTTAGATCTATTCTCAATTATCACCAAAGCTTCCTCAACCGTTTTACACAAAAATTACCACCCGCGGCGGCATTTAGATAATCCCTTTCATGATCATTAAGTCCATGTAAAACGTGTCAATTTGATGCAAGTCAGAAAAACCGTGATGAGGACACTCATGTAACATTTCCTTAAACCTATTCCAAGCCGTTGAAAAACTCTCATTAAATTCTTGTGAAAATTTTGAAATCTCGTTTTTCAAATGCGTAGTCTTAGAGGGCGGATATGGTTGTGCGGGTTGTCCTTTTCATCACCACGGAATTTGTTGTTTTGGATCATCGACAACAAACCTGTTTTCACTTCAAAATTCTCCGCAAGGATAGCGGGAATCACAATAGCCTCTCCATAGCCCTCGGTGGATGGTTGAAATAACTCCATCATAGTTCGATTCGCCATGGTTGGTTCTTCTCTTACAATGGGTTCGTCAATAGGAGACTCCTCACTAGAAAGATTAGGAGTAGGTGTTGACTCCTTTCGGTTTTTTTGTTTACGTGCACGTCTTGCTTGATTACGAGTAAGCATAAACGTCACGTACAACGTGGGGGTGAGCAAAGAAGATTCTTTTTTGGTGTTTTGTATTTTTCAAATTTTTTGTGGTTTTTGATTGTTTTTACTTTTTTTTTGGATTTTTGTGATTGTATTAAGTAGACCAAAATCTAAAAATCTCCTCCTTAATCAAATCTCTTGATTAAAGAAGCCTCAAGGAATGAAAACGATCACGTGAAGTGAACGCCTTCGATGACTTTAGAACGTTGGTGGAACACCAAAACGTTCAAGAGGGTTTAATCAATGAAACCAAGAAAGTATATATGATACTTAATAATACTTTGGGCGGAAAAACCCTCGATTAGCTCTCAAAATCAAATACTCACAAGCAAGCGGGGAAACGAGGCGGCGCGAAGCACTTAAGAGCCTTTTTCCTTAGGGTATATTTTATAATACCCGTCTTATACCCACCTTATAGTTTGTATTTTTCAAAATCAAGCTTCACGAAAGTATTTATCTATTTTTGCCTTTTCTTTCTTGTTTGAGATTCGAATACAATGATTGGGTAATGACCTCCCAAGTCAAGGTTGTGTTTTCATACTTTTGGAGAACTTGTGAATTTATTGTTCTACGTATACAACATAGTAATAGTATTCACACAAAAAAACGAAAAACGGATAATACGTATTAGTAGAGTGCTACTAATACAAATAGATATTATGGTTAGTATATAAAAACAACAATTGCCAAATCAAAACACAACACGCCTCCTTGGCAGCGGCGCCAAAATTGATGTAGTCTTTTTTACACACCTTTAGGAAAAGGAGGTAAAATAGTGGAAAGTATTAACAAGTGATTTAGGAAAATCACAAGTTATGACCCAAAAGTGGGGATCGTTCTCAAGGAGGCTAGTGTGTTGTGTAGAGAGATGATTAATTATGTGATTATATGATTATGAGAAAGAAAATAGAAATGAGATAAGAAGAGAAAGACGGTTACGATGACGATTAAACTAAGACGAAAAGGTCGTACACGTAAAACCGTAAAAAGTACCAAATTTAAAAATTTACCCTAAAAACTCCTAGAAAATAACAATAGATCCTAAATAATGTAATTAGAGTTTACAAAAAAGCAAAAATCACTCAAACCTTTTATTTAATTAAATAATAATTTTTTAATGCTAATTAAAGCCCTAAAAATCAATTTAATTAACAAAAAGCCCAAGATGAGATTTTTCACTTTGTAAACCACTAAAATGACCTAACTTAATTTAAAACTATTTTTGAAAATTTTAAAATTAATTAAAACTATTTAAAAACAATTAAAAACTATTAAAACTTAAAATAACTATAAAAATTAATCTAAGGACAATAAAAATATTCTAAAAATTGTAAAATTCCTAACTTAATGTGTTTAACCTAAGAAATATAAAAACTTGAAAAATCAAAATTTTAATTTTTTAATAATAAAATAATATTAAAATAATATTAAAAATCCAAAATTTATAACAAATTCTAAAAACTTGCAAACTAGCTTAATTTAACCTAGATAAACAGAAAATGAAGTTGAAATTACAAAAATACCTCTAATGGGCCTAGAAATGGGCTAAAAGTCAAAACAGACCCCTTAATGGGCTCAAATAGCCCCAATAAGAAAAGTGTTGTCCAGTTTTGCCCAAAAGCTCCTATCTAACTCAAAATTTGATTCTGAACACAATTTTTCAAAGGCCCAAAAGCTTAAAATGTGAAATAAGCTGACTTATATCAAACAACTTATTCTTAATGGGCTTTTTGGCCCAATAAGCTATAAACTGATGCAATAAGCTCAAATTAGACACACAAGCTTCTTTTGAGTTGCTTAAGACTTCCGTAAAAAGAAACTTGAAAAAAGTCCAAGGAATATGCCTGAAAATGCAATAAGCAATCTACAGAAAACGACAAAATAGTCTATTTTGAGTTCTAGGCTACCCCAAGAGCTGATTCAAGTTTCAAAAGCTTTTAAATGACTTAACTAAGCTTAATCAACAAAAAGTTTTCAAATAAGTTCACTCAATAAGCTGAAATAAGCAAATAAGCACTTATGAAAAAGTCAAATGAGTTGGTTTTCTAGCAAAAAGTCAAAGTCAAAGTCTTATAAGCTCTAGTTCAAACAAATGGGTCAAATAATGAAGATTGATCACAAAAAATAAGTTGTTGCAGGTCTGAATAAGCCAATATGGCTTATTGATAAGCTAACTAAAAAATTGCACTAGCAGGGACTAGTTTTGAAGGTTTAGTAGTGGAAACTTTTTCTACTGCTTGACTTCTTGACTTTTTTTGTCATTAATGACTTTTTTGGAGATTCAAGTTACAAAAAGGCACCCAAATGATCAGTGGATCATAAGGAGTCAATAACAATCAAGAAATCACAATCACTAACAGCCAATTAGTACAGTTTAATCAAAACATCACCAGATCTAGCACAGACATGAACAAATAAGCAGTTGAGGTTCAATAAGCACTTATAGGACAATTCATCCAACCAAACTTAACCAAATTCATACACAAGCAATAACAAACTTAAATAAGCAAGTGTAAACAGGTTTCATGCACTGATTTAAAGTATAGGTCAAGATTCAAGCACTTAAAGTTACTGATGAACTATGAACATGCAATTTTTACTTTTGCTGATGCACTTGACCAACAAGCCAAAAATTCAATCACTCAGATTTATCACATATGTTATATTAATGATGATTTAACCACTTTCAGCCCTAAGCATGCATAAATTCTAGATTTTACCAAAATCCTAGGTCAATAACAGTTAAACTCAATGAGATATAGCACAATGTTTGATTTGAGGTTTCAATGTTGAAAACTTGCAGCAAATAGCACTCAAACTAGTCAATAACAGATACAAAGCACAAATAACACATTCCACAAACACAATAACCACTTATGATCTATAACAGGTAATCCCAAACACCCCTTTAAATTTTCAAATCACAATTTTTCAAATCAAAAGTGTATTTCAAGACCACCCAAGCCCAAATAAGCACAATAACAGATATATTAAGCAGATTAGAGCAAGGTTAGACCATAAAATCAGCAAGAACACAAGTCACACACAAAATTACCAAAAATCCAAATTTTTAACAGATTTTGGGTAAGATGATATGTACCTCATGGATGTACATCCACACCCACGGATTTTGAGCTTATGTACTAGCAAGAACAAGTACAAGCTTCCACAAACAACCCTGCTAAGAATCAACAAGCTTAAGAGCACAAATATCAAAACAGAAAGATGAAAATTTCTTAATTAATGCAACCTTAGTTCCCCACACTTGATTATCCCCAAGTTATAGGCTTCACCAGACCTTGATAACTCAATATCAGGATGCTATGATCAGCTTTATAGCCCAAGAATTCCAAGGTTTGAAGAAGAATTAGAAAAATATCAAGAAAAGTGGAAAATGTGCAAACTTTTGCACACTCCTTTTGAAAACAGGTTTAGGATTCAAGAACTAGTAAACATCAACAACAATAAACAGATTATAAGAGTGGCACTTGAGCTTTCTTAACCAAATTCAAACACATTTCATTAATATGAATATATGATTTACATATTTGTGAACTAAGGAAAATTCAAGAGCAAAATAAAAATGAAGCACCCTAAGGCCTTTATATAGGCATAAAAGTTATCTAGGAAAGCAGAAAATGAAACCCTAATGCTTGGTGAAGTCCCTATTATGCCCTTGTGAAGTTTGAAGTTGCTTGAACATGTGACTGATTTTTGAATTGTTGTGGAGGTGGCATGTGTGAAAAGTTGATCAAAGGGTGTATATCAAGCTTAAAATGTAAGCTGTAATGAGGGATGTTGATTCACTGGCTCATTCTTGTCTTATTCCCCAAACGTGTAGCAGGGCATGTCCCATGTGGCATGTGGGGTTAAGTAGCATGTGATTTAAGGTTGGGTTATGATCATTAGCACCTTAATCATTAATCTGGAAAAGATTAAGGGCTAAATCATGATAATTAAGAAATGCCTAATTGGGATTATGAACATGAAGAACATGTTGGGTCTACTAGATGTAGATCTTGCAGCCTGTCAGGACCGGTGAAAGACTTCTGTAATCACAAGTCAAATCACAAAGAGACTCTATACACAATATGAATGTAGAATATAAATATAATCAAGAAGAACAAAATAACTATAAAGACTTGATCCTTTCTAAGGATTTCTAATATTGATAATGACTAGAACTACGTTTTGTGAAGGTGTGTCTAACCCTTCTGCCTAAGGTTCCTTTTATACTACAAGGAAACCCTAATACATCATTAAAGAAAACGTGTAAAACTGATATACATATCCTTTCCTAACATATCTCATGCATATCCTAACAGAATATTAAGTAAATAATAAAGTTTGACTTCGACTAGGACCAGGAGCAGGACTTGCTCCTACTACGACTAGGACCAGGAGGAACTACATACCTCCTAGTCTACCTATTACATATAACTATTACAATGGTCCTAACAATCCTCCCCTAAACTTGAATTTGACCTGTTGAGTTCAAGTTTCCTGGAAAACGTGCAAAGAAAGCCCGAGGATTGTATCAGCAAGACAAATAGCAGCATCAACAAGATAAGAATCAGAAGAACAGCCGCAACATGAAACACTAGAAGCTTCTCCAAAGCTTGTAACAAATCAGCATCGTATTGAATCTTTTCAGCAACATGAGCAGATTTGATGAGCCTTTACCAAGTAGCTGCTCGCTCTTGGGCTAGCTAGTCATTCTGGTGGAATAAGCATCACCCTGGGAGACTAGAACCCAGCCCAACTCTTAGAACGTGAATCAATGGTGAGTGGGAGTACCCTGATGATTTTAGGCAAACCATCACAGCCGTCAACAGATTTGATGCGCATTTACCAGAAGCCGTACCCCTCTGGACTCGCCAACTCTTAGCAATGAAGCATCGGTGAGTTGAACACCCTATAGCTTTAAGCAAGCTATTACAGCTATCAACGGATTTGATAAGATATTTACCAAGAGCCGTACCCCCTTGGATTAGCCACTTTTCAGTCCAAGACTATGGCAAGTGAAAACCATCCAGTTTTGGGTAACCTGGCAACCATCAACGGATTTGAGAATCGCACCAGGAGCCGTACCCTCAAGGTGAATCAACTTTTTCTTGTCGATTAGACATGGTAAGTTGAGAACCATATGTTGTGTGGACCACGTCCAACACCAAGTGAAACCAAGTACCAGAACAAACGCAAACCAGGAACCACATTGTGAAACAGCCAAGGGATATTATGTACAAGTATAAAAGCTAAACTGTGTTTAAAGTATAAGCAGATATTATATAAAAAGTATATTTTTCTCTTTTGTTTTTTTTTTTTTTTTTTTTGTTTTTTTTTATAACTATAAAGAATGAAATTCACCAATCACTGTACATATTGGTGAAAAGAATAAAAATAAGAACAAAAATTCAAAGTATAAACACTTACAACCCAATCACCTTACATACCAGAAGCTGCCTTCTTATCCGCAAGCAACCGCACCTGAATACCCTCTACCAAAGCCGTGGCCATACTCGACTCATTCCCAGAAGGAGCAGTAGAAATTTGCAAGTGACTTGCCAACATTGCTTCCATGGAAGAAATAGTCAAAGGATACTCAACATCCGTCAGCATAAACACCATATGACCAGATGCTAATTCCAACATATGAACTCTACATCCAGCATATAGCTTCCATCCCAGAATCTCCCATTGAAATTGATCCTTCCATATGCCCACAACAGGAGCATTTGGAGGAGGATCCAACATCAGCTTGAGATCGGCCCAGATACGGATACCAGGCCAGGAAGACACCGCCATGGGGTCAAACGGCATACTAGAATCAACAAGCCCAAACAACGCCATAAGATCCATACGGTCAGCCCACGATAACACACCCTGCAAACCCGTTGCCAATCGCACAGACCCATCACTCAAAGTAATCCGATGGGAGACGCCACCAGGAAGTGTTGTAGAACGCTCAACTGTATAACCCGTAATGCTTCCATTGCCCAAAGGTAAGTCAGAATCGCTGTCAGAAGCTGCATCAATTAAGTTCTCAGGATCACGCTTCTCAAAAGGAACTGATTTACCACGGCGAACACGACGAGCAAGTTTCTGGCGAATGGAACGTCGAGGTGTGGAAGCCGAAGGTGTTGATTCAACCTTTACCTTAACTCCAGCAACAGCAGGGGAAGCAGTAGAAGTAGACTCATGAACATGTCCACCCAAAGGACCACTAGGAGCTGCATTAGAAGTAGGATTATGTTGTGTGGCAGGAACTTGTGGTGATGGAGATGGCACATCAGATGTAGCAGCAGTAGGTATGGTGGGATCAACAAAGGTGCTTGCAGGAACATGGGTGGTGGTAGTAGTAACAGGTGTGGTGGTGGAAGCATGAGTGGTGGTGGTAGAAACAAAGATTGTAGTAGCAGGACCAGCAGTAGAACCAATAGGAGCAACCAAGGGTGTAGTAGAAGGACCAACAGAAGTAGCAATAGAACCAGAAGGACTACCATCAGAACCAGGAGTGGGTACAGACGAAGGACCAGTAGAATCAGCAGGCATAGAAGCAGTCACACCACGAGGATGGTAAATATATCTTTCCAGAATAGGTTGACTCTGACGCTTCACCATCTTTTCATAAAGGACCTTAAGCTCATCAAAAGTCAAAGCCCTCACCCGAGCCCAAGACCACGGAGCATTGAAATGAGCAGCAGATTGATATTTCACATAACGTTGCATCTGCTGGCGCTCCTCAGCCCGAGATAGAGGTCTGTTCCTTCTCTGTTTCTTTAGTTCTTCAGCAAGAGCCAACTGGTGCTTACGCATCATCACCATAGCACGCGGAATACAATTGTGTTCATCAACATCATCACCCAACAGATCTTTAAACTGAGCATAATCCCGAGTGAGAACAGTCAACACTTGCATCCATTCACCATCAGTCCAATGCATGGCATCATGCTGAATTTGCGCACGCCTGCGCTCTCGAAGCTCTTCCTCAGCAGCCCTATCCGCCTCATCAATCTCAGCCTGAACTCGACGAGCAGCCTCTTCACCAAGCCTTTCTTCTTCAATCTGTCGACGAGTACGCTTGCGAGTTGGAGATGGAGAATCAGTCATTGGGGCTTTTCCCTTCGGATCATGAGAGGGACCAGCATGAGAACCATCAGCAGGATCAGAATCACCACCCATAGAAGGGGGAATAGCACTAGGAGAAGGAACATTGGAGGACATTGGAGGAACCGGCAAAACATCATAAACTTTATCAGCAAAGGCAGCCTTTGCCAACAACGTCAAGCCATCCTCAACATTCTCCGCACCCTCATCCTCAGAATCTGAAAGAACCACATGCTTCTTGCGACGACGTTGTTGATTCTCCAACACCTTTATGCGATCAGTTAGAGGAAGAACAAACTCCCTTGTAAGCTTCTGATGTTGGTTTAAGTCAGCTTCCAAACAAATCATCCTCTCATGGTACCTGTGCATAAGATCGAGCAAAGATGTCAGTGTAGTAGGCTCCTCCGCCTGCCCACCAAGAGAACTTGAACCAGGGAAGGCATCACGGGAGCCCGAAGCAACATGTGGGTCAACCTGTGGAGAACTAGCATCAAACGGGATATCAGTCGAGTGTGGGGCAGGACTAGGAGGTGGAGTCTCCACAAATGGAGACTGGTGTGGAACGGAGGAAGGACCAGCCTTGGAAGGGGATGGTTTTTCAACCACCACCTCTTCAACCAGCTCCTCCTCAACCATAGGAATGGCACCAGCAGTAGGAGCCTCCTCCTCCATTGGGTCATCATCTATCACAACAAACTCAGGAGCCTCCTCCTCCTGACCCATAGGACCCTGAGCCAACCCTAACATGGCTTCAGTCAGGGGCCTCCAATCCCCAGTAAACCCATTTATCATATTGTAAAACACTTTAGCTGTAAGTTTAGATGGCACATGCTCAGTCCTATCACGTGGAATGAAAACAAGGATTTGTTGAAGAAACCTAGGGTACATAAGAAATTTCTTCCTCGAACCAGCAGTAGACAAATTACTAGCCATCCCCTCAAATAGATAATGAGAAAAATTAAACACTCTACCCTGGGCTAAACATATAAGACCAGTAGCCAAAGGAGTAGGGAAAGCATCCCAACTCCCAGACTTGGGACTCATACAATGGATCAAAAAGTGAACCAGAAGCTTCCATTGGGGGGAAAACCTATTCTTCTAGAAGTTAAACTTCCCCCCATGTTCATAACCTATGGCAGCCATACCCTCCAATACTTCTGAATTGGGGATTGATACAACACCCCCCTCATCCTGAAGATGAAGAGAAGAGCGAATAGACGCTTCAGTTACCATATATGCACGTCCATCTATGGTAGCATGGAGTGCACGTGGACGTCCAGCCACATTCACAAGTTGAGCAGACGCCCAAAATTGACGTATCACACTATCATATATGGTGGGACAGACAGTAAATGCAAACCTTAAGTTAGAAGCTTCAATGAAATCCAAGATGTCAGCAAAGTGTTCACGATTTGGACCATCACCCAGATAAGCAACACGATTGTGAGCAGGTTGGTAAGCAAGAGCAGCCATGGATCTTGATGAATTGATGCAAGAAGGATTGGGATTGGGATGTAGAGAGTAGAAGCGGTTTGTGTGTGTGTGTTAATTGTAATGAGTGAGTCAAGGGTGTATGTTGACCATATATGAAGAAAGTAGTAACTGTTCATTGACCCCTATTAATGGGGGGTTGCCCTTTCAAATTAAACCATAATGGCATAATAACCACTTGCCCTTTTTAACATAATAACCAACCCCCAATTTACTTGCTGAATTCAAACTTGTAAATACCAGTATTGGGAGCGTTGACCAAAAGTCAAAGCACACAATGGTCAGACCAGGAGCAAAACGTGATTAACAAAGGACAAAAGGAATGAACAGTATGCCAGACCAGTACCAGTACCAGTACCAATAGCCAAACACCACTAGACATGGAAGGATTTTAAACCAACAGAAGGCAACCAAGCATAACTAGAAGCTGACCAAAGAGGACTAGAAGCCAGTCATGTAAGGCCATATCCACCAGAAGAGAGCAAAAATCCTCCATCAGAAGCACCACACACCATTATAACCAATAAATTATGTTGTTAAATACTATGAATACGTTAGACTGACCTAATATGTACACAAATCCTCCCCTTAGGCTTTGCCTCCCCTCAATCCTAGACCTCAAGGATTGACCATCCCAATATGAACCACCAAGTGGTTAAACCGAGGACCATCAAAAGCTTTAGTCAGCAAATCAGCAACATTGTCATCTGTATGAACTTTAAGAACCTGTATCAGCTTCTTCTCATTGGCATCGCGTATAAAATGATGCCGAATCTCAATATGCTTCGTCCGTTGATGAAATACAGGATTCTTCACAATGCAGATAGTGCTTTGATTGTCAATAAAAATTTTGGTATTCATAAAATTGAAACCATAGTCCAACATCTGATTTTGGATCCATAAAACTTGACCACAACAACTAGCAGCCGCAACGTATTCAGCTTCTGTTGAAGAAGTAGCTACGATTGTCTGTTTCTTACATTGCCATGAAATAAGCCGACGACCCAAAAATTGACAACCACCAGTAGTAGACTTCCTATCATTATTAGCACCAGCATAATCACTATCACTATAGGCTTCAAGAACAAAGGGAGATTCTCTAGGATACCATAGACCCAATTTAGGTTGAGCCTTGATATACTTGAAAATATTCTCCACTGCATTTAAGTTTGAAACCGTTGGAGTCACCTGGTGTCTAGAACAAGCACTTACTGCAAACATAATGTCCGGACGTGATGCAGTCAAATACATGAGAGAGCCAATCATAGACCTGTACATGTGAACATTTACCAGGGGATCTGGCTCATTCTTAAGTTTGATTCTAGCAACTTCATAAGGAGTTGCTGCTGGTCTAAGAGGATCCATGTCAAACTTCTGAAGAATCTCATGAACATATTTATCTTGACTGATGAAAATCCCATCCGATTGTTGCTTGACCTGAAGACCAAGGAAAAATGACAGTTCTCCCATGGCACTCATCTGAAATTCGCCTTTCATCAAGTGTTCAAACTCATCACACCACTCCTTCCTTGTAGAACCAAAGATAATGTCGTCGACATAAACCTGAATAAGGATAATATCCTTGGAATTCCGCCGAAGAAATAGTGTTTTGTCAATAGTACCTCTTCTATAGCCATTCTTTAACAAGAAAGTGGAGAGACGCTCATACCAAGCTCTAGGAGCCTGGTGTAACCCATAAAGAGCCTTGACCACCTTGTAGACTTTCTTGGGATGAAGTGGATCTACAAACCCCTTAGGTTGAGTAACATACACTTCCTCGTCAATTTTTCCATAGAGAAATGCACTCTTGACATCCATCTGGAACACCGTAAAGCCAACATACGAAGCAAAGGCCAAAAACAGACGAATGGCCTCGATCCTGGCAACAGGCGCAAAGACTTCAGTATAGTCAATGCCCTCAATTTGAGTGTGTCCTTGTGCGACAAGCCTAGCTTTATTCCTGACAACAATTCCCCGTGCATCCTTCTTGTTTTTGAGAATCCATTTGGTATTGATAGCTGTCTTCCCATCTGGTAAGTCAACCAGAACCCAAACATTCTGAAACAAGAATTGCTGCATTTCCTCCTGCATAGCCTCCACCCAACTTTGATCCTTAAGTGCATGAGAAACAGACCTAGGTTCCACCTGTGAAAGAAAACAAGCAAACAAACAGTGTTGAAAGTCCGTATGATTATTACGCTGTTGATCCTCAATATAGCCCACAAGAGCATGATGATCAGACGAGGCCTTCTGCTGCATTCTGCGTGTCTTGATGGTAGAACCAGGATCTCCAATAATTTGAGTGGTAGGATGATCTTTATGTGATTGCAAGACTGGATTGGAAGAAACCTCCACTTCTGGTGCCAAGTTATTGAGATCACCAACAAAATCAGCATCATATGAAGCATTTTGGAAAATCTCGTCTACCGGTTGTTTATGTATATCATCCAGCTTGGTAGAAGACTTCTTTTCATGGTTCCCCAAATCAGAAGGACTGGATAAACGTGTATTGGAAGCAGACTCACTAGCCGGAGTACCAGTAGTTGATAAGCTAGCACTAGGAGCAGAAGCTGGAGTACCAGGAGCAACTTTGTCAGTAGGCTCAACCAAGGGAAACTCAAAACTACCTTGAGCAGCTGCTTTAGTAGCTTCTTGTTGTTGCTTGAGAAGAGTGTCAAGAGCTGCTTGGGAATCCTGTACATCCAATGGAGTTGCATCACTAGGAGGAGTAGGAGAAACCGTGGTGGAATAGGATGGAACCACAAAAATGTCATCCTCATCATCTGAATCAGAAAGACTAGAAGGAACACCAGTACTAGAAGTTGCAAACACTTGTGGTCCTGCATCATGGTTAGTTTTGAAACGAAAATATCCTAACGAATCACTAAGATAATCAAGATCAAAATACCATTCTGGACCTTTGCCTTAGATGTTTGACTTCTCCTCAAAATACCTGAGATTAATAGTTTCAACAATCCGTTTGGCTTGAAGATTGTAGACACGATACGCCCGAGAATGAGCTGAATATCCCACAATGTATCCTTCATCTACCTTGCCATCAAACTTCCCCAAATAGTCACTAGTATTCAGAATGGTGACTGGACACCCAAAAGGCTTCAAATGAACAATATTTGGAACCTTGCCCGTGAGTAGCTCATAAGGAGTTTTCTTGTGAGGATTGGTAATGGAAACCCTATTCAAAACATAACTTGCAGTATTAACAGCTTCTGTCCAGAACATGGTCGGAAGTTTGGAATCGGCAAGCATAGTTCTTGCTGCTTCTATTAGTGTCCGGTTCTTTCTTTCTGCCACACCATTCTGTTGAGGAGTCCGAGCAGCACTATAATCTCTTTTGATGCCCTTAGTATTGCAAAGTGTGATGAGGTCTCTATTTTTAAACTCGGTTCCATTGTCGCAACGAATACCTTTAACTTTCTTGGACAACTGATTCTCTATCAAGGTAAGAAAATCTCGAAGAATTGAGTAGGTCTCACTCTTGGCAGCCATGAAGAACACCCACGTAAACCTGCTATAACCATCAGTCACCACCAAACAGAATTGCTTGTGGTCAATGCTTCTGATGGAAGTAGGACCAAATAAGTCCATGTGTAGAAGCTGCAATGGTTCAGTAATAATACTTAAAGCAGTAATGGCCTTGAAGGAGGCTTTGTGTTGTTTGCCTTTGCTGCAGGCAATACAATTTATATCATTTCTAAACGTCTTGGGAGGTAAACCAGAGACCAGATTCAGATTGGCAAGTTTGTGAATGGTCTTGAAGTTCACATGTCCCATCCTCCGGTGCCATTTTGTGGCTTCATCTTCTGAGGCTTTTGCAACCAGACATGCTAGTTGACCAGTAGGGTTGACTTCATTCAACTTGATGCTATATAGATTGTGTCTTCTAGGGATTCTGAGTAAAACTTGTGAGTCATCCGGAAGCTTAAAATCTTTGGAAAGCACAAGTGCATCAGTATCGGTGAAGAGTACAAACTGCTTCTTGTCACAAATCTGAGAAACCGATATCAAGTTGAAGTGTTGAAGTGCTTCCACATAGTAGACCTGTTCAAAATTTAGATTTGGAGTCTTTATCGTTCCTTTACCAGTGATTCTGCCTTCACCTCCACCAAAATAGACCTTGCCACCATAAAATGGTACAAAGTTAGAGAGAAGACTTTTATTGCCAGTCATGCTCCTGGAGCAACCACTATCAACAATGCCTAGACTAGGATCCTGGTATGGAGTAACCTACAACAACAAGATAATAACAATGCAAAAGTTAGTGTCTTAAGGGGACCCAAACCTTTTCAGGTTTGAGCCTGCCTTGTGGATCATTAGAAGAATGCCAAGAAGATTGATGAGATCCACTATTGTTTCTTGGTTGCCTGTGCATCATATGGGTATTATTATATGACCAAGAACAACCTGCTGAGGGCTTAACAGCAGTTCCCAAATTTCCCAAACCAAAATACGTGTGGTCAAAATGATGCGGATATATTGGATTAAAATTTGGAAAATAATTACTGGTTGTTTGGAATCCACTATCTCTCCAATAATCAGACGTGAAAGGAGAGGATACTCTAGAAGTATTAAACATTGGAGCACTAGAATTAAGTCTTCTAAAAGCATATGAAGTAGCTCCTGGTGAACCAGGAGCAAGAAAAGCATGAGCAACAGATGCATGTGTGTCATAATAATCACAATCATTAATTAAATGAAAGGAACTGCCACAAACAAAACATGTTTTGAAAGACCTTTTATTAGAATGAGATTGTTTCATACTGCCTACTTTATTACACACATTTCTAGGAAAAACATTCTTCCTAGGACTCAATAAACAAGGACCAGACACACTTGACTTGACAGCAACGTTTTCTTCACATTTCCTAGCACCAGTAGCAGCATGATCATTCGACTTGGAACTTGTAGGTCTTGACTCTTCACTTGAACCATTAGATGCAGAGTCACCGGCTTTGTCACTGAAAGTACATGAGACAAAGTCATTAGTATTAGTAGAACTTGTTGGGGACTCAAGCATCTGTGATCCATCCGAGTCATTATGCCATGAGGTGGGCATAAAAGTTCCAGTAAGAGGAGGAGGGACAGCATGCATTTCTGCTGCTGGTTTAAACCTATTGTAACTAGGTTTGCCCTCATCCTCTTTGTCGGCATCAAAGACACTTGAGAAAGATAAATCAAATACATCTTCTGAATCAATATATTTTTCAAATCCTAAGCCTCTTTTAGTTCTGCCAGACATGCTACTATCAATTAATTTTGAAAGATTTTTAGGTGCCTTTTGCCATTTGTCAAATCTTAACATTGTAGCATCTAATGTAGCTTGCATCTCCTCTTTTTCTTTGATACTAGCATCTCTTTCAGTTTATGTATATTTAAGCATATTTGTAGTATTTTCTAAATCAATGCTTAGTATCCTGATTTTATCCTCATACGCACGTTGTGTATCTTGTAACCACCTCTTTTGTTGTTCTAATGTGTTTAATGAAGCCTTATAGGCTTGTACCTCTAAAAAATACTTATCATTTTGATCATTTACTTCATTAAATTGGGAAAACAATTCTGTGTATTTATCATGACAACCAAGAGGACAATGTTGTACCTGAGGTGAGATGCCCATAAGAGCAAACTCGTCTGCTTCTTCTGCATTAGAGAGATTCCCAGCTATCATTGCTAACACGTCAGTCGAGGATTCAGCTGATTCCAGAGTAGAAGCCTGATGATCATTCCAGTTGACCATAGAGTCAACAGATACCAATGCCTTCCTGTCATCTTTAACCTCCTGAACCTTGAAAGCGGAGTACCTGTTCTTCTCCTGATCATTCTTGCTAGGGCACTTCCTTGCAAAGTGACCCTGTTGCTTGCAGTTATAGCACCGTACCTTGCTTCTATCGAATCTTGCTGGCTCCCGAGGGTTGTAATTAAACTTCCTTCCTGCTTTCTTCTCAAACTTGTGAACCCTAAGAGTAAGCATGGCCATATGCCATTTAAGATCCATCTCATCCAGGTCAAGTTTATCGACCTGTTTGAAGTCATCAAAAGCAAGTTGTTGTTCAGCATTAACATCAGCCACAAAAGAATGAAGAACAGCTTCTACCATACTACCAGACTTGGCAGCAGGATCAGGACCAGAAGTATGCTGAACAGTATGCTGAGAGGAGACAGTATTGCTTGGGCTACTTGCATATGACATGGGACTAGATGCCATAGAACTCACAAAGGCTGAATTAGCAGGGGTGGGAAACGAGTCACTAGGATATCCTCTCACATGGGGTTCGAATGTTCTGAGCCTATGAAACAGATCATCAAAGGTGAGATAGTCAAGCCCACCTTTGGCTTTGAGAGAGATCACCACCTGGTTCCAAGAGTAGGGTAAGGCTTTAAGAAACCTTGCATTAATGTCACCATCATCAGGTTTTGACCGAAGTTGATTCAATTGGCTCAAGATCTTCTGGAACCTATCATACCCTTGATTTAGACCTTCAGTTTCTGAGATTTTGAATTCGGTAAATTCATCTCTCAGCATGGACCTTCGCATTTTCTTTGACTCCTCATTCCCACCGAACCTTGCTTTTATGCCATTCCAGATTTCTCTGGCATCATCCAAATGGTAGAAGTCACCATGTGATCTTCAGGAAGAGATTGAAGCAAAATTGTTTTTGCTTTTACCTCCTTCTGAATAGAGATGATTTCCTCATGAGATTTAGGGTCAAGAAGAGTAATATTACCGTTCTTGTCTCGTCCAGTAAGCTTCCTGCTGTTTCCATTCAGAATGATCTTCCAAAGATCTTGATCAGTGTTGGTGATCCACCATTCCATCTTCATCGCCCAGTTATCATATTCACCCTTTTTCAGATGAGGGAATTTTCCATTCGTGTTGGAGACCGTAGCCAGGATCTGCTGAGGTTGCACAATTTTTGGAGTGCTTTCTTCTCCTGTTTGAGTGAATTCTAAGCTTGATTCTTCCACCCCATGGTTTGCGGACTTTTCAAATTACCATGCGGGAAACTTCATCATCAAGGGTATGACGACTCAAGAAAAACGAAAATTATTTCGTGACATCAAGTTCTACTTTTGGAACGACCCTTACTTGTTTCGAACTTGTGCGGATCAAATTATTCGACGTTGTATCTTTGGTACCGAAGCTTCTAACATCCTTAGAGCTTGTCACGAGGGACCCACGGGTGGTCACCATGGTGCTAATCTCATGGCTAAGAAGGTTTTTGATGTCGGTTTCTTTTGGCCTACTATTTACCGAGATGCACATGAGCTTGTGAAGTCGTGTGACTCATGCCAACGACAAGGTAAAGCCTCACAAAAAGATGAAATGCCACAAAATATCATCGAAGTGTGTGAGATCTTTGACGTTTGGGGCATCGACTTTATGGGGCCGTTCCCATCATCTCGTGGTAATAAGTACATCCTTGTTGCAGTTGACTACCTATCTAAGTGGGTGGAAGCTAAGGCTTTGCCCACCAATGATGCTCGTGTGGTAGTCAAGTTTCTGAAAAGCTTGTTTTCTCGGTTTGGAACCCCTCGTGCGATCATAAGCGATCGTGGAACCCATTTTTGTAACGACCAATTCGAAAGGGTCCTAAGGAAATATGGGGTTACACATCGGCTTTCTACGGCTTATCACCCACAAACGAGTGGGCAAGTCGAGGTTTCAAACCGAGCGTTAAAGAGGATCTTGGAGAGATCCGTTGGGGAAAACCGACAATCTTGGTCGGATAAGTTGGACGATGCTTTATGGGCTTTTAGGACCGCTCATAAGACGCCTATCGGGTGCACTCCTTATAAGCTAGTGTATGGGAAGAATTGTCACTTGCCAATTGAACTCGAACACAAGGCTTATTGGGCCCTAAAGCATTGTAATGATGACATGGAGACCGCGGGAAAACACCAGAAAATGCAATTGGATGAATTAAGGGATATTGCTTATTAAAATTCATTGATTTATAAAGAAAAGACTAAAAAGTTGCATGATTCTAAAATTAAAAACCGGGTTTTTAACATTGGGGATCAAGTTTTGCTTTTTAATTCTCGTTTGAAAATCTTTTCCGGTAAGTTGAAATCCCGTTGGTCCAGTCCATTCACCGTGACTCAAGTTTTTCCATATGGGACCATCGAGCTAGCTCAAAATGATGGCCCCAATTTCAAGGTGAATGAACATAGGTTGAAGCACTACTTTGGCGGGGAAGTTCCATCCTTGAACTACCTCGACCAAATCACCTTCCCCAATGATAATTAGTATTGAGGGGATCGAGTCGAGCTCATGACTCGGTAATAAAAAACGAGGTGCCTCGTGGGGGAGTCCCATGCTTATCCTATGTACATATTATCGCTTTCTAATGTAGTAACGTGTGGGGATTTGTGCCCTTCCAACCTTTGTTTCGTGGTTGTTTGTGAATTGTGGATTTTAGATGATCATGATATTCACGATTGGAGCCTCTCGTGTTTGTTTTATAGGAGCACTCGATCGTTTGCTTTGAAGACTTTCTCAATATCCATAATATATCCTTTTGATGTTCTAACCTTAGGTTTATAGCAAACTTCATAAACGAATTTAAATTTAACGGTTACACCCTTTCCATGCTAGATTAGGCATTCGACTACGTCTCTAGTATGGGGGTGTTTGCACCCCTAGACTCGAAACATTGAGTACAATGTTTAAGTTTAGTATGGGGGTGAATAGATACTTGCCTTGCCAAACCTTCACGCTTTCCAAAGTTTATCTTTTTGTTTACCGTTTTGTTGCAAAATAAGGCTAAAATGGCCAAATTTTAAAATTTTCTCATGTTTTATAAGTGTTTGAAGACACGAATGTAGGTTTTTCAATGGCGAGAATGAGAGTAATTTTTGACTCGACCGTGCGTGTTGAGCACTTAGCTTTGATTCCTTAACTTCACATTAGGCTAAGTCTCTTAAATGAGGACGAGAAATGATAGGGTTAATTATAAGTTACTATGCTAAACGTAGAGTACTCGTATTCTTTCAAAAACTCATGTGTTCACGCTGTTTGCTTATTCTCCCTTCACTTGTAAATATTTTTTGCTTAATAAATATTGACTTAGCGGTTTAGTCTTGATTGTTGGGTTTCTAGTCTTTTCTAGTAGCTTCCGTGTAATTAAATTGGGAAGACATTAAGGTAACGCCAGTGTCACGGTTTTGAAGTATTGGCACCCGAATAATCAAAAGCTTCACCCAATAATATGATTTCAAGTGCTCACCTAAATGAAGCAAACAATTTGAAGCCCACAAGGCCGAAAAATCTATGCAAAACTGAAAGTGAATCAAGCCTTAATCTTTGAAGCTTTAAAGATCCAAAATTCGCCTTAGCGTGAGGATATACATCTTTGGCTAATAAAACCACCGATGAGGTGGATAATAAAAGGCAAGGCAAGACCGAAGTCATAATAAAAGCTTCATGGCGAAGTTGAATAAAAGATGGAGGTAAACCTAAGATAATAAGGCCCTTCCGTTAGGGGGCGTATAAAAGTCTTGGTAATAAGTCTCATGTTCAAAACCGTTATAAAACCGTGTTTATCGATCCTTCTTGTTGACTCAATTTTTTGACATCGTTGTCTATTAGGAGGGGTTATTGATTTGATGGTCTTGGTTACACCGTTAGGACTCTATTTTTAGACCTAAATCTCTATTATCGCATAAGTCAAACAATGTATCCTCGTGAAACATTCAAGACATAATAAAATATAAGAGATACAACTTAGGATATTGGGAGGATAAGTACGTGATTAGGGCATATGAGTAGTGTTAGCATTACTAACTTATAATGACAATTATCTCGTTGCACGCTTGGCATGGAATTGGGGTGAAAATCGAGGACGGAGAAATTATTTCTAACGAAGCATTCACGTGTTCTTATTCTATGAACCTAAACGTCCCATTTTGCGATGAAAATCATACATTATGTCTAAAACGCAAGTAGTAGTAATAGTAGTAGTGTAGCTAGTTTATCATTCAATAAATGTGAATAAAAATGAATTTTGGAGATGCTACGATACTTTATTCTAGCATTGCGTGAGGGCACGACAATGGTTTAGTATGGGGGAGTGATGAGACTGCTTTTATATACAGTCTCATCGTCCAAAAAGGGCTTTAAATGCATAAAATATCATGAAAATACCCCAATATATGCTTGTGTTTGTTGCTTGTGTATTTTAGGTACGAATATTGAGAAAATGACAAAAGATCACAAGAATCATGCAAAAACGAACACGGGAAACGAAGCCGCACATTGAACCAAGCCCTAATGAAGAATTTTCCAAGAAAACCCTTGAAGATTTGAATATTTATGAAGAAGGGTCCTCCAATATTGAAGAATTGACACTTATACCCTTGTATCTTCATAAATACAAGATCGGTCCCTAAAGTTTGTCAATATTGCATAAAGGGGCATCCACTTTGAAGAACTAGCAATTTTAGTCCCTCAACAAAACTAAAATGTCAATATTTATCCTCCTCAAAGTCAAACATACCAAGAAGGACTTCAAGTTACAAGAAATTACAAGTTTGGTCCTTTGAAAATATCAAAATTACCAAAAGGACCCTTGACTTTGAAGAAATGGCAAAAATGGTCCCTCATTAATCATGACTTGGCAATTTCAGTCCTCCAAGAAGTCAACAAGACAAGTCAAGACCATTATCTATGAAGAAAATGCCAAATCAGTCCTTCAAGAATCAAGAATTGGCAAGAAATACCCCTGAATTCACTTTACAAAACGTTTTTGGGGTAAAAGTATGAAGTTTGAAACTTCATTAACAAAGAAAACGGATTGTGTTGTGTTTATTTACAAAGTGAAAAGAAATGGAAAGAAAAGGGACTAAAGCTGGCAGATAATGATAGTACCTAGACCAACCACATCATGCCACGTGCCCCACTAACACCCCTCAACCAATGGGAGCCCTCCATTCATCCACCTCACCTCCACTTAACCCGGTTTTAATATAAACTAATCTTGGCGCCTAAACATCTTTTTAAACATAATCCACCCCCAAAATAGATTAAAAACCTGTTCTGTTAGGACCATTGTAATAGTTATATGTAATAGGTAGACTAGGAGGTATGTAGTTCCTCCTGGTCCTAGTCGTAGTAGGAGCAAGTCCTGCTCCTGGTCCTAGTCGAAGTCAAACTTTATTATTTACTTAATATTCTGTTAGGATATGCGTGAGATATGTTAGGAAAGGATATGCATATCAGTTTTACACGTTTTCTTTAATGATGTATTAGGGTTTTCTTGTAGTATAAAAGGAACCTTAGGCAGAAGGGTTAGACACACCTTCACAAAACGTAGTTCTAGTCATTATCAATATTAGAAATCCTTAGAAAGGATCAAGTCTTTATAGTTATTCTGTTCTTCTTGATTATATTTATATTCTACATTCATATTGTGTATAGAGTCTCTTTGTGATTTGACTTGTGATTACAGAAGTCATTCACCGGTCCTGACAGGCTGCAAGATCTACATCTAGTAGACCCAACAGAAATGTTTCGGTGATTTCCTTGGGCTCGTAAACACTTTGGTGAGGATCTTCCAAACGAGTAAGATGATCGGCCGCTAGATTCTCGGCTCCTTTTTTGTCAACGATTTTGTGATCAAATTCTTGAAGCAGGAGAATCCAACGAAGTAATCTTGGCTTAGAATCTTGTTTAGCCATGAGATACTTGATAGCCGAATGATCCGTATACACTATGCATTTTGTCAAGACGAGATAAGGTCGAAATTTCTCAAATGCATACACCACGGCAAGGAACTCCTTCTCCGTTGTAGTGTATTTTAGTTGAGCCTCGGTCATCGTCTTGATAGCATAGTGAATAGGCAAGAAGTGTTTTTCATGACGTTGCCCCAATACGGCCCCAATAGCGTAGTCACTAGCATCACACATGAGCTCAAAGGGAAGGTTCCAATTGGGAGCAACAAGAATGGGAGCTTCCATAAGTTTCCTCTTAAGGATTTCAAAGGCTCATATACAATCTTCGTCAAAGACAAAACGTGCCTCTTATTAAAGAAGATGTGTAATAGGTCGAGAGATCTTTGAAAAATCCTTGATGAATCGACGATAAAAGCCCGCGTGGTCTAGGAAACTCCTAACTCCCTTAACGGTTTTGGGATGAGGTAATTTGGCGATGACGTCTACCTTAGCTTGATCTACCTTAATCCCCGCTTTCGAAATCTTGTGCCCTAAGACGATTACACTTTTAACCATAAAATGATATTTTTCCCAATTAAGCACAAGGTTGGTTTCCTCACAACGTTTCAACATTCTCTCAAGATTCGACAAACACGAAGTGAACGAATTACCAAACACAGAAAAGTCATCCATGAAGACTTCTATCGTCTTCTCGATCATATCATGAAAAATAGCCATCATGCACCTTTGAAAGGTTCCTAGTGCATTGCAAAGTCCGAATGGCATTCTACGATAGGCAAACGTTCCATATGGACACATAAACGTAGTTTTTTCTTGATCACGGGGATCGATGGGGATTTGGAAGTAACCAGAGAAACCATCTAAAAAGCAATAGAATTCGTTTCCCGCAAGACGCTCCAAAATTTGGTCCATGAAGGGCAAGGGAAAATGGTCTTTACGAGTGGCTTCATTCAACTTACGATAGTCATTGCACACTCTCCATCCGGTCACGAGTCTAGTGGGAATTAACTCGTTGGCATCGTTTGGCACAACGGTCATTCCTCCCTTTTTAGGGACACAATGAATAGGACTCACCCAAGGGCTATCGGAAATAGGGTAAATCATTAACGCGTCAAGGAGTTTATGGACTTCCTTTTTGATGACGTCGTGAATTTTCGGGTTCACCCTCCTTTGACATTAGATTGCGGGCTTGTAATCTTCCTCCATTAATATTTTGTGGGTACAAAACTTGGGATCGATTCCCTTAATGTCGGATAACTTCCACGTAATTTCCCCTTTGTGATCCTTTAGAACATCGACAAGTGCGGTTTTTTCATCATCCGAAAGTTCTTTCGCAATAATAACCGGCAACTTGTTGCCCTCCTCCAAATAGACATATTCGAGATGAGGAGGTAAATCTTTCAACTCGAGGATAGGTGGTTCCTCAATTGAAGATTTGGGCTCGATACTCATAACCTCCTCGGGTGGAGGAAATAGGAAATCGTTAAGAAAATCCTTGATAATCGAGAAGTCCTCATCATTTTTGAGGTCTTCGTTACAAGTACGTGGAACATCGAATTCTTCCAACGTAAAACCACCACCTTCAAATGGAGTGAAGGTTGGTGTCGAGTTATCAAGAATGGGATCTAAGATAGTGGGATTGCCACTATTTTCATCATCACCAAACCTAGAACTTCTTGTGAAAATTCCTCGCAAACAACGTCGATCATATAAACGAGGTTTATGGTTGCAACGGAATAAACATGAGAAATTTGAGAGTTTTGTGTTGCGTTTATAACAAGTTCCTCGTCGTTGAAACGTAAGGTGATCTTTCTAGCATGAACATCGATCAAAGCCATAGACGTATCTAAAAACGAACGACCTAAAATGAGAGGAACTTGAGGATCCGTGGGAACATCGACATCGATAAAGTCTACCGGATAATAGAACTTTCCCACTTTCACAAAAACGTCTTCCGCCAATCCACATGCGGGAATCGTGGAATGGTCGACCAACTCGATAGACATTAGTGAAGGAGTAAGATTGGGAAGATTGAGCGACTTGAAGATTGCAAGTGGCATCAAGTTAATGCTAGCACCAAGATCGGCCAAGGCATAGCATTCTTCCGTATCTTGGATTGCACAAGGGATCAAAAATTTACCGGGATCACAAACTTTTTGAGGTATGCGATTAAGATAAACCGAGGAACAACTAGACAATTGATGCAATTTCTCATTGTTGTTCAACATACTCTTAAAGTTAGCGGAAAATCGAGGCATCATGACCAAAGCATCGGCGAAACTCACATTAAAGTGCAAATTACGAAACATTTTCATAAAAAGCTCAAATTGGTAATTGTCGCGCTCTTGACGTTTCTCCTTTCTAAGTCTAGATGGATAGGGCAAAGGTGGTGTGGGTTGAGGCATAGGCATAGCCTTTGGAATCTCGGATTCCAATGTTGGTAATGGGTCAACCGTAGGTGTGGCATGAGCGGTACTTCGTGGGATTTGGACATGCTCCTTTTCGACCACCACCTCGGGTTCTTCCTCAATTGCATCCTCCGTGGAAGCAATTGGTTGAGGAGTCGGTTCCTTAAGTGTCTTACCACTACGTGCGGTAATCACTTTCATCTCACCCTTAGGGTTTGATACGGTGTTTCTAGGAAGACTACTCGAAGACGGTTTGCACATAATTGCCTCAAACATAGATGAAATTTTGTCTTCAAACATGGACTACCTCTTCTCGGCTTTAATCATTTCTTGCTTAATTTCATGTTGCCCTTATTCCTTTTTTATTGGTTTTGTTGTAACCTAGTTACATTTCCTTCCATTTTGTTTGTATGGATTTTAAGCTCATTTGCTAACTCATTTTTCAACTCTTTCTTCAAGTCGTTCTTAAACTCGGATCTTAGGCTAATGATTTCTCTTTGAATGTTGTCAAACCTAGCATCGTTCCCATTAGCGTATTCAACAAATTCATTTGGAAGATCTTTCAAAGTTTGCAAACTTTTGTTGTTGTTTTGAAAATAACTTTGATTTTTGTTTGAAACTTGATTATTAGCCCCTTGATTACCATAGTTTCCCTTGTTGTAATTGTTTTTGAAACCAACTTGATTGTTGTGATAGTTGTTGTTAGCATTTTGATTTGAACCAAAACCCGGTGGAGTCAATTAATTAGAGCAGGTAACTTGACCGTTTTGGTTGTAAGTTCCCGTGGCCGCGTAGGCACTCGAAGTGTTACCACCGTTGGTAATGAACTCGGAGAAATCATGACCTCCACCACAATACATGCATGAAACCTCAACCGCTTTAGCCGTAGCGGGAGCACTTGGTTCTCCAACTTTGAACTCAATTAGAAGACCTTTAAGCTTATCAAAGATTTTGTTTTCTAAGTTCGCCTCAATTTGGCAAGCATCGATGGTAGTAGACAAAGAAGGTGAAGCTGAAGACGAAGCCTTACGAACACTAGACGTGCTACGAGGACTATACACCTTAGATCTATTCTCAATTATCACCAAAGCTTCCTCAACCGTTTTACACAAAAAATTACCACCCGCGGCGGCATTTAGATAATCCCTTTCATGAACATTAAGTCCATTGTAATATGTGTCAATTTGATGCAAGTCGGAAAAACCGTGATGAGGACACTCATGTAACATTTCCTTAACCTATTCCAAGCCGTTGAAAAACTCTCATTAAATTCTTGTGAAAATTTTGAAATCTCGTTTTTCAAATGTGTAGTCTTAGAGGGCGGAAAAAATTGGCTCACAAACTTAGACACGAGATCCTTCCACGTCAATATAGAATTGGGTGGTTCTTTCTCTAACCAAATTTTAGCGGGCCCCGCTAAAGAATACGAAAAAAGCATCATCTTAATTGAGTCATTAGCAACATCCTTAAATTTGCAAGTGGCGGTAAGACGATTGAATTTGCGGATATGGTTTTGCGGGTTGTCCTTTTCATAACCATGGAATTTGTTGTTTTGGATCATCGACAACAAACACGTTTACACTTCGAAATTCTCCGCAAGGATAGCGGGAATCACAATAGCCTCTCCATAGCCCTCGGTGGATACTTGAAGTAACTCTATCATAGTTCGATTCGCCATGGTTGGTTCTTCTCTTACAATGGGTTCGTCAATAGGAGACTCCTCACTAGAAAGATTAGGAGTAGGTGTTGACTCCTTTCGGTTTTTTCGTTTACGTGCACGTCTTGCTTGATTACGAGTAAGCATAAACGTCACGTACAACGTGGGGGTGAGCAAAGAAGATTCTTTTTGGTGTTTTGTATTTTTCCAATTTTTTGTGGTTTTTGATTGTTTTTACTTTTTTTTGAATTTTTTTGATTGTATTAAGTAGACCAAAATCTACAAATCTCCTCCTTAATCAAATCTCTTGATTAAAGAAAACTCAAGGAATGAAAACGATCACGTGAAGTGAACGCCTTCGATGACTTTAGAACGTTGGTGGAACACCAAAACGTTCAAGAGGGTTTAATCAATGAAACCAAGAAAGTATATATGATACTTAATAATACTTTGGGCGGAAAAACCCTTGATTAGCTCTCAAAATCAAATACTCACAAGCAAGCGGGGAAACAAGGCGACGCGAAGCACTTAAGAGCCTTTTTACTTAGGGTATATTTTATAATACCCGCCTTATACCCACCTTATAGTTTGTATTTTTCAAAATCAAGCTTCACGAAAGTATTTATCTATTTTTGCCTTTTCTTTCTTGTTTGAGATTCGAATACAATGATTGGGTAATGACCTCCCAAGTCAAGGTTGTGTTTTCATACTTTTGGAGAACTTGTGAATTTATTGTTCTACGTATACAATATAGTAATAGTATTCACAAAAAAAACAAAAAACCGATAATACGTATTAGTAGAGTGCTACTAATACAAATAGATATTATGGTTAGTATATAAAAACTAAAATTGCCAAATCAAAACACAACACGCCTCCTCGGCAGCGGCGCCAAAATTGATGTAGTCTTTTTTACACACCTTTAGGAAAAGGAGGTAAAATAGTGGAAAGTATTAACAAGTGATTTAGGAAAATCACAAGTTATGACCCAAAAGTGGGGATCGTTCTCAAGGAGGCTAGTGTGTTGTGTAGAGAGATGATTAATTATGTGATTATATGATTATGGGAAAGAAAATAGAAATGAGATAAGAAGAGAAAGACGGTTACGATGACGATTAAACTAAGACGAAAAGGTCGTACACGTAAAACCGTAAAAAGTACCAAATTTAAAAATTTACCCTAAAATTTCCTAGAAAATAACAATAAATCCTAAATAATGTAATTAGAGTTTACAAAAAATCAAAAATCACTCAAACCTTTTATTTAATTAAATAATGATTTTTTAATGCTAATTAAAGTCCTAAAAATCAATTTAATTAACAAAAAGCCCAAGATGAGATTTTTCACTTTGTAAACCTCTAAAATGACCTAACTTAATTTAAAACTATTTGTGAAAATTTTAAAATTAAGTAAAACTATTTAAAAACAATTAAAAACTATTAAAACTTAAAATAATTATAAAAATTAATCTAAGGACAATAAAAATATTCTAAAAATTGTAAAATTCCTAACTTAATGTGTTTAACCTAAGAAAAATATAAACACTTGAAAAACCTAAATTTTAATTTTTAATAATAAAATAATATTAAAATAATATTAAGAATCCAAAATTTATAAAAAATTCTAAAAACTTGCAAACTAGCTTAATTTAACCTAAATAAACAGAAAGTGAAGTTGAAATTACAAAATACCCCTAATGGGCCTAGAAATGGGCTAAAAGTCAAAACAGACCCCTTAATGGGCTCAAATAGGCCCAATAAGAAAAATGTTGTCCATTTTTGCCCAAAAGCTCCTAACTAACTCAAAATTTGATTCTGAACACAATTTTTGAAAGGCCCAAAAGCTGAAAATGTGAAATAAGCTGACTTATATCAAACAACTTATTCTTAATGGGCTTTTTGGCCCAATAAGCTATAAGCTGTTGCCATTAGCTCAAATTAGACACACAAGCTTCTTTTGAGTTGCTTAAGACTTTTCTAAAAAAGAAACTTGAAAAAAGTCCAAGGAATAAGCCTGAAAATGCAATAAGCAATCTACATAAAACGACAAAATAGTCGTTTTTGAGTTCTAGGCCACCCTAAGAGCCGATTCAAGTTTCAAAAGCTTTTAAATGACTTAACTAAGCTTAATCAACAAAAAGTTTTCAAATAAGTTCACTCAGTTAGCTGAAATAAGCAAATAAGCACTTATGAAAAAGTCAAATGAGTTGGTTTTCTAGCAAAAAGTCAAAGTCAAAGTCTAATAAGCTCCAGTTCAAACAAATGGGTCAAATAATGAAGATTTATCACAAAAAATAAGTTGTTGCAGGTCTGAATAAGCCAATATGGCTTATTGATAAGCTAACTGAAAAATTGCACTAGCAGGGGCTAGGTAGAAGGAAGAGGTGGAGAAATTGGGGAAGGAGAAGGATGAGGAATAGGAGCAGGTGACTCGTTTTCCTTAGTCACAACCACCGGTGGAGGTATAGGAAGCTCGGGTTCCTTGGTACCTTTACCACTTCGAGTAGTGATTGCTTTCATCTCCCCTCTTGGATTAGCAACGGTATTACTCGGAAGAGTACCCGAAGAAGAGGGTTGATTACCTTGGAAAAAGCTAGCCATCATGTTCCTTAAGTCATTCGTTTGACTATCCATAGTGTGTTTCATATCAGCTCTCAGATCATTCCCTTGTTTCATCAAGTCTGCTTTCAAGTTGCGCACTTCCTGTTGGAGATTATCCACGATCACATCGTTAGTCCTCATGTAGGTTCCAATGTCTTGATGTGATGCGGGGGTTTGGTTTGAAGGAGCAGTGTATGCGGGTGATTGATAAGCAGGTTGCTGGTAAACTTGGGTGTTTCGTTGAGGTGGTTGTTGCTGCTTGTGAGGAGGGATGTATGGTGTACGAGTTTGTTGTTGTTGAGGAGGACGGTTGAGGTTTTGTTGTTGGTTTTGGTTTTGGTTGTTAGGATTAAAACCAGGTGGTGAGATATAGTCGTTGGAACGGTAGCTAAGCAAGTTGCGGTCACCTTGAGGTTTTGCTTGATAAGCAGGTTGAGTATAGGTGCCATATGCCGCATTCACATTCTCAGCAGGGTAATCTTGGGTGGCGGTACAAGTTGTGTAAGAGTGGGGACCACCGCATATCTCACAAGGTTGGCTGACAGCGTTCACTTGTGCGTTTTTGGCGTTGTTGCTGTTGTTGTTGCTGACGGTGTGGGTGACAAGCGATTCAAGAAGCGTAGTGATTTTGTCTAATCGCTTGTCGCTATCATTAGTGCTAGCACTAGCAACATTGGTCCTAACACTCTTGGTTTGCACACGAGATTTATTCTCAATGATGTCCCAAGCAGCATTGGAAGTCTTAGCCAATAGATTACCCCCCGAAGCACTGTTCAGTGAATCTTGGTCACTCATGCTTAAACCATTGTAAAAAGTATTGATTTGGTGTACTTTGGTAAAACCATGTTGTGGGCATTTTCTTAAAAGATCTTTAAAGCGATCCCAAGATTCACTGAATGACTCATCGTACTTTTGTTCAAAGTTTACAATCTCATTCCACAAAGCGGTAGTACGAGAGGGTGGAAAAAAGTAGTTGATAAACTTTGTTTCCAAATCCGTCCACGAGAGAATACTCTGTGGCGGTTCCTTAGCAAGCCAATGCCGGGCTTGTCCCTCTAAAGAAAAGGGAAAAAGTTGTAACCTGATCACTTCTTGTGGAACGCCATTGAACTTGACCGTGTTCGTGAGTTGTAGAAATCTCTTGATGTGATCGTGTGGGTCATCAATGGTTCGTCCCAAGAATGGTTGAGCTGAGACCATCTGGATAAAGCCTGACTTTAGCTCGAAATTGTTGGCGGCAATTGGTGGTATAACAATTGGATCCGTGTTGCCATCAACGTGAGCTTGCAGCAATTCAATCATCGGGCGATTATCCGGAAGGTGCTCATTGTTGTTGTTATTGTTCATGTTGTTGAAAGGCGGGTTGTTGTTGTTATTATTGTTGTTCGGAGGTGGTATGTTATTGTTGGTTTGTACACCAGCCATGTCTAAGTTGTCGAGAGGCTCGGGCTCTTGATAAGACGTGGATCGAGTGCGCATACACCTGCAAAAGAACGAACAAAGAAAAACAAAAAAAGAATATTTTTGGTTTTTATTGTTTTTTACTTTTGCTGATGCACTTGACCAACAAGCCAAATCAATCACTCAGATGTGTCACATATTTTATATTAATGATGATTTAACCACTTTCAGCCCTAAGCATGCATAAATTCTAGATTTTACCAAAATCCTAGGTAAAAAACAGTTAAACTCAATGAGATATATCACAATGTTTGATTTGAGGTTTCAATGTTGAAAACTTGCAGCAAATAGCACTCAAACAAGTCAATAACAGATACAAAGCACAAATAACACTTTCCACAAACACAATAACCACTTATGATCTATAACAGGTAATCCCAAACACCCCTTTAAATTTTCAAATCACAATTTTTAAAATCAAAAGTGTATTTCAATACCACCCAAGCCCAAATAAGCACAATAACAGATATATTAAACATATTAGAGCAAGGTTAGACCACAAAATCAGCAAGAACACAAGTCACGCACAAAATTACCAAAAATCTAAAGTTTTAACAGATTTTAGGTAAGATGATGTGTACCTCATGGATGTACATCCACACCCACGGATTTTGAGCTTATGTACTAGCAAGAACAAGTACAAGCTTCCACAAACAACCCTGCTAAGAATCAACAAGGTTAAGAGCACAAATATAAAAACAGAAAGATGAAAACTTCTTGATTAATGCAACCTTAGTTCCCCACACTTGATTATCCCCAAGTTATAGGATTCACCACACCTTGATAACTCAATATCAGGATGCTATGATCAGCTTTATAGCTGATACTTTGATTTGCAATGGGTTCTAATTTCTCTCTCGATATCCTCTCGAATTGATCTCGGCCTTAAGTGGAATGATTTGTTCTTGGTTACTAAAAAGGAGTTGGTTTGTTTATCTAATTTTAAACTAATAACATTTAAATGTAAATGACGTTGAGTAATTTAAAATTGAGTGCTTGAAAACGTAAAGGAAATATTAGAAAATTACTTTGAAAACTTAATTGAATTAATGCTTAGAAACTTGTTCTTATCGGAATGTTGAAAATTACTACTATCGGAATGCAATTAAAATGATCCATCGGAATATCTCACGTGAAAGTTCATCGGAATGTTTCTAACAATCACCATCGGAATACTCTAAAATCAAGCTGTCGGAATGAGGCTATCGGAATGTCCCAGATCGGAATATTAGTTCTATCGGAATATGGAAGACAAAAATTGGCCAGAGTTTCGACTAGAAAATGGACCTAAACCCGTCGGAATGTGCGATCGCAATATGCGATCGCAATCCCAGATCGGAATAGGGGGACTTACACCCTATCGCAAAGTAAAACCCCTTTTTGGGTTATTGCGATACCAAGCAACTAAGATCCGTCGGAATATGTTAAAACCCCTCTTTTGCGATGGAATGAAGGAAGTTCCGAAAATGGTGGTAAGCAAGAATTTCAATAAGCAAACACAAAAAGCCACCTTAACCGGGACTTTAAATAACTCCAAAAGCTTAAATTTGACAACTTATAAAAACGTAAATCATTAACTTAATGAAAGGAACTTTTGAAAGATTAAAACTTATAAGAAATCCGAAATCAATAAGCTTGAACAAGCAATAAGCCGATAAGCATGGAGAGCTTATGGCTTATTCACGTAGAGCTTAAGAAGACACAAGAAAGATCAAACTCTATTCACGAACACATCCAAAATCCAAACCGTATGGAATTCAACAATCGGATCAAGGACTTTGACAAATCAAGAAAAGTAAGAAAAGCTTAAAGAACTTAAAAGCATAAACTTGATTAAGATTAATGAAATCAAAAGTACAAGAAAGCTTGAATTAAAAGATGAAAAACAAAGGAAAAGTTTAGTGAGAGAAAGTATGGAACTTTCTCTCTCTAGAAACTAGAGAAAAATGAAAAAACTAAGGACTAGCTAAAACTAAGTGTGTGAAAATTTGTGAGGTGAAGGCTTTATATAGGCGTGTGTATGGTGTTGATGGGCTTTTGATTGGGTCTTGATTTGGGCTTCTTTTTCTTCTTTCTTCTTAAGTCTTCATGCGTCTTTTAAATAAACGTTTCCGACTTGGATTTGAGAAGTGTCGGTGAATAATTCCAACTCGTCTTATAATCTTTTATTTAATAGACTCGAGTTCTTCGACATAAATGAACCTTCCATCTTTGGCTCTGTTCTTTGATAAATCTTCAAATAGGCACAATGACTTCAAATCTTTTGCACCTTTTGGACAATAGACTTCGTCTTGAGTCCTTTTCTTCGATAAAACCCGTGCAATCCCATGTTTCTTTAATATTCATCCGGTCGACTCTGAAAACACAATAAACACAAAAACCACGCATAATTCCAAACAAATGATATTTAAATACGTGTTTTGGTCTCGTTTTACCCCGATTTAAGTGGTAAAAGGATGGGTGTTTTCACACCTATCAAATCCCCTACACTTAACCATTGCCATGCCCTCATGCAATGCTTAGTGACAAAGCACAATTACACTTTTCTCATTATCAATTAACCTTGGCCTTATTAAAATACTACTAAACAAAAATTTAAAGTACTAAGAAATTAAAATTTTAATGTAAACAAGAGAATAGAAAATAACTTATGTGGTAATAACTTGGAAAGAGGTCGAGGACTTACATTAGGGCTTCGGTGCTGCGAAGATTTATCACCCTCAAGTTTCACGTTCCCCAAACTAAGCTTAAAAACGAGATCATTGTTATTATAAGTTAGTAATTCAAACACTCACACACATGGCTTAATTAAATGCTTAAACTCCCTTATTCCTAGGTGTATCTCTTATATTTTATTTTTGTCTTAGAATGATCATGAAGATGCATTTATGGACTTATTTCGATAGTTTATTAGGGCTGAAAGCAAAGTAGGACGATTTGATCAATAGTTAGCTAAAGGACAAAATCTTTTAAAACTGCTTCTCGGGATATCAAAAAGTTCATATCTTGGCATAACTTGGTTCACGATTTGAGACCTTTCTCGGGCCGATATTTGGCATGTACTTCATACTTCATATCTTCGAGAGACGTTCTTGAGATAATGGTCTTCTCATCATAATAGAGTTTCTTCACTTGGAGACTTTTGAGGGGTACTCCAACTTTGTTGACCACGACTTCATGATTATTTCTTCAATCTCTATTTGGGATTTTGAGATACAACGATCCGCCTCCTTTTCGGACTTGGATCTATTTATCCTCATACCTTGTTAGGGTCTTTTCGGATAGACTTCTCCATGATCTTTATGGGAGTTGATTGCTTTTCGTCGTGAGTCTTGATCCTTCATATTGACTTTAGGAATAATGCTTTTCACATCACTTTGGATCTTCAGCAATAAAATTGAATCCTCATGCCTTGTTAAGGCCTTTTCGGACTCGCCAATCTTCGCGCCCCGCTTCATAAGTTATGCCTTGGCTATGAACTCTTATCATTACCGAGCAACTTTTAAACGATCTTGGGCTAGAAGCTAAGTAACTTTTCAAATCGTAAGACCTTACTTATTGCAGATAAATTATTAGCAAGTGATGGGAGAATAGGCAAATAATTACACCAAGTGAGCTTGCGCAAGAATACCGACTTATAATTGACTCTATCATTTCTCGTCCTCCACAATTTAAAATCTCAAGTAATGAGACTCGTGGACACTTAGCCTAATAAACCAATTAAGGTCTATATGGTTAAGGATACTAGCTAGAATAAACTTGGATAAGTCTATTCGGGTTGAGTCAAAATAAACGCAACGGGCCTAATATGTCAAAGATTCCTAAACTAGCTACACCACTTTATTAATATTTTTGACTTTATTGCGGGATATATACATATGAAAGCATCGATAAAAATTTAAAAATTACGACTAAATGGCCAAAGTTAATAAAAAATTTGAAAAATGTTGAAAAATAGGATTTTCTAGTTAAATGAAGGCATTTTCATGGAAAAGTCCACTTAAAACTTCGATAGAAGTCTCCCCTACACTTAAGATAAACATTGTCCTCAATGTTTAAGCATGTGGGAAAAAGTTTCCCCTACACTTATGACATTGTGCACGTTGGTTAACTCGAGTTAAGGAAGAGACGACTAAAGTGATCAATTTAAAATGTGAGTATGAAGAAAATTGAATCACGATAGTTGAGAGATAGAACCGGATTTCGGATAACACGGGAGCACGGTTCTTCAAAGGTTCCAAGAGTGCACTTAACCCTGTAATCACATCACCACACAAAAACAAACACCTATGTAGGCCCCCTACAATTAGGAGGATAAAACATTAAAGGATAGATACTCGGGCTGCCTCCCGAGGAGCGCTTGTTTTTGATAATTGAGTCACGAGCCTGACTCGACCCAAATTTAGTTCATGAGGAACATGGTGAGGGATGGAATCATCTCCTGAGAGATGTCCTCACCAAAGTACAGCTTCAGCCGCTGGCCATTCACCTTGAAATTGGGCCCATTTGGCGGAGAAAGCTCAATGGTCCTATATGGAAAGATGTTGGCGACGGTGAATGGACCAGACCAGCGGCTCTTCAACTTGCCAGAGAAGATCTTCAACCGAGAGTTGAAAAGTAAGACTTGATCACCAACATGGAACTCTCGGTTCTTGATTTTTGCGTCATGGAGGATCTTCGTCTTCTCTTTGTAGATCAGCGAGTTCTCATAAGCTTCATTTCTCAGTTCGTTGAGCTCGTTGAGTTGAATCTTGCGATGATCACCGGCTTTGTTGATGTCGAAGTTAGCCCACTTTAAGGCCCAGTGCGCCTTATGCTCCAGCTCGATGGGAAGGTGGCATGCTTTCCCGTACACAAGACGATAAGGTGTACAACCGATCGGGGTTTTGTAAGCAGTACGGAAAGCCCACAGAGCATCATCTAACTTATCGGCCCACGCGACACGATGCTCTCCCACAGTACGCTCCAAAATTCGCTTCAATCCACGATTGGATATCTCGGCTTGCCCATTGGTTTGGGGATGATAAGCGGTGGAAAGACGGTGATTGACACCATACTTAGCCATGACTCTTGCAAATTGATCGTTGCAAAAATGAGTCCCGCGGTCACTGATAATAGCACGAGGGACGCCGAATCGAGCGAACAGCGATTTCAAAAAGTTACAAACCACCCTTGCATCATTAGTAGGTAAAGCTTTGGCTTCAACCCACTTGGAGACGTAGTCAACGGCAACAAGGATGTATTTGTTTCCTTTAGATGAAGGAAATGGCCCCATAAAGTCGATACCCCAAACATCAAAGATTTCACACTCTTGAATGAAATTCTGAGGCATCTCGTCTTTATGTGTGATCGTGCCTTGTTTCTGGCAAGCATCACATTTTTTAACCATATCGTGAGCGTCACGATAAATGGAGGGCCAATAAAATCCTGAATCAAACACTTTTTTGGCGGTGTAGTTGGGACCAAAGTGACCGCCAGTGGGTCCTTTGTGGCAAGCATCAAGGATTTCTAAAGCTGCCGGTCCATCAACACATCAGCGAGTAATCAAGTCAGCACATTGTTTGAAAAGATACGGGTCATCCCAGAAGTAAGTCTTTATGTCTTTGAAGAACTTCTTCTTTTGCTGGGATGTTAACCCGTCAACGAGGATTCCACCCGCCAAGTAGTTTGCAATGTCTGCAAACCACGGGGTTTCGTCAGCAGTCGAGTTTATGGACATTAAGGTCTCCAGGGGAAAAGAATCGTTGATTTCTTTGTTCGGATGATTCCCCTGGTAAGGATCCTCAAGTCTACTGAGATGATCCGCGGCTAGGTTTTCTGCTCCTTTTTTATCGCGAATTTCAATTTTAAATTCCTGGAGCAGCAAAACCCAGCGAAGAAGTCTTGGTTTGGAATCTTGCTTTGTCAACAAGTACTTCAATGCGGAATGATCGGTGTACACAATGGTGGTAGAAAGGACAAGATAGGGGCGGAATTTTTCAAAAGCATAGACAACAGCTAAAAGCTCTTTTTCGGTTGTCGTATAATGCAATTGTGCCCCTGTCATTGTCTTGCTAGCGTAATGGATCGGATGGAAGTGTTTGTTCACTCTTTGTCCAAGAACCGCTCCAATAGCAAAATCACTAGCATCGCACATCAACTCAAAGGGTAGCTCCCAATTAGGGGTGACCAAGACGGGTGCCTTAGTTAGCTTATCCTTAAGCGAGTTGAAGGCTTCAAGGCACTCGTTGGAAAAGATAAAAGGAGTATCTTTTTCCAAGAGGTGGGTCATCGGGCGAGCGATTTGAGAAAAATCTTTGATGAATCGACGGTAGAAGCCCGCATGACCCAAGAAACTTCTCACACCCTTCACGGTTGAAGGTGGAGGCAACTTAGCGATGACATCGACTTTAGCACGGTCAACTTCAAGACCGGCTTTCGAAATCTTATGTCCAAGCACGACGCCTTCTTTTACCATGAAATGGCATTTTTCCCAATTTAGAACCAGACGAGTGTCTTCGCACCTCTTTAGCATACGTTCCAAATTGGCAAGGCAAGAAGAGAAAGAATCCCCGAAGACCGAGAAATCATCCATGAAGACTTCCATGGTTTGTTCAACCATGTCATGGAAGATAGCTAACATACACCTTTGGAAAGTCCCGGGCGCATTACATAAGCCAAAAGGCATTCTTTTGTAAGCGAAAGTGCCATAGGGACAAGTGAATGTAGTCTTCTCTTGATCTTGGGGATCGATGGGTATTTGGAAATAACCCGAGAAACCATCAAGAAAGCAGTAATATTCATTACCGGCTAATCGTTCAAGCATTTGGTCCATGAAAGGTAGAGGGAAATGATCCTTTCTCGTGGCATCATTGAGTTTGCGGTAGTCTATACAAACTCTCCACCCAGTAACGAGACGAGTGGGAATCAACTCGTTGTGTTCATTGGGAACGACGGTTATCCCGCCCTTCTTGGGCACACAATGGATTGGACTAACCCATGGTGAATCCGAAATAGGGTATATCATACCCGCATCAAGAAGTTTGATAACCTCTGTTTTGATGACTTCATGGATTTTTGGATTCACCCTTCGTTGGCTTTGAATAGTGGGCTTAAAGTCGTCCTCCATGAGAATTTTGTGTGTGCAGAAGTGAGGATCAATTCCACGAATATCCGAGATTTTCCAAGCGATAGCTTTCTTATGATCTTTCAACACAGCGACAAGTCGGGCTTTCTCTTCGTCCTTCAAATCCTTAGCAATGATGACTGGCGACTTCTTCTCTTCTTCGAGGAAAACATACTCAAGATGGGGTGGCAACTCCTTAAGTTCCAAATCCGGAGGATTGTCGACGGGAGGCGTATTCGAAGTCGGAGTCTCGATAGCAATAACAGTGGGAGATGGAGGGGAAGGATTGTCTTCTCTGAGGAGGTTTGCAATGAAACTGAGATCGTCATCCCAAGTGGCAGTAGAATCGTCATTGTCTTGCTTCACATCTTCCAAGGTGGCTTCCAAATCTTTCCAAAGGAAATCACTTTCTCCAAATAGAGATAGTGATGAGTCGATAGAGGAAACGGTCTCAACATTGGGAAGAGAGGTAGGAATGTTTTTACAAGCATCCTTGAAGTGTTCTTCACAAGCCTCATCAAGAACGTCAATACAATTAACATTCTCGTAAGAAGAAGGCTGTTTAGATAACTTTCCCATGTTGAAGACTACTTTATCGTCACCCACTCTCATGATAAGCTCACCGGCTTCAACATCAATGAGAGTGCGACCGGTCCTCAAGAATGGACGACCAACAATGAGTGGCACACGGGGGTCCATCTCGTAGTCGACGACAACAAAATCGGCAGGGAAGGTGAATTTGTCGACTCCTACAATGACGTCTTCGGCTATCCCCACTGGATAAGCAACCGTACGGTTAGCTAATTCCAAAGTCATTTTGGTGGGGACTAGCTCTGGGAGAGATAATTGCTTCCAAACACTTAGAGGCATGAGATTAATACTGGCACCTAGATCGGCTAGGGCCATGCAATTCTCTACTCCCGGGAAATTGCAAGGGATAAGAAAACGACCCGGATCACCAAGCTTGATTGGCAATTTCCTTAAGAGCACTGCAGAGCAGTTCTCATTAAGTTGGGTGTTGGCGAGATCGAGGAGCTTTTCCTTGTCGCTCAGAAGATCTTTAAACATTGTCGCGTACTTAGGCATGTGAGCGAGAGCCTCAGCGAAGGAGATATTGAAATTCAGTTGTTTAAACATTTTAAGAAAGTTAGAAACCTGAATATCGTCCTTGCTTTTGAGCTTCTCTTTCCTCAACCTAGATGGATAAGGTATATTGGAAGAAGAGGAAGGCTTTGGGATGATAGGATCACTCACATCCTTGGGTGGAGGAGGGGTAGAAGGAAGAGGTGGAGAAATTGGGGAAGGAGAAGGATGAGGAATAGGAGCAGGTGACTCGTTTTCCTTAGTCACAACCACCGGTGGAGGTATAGGAAGCTCGGGTTCCTTGGTACCTTTACCACTTCGAGTAGTGATTGCTTTCATCTCCCCTCTTGGATTAGCAACGGTATTACTCGGAAGAGTACCCGAAGAAGAGGGTTGATTACCTTGGAAAAAGCTAGCCATCATGTTCCTTAAGTCATTCGTTTGACTATCCATAGTGTGTTTCATATCAGCTCTCAGATCATTCCCTTGTTTCATCAAGTCTGCTTTCAAGTTGCGCACTTCCTGTTGGAGATTATCCACGATCACATCGTTAGTCCTCATGTAGGTTCCAATGTCTTGATGTGATGCGGGGGTTTGGTTTGAAGGAGCAGTGTATGCGGGTGATTGATAAGCAGGTTGCTGGTAAACTTGGGTGTTTCGTTGAGGTGGTTGTTGCTGCTTGTGAGGAGGGATGTATGGTGTACGAGTTTGTTGTTGTTGAGGAGGACGGTTGAGGTTTTGTTGTTGGTTTTGGTTTTGGTTGTTAGGATTAAAACCAGGTGGTGAGATATAGTCGTTGGAACGGTAGCTAAGCAAGTTGCGGTCACCTTGAGGTTTTGCTTGATAAGCAGGTTGAGTATAGGTGCCATATGCCGCATTCACATTCTCAGCAGGGTAATCTTGGGTGGCGGTACAAGTTGTGTAAGAGTGGGGACCACCGCATATCTCACAAGGTTGGCTGACAGCGTTCACTTGTGCGTTTTTGGCGTTGTTGCTGTTGTTGTTGCTGACGGTGTGGGTGACAAGCGATTCAAGAAGCGTAGTGATTTTGTCTAATCGCTTGTCGCTATCATTAGTGCTAGCACTAGCAACATTGGTCCTAACACTCTTGGTTTGCACACGAGATTTATTCTCAATGATGTCCCAAGCAGCATTGGAAGTCTTAGCCAATAGATTACCCCCCGAAGCACTGTTCAGTGAATCTTGGTCACTCATGCTTAAACCATTGTAAAAAGTATTGATTTGGTGTACTTTGGTAAAACCATGTTGTGGGCATTTTCTTAAAAGATCTTTAAAGCGATCCCAAGATTCACTGAATGACTCATCGTACTTTTGTTCAAAGTTTATAATCTCATTCCGCAAAGCGGTAGTACGAGAGGGTGGAAAAAAGTAGTTGATAAACTTTGTTTCCAAATCCGTCCACGAGAGAATACTCTGTGGCGGTTCCTTAGCAAGCCAATGCCGGGCTTGTCCCTCTAAAGAAAAGGGAAAAAGTTGTAACCTGATCACTTCTTGTGGAACGCCATTGAACTTGACCGTGTTCGTGAGTTGTAGAAATCTCTTGATGTGATCGTGTGGGTCATCAATGGTTCGTCCCAAGAATGGTTGAGCTGAGACCATCTGGATAAAGCCTGACTTTAGCTCGAAATTGTTGGCGGCAATTGGTGGTATAACAATTGGATCCGTGTTGCCATCAACGTGAGCTTGCAGCAATTCAATCATCGGGCGATTATCCGGAAGGTGCTCATTGTTGTTGTTATTGTTCATGTTGTTGAAAGGCGGGTTGTTGTTGTTATTATTGTTGTTCGGAGGTGGTATGTTATTGTTGGTTTGTACACCAGCCATGTCTAAGTTGTCGAGAGGCTCGGGCTCTTGATAAGACGTGGATCGAGTGCGCATACACCTGCAAAAGAACGAACAAAGAAAAACAAAAAAAGAATATTTTTGGTTTTTATTGTTTTTTACTTTTGCTGATGCACTTGACCAACAAGCCAAATCAATCACTCAGATGTGTCACATATTTTATATTAATGATGATTTAACCACTTTCAGCCCTAAGCATGCATAAATTCTAGATTTTACCAAAATCCTAGGTAAAAAACAGTTAAACTCAATGAGATATATCACAATGTTTGATTTGAGGTTTCAATGTTGAAAACTTGCAGCAAATAGCACTCAAACAAGTCAATAACAGATACAAAGCACAAATAACACTTTCCACAAACACAATAACCACTTATGATCTATAACAGGTAATCCCAAACACCCCTTTAAATTTTCAAATCACAATTTTTAAAATCAAAAGTGTATTTCAATACCACCCAAGCCCAAATAAACACAATAACAGATATATTAAACATATTAGAGCAAGGTTAGACCACAAAATCAGCAAGAACACAAGTCACGCACAAAATTACCAAAAATCTAAAGTTTTAACAGATTTTAGGTAAGATGATGTGTACCTCATGGATGTACATCCACACCCACGGATTTTGAGCTTATGTACTAGCAAGAACAAGTACAAGCTTCCACAAACAACCCTGCTAAGAATCAACAAGGTTAAGAGCACAAATATAAAAACAGAAAGATGAAAACTTCTTGATTAATGCAACCTTAGTTCCCCACACTTGATTATCCCCAAGTTATAGGATTCACCACACCTTGATAACTCAATATCAGGATGCTATGATCAGATTTATAGCTGATACTTTGATTTGCAATGGGTTCTAATTTCTCTCTCGATATCCTCTCGAATTGATCTCGGCCTTAAGTGGAATGATTTGTTCTTGGTTACTAAAAAGGAGTTGGTTTGTTTATCTAATTTTAAACTAATAACATTTAAATGTAAATGACGTTGAGTAATTTAAAATTGAGTGCTTGAAAACGTAAAGGAAAGATTAGAAAATTACTTTGAAAACTTAATTGAATTAATGCTTAGAAACTTGTTCTTATCGGAATGTTGAAAATTACTACTATCGGAATGCAATTAAAATGATCCATCGGAATATCTCACGTGAAAGTTCATCGGAATGTTTCTAACAATCACCATCGGAATACTCTAAAATCAAGCTGTCGGAATGAGGCTATCGGAATGTCCCAGATCGGAATATTAGTTCTATCGGAATATGGAAGACAAAAATTGGCCAGAGTTTCGACTAGAAAATGGACCTAAACCCGTCGGAATGTGCGATCGCAATATGCGATCGCAATCCCAGATCGGAATAGGGGGACTTACACCCTATCGCAAAGTAAAACCCCTTTTTGGGTTATTGCGATACCAAGCAACTAAGATCCGTCGGAATATGTTAAAACCCCTCTTTTGCGATGGAATGAAGGAAGTTCCGAAAATGGTGGTAAGCAAGAATTTCAATAAGCAAACACAAAAAGCCACCTTAACCGGGACTTTAAATAACTCCAAAAGCTTAAATTTGACAACTTATAAAAACGTAAATCATTAACTTAATGAAAGGAACTTTTGAAAGATTAAAACTTATAAGAAATCCGAAATCAATAAGCTTGAACAAGCAATAAGCCGATAAGCATGGAGAGCTTATGGCTTATTCACGTAGAGCTTAAGAAGACACAAGAAAGATCAAACTCTATTCACGAACACATCCAAAATCCAAACCGTATGGAATTCAACAATCGGATCAAGGACTTTGACAAATCAAGAAAAGTAAGAAAAGCTTAAAGAACTTAAAAGCATAAACTTGATTAAGATTAATGAAATCAAAAGTACAAGAAAGCTTGAATTAAAAGATGAAAAACAAAGGAAAAGTTTAGTGAGAGAAAGTATGGAACTTTCTCTCTCTAGAAACTAGAGAAAAATGAAAAAAACTAAGGACTAGCTAAAACTAAGTGTGTGAAAATTTGTGAGGTGAAGGCTTTATATAGGCGTGTGTATGGTGTTGATGGGCTTTTGATTGGGTCTTGATTTGGGCTTCTTTTTCTTCTTTCTTCTTAAGTCTTCATGCGTCTTTTAAATAAACGTTTCCGACTTGGATTTGAGAAGTGTCGGTGAATAATTCCAACTCGTCTTATAATCTTTTATTTAATAGACTCGAGTTCTTCGACATAAATGAACCTTCCATCTTTGGCTCTGTTCTTTGATAAATCTTCAAATAGGCACAATGACTTCAAATCTTTTGCACCTTTTGGACAATAGACTTCGTCTTGAGTCCTTTTCTTCGATAAAACCCGTGCAATCCCATGTTTTCTTTAATATTCATCCGGTCGACTCTGAAAACACAATAAACACAAAAACCACGCATAATTCCAAACAAATGATATTTAAATACGTGTTTTGGTCTCGTTTTACCCCGATTTAAGTGGTAAAAGGATGGGTGTTTTCACACCTATCAATAGCCCAAGAATTCCATGGTTTGAACAAGACTTAGCAAAATATCAAGAAAAGTGGAAAATGTGCAACCTTTTGCACACTCATTTTGAAAACAGGTTTAGGATTTAAGAACTAGTAAACATCAACAACAATAAACAGATTATAAGAGTGGCACTTGAGCTTTCTTCACAAAATTCAAACACATTTCATTAATATGAATATATGATTTACAGATTTGTGAACTAAGGAAAATTCAAGAGCAAAATAAAAATGAAGCACCCGAAGGCCTTTATATAGGCATACATGTTATCTAGGAAAGCTGAAAACGAAACCCTAATGCTTGGTGAAGTCCCTATTATGCCCTTGTGAAGTTTGAAGTTGCTTGAACATGTGACTGATTTTTGGATTGTTGTGGAGGTGGCATGTGTGAAAAGTTGATCAAAGGGTGTATATCAAGCTTAAAATGTAAGCTGGAATGAGGGCTGTTGATTCACTGGCTCATCTTGTCTTCTTCCCCAAACGTGTAGCAGGGCATGTCCCATGTGGCATGTGGGGTTAAGTAGCATGTGATTTTAAGGTTGGGTTATGATCATTAGCACCTTAATCATTAATCTGGAAAAGATTAAGGGCTAATTCATGATAATTAATAAATGCCTAATTGGGATTATGAACCTGAAGAACATGTTTTTAATCTTTTTTGGGGGTGGATTATGTTTAAAAAGATATTTAGGCGCCAAGATTAGTTTATATTAAAACTGGGTTAAGTGGAGGGTGAGGTGGATGAATGGAGGGCTCCCATTGGTTGAGGGGTGTTAGTGAGGCACGTGGCATGATGTGGTTGGTCTAGGTTACTATCATTGTCTGCCAACTTTGGTCCCTTTTCTTTCCATTTCTTTTCACTTTGTAAATAAACACAACACAATCCGTTTTCTTTGTTAATGAAGTTTCAAACTTCATACTTTTGCCCCAAAAAGTTTTGTAAAGTGAATTCAGGGGTATTTCTTGCCAATTCTTGATTCTTGAAGGACTGATTTGGCATTTTCTTCATAGATAATGGTCTTGACTTGTCTTGTTGACTTCTTGGAGGACTGAAATTGCCAAGTCATGATTAATGAGGGACCATTTTTTCCATTTCTTCAAAGTCAAGGGTCCTTTTGGTAATTTTGATATTTTTAAAGGACCAAACTTGTAATTTCTTGTAACTTGAAGTCCTTCTTGGTATGTTTGACTTTGAGGAGGATAAATATTGACATTTTAGTTTTGTTGAGGGACTAAAATTGCTAATTCTTCAAAGTGGAGGGCCCTTTTTGCAATATTGACAAACTTTAGGGACCAATCTTGTAAATATGAAGATACAAGGGTATAAAGTGTCAATTATTCAATATTGGAGGACCCTTATTCATAAATATTCAAATCTTCAAGGGTGTTCTTGGAAAATTCTTCATTAGGGCTTGGTTTAATGTGCGGCTTCGTTTCCCGTGTTTGTTTTTGCATGATTCTTGTGATCTTTTGTCATTTTCTCAATATCCGTACCTAAAATACACAAGCAACAAACACAAGCATATATTTAGGTATTTTCATGATATTTTATGCATTTAAAGCCCTTTTGGACGATGAGACTATGTAAAAAAGCAGTCTCATTAAGGGGTATCAACCTTCTTGTGGATATTAGAAATAAAACCTCCTTGATTCTGATGAGACCTTCTTATTTGAACAGGAGACAACACATCACCAATAATTAGAGAAGGAGGATGATTTTTGATAGTATATGTAAGTATTCCCCCTTCAAGAATTGTATTGTCTTCAATCTTAGTCTCCATGTTGCTAATATCATCTTCAAATTCTCCTCCATCATCACCTGAATAAACCTCTTCATGTACTGTGGAAGGTTCACCTTGTTTAAAAAATTGGAAGAGAATAAATGGTCAAAAGGATTGTCAATGCCTGAACTAGGTCTGCCAATGTTTGAGCCATCAATGTTTGAATTTGGCCTATCAGCGCTAGATTTGCCTTTGTCAGTTCTTGAAGATTCATGCATGTTGTCATCAATTGGTTTTTCTTGTGGACCATCTTTTTCCTTTCCAGCAGCAGTAGAAAATCCATCTGTCCATATGGGAATGGTGACATACTCAAGTATGGGATCTGATTTGACTGCATGTGTTTCTACTTACTTGTCAACCTATTTACCTGAAATTTCAACAACTAGTTCTTCCACAACATTTCAATCCACTTTCAAAATGTTTGGATTAGTAACAGGCATATAATTCAAGGTTCTAGATAAAGGTTCTAAATCAAAGAACCAATTTGGTCCACTCTAAGGATCACTAGGTTTACTTTCTAAAAACCTAACATGTACCTTTTCAAGTATACGTTTTTCCTTCTTAATGTAAATCCTATATCCTCTACTCAACGCAGAATAGCCCATAAAATAGCCTTCATCACCTTTAGCACTAAACTTTCTATTAATGCATGTGATGCCTAAAAACATTATTAGTGTTAACTAATCTTTCTTAGTTTTGATCACAACAAACTATACAACACATTTAATGTAAAACACAAAACGAATTATTTAACTAACACTATCATCAAGGTAATAATCATATCACTAACTTTTCTTAATCATACTTAGTGATCATCAAAGTGATTATCCTTAAAACTCACTATTGTTAATATGACAAAAGATTTTTTAATAAACTTTCTTTTTAAGAAAATGTTTTATTAAAATGGAAAATGTAAATTTGAAAATGGCATATTCCGTATGCCATAAGAATATCCTTTGAAGGTTTAAAAAACCTCAGATATTCCTACCCCACTAAAAGACAAAAAAGGGAGCGGACTCTACTGGGCGGTACCTTAAATAGCTAGGCGGTTCCTTATCGATAAGGTACCGCCGGCTAGATAAGAATCCGCGCCCAGCTAGCCGTTGGACTTTGTCTTCTATAAATAGTGGATCAAATCTCATTTTCTAACAAGCCTCTTGGACGTTTTTCTCAGCCCCCTTTCTCCTTTCTATAGCATAATCATTAGTAAATGATCACTTAAAGTGTTAAGGATGTTTACATATGATTATCCTCTTGATCCCTTCCTTTACCTTGTCCAATGAGAAGATCACTCACTCACTAGTGTTGTGATAAAGATGAATCCATGAATTAGTCATGTTCATCATGTTAGCCTTTTTATTTTTGTTGATCCATTTGTATTTATGAAATACTTGGACTAGTTGTGTTCAACCAAGCTATTTTTTGTGACAACCCAAAACCGAGGTCATTGCTAAATCTTATTTTACGATTATTTTTCAAATTTTTGAATCAGTTTGAACAATATTTATTTTTGGAGGTTTAAGTTTAAACCGATGTTGGAAGATCTATATTTAAAATTTATTAAGTATATGGAGTATTAGCAAGCGTGATGTCGATGGATGCCAAATATTTTATGTTTTATTGTCGGTTGTTCGATTTTTATTATTTTTGAGATTTTATTTTAAATGACGTGTTAAGTAGAGTCGAGAGTCGATATTATTATTTTTGAGGTACGTTTTAAATTTTTAAAAGTATCTTTATGAAACCCGAGCCCCGTAAATATTTTCAAAATTGACTAATAGTTATTTCCCGCTTTTTAGCTAACTATTTTCATTTTGAGCCACAAATATTGCCAAATTGCAACCAAGGTCCCTCATGCACTATATATAAGCCTAAATTAACACACACCACCTCATTTCTTCCAATAAAAATTTTTCTCATCTCTCCTTCTCTCTCTCTATAAGCCGTAACATCCACTACCCTCCCAAAACCAAACTTCAATCAATTTTATCTTAACTTTGAGGATGATTTGAGCTAAACCAAAGCAAGACCCACTCTTAGAATTGATCAAGGATCATTTTGGTATAAGAAAATCTTACATGCAAGGCATTTTTATTTTTTGATGTTGGTAGGTAGAAACCATGATCATGCATGGTGTTCTTGCCATGATCAATGGTGATTGTTGCAAGAATTTTGTTAAAAAATTCATTTTGATTCAAAGTTTTTAATTTTGATGATGATTTAGATGTTATGGTTCATATATGTTGATGTTAGGGTATAGGGATGAACATTTCTATGGTTCGTTTTGATCAAAAAGGTGATTTTGTATAAGATTTTTATGGTCATTTTATAACAGTAAGTAAACTGTAAAATCCGAATTTTTATGTTTTGAAAATGGCTTAAATTATAGCCTAGGGTTGTAGATAATTTTATTAGCTTCGATTTTATATAAGGTAGAGCTTCTAGCTCCAAACGAGCGCGAAGTTATGATGTTTTGATTGATCGTGTACCGGGAGACGAGTATCGACACTACATATAGTTGTTGTCGATATTTGGATCGAATCTCGGGGACTCTAAATGGAAGTTTTGAAATATGTAACCTACTGATAATGAGGTGTTTACCTTATAGGTTGAGTTTACTTTAAAACCCGAGTGTCGGTTTTGTAAACGGAGTCGTTTAAAGAAGTTAAACGGTTGTATGAAAAATTAACGTAAATCTGTCCGGATTTTGTAGTTTGGAAATGAGTCGGGTAAAGGACTTTAAAAGTAATTTCATTTGATAAACTTGTAGGAGGAATTTCTATATATAGTAAGTTAGTTTATCGAGTCGTTTCATAAACGGTTGACGAGTTTAAAAAGGGGTAAATAAGCTAGTACATGTAGTATGTACCGGCGGATTTTGTTAAAAGTGTAAAATGGTAAAGTAATTGTGTAGTAAAGTATAATGAAGTTATTTATATCATTTACTCTCGAGTGTATTGTGGTTTTATGAGTTGAGTTTGATGTTATATATATATATATGATTTATTTCTCGAGTCATTATTAATGAACGCGCCTTATTTGATAGGTAAAGGTTCTCATGTTTGAAAGGCATCCATTATCGTCGACGATCATCTCGCTAGATCTCTTATACTAAGGTGAGTCTGTAGCCTCGCTTTTTATGCTAGCTACTAAATGTTTTATACCCGCGAGGGGGATACATGCTATTTGAAAATTAATGAACACAAGTCATGAGTAATTGTTGGACCCGAATGTTGCCTAAAGTTGAATTCATTATATTGAGTAACTTGTTGCTAAAGACCCTAAATTCATGAGCCGTTAACTATCTTCTGACTTGATGTTGTGAGTTGGGAATAGCCGCTTATTCTAATGATACTACTATTGGGTTGACCACCCTATCTGAGACCAGGGCATTACGTTGAGTAACCCGCTGGGAAGGATTACTTTACGTGAATAAGATTGTGGTATTCTAGAAACTGATACCCTAGAGGGGCAATGGTTTTATTCTAGTCATTCCGGCATTAGGCGTGGGTGACTATTTGGTTAAGGGGTCGGTGTCATGAGCTTAAATACAATGTTTGTTTTTTTATCATTATTATTATTGCCTTGAATATAGATTGTGTGTACGAAAATTCTATAAATGATTATGATTGATTTTCTTCTTGTGTTCAAATGTGATTTGATAAACCTATAGACTCGCTTAACATTATTGTTGACTCGTTTTATGCATGTATTTCAGGTAATAGGAAGTGATGGAGCATGGAGCTTTGCTGTGGAGGTTGTGGCTTGGCTTTTGGAAGAATGTTGGTCTAAAAACTGTTTCTACCTTTTACTGATGAACAAATTACTTTATGTTGTGTACTGTACTAAACTTGTGTTGGTTGTTGGTCGAGATCCATGGGGACTAAACGCTTTACTCTGGTGTCGTGTCAGTACACTTATGAGATGAAATTTATGTTTTATACCTTTTATGAAAATCTTGTTTATATTATGTGTAAACGTCTCACTTTTGAGTCGTTCAATATACCTTGTGTGATGATGCTTGTGTCTAGCACCCATTTGTGTATTTCCGCTGCGCAATGTAAATTGGGGGTGTTAGAGATTGGTATCAGAGCTGCAAGTTATAGAGAACTGGGTCGATTTTGAAAATTGTCCTAAACTATAACTTTGGTGTCGAAAGTATTTATTCTTCAAAAGCACACAACTCCTCTGCAACGCTCCGGTAAGATCACTTTTAGTAAATACTACGATATTGTATTGGAATTATTGAAAGTACGCTGAGTGCTTGTCAGTATCATATTTATTTATTTTTTTGCGAGCATTGCATAAACATCATTTGCATTGTGTTGCATAGCATGGATTACGTATGACATTTGCATGAGCATTGCATACTAATTATTATTTTATTAACGATGACCTTAAGTATCCTTGAACCCTTATAATTGTAGAAAATGGCTGGTTTACCTAGTGAGGATGGATGGATTGATATGACTAATGTAGTGGATGGTGAGGAAGTGGATAACTTCGGTGCTAGTGATGATGAGGAGCCTTTTGAGTTTTTAGATGATGGGATTCCACTTACTGCAGTGGGTCAGACAGAGCCTGAGTTGATACAAGGTAGTTATGTTCCAAGGGTTAATGTTCTGCCACAGACTGTTCCGGATTGTCAGCGACATGTTGTTCGTTCTTCGACTCCTACTTGTGATGCTTATATTAGTAGTTTTCCTGGGATTGCATTTGCTTGGGGGTGATGTTCCTGTTGAGTCGAGTAGTGCTCGATCTATTCATGATGGTATTCCTAAGATTTATTGTCCAGGTCCTAGGTATTATGATGATATTTTCTGGTTTCTTAAGAAGTTTGATCGATCTTTGTTTGAAAGGTATTTGGTTGAGACTCGTGTGATTAGGAGGTTTGAGCAGAATGAGAAAAAGTTTGATAGGTTTGTTGGTAGTGTGAGGAGGTCAGAGTTTGTTAGGGCAAGGGAAATGGATGAAGTTGTTAGATTAAGATCTATGGTGCTAAATTTGATTGGGCAAGTTGAAAGGTCACGTAGGGAGCTAGAAAGGAATGCAAGGTTGAGTGCGTGGGGTTTGCCGATGAGATCTTTTCCTTGTCGAGGTGTTGTGATTCGTGATGTGCCGAATCAGGTTGAAGCTCAAGTGTTGGTGAAGCCAAGTGAAGGAAGTAGTCGTAAGGGGAAGGAAAAAGTGGAGGAAGAATCTGAGGATGACGATAGCAGCAGTGATGACCAGCCGATGTACAAGAAGCTGCGGGGATCTGATGTTTAGTTCTTTATGTTGTTTTTATTTAGCCTTGTTGTAATAGAACTTATGTAGACTCGTACTGTAGTTTGTGATGAAACTTAATGACTTTAAGTTTGCCGTGATGAAGGATTGTAGTGACATTACTTGTCACAATGTTGTAGAGATTTTCCAAAGCAATCCAAAATTACCTTCATGACTTATGATTTGTGTTATTAGTTCTTTTGTGAATTGGTTAATGATTCATTGTGAATTGTGTTGTTGGTGCATGTAGTATCCATGTTACATCTTGATAGAGAAATCCTTCTTCTTATCTTGATATGAATACTTACTTGTTCTTTTTCTGTTATGGTCATACAGGAAGGAGTTGGGAGGCATTTTTCTGACTTTACAAAATTATTGTTTGGTTTGTTTCCTGTAAACATGCCGCCTAAATTGACGATTGCTACTGTTAATACCATGATTGAGCAAGCTATTGCTAGAGCTTTTGGAAGCTGAACGTGATGCGAGGAACCAAGAGGCTGAGAATAGGAATGTTGCTGGTAAGGTTGGAGGTAATGTTGAAAATCAGGTTGGAGGTAATGCTGATGAGCAAGCAGAAGGAAATGCTGCAGGACAAGTTGGAGGTAATGCTGTTGTTCAATAGGTTCAGAAGAAATGTCCTTATGCTAGTTTCATGAAATGTGGACCTACCCAATTTCGTGGTACTGGTGGTGCATTGGAATTAAGGAGGTGGATTGAAAAGATTGAAAGTACTTTTGAAATCAGTGGATGTTCAGAAGCTAGTAAGGTGAAATTTGCTGCAGCTACTTTTCAGGATGATGCATTGAGTTGGTGGAATAGTCAAGTAGCTACTGTGGGGTTAGGTGAAGCGAATGCTAGAACATGGACTGTGACCAAGGGACTGTTGACTACAAAGTTTTGTCCTGAGGAAGAGTTAGGTCAGTTGGAAGATGAATTGAGGCATTTGGTGCTGAGGAACAATGATATTGTAGCTTATACAAGGAGATTTTCTGATTTATGTTTGTTATGTCCCGATGCTTTTGTTGATGACCGTAAGAAGATGAAGCAGTATATTAGAGGTTTATCTAGTAATATCAAGGGAGAAACTACTTCGTCGAAACCCAAGTCATTTGATGAAGCTATTCAAATGGCTCATGCTTTAATGGATGTAAAGTTGTATGATCGAAAGGATAGTATTGTTGAAGGGAATAAGAGAAAGTGGGAAGCTGCACACTCAAGCCAAGGGCAGAATCGTGGTGGTTATTGTAATAACAATAACCAAGGACCAAATAGGAGTCAGCAGTATAACTTGAGAAGGAATGATGGTGTTCGTGCTGCCACAGGAAATCAAGGTAACAAGGTGAATCCAAAGTGTGGTCGATGTAATCTGTATCATGTTGGGAATTATCCACCTGCTTGTAACAAGTGTGGGAAGGCCGGACATAAGATGGAAGATTGTAGAAACAAGGGTGTAGCCACTAGGGACAATGCTGTCAAGGTAGTTTACTGTTCTGGATGTGGAGACCGTGGACATAAGCAAGGGAACTGTCCGAGGGTTGGCATACGATAGGGAGGCAATGTTGCTGCTGTTGCTGCTGGGATTGCTGCTACAACCTATGTTGTGGGAGATGCTGACAAACCTCAAGGGCCGAATGTAGTGACTGGTACGTTCTTACTTGATGCTTGTTATGCTAGTGTGTTATTTGATTCTGGATCCAATAGAAGTTTCGTAGATCTTAGATTCAGTCAGCTATTGGATAGAGAACCAGTGAGATTGACAACTAGTTATAATGTGGAGTTAGCTGATGGTAAGGTTGTAAGCACTAGTTCTATACTGAAATGTTGTTCCTTGAAGTTAGGGAATTATGTGTTTAGTATTGATTTGATGCCCATAGAGTTAGGATGTTTTGACGTGATTATTGGAATGGACTGGTTAGTTGGTAATGGTGCAATAATTATTTGTAGAGAAAGATTAGTTCAGATACCGCTAAGGAATAGGGTATTGACTGTGAAAGGTGATGAATGTACTTCTCGTTTGAGAGTTGTTTCTTGTTTAAAGATGATGAGGTATATAGAAGCAGGTTATGATGTGTTTCTTGCACAGATAAGTAATGATGGTGTGAATGAAAGGAAATTGGAGAATGTGCCTGTGATTAGAGAGTATCCTGAGGTTTTCCCTGAGGAATTACCAGGATTACCGCCGCATCGTGAAGTGGAGTTTCGTATCGATTTAGTGCCGGGTGCTGCTCCTGTTGCTCGTGCACCATATCGTTTAGCTCCATCTGAGATGAAAGAATTATCTGATCAATTGAAGGAATTGATGGATAAGGGATTTATCAGACCGAGTTCGTCGCCGTGGGGTGCGCCTGTTATGTTTGTTAGAAAGAAAGATGGTTCTTTTAGAATGTGTATTGATTACAGAGAGCTTAACAAATTGACTGTCAAGAATCGGTATCCATTGCCGAGGATTGATGATTTGTTTGATCAGTTGCAAGGATCAGTGTATACTCTAAGATCGATTTGAGGTCTGGGTATCATCAACTGAGAGTTAGGGAAGAAGATATTCCTATAAAAGCTTTCCGTACTCGATATGGACATTTCGAATTTCAAGTGATGCCTTTTGGGTTAACAAATGCGCCTGTTGTATTTATAGATTTGATGAATCGTGTATGTAAGCCGTATTTGGATGAGTTTGTTATCGTATTCATTGATGATATTCTCGTTTACTCCAAGAGTGAAGAGGAACATGAGAAGCATTTGAGAACAATTTTGGAATTGTTGAAGAAGGAGAAGCTGTATGCGAAATTCTCTAAGTGTGAATTTTGGTTGAAATCAGTGCAATTTTTGGGGCACGTGATTGATAGTGAAGGTGTTCGTGTGGATCCTGTTAAGATTGAGGCAATTAAGGATTGGTCACTGCCGAAGACGCCGACGAAAGTTTGACAATTTCTTGGTTTGGATGGGTATTATAGAAGGTTTATTGAGAAGTTTTCGTTAATTGCTAAGCCGTTGACTAAGCTTACAGAAAAGAATCGAGTGTTTGAATGAGGATTGGAAGAAGAATTTGCATTTAGTATGTTGAAGGATAAGTTGTGTTCTGCGCCTATATTGTCTTTGCCAGAAGGATCTGAGGATTTTGTAGTGTACTGTGACGCGTCTCATAAAGGATTTAGAGCTGTATTGATGCAAAGGGAGAAAGTAATAGCGTATGCATCGAGACAATTAAGGAAGCATGAAGAGAATTACACTACGCATGATTTAGAACTTGGGGCTGTTATTTTTGCTTTGAAGCTGTGGAGACACTACTTGTATGGAACCAAGTGTGTGGTTTTCACTGATCATAAGAGTTTGTAGTATATTTTGCATCAAAAGGATTTGAATATGAGGCAAAGGAGATGGGTTGAGTTGCTGAGTGATTATGACTGCGAGATTCGTTACCACCCTGGTAAAGCGAATGTGGTAGCTGATGCACTTAGTAGAAAGGAAAGAGATAAGTCTATAAGAGTTAGAGCTTTGACGATGTTGGAAAGTGTTGATTTGACAAAAGCGATATTGAAAGCCCAAGCTAATGGTTTGAAGGGAGAGAATGTTAAGGCAGAAAATTTGGGTAGAATGTTGAAACCATTTTTTGAAGTAAGGTCGAATGGATTGAGGTATTTTAAGAATAGGATTTGGTTACCGTTGTGTCCGTCTGAGGAAGATTTGTTAGGGTGCGAGATTTAGTGATGAATGAATCTCATAAGTCGAAGTATTCAATACATCCTGGATCGGACAAGATGTATCAAGATCTTAAGAAAGTTTATTGGTGGCCGAATATGAAGGCAAATATAGCTCAGTATGTTAATAAGTGTTTAACTTGTGCGAAAGTGAAGGCTGAAAATAAGAAACCGTCTGGATTATTAGCGCAACCTGAGATTCCTGAGTGGAAATGGGAGAAGATTACCATGGATTTTGTGACAGGTTTGCCAAGGACTGCAAATGGTTGTGATATGATATGGGTGATTGTAGATAGATTGACCAAGTCTGCTCACTTTTTGCCAATGAAGAAGACAGATATTATGGAGAGGTTAACAACAGTGTATGTGAAAGACATTGTTTGTCGACATGGTGTGCCTTTGTTGATAATTTCTGATCGTGATAGTAGGTTTACTTCAGAATTTTGGAAGTCTTTGCAGAAAGCGATGGGAACGGAGTTATGTTTGAGTACATCATATCATCCGGAAACTGATGGACAAAGTGAGAGAACGATTCAAACGTTAGAGGATATGCTTCGTGCATGTGTGATAGACTTTGGAAATGGTTGGGATAAGCATTTGCCATTGGTTAAATTTTCGTACAATAATAGTTATCATGCTAGTATTAAAGCCGCACCATTTGAAGCTTTGTATGGACGTAAGTGTAGATCTCCAGTATGTTGGAGTGAGGTAGGAGAAAGTCAATTAACTGGGCCTGAAATGATATTTGAGACGACTGAAAAGATTGTGCAAATTAAGAAGCGTTTGTTATCTGCCAGAAGTAGACAAAAGAGTTATGCTGATAACAGAAGGAAACCGTTGGAGTTTGAAGTAGGAGACATGGTTATGTTGAAAGTATCTCCATGGAAAGGAGTAATTCGTTTTGGAAAGAGAGGAAAGTTGAGCCCGAGATATATTGGACCATTTAAGATTATCCAAAGGATTGGATTGGTGGCTTATAAGTTAGAATTGCCTGATGATCTTAAGGCTATTCATAATACTTTTCATGTGTCTAATTTAAAGAAGTGTTTAGCTAAAAGGGATGTGGTGATTCCATTGGAGGAAATTCTACTTGATGATAAGTTGCATTTTATAGAGGAACCTGTAGAGATAATTGATAGGGAAGTTAAGAAGTTGAAGCATAGTAGAATTCCGATTGTGAATGTGAGATGGAACTCTAGACGTGGGCCAGAGTTTACGTGGGAACGTGAGGATTTCTTTAAGGGCAAGTATCCTCATTTGTTTAGGAAGGATTAAGCGCCGCGGACGTCGCTTCTTTTAAGAAGGGGGGGATGTGACAACCCAAAACCGAGGTCATTGCTAAATCTTATTTTACGATTATTTTTGTAGTTTGGAAATGAGTCGGGTAAAGGACTTTAAAAGTAATTTCATTTGATATACTTGTAGGAGGACTTTCTATATATAGTAAGTTAGTTTATCGAGTCGTTTCATAAACGGTTGACGAGTTTAAAAAGGGGTAAATAAGCTAGTACATGTAGTATGTACCGGCGGATTTTGTTAAAAGTGTAAAATGGTAAAGTAATTGTGTAGTAAAGTATAATGAAGTTATTTATATCATTTACTCTCGAGTGTATTGTGGTTTTATGAGTTGAGTTTGATGTTATATATATATATGATTTATTTCTCGAGTCATTATTAATGAACGCGCCTTATTTGATAGGTAAAGGTTCTCATGTTTGAAAGGCATCCATTATCGTCGACGATCATCTCGCTAGATCTCTTATACTAAGGTGAGTCTGTAGCCTCGCTTTTTATGCTAGCTACTAAATGTTTTATACCCGCGAGGGGGATACATGCTATTTGAAAATTAATGAACACAAGTCATGAGTAATTGTTGGACCCGAATGTTGCCTAAAGTTGAATTCATTATATTGAGTAACTTGTTGCTAAAGACCCTAAATTCATGAGCCGTTAACTATCTTCTGACTTGATGTTGTGAGTTGGGAATAGCCGCTTATTCTAATGATACTACTATTGGGTTGACCACCCTATCTGAGACCAGGGCATTACGTTGAGTAACCCGCTGGGAAGGATTACTTTACGTGAATAAGATTGTGGTATTCTAGAAACTGATACCCTAGAGGGGCAATGGTTTTATTCTAGTCATTCCGGCATTAGGCGTGGGTGACTATTTGGTTAAGGGGTCGGTGTCATGAGCTTAAATACAATGTTTGTTTTTTTATCATTATTATTATTGCCTTGAATATAGATTGTGTGTACGAAAATTCTATAAATGATTATGATTGATTTTCTACTTGTGTTCAAATGTGATTTGATAAACCTATAGACTCGCTTAACATTATTGTTGACTCGTTTTATGCATGTATTTCAGGTAATAGGAAGTGATGGAGCATGGAGCTTTGCTGTGGAGGTTGTGGCTTGGCTTTTGGAAGAATGTTGGTCTAAAAACTGTTTCTACCTTTTACTGATGAACAAATTACTTTATGTTGTGTACTGTACTAAACTTGTGTTGGTTGTTGGTCGAGATCCATGGGGACTAAACGCTTTACTCTGGTGTCGTGTCAGTACACTTATGAAATGAAATTTATGTTTTATACCTTTTATGAAAATCTTGTTTATATTATGTGTAAACGTCTCACTTTTGAGTCGTTCAATATACCTTGTGTGATGATGCTTGTGTCTAGCACCCAATTGTGTATTTCCGCTGCGCAATGTAAATTGGGGGTGTTAGAGATTGGTATCAGAGCTGCAAGTTATAGAGAACTGGGTCGATTTTGAAAATTGTCCTAAACTATAACTTTGGTGTCGAAAGTATTTATTCTTCAAAAGCACACAACTCCTCTGCAACGCTCCGGTAAGATCACTTTTAGTAAATACTACGATATTGTATTGGAATTATTGAAAGTACGCTGAGTGCTTGTCAGTATCATATTTATTTATTTTTTTGCGAGCATTGCATAAACATCATTTGCATTGTGTTGCTAGCATGGATTACGTATGACATTTGCATGAGCATTGCATACTAATTATTATTTTATTAACGATGACCTTAAGTATCCTTGAACCCTTATAATTGTAGAAAATGGCTGGTTTACCTAGTGAGGATGGATGGATTGATATGACTAATGTAGTGGATGGTGAGGAAGTGGATAACTTCGGTGCTAGTGATGATGAGGAGCCTTTTGAGTTTTTAGATGATGGGATTCCACTTACTGCAGTGGGTCAGACAGAGCCTGAGTTGATACAAGGTAGTTATGTTCCAAGGGTTAATGTTCTGCCACAGACTGTTCCGGATTGTCAGCGACATGTTGTTCGTTCTTCGACTCCTACTTGTGATGCTTATATTAGTAGTTTTCCTGGGATTGCATTTGCTTGGGGGTGATGTTCCTGTTGAGTCGAGTAGTGCTCGATCTATTCATGATGGTATTCCTAAGATTTATTGTCCAGGTCCTAGGTATTATGATGATATTTTCTGGTTTCTTAAGAAGTTTGATCGATCTTTGTTTGAAAGGTATTTGGTTGAGACTCGTGTGATTAGGAGGTTTGAGCAGAATGAGAAAAAGTTTGATAGGTTTGTTGGTAGTGTGAGGAGGTCAGAGTTTGTTAGGGCAAGGGAAATGGATGAAGTTGTTAGATTAAGATCTATGGTGCTGAATTTGATTGGGCAAGTTGAAAGGTCACGTAGGGAGCTAGAAAGGAATGCAAGGTTGAGTGCGTGGGGTTTGCCGATGAGATCTTTTCCTTGTCGAGGTGTTGTGATTCGTGATGTGCCGAATCAGGTTGAAGCTCAAGTGTTGGTGAAGCCAAGTGAAGGAAGTAGTCGTAAGGGGAAGGAAAAAGTGGAGGAAGAATCTGAGGATGACGATAGCAGCAGTGATGACCAGCCGATGTACAAGAAGCTGCGGGGATCTGATGTTTAGTTCTTTATGTTGTTTTTATTTAGCCTTGTTGTAATAGAACTTATGTAGACTCGTACTGTAGTTTGTGATGAAACTTAATGACTTTAAGTTTGCCGTGATGAAGGATTGTAGTGACATTACTTGTCACAATTTTGTAGAGATTTTCCAAAGCAATCCAAAATTACCTTCATGACTTATGATTTGTGTTATTAGTTCTTTTGTGAATTGGTTAATGATTCATTGTGAATTGTGTTGTTGGTGCATGTAGTATCCATGTTACATCTTGATAGAGAAATCCTTCTTCTTATCTTGATATGAGTACTTACTTGTTCTTTTTCTGTTATGGTCATACAGGAAGGAGTTGGGAGGCATTTTTCTGACTTTACAAAATTATTGTTTGGTTTGTTTCCTGTAAACATGCCGCCTAAATTGACGATTGCTACTGTTAATACCATGATTGAGCAAGCTATTGCTAGAGCTTTTGGAAGCTGAACGTGATGCGAGGAACCAAGAGGCTGAGAATAGGAATGTTGCTGGTCAGGTTGGAGGTAATGTTGAAAATCAGGTTGGAGGTAATGCTGATGAGCAAGCAGAAGGAAATGCTGCAGGACAAGTTGGAGGTAATGCTGTTGTTCAATAGGTTCAGAAGAAATGTCCTTATGCTAGTTTCATGAAATGTGGACCTACCCAATTTCGTGGTACTGGTGGTGCATTGGAATTAAGGAGGTGGATTGAAAAAATTGAAAGTACTTTTGAAATCAGTGGATGTTCAGAAGCTAGTAAGGTGAAATTTGCTGCAGCTACTTTTCAGGATGATGCATTGAGTTGGTGGAATAGTCAAGTAGCTACTGTGGGGTTAGGTGAAGCGAATGCTAGAACATGGACTGTGACCAAGGGACTGTTGACTACAAAGTTTTGTCCTGAGGAAGAGTTAGGTCAGTTGGAAGATGAATTGAGGCATTTGGTGCTGAGGAACAATGATATTGTAGCTTATACAAGGAGATTTTCTGATTTATGTTTGTTATGTCCCAATGCTTTTGTTGATGACCGTAAGAAGATGAAGCAGTATATTAGAGGTTTATCTAGTAATATCAAGGGAGAAACTACTTCGTCGAAACCCAAGTCATTTGATGAAGCTATTCAAATGGCTCATGCTTTAATGGATGTAAAGCTGTATGATCGAAAGGATAGTATTGTTGAAGGGAATAAGAGAAAGTGGGAAGCTGCACACTCAAGCCAAGGGCAGAATCGTGGTGGTTATCGTAATTACAATAACCAAGGACCAAATAGGAGTCAGCAGTATAACTTGAGAAGGAATGATGGTGTTCGTGCTGCCACAGGAAATCAAGGTAACAAGGTGAATCCAAAGTGTGGTCGATGTAATCTGTATCATGTTGGGAATTATCCACCTGCTTGTAACAAGTGTGGGAAGGCCGGACATAAGATGGAAGATTGTAGAAACAAGGGTGTAGCCACTAGGGACAATGCTGTCAAGGTAGTTTACTGTTCTGGATGTGGAGACCGTGGACATAAGCAAGGGAACTGTCCGAGGGTTGGCATACGATAGGGAGGCAATGTTGCTGCTGTTGCTGCTGGGATTGCTGCTCCAACCTATGTTGTGGGAGATGCTGACAAACCTCAAGGGCCGAATGTAGTGACTGGTACGTTCTTACTTGATGCTTGTTATGCTAGTGTGTTATTTGATTCTGGATCCAATAGAAGTTTCGTAGATCTTAGATTCAGTCAGCTATTGGATAGAGAACCAGTGAGATTGACAACTAGTTATAATGTGGAGTTAGCTGATGGTAAGGTTGTAAGCACTAGTTCTATACTGAAATGTTGTTCCTTGAAGTTAGGTAATTATGTGTTTAGTATTGATTTGATGCCCATAGAGTTAGGATGTTTTGACGTGATTATTGGAATGGACTGGTTAGTTGGTAATGGTGCAATAATTATTTGTAGAGAAAGATTAGTTCAGATACCGCTAAGGAATAGGGTATTGACTGTAAAAGGTGATGAATGTACTTCTCGTTTGAGAGTTGTTTCTTGTTTAAAGATGATGAGGTATATAGAAGCAGGTTATGATGTGTTTCTTGCACAGATAAGTAATAATGGTGTGAATGAAAGGAAATTGGAGAATGTGCCTGTGATTAGAGAGTATCCTGAGGTTTTCCCTGAGGAATTACCAGGATTACCGCCGCATCGTGAAGTGGAGTTTCGTATCGATTTAGTGCCGGGTGCTGCTCCTGTTGCTCGTGCACCATATCGTTTAGCTCCATCTGAGATGAAAGAATTATCTGATCAATTGAAGGAATTGATGGATAAGGGATTTATCAGACCGATTTCGTCGCCGTGGGGTGCGCCTGTTATGTTTGTTAGAAAGAAAGATGGTTCTTTTAGAATGTGTATTGATTACAGAGAGCTTAACAAATTGACTGTCAAGAATCGGTATCCATTGCCGAGGATTGATGATTTGTTTGATCAGTTGCAAGGATCAGTGTATACTCTAAGATCGATTTGAGGTCTGGGTATCATCAACTGAGAGTTAGGGAAGAAGATATTCCTATAAAAGCTTTCCGTACTCGATATGGACATTTCGAATTTCAAGTGATGCCTTTTGGGTTAACAAATGCGCCTGTTGTATTTATAGATTTGATGAATCGTGTATGTAAGCCGTATTTGGATGAGTTTGTTATCGTATTCATTGATGATATTCTCGTTTACTCCAAGAGTGAAGAGGAACATGAGAAGCATTTGAGAACAATTTTGGAATTGTTGAAGAAGGAGAAGCTGTATGCGAAATTCTCTAAGTGTGAATTTTGGTTGAAATCAGTGCAATTTTTGGGGCACGTGATTGATAGTGAAGGTGTTCGTGTGGATCCTGTTAAGATTGAGGCAATTAAGGATTGGTCACTGCCGAAGACGCCGACGAAAGTTTGACAATTTCTTGGTTTGGATGGGTATTATAGAAGGTTTATTGAGAAGTTTTCGTTAATTGCTAAGCCGTTGACTAAGCTTACAGAAAAGAATCGAGTGTTTGAATGAGGATTGGAAGAAGAATTTGCATTTAGTATGTTGAAGGATAAGTTGTGTTCTGCGCCTATATTGTCTTTGCCAGAAGGATCTGAGGATTTTGTAGTGTCCTGTGACGCGTCTCATAAAGGATTTAGAGCTGTATTGATGCAAAGGGAGAAAGTAATAGCGTATGCATCGAGACAATTAAGGAAGCATGAAGAGAATTACACTACGCATGATTTAGAACTTGGGGCTGTTATTTTTGCTTTGAAGCTGTGGAGACACTACTTGTATGGAACCAAGTGTGTGGTTTTCACTGATCATAAGAGTTTGTAGTATATTTTGCATCAAAAGGATTTGAATATGAGGCAAAGGAGATGGGTTGAGTTGCTGAGTGATTATGACTGCGAGATTCGTTACCACCCTGGTAAAGCGAATGTGGTAGCTGATGCACTTAGTAGAAAGGAAAGAGATAAGTCTATAAGAGTTAGAGCTTTGACGATGTTGGAAAGTGTTGATTTGACAAAAGCGATATTGAAAGCCCAAGCTAATGGTTTGAAGGGAGAGAATGTTAAGGCAGAAAATTTGGGTAGAATGTTGAAACCATTTTTTGAAGTAAGGTCGAATGGATTGAGGTATTTTAAGAATAGGATTTGGTTACCGTTGTGTCCGTCTGAGGAAGATTTGTTAGGGTGCGAGATTTAGTGATGAATGAATCTCATAAGTCGAAGTATTCAATACATCCTGGATCGGACAAGATGTATCAAGATCTTAAGAAAGTTTATTGGTGGCCGAATATGAAGGCAAATATAGCTCAGTATGTTAATAAGTGTTTAACTTGTGCGAAAGTGAAGGCTAAAAATAAGAAACCGTCTGGATTATTAGTGCAACCTGAGATTCCTGAGTGGAAATGGGAGAAGATTACCATGGATTTTGTGACAGGTTTGCCAAGGACTGCAAATGGTTGTGATATGATATGGGTGATTGTAGATAGATTGACCAAGTCTGCTCACTTTTTGCCAATGAAGAAGACAGATATTATGGAGAGGTTAACAACAGTGTATGTGAAAGACATTGTTTGTCGACATGGTGTGCCTTTGTTGATAATTTCTGATCGTGATAGTAGGTTTACTTCAGAATTTTGGAAGTCTTTGCAGAAAGCGATGGGAACGGAGTTATGTTTGAGTACATCATATCATCCGGAAACTGATGGACAAAGTGAGAGAACGATTCAAACGTTAGAGGATATGCTTCGTGCATGTGTGATAGACTTTGGAAATGGTTGGGATAAGCATTTGCCATTGGTTAAATTTTCGTACAATAATAGTTATCATGCTAGTATTAAAGCCGCACCATTTGAAGCTTTGTATGGACGTAAGTGTAGATCTCCAGTATGTTGGAGTGAGGTAGGAGAAAGTCAATTAACTGGGCCTGAAATGATATTTGAGACGACTGAAAAGATTGTGCAAATTAAGAAGCGTTTGTTATCTGCCAGAAGTAGACAAAAGAGTTATGCTGATAACAGAAGGAAACCGTTGGAGTTTGAAGTAGGAGACATGGTTATGTTGAAAGTATCTCCATGGAAAGGAGTAATTCGTTTTGGAAAGAGAGGAAAGTTGAGCCCGAGATATATTGGACCATTTAAGATTATCCAAAGGATTGGATTGGTGGCTTATAAGTTAGAATTGCCTGATGATCTTAAGGCTATTCATAATACTTTTCATGTGTCTAATTTAAAGAAGTGTTTAGCTAAAAGGGATGTGGTGATTCCATTGGAGGAAATTCTACTTGATGATAAGTTGCATTTTATAGAGGAACCTGTAGAGATAATTGATAGGGAAGTTAAGAAGTTGAAGCATAGTAGAATTCCGATTGTGAATGTGAGATGGAACTCTAGACGTGGGCCAGAGTTTACGTGGGAACGTGAGGATTTCTTTAAGGGCAAGTATCCTCATTTGTTTAGGAAGGATTAAGCGTCGCGGACGTCGCTTCTTTTAAGAAGGGGGGGATGTGACAACCCAAAACCGAGGTCATTGCTAAATCTTATTTTACGATTATTTTTGAAATTTTTGAATGGGTTTGAACAATATTTATTTTTGGATGTTTAAGTTTAAACCGATGTTGGAAGATCTATATTTAATATTTATTAAATATATGGAGTATTAGCAAGCGTGATGTCGATGGATGCCAAATATTTTATGTTTTATTGTCGGTTGTTCGATTTTTATTATTTTTGACGTTTTATTTTAAATGACGTGTTAAGTCGAGTCGAGAGTCGATATTATTTTTGAGGTACGTTTTAAATTTTTAAAAGTATCTTTATGAAACCTGAGCCCCGTAAATATTTTCAAAATTGACTAATAGTTACTTCCCGCTTTTTAGCTAAGTATTTTCATTTTGAGCCACAACTATTGCCAAATTGCAACCAAGGTCCCTCATGCACTATATATAAGCATAAATTAACACACACCACCTCATTTCTTCCACTAAAAATTTTTCTCATCTCTCCTTCTCTCTCTCTATAAGTCGTAACATCCACCACCCTACCAAAACCAAACTTCAATCCATTTTATCTTGAATTTGAGGATGATTTGAGCTAAACCAAAGCAAGACCCACTCTTAGAATTGATCAAGGATCATTTTGGTATAAGAAAATCTTACATGCAAGGTATTTTTATTTTTTGATGTTGGTAGGTAGAAACCATGATCATGCATGGTGTTCTTGCCATGATCAATGGTGATTGTTGCAAGAATTTTGTTATAAACATTATTTTGATTCAAAGGTTTTAATTTTGATGATGATTTAGATGTTATGGTTCATATATGTTGATGTTAGGTTATAGGAATGAATATTTCTTTGGTTGGTTTTGATCAAAAAGGTGATTTTGTACAAGATTTTAATGGTCATTTTATAACAGTAAGTAAGTTGTAAAATCCGAATTTTTATGTTTTGAAAATGGCTTAACTTATAGCCCAGGGTTGTAGATAATTTTATTAGCTTCAATTTGATATAAGGTAGAGTTTCTAGCTCCAAACGAGCGCGAAGTTATGATGTTTTGATTGATCGTGTACCGGGAGACGAGTATCGACACTACATATAGTTGTTGTCGATATCTGGATCGAATCTCGGGGACTCTAAATGGAAGTTTTGAAATATGTAACCTACTGATAATGAGGTGTTTACCTTATAGGTTGAGTTTACTTTAAAACCCGAGTGTCGGTTTTGTAAACGGAGTCGTTTAGAGAAGTTAAAACGGTTGTATGAAAAATTAGCGTAAATCTGTCCGGATTTTGTAGTTTGAAAATGAGTCGGGTAAAGGACTTTAAAAGTAATTTCATTTGATAAACTTGAAGTAGGACTTTCTATATATAGTAAGTTAGTTTATCGAGTCATTTCATAAACGGTTTACGAGTTTAAAAAGGGGTAAATAAGCTAGTACATGTAGTATGTACTGGCGGATTTTGTTAAAAATGTGGTAAAGTAAATGTGTAGTAAAGTATAATGAAGTTATTTATATCGTTTACTCTCGAGTGTATTGTGGTTTTATGAGTTGAGTTTGATGTTATATATATATGATTTATTTCTCGAGTCATTATTAATGAACGCGCCTTATTTGATAGGTAGCGGTTCTCGTGTTTGAAAGACAACAATTATCGTCGACGATCATCTCGCTAGATCTCTTATACTAAGGTGAGTCTGTAGCCTCGCTTTTTATGCTAGCTACTAAATGTTTTATACCCGCGAGGGGGATACATGCTATTTGAAAATAAATGAACACAAGTCAAGAGTAATTGTTGGACCTAAATGTTGCCTAAAGTTGAATTTATTGTATTGAGTAACTTGTTGCTAAAGACCCTAAATTCATGAGCCGTTAACTATCTTCTGACTTGATGTTGTGAGTCGGGAATAGCCGCTTATTCTAATGATAGTACTATTGGGTTGACCACCCTATCTGAGACCAGGGCATTACGTTGAGTAACCCGCTGGGAAGGATAATTTTACGTGAATAAGATTGTGGTATTCTAGCAACTGATACCCTAGAGGGGCACTAGTTTTATTCTAGTCATGCCGGCATTAGGCGTGGGTGACTATTTGGTTAAAGGGTCGGTGTCATGAGCTTAAATACAATGTTTGTTTATTATCATTATTATTATTGCCTTGAATATAGATTGTGTGTACGACAATTCTATAAATTATTATGATTGATTTTCTTCTTGTGTTCAAATGTGATTTGATAAACCTATAGACTCACTCAACATTATTGTTGACTCGTTTTATGCATGTATTTCAGGTAATAGGAAGTGATGGAGCATGGAGCTTTGCTGTGGAGGTTGTGGCTTGGCTTTTGGAAGAATGTTGGTCTAAAAACTGTTTCTACCTTTTACTGATGAACAAATTACTTTATGTTGTGTACTGTACTAAACTTGTGTTGGTTGTTGGTTGAGATCCATGGGGACTAAACGTTTTACTCTGGTGTCCTGTCAGTACACTTATGGGATGAAATTTATGTTTTAGACCTTTTATGAAAATCTTGTTTATATTATGTTTAAACGTCTCACTTTTGAGTCGTTCAATATACCTTGTGTGATGATGCTTGTGTCTAACACCCAATTGTGTATTTCCGCTGCGCAATGTAAATTGGGGGTGTTAGATTTGTAAATACTTGGATTTGTTGTGTACATCCATTGCATATGTGTTTGCTTGGATTTGTGTTGTGTAGATCCAAGCTACGTGTGTGTACATGGATTTGTTTAGTTGAGTTGTAATAGATTTGTGTAGTAGTTCTCACTAAACTAAAAAGTGATGTGGTTGTGTCTTGTGAGTTCTCACTAAACTTGAAAGTGATTAGTAGTTGTGTGGTGTGAAGTTCTCACTTAGCTTCAAAGTGAAGAGTCGTGAAGATTGGTTCTAGCTTTGGATTAGAACTCGACATCTAGCCTTGTGTCGTTAAATGGTGAAGTAGGCAACGTCGTGAAGATTGGTTAAATATTCCTCACCCAGTCAAGATTCCATGTTTACTCTATTTGGCTAAATATTCCTTGACACTTTACATTTGATTTTTAAACCTTTGCCTTGTATACTTTCTTCTTATAACCCCACCTTGAGATTTCATTCTCACACCTCAACAATGCCTAACTCTCCCTTTCATAACCTTGACATCTCTTTGTCACAACCCGCCTCACCCAAAGCTTCCTCATCCAAGCTTTCCAAGAATTCGAAAATCTCGGTTAAACCTATTTGGATCTAGAAAAATGAACCCTCTTCATCCAAACCACCCAAGAACCCCACTTTCTCTCCAATCAAGTATTGGAATGATACCTACTCCATAAACCCCATCACCGTAGAAAAGGAGAATATACCCCCACCACCAAAACCCTTTAACACCCCTCAACTTAATGATCTTTCAACCTTCCCAAACCTCACAAGGCATTGTGAAAACATTACCTACCCACTCTCCTCACCACCACTAAACCCTAGGTGTGATGGTCTTCCCTCATCAACCGAATTTGTGTTGAATCATGGATCCTCGTGTGCTTGTTGTAGATTTCAACAAATTGAACTTGCTCATGTGTATGAGAAGTTAAATTTTCTTGAATTCCTCATCACTCGACCTCCTCTCAAAGTTTTCGTTCCCATGGACAAAACTTCTAATGATGCATCGTCGTCTTATTTTTCCAACTAAAGGGCTACACTTCCTTGTAGTCAATAAAACTTTAGTTGTTTTAGAGTCATTAGTGTTTTTAAGCAATCTTGGAAAATTATCACTATTAGACTAGCTTATGCTTTGTGGTTTATTTTCCATATCTTTTGCTTTAGATACTCATATTGTGTGTATGACTATCTACTTTGTTTGTCTTTTTCATATTTATGTAATATGAAATCATTGTGTTGTGTTTGTTTTCTTTATTTGATATTTCTCTCTTCCTTTTTGAGTTGATCGTGGTTAATATTTACAATTGTTTATGGGTGATTCCATCAATTCTAAATTTTAACCCCTTGACAAATTTATCATCTTCATTGGTTGGATGTCTCCTTTCTACCTCCATTCCACCAATTGAACCTTAATTTTTTAATTTACCTTTTTGGACATACTTAGCAAATACTTGCTTCTAATTTGATATTTCTTCTCCTTCTCCCTCTCAAGTTACTTAGTAGGTAGTGCTCATATATACATTGGTGTTTCTTTCCTTTCTACTAACCTTTGTGTAGCATGTCACCTTAGCTCATACACTTGGTGCCCCAAGCAAGGGGGAGCAACCACCAAAGGGGAGCTACTAGCAAAGTCCGGATATCTTCAAAGACTTGTGCTTACCTTTTTGCTACGAAAAAGAGGGAGAAATTATAGTGATAAAATCGTTAATAATTTGATATTTTGTGTTTCTAAGTAAATGAGTTTATAGTTTGTAGTAATAAAAAAGGGGGAGATTGTTAATGCAACTGATGCCTAAAAACATTATTAGTGTTAACTATTCTTTCTTAGTTTTGATCACAACAAACTATACAACACATTTAGTGTAAAACACAAAACAAATTATTTAACTAACACTATCATCAAGGTAATAATCATATCACTAACTTTTCTTAATCATACTTAGTGATCATCAAAGTGATTATCCTTAAAACTCACTTTTGTTAATATGACAAAAGATTTTTTAATAAACTTTCTTTTTAAGAAAATGTTTTATTAAAATGGAAAATGTAAATTTGAAAATGGCATATTCCATATGCCATAAGAATATCCTTTGAAGGTTTAAAAAACCTCAGATATTCCTACCCCACTAAAAGACAAAAAAGGGAGCGGACTCTACTTGGCGGTACCTTAAATAGCTAGGCGGTTCCTTATCGATAAGGTACCTCCGGCTAGATAAGGATCCGCGCCCAGCTAGCTGTTGGACTTTGTCTTCTATAAATAGTGGATCAAATCTCATTTTCCAACAAGCCTTTTGGACGTTTTTCTCAACCCCCTTTCTCCTTTCTATAGCATAATCATTAGTAAATGATCACTTAAAGTGTTAAGGATGTTTACATATGATTATCCTCTTGATCCCCTCCTTTACCTTATCCAATGAGAAGATCACTCACTCACTAGTGTTGTGATAAAGATGAATCCTTGAATTAGTCATGTTCATCATTTTAGCCTTTTTATTTTTGTTGATACATTTGTATTTATGAAATACTTGGACTAGTTGTGTTCATCCAAGCTATTTGTAAATACCTGGATTTGTTGTGTACATCCATTGCATATGTGTTTGCTTGGATTTGTGTTTTGTAGATCCAAGCTACATGTGTGTACTTGGATTTGTCTAGTTGAGTTGTAATAGATTTGTGTAGTAGTTCTCACTAAACTATAAAGTGATGTGGTTGTGTCTTGTGAGTTCTCACTAAACTTGAAAGTGATTAGTAGTTGTGTTGTGTGAAGTTCTCACTTAGCTTCAAAGTGAAGAGTCGTGAAGATTGGTTCTAGCTTTGGATTAGAACTCGACATCTAGCCTTGTGTCTTTAAATGGTGAAGTAGGCAACGTCGTGAAGATTGGTTCTACCTTGAGATTAGAACTCGACATCTAGCCTTGTGTCGGTAAATTGTGAAGTAGGCAACGTTGTGTAGATTGGTCCTAGCTAATGATTAGGTTTCGACATTTAGCTTAGTGTCGGAAAATAATGTAAGCGACGATGTAAGGCTTTCTCCGCCAAGAAGGGAGCTTGTGGATATAGTGGAAATCTCGAGTAGATGTACTCGAGGAGTGGAGTAGAAACGAGGATAGAGCCTTGTTGTCGAACCACTATAAATCTTGGTGTCTTGTCACTAGGTTGTCTCTTTCCTTACTCTTTACTTATTTCACTATCCTTATACTTACCTATTACCATTGCTAATGCATTTTAATTGAACCTAATCATTATGCAACGTAACTTTAGGTAAAAGATAGTTTTGATACACACTTAATTCAAAGTAATTTAAATTAGGTAACTAATAGAAGAGAAACTATTCAACCCCCCCCCCCCTTCTAGTTTTTACACTTTCTTAAGTCATCACTAGTATCAAGTACAACTACATGACATCCAAAGGGTTTAAGAAAACCAATATTAGGTTTCCTATTCAAAAATAGCTCATAAGGTGTCTTATTGTGGATTTTGTTGATCAATTCCCTATTCTGAACATAGCAGTCTGTATTCACAGCCTCAACCCAAAAAGCAATGGGAAAATGAGCATCAACGAACATTGTCCTAGCTTATTCTATGAGTGTTCTATTCTTCCTTTCAGCCACCCCATTTTGTTGTGGGGTTCTAGCTACAATAAACTGCCTAGTAATCCCTTTCTTGACACATAAGTCATCTAACAACTTATTTCTAAACTCACCACCATTATCACTTCTAAGTATTTTAACCTCATTCCTTGTTTTCTTTTCAATTTGGGTAATAAAGGTAATCAAAACAGTGGCAGTTTCACTTTTCAAAGCCAAAAAGGAAGTCCAAATAAATCTAGTAAAATCATCAGTTATGACAAAACAAAAAGATTTACCATTTAAGCTTTCTATATTAGTTAGACCAAACAAGTCCATATGCAGCAAGTGAAGTGGTTTAGAACTAGAGTGCACAAGTTTAGACTTAAAGGAGACTTTGTGTTGTTTGCCTTTAAGGCATGCAACACACGAGTGATCATTGTGGAAGCCTTTTCAGGCAAACCATCAACTAAACCATGTCTCACAAGTCTGTTTATGTTTTTAAAATTTATGTGCCCTAACCTTCTGTGCCAAAGATTACTTTCATCAACTGTAGCCTTAGCATATAGACATGACAAATTATTATTCATCCTAATTCCATTAAGATTCACATTATAAATGTCCTTATGCATAGGTGTTCTATAATCAATGAACTTCTCATCAGGTATCTTAAAGTCTTTATTTAACACGAATCATTCAGTATCAGTGAAAAGAACCTTATTTTTGTTATCACAAACTTGTGATACACTAAACAGATTATAATCAAGTTCTTTTACCAGAAATATGTTTTCAAAACGCAAATTGTTGGTGATAAGAATGCCTTTGGCAGTAATAGTTCCATATCCTCCTCCAAAGTACACTTTGGCACCATCATTAATGGGGGTAAAGTTGGTAAAATAATCTTCCTTCCCCGTCATGTGCCTAGAGCATCCACTATCCCAATAGCCATACTCATTTACCTGCTTTTGAATGCCCTGCACATAAAGAAAACAAATTAGTTTTCTTTAGGAACCCAAGATTGAGAAGGCTTGGATTCATTTGGTTGTTCAAAAAGAACATACTTAGTCCTTATAACAACCTCTTGTTCATCCCTTTTAGGATTGAACACCTAGTTAACCCCAATTGGTTTAGTTATGACCTTTGAAATATAATGAAATCTGTTACAGGTCATAGAAATCCTATCTGAATTAGGGTTTTGGTCTTGTTTGGGTCTCCATGTCAAGCTAGATGAAGCTTTAGACCCCTTTCCCCTTGGTTGAAAGTATTTGTCATTACTTGGTCTAACAGTGTTGGAAACATTCCTGTCAACGTTAAAATTATTCCTGACAGCGCTGAAATTACCCTTATAAGCGTCAAAACTAGGGTTTGCTACAGGAACCCATTGTTTGTTAGACCATGTATTAGTCTTTTGAAAAGGCCTTTGTCCATGTGTATTAGACCCTTTAGTAAAGAATGGAGCTGGTCTAGTAACTTGTGGACTTTGCTGGACAAAAGGTCTGGGTTTGACCATGGTTGACTTTTTGTCAGAGTTGACTTTTGAAGCATTGACACACTTATACGCCAAATGTGAAAAACTCCCACAACTATAACAAGATTTTCTAGACATAACCCTAGGTCTAGATGAAAAGAAACCTGTCCCATTATCACTAACTTGACTTTTTGGTGACCTAGGTTTTCTATGCATTTCTGCATATTTAATACTAGGTTTTCTATCAAAATTTAAGCCAAGGTCAACAGGTTTTCCAGTAGAAGGGTTGGTCACCTTTATGGGTGTAGACTCATTTGGGCTTTCACTAAGCATGCCAACTTTAACAAACAAGGTAGGATTGGCTTTCTTCCATTGTTCCAAATCAGTTAATTTCTGCTTATATTCCTCTACTGGAGTAAGAACTCTTTGTGGGGGAATGAATTCCTTTACTTGGAGTTCTGGTATACCAGTCCAAGACAGATCCTTTTTAAGGAAACCATAGAAGTTCCCACCAGGTGGTGGAACATCAGCATACTCTTTCATCCCAATCCTAGTCATATCCCTAGAGTCTCTTTGCTCACTAACACATTTTGTAAAACCCGCATGCTTTTACCATAAATAGTACCCTTAAGATCGTACGTACTAGATTAAAACTTTCCTTTTATAGTATGATTACGTTCACGTGTTAGAATTTTTACGTATTACGTACGTGTTAGAACACGATAAGTATTTATTACGTACGAACACACAATAATTATTTAAACAATAATTAATCACGAACATGCGATCATGAAATCATGAACGTAAACTAATCACGAGCTAACATTAATTACGTATTTATATTTATTACGAGCACGAATAAATATATTAAGTCACGGTTAATAATTAACGAGAACACATAAAACGCGAACACGATAAAACACGAACGAACACTAAAATAATTAGACTCGGAAAAAGGTACGGGTACCCCGTGTGGGGCCCCCTACCCGCGGCTACACCAAGAAGATGGGCCAAGCCCATCTAATTTTTACTAACAAGGGGTTAACGTGAAATGTTTTGTCATTTTTTTCACATTACAGTAAAATTGCAAAACCCTAAAAAGATTTTCTCCTTCCTTCTTGATCTCCTTTGGCCGCCAGATATAAACACACAAAAGGGGGTGTTTGTTTGATTTTTGATCTTGAATTTTGTGCAAGCATTTGTGTGTGTTCATCCTCGTTTGATCCACGCATTCGATATACATTTTTAATCATTTCTTTTATGTTTTGATTTAATAAATTAAATAAGATCATGATGTTTTTAAAAAGCTAATTAAAAACATTAATTAAACATGTAAATGGTTATGGGGTAAATCAAACCAAAGGATATAGGGGTGTTTGTTGTGGCCGGCGCCTAAACCGAACCCCCAAGGGGTCTCGGTTTGGCTTGGGAACCACCACCGAGATCTCATGGTCTCGGTTTGGTGGTGTGGGTCCCACGGCAGCAACAAACAAGTGAGAACCCCGAAGTGATTCGGGGTATGGTGTTGATTACGGGTCCGGTTCATGGTTTTTAGTCACGATCCGGTTCATTGATTATGTTAAGATTATGATTTTAATAGTTATATGTTAAAAATTAAATTAATAAAATATGACATCATTTATTTAATTAACATGACTTAGGTTATAATTTAATTATTAGATCATTGATTTTTAACCTAAGTATTTATATTTTCTAGAATATAATTAATTAATTATTAAAAACCATGGCTATAATTAATTAATTAACATGACTTAGGTTATATTATTAATTATTAATAATACATGTTTTGACCTAAGTATTTAACTTTATTTAATTAAAAACATGATATATTTAATTAAATACTTTTAACCTATAGTTTATTTAAATTACATGTAATAATTAATAAACTATACCTTATTTCATTATGACTTAGAAAAATAATCAGAAAACACTTAAGCTTATATAATTAGCTTATTTAACCAACTTATATCTAATTATGGAAACTTTCTATTTTTAGAAACTTATTTAATTAAGGCAGCTAATCTATTTATGGAAACTTTCTATTTTTTTAGAAACTTATCTATTTTAAGCAGTAATTCTATTTTTGGAAACTTTCTATTTTTGGAAACATTCTATTTTTGGAAACATTCTATTTTTGGAAACTTTCTGAATTTGGAAACTTTCTATTTTTGGAAACTTTATATTTTTGGTAACTTTCTATTTTTGGAAACTTTCTATTTTTGGAAACCTGCTATTTTTAGAAAGTTACTTATTATTACACAGTAAGTATAATCATACATGAAATACAAGTAATACTTAATCAGAATAGACAGAATATAAGATAAACACAGTTTAAAGCTTAAAACAGTAAAACATGACATGAACGTATAAAATAAGCTAAGACATGACATAAAACCAGTTACGTATTTAGTAATCATGTACTTATACATGTATGTATTTATGTAGCATTATTGATACTGAAGTAGGACTCTCCTCCGTTTGTATTCTTTGTTCACTGGACATAAGGTACGGATTCCCGTCCTTTCAGTATGGACATTCTTTCTTTATTAGGATTTCCCGTATGCAGCCAACTGTTTTCCCGTAGTATAAGTTTATATGTTTGATTTGCTTATTTTTAATTTAGAATACCTATAGCCATATACATGCATGACCAGTTTCACCTAGTTATGGAGGTACCATAACCATAACACTAGAGGCACTGGTGTTATGACTTCCCCACGGCGGAGTGATTGCTCATGGCGTCCCTTCAGCTTTTGGCCATATTATTATATTTATCATGTGGGGCGTATGGGTGCATCCTAGTTACATGTTTTCAGCAGATTACTCAGTGTGAATGTGGTGTGTGCCTTGCATCATTCACAAGGAGCTGATCCCTCCTACCGAAACCAGTATATTAAATTAGAGGCAGCCCCTCTAATTTGCATGATGAGGTCTCCCCTCCAAGTACAAATGCACGGTGGATATTCATGACCTATATTGGCTAATGATAGAATATGTTAAACAGTTTTTGTAAGATAAACATAAGGCTTTTCAAACTATAAAACCAGTTTTACCAAGACTTAACCGGGTTATTCGGGACTTAGTTTCTTCCGCTGTTATATGCTTATATGCTTATACTATTCATGCTTTATTGTACATCCGTGCACTGAGCGTATTGCCCAGCCGCTTTCCTTTTCTATGTTCCCAAAACGGCAGGTACTCAGGGATGCACGCAGAATTTAAGCGTATGTGCACATGGACTGGAAGATTTCTAGCCTTTCTTTACTTTATGCATTATCCTTACTTTGATACTCTTGCCATGGACATTGTTTAGTTCCTTCATTTACAGTACTTATGTTTGTGTGTGATGAGCTTTACTTTTGGACTACCGATGTTTGATTATGGTATTTTCCTTTTATGGTCATGTAATGTTTAGACATTTATCCTTGTATGCTTTGATGACACACCATAATTACGCGTGACATTCCATTATCAAAATGGAGTGTTACAATTATGGTATTAGAGCCAAGGCTTCGACCTGTAGGCTCTCAAAGTATGACCTGTGATTAGTGGGTAGTCACTATGGTCTTCCTAGAACTGACAGTCGTTTTCATGCATTCATCATTTTTATGCATACATATATATGTCATTGTCGCAGGTTTATGACTAAGTAATGGTTGGTACAGGACTTGCCCTATTTAGTCGCATGTGTTTTATCGAAACTTTTAAATTTAGGACTGACCCATAGGCGTCCCCTCGCCATGTCTTTTATTTTGGGTGAACTCACCATAGGCGTTCACTCTCGAGCATACAAAAGTTTTCATAAAACTGCATCATGCATTCATACACAAATTTTCTTGCATAAAATTTTTCTCTGGGTTTATTGGTACAATTTTTTTCATGTATATATATTTTATGTTTTGATTTGTTAATCATATGTTTTATGTTATACTGTCAGATGGTTCTCACACGCGAACAGGAACAACTCAATGCAGCAATCCAAGCTGCAATGCAAGCTTTGCTTCCTCAACTGAGGAATGACATCAGGGCTGAGGTTCAAGCTTCCAACAATCAGCAGCATAACCAAGCACCTCCTCCTCCTCCTCCAGTGACATTGGCAGTATAGCTGGAGAGATTCAACAAGCTCCGTCCTCGAGCTTTTGAGAAAACAGATAGCCCCAGTGATGCTGAAAGCTGGTTGGCTCACATCGAGAAGATTTTCAATGCTATGGGTTGTGACCCCGTGTTCAAGGCGAGGTTGGCATGCTACCGGTTCGAAGGCGATGTGTTAAATTGGTGGTTAGCATTGATGCAGTCTGAGGGAGATGACGATTGGGTGGCTGGTTTGACATGGGCTCAGTTCAAGGATAGGGTGATGGAGCAGTTCTTTCCCAAGGCTGAGCAAGACAAGCTCAAGAGGGAGTACCATGGGATCCGACAGAGAGCTGGGGAGAATAGCAATGAGTTTACGCAGCGCTTTCTTCGCTTAGCTGGTTTCCTTGGTGCAGCAGCAGGTACTCCTGAAGAGCAGGCACACCACTTTATGTGGGATCTTCGCACATCGGTTGCAAACAATCTAGTGTGTGCTACGTTCAACACTATAGCACAAGTGGCCGATGCGACACGTAAGCTAGAGATGCTGCATAAGAGAGATGAGTTCGGGGAAGCTGAGAAACCCGACAAGAGGTAAACATTCGTATTCAAGCGGTGACCAATCCGTATTCTTTCCATATATGTGAATTATTCATCTCTTTAAATTGTATCTTCCAGGCAAAAACCTGGGGACCGGTCTCGCCGGCTACTCAGCAGTAGCCTCATCAACCCAAGGGAAACGGTCAGACTAACGACCGTTCTGCTATGGATAGGCGTGGCGGTAATGACAATTACCGTAACAACGCTGGACACTCCAACGGCAGCAGGTCCTAATACTTACGCAATTTCTTATGATTTCATGTTATAACTCATATTCTGAGACTTTAGCAAAATTTCTACCAGGAACTATGGAAACGGTAGGGACCAGAACCAGAGAGGTTCACAACCTAGACGTCCAGCTATCACTGGTATTCAATCTTACGATTTTCCGCATTGTCCTTTATACCCTATTATCATGTCTTATGTAAAATGTTTTATCAGGTCCTCAGCCAGCCAGAGCACCCGATGGAGGATATACTCATCCTCTTTGTTCTACTTGCCACTGTAGGCACCCAGGGCCATGTCGTCGTAACACTGACGCATGCTTCAAGTGTGGTCTTCCTGGCCATATCATGAAGGATTGCCGTAAGGGCGAGATGGAGGGCACATCGGGACATGCTGATACCAAGCCGCCTCCTACCACTGGGCGTGTCTACACGACATCTCAAGACCAGGCCAACAAGTCTACATGTACCATCATTGGAATCTTGTATATGTATGGTCAAGCTGCGTGTGTTCTTTTCGATACGGGTGCTACTCACTCGGTCATTTCTACTGCTTGTGCTAAGAACATTAGGATGCTCCCCATGCCACTAGAGAATAGACTTACTATTTCCAAACCTTTGAGGGAATATGTATTAATCACCCATGTATACAAGAGTCTTCCCCTAGAATTTGATGATAAGGTTCGTCCTGTTGACGCACTTCCGCTGGACATGAATGACTTCGACATGAGTTTGGGCATGGATTGGCTATCCAAGCATCATGCTACCATAGACTTCCATTCATATCGAGTTATCTTCGGTGATGTTAATGCACCAGAGTACATTCATAATGGGTTCGTACCCGAACGGTCTGTACAAATCATATCTACCCTGCAAGCGCGTGCACTACTATCACATGGCTGCGAGGGTTATCTAGCTACGGTTCACGACATGGATGTTGAATCTCCATCAATTCAGGATCAACCAATAGTGTCGGAATTCCAAGATGTATTTCCAGCAGAACTTCCGGGCATACCACCTACACGAGAAGTGGAATTCAATATCGAGCTTATTCGAGGAGCTGAACCAATCTCCAAGGCTCCTTATCTCATGTCTCCCATAGAGCTAAAGGAGCTGAAGGATCAACTGCAAGAACTTCTAAAATGAGGTTTCATTCGACCGAGCACATCTCCATGGGGAGCACCGGTCTTATTTGTTAAGAAGAAGGACGGCAGTATGCGTCTTTGCATAGACTATCGTGAGCTCAACAAGATTACTATCCAGAATAGGTATCCACTGCCACGTATAGACGATCTGTTTGACCAACTCCAAGGGGCCAAACACTTCTCCAAGATTGATCTTAGGTCAGGCTATCATCAGCTACGGGTTAAGGAGCAGGACATCGCCAAGACTGCTTTTCATACCCGCTATAGCCACTACGAATTTGTAGTCATGCCATTCGGCCTGACAAATGCTCCAGCAGTGTTCATAGACTTGATGAACAGAATCTTCCATGAATTTCTGGACAAGTTCATCATTGTCTTCATCGATGACATCCTGATTTTCTCAAAGTCTAAGGAGGAACACGAAGACCATCTTCGTACTGTACTACAGATTCTTCGCCAGAAGCAGCTGTATGCTAAATTCTCCAAATGTGAGTTTTGGTTAGACAAGGTGGCATTCTTAGGTCACATTGTATCAGTAGAAGGAATCACTATGGATCCAGCGAAGGTTGAGGCCATTACTAAGTGGCTGAGGGTGACATCAGCAACGAAAGTCCACAGTTTCTTAGGCTTAGTTGGCTATTACCGTAGGTTCGTGGAGAACTTTTCCCGCTTAGCACTACCATTGAGCAAACTGATGCAGAAAGGGGAGAAATTCTTCTGGACTGAAGAACGAGAGAAGAGCTTTGAAGACCTGAAGCTAAAGCTAGTATCTGCACCTATTCTTACTCTCCCATCTAGTACGGGTGGATTTCAAATCTATAGTGATGCATCGGGGAAGGGACTTTGCTGTGTTCTCATGCAACATGGGAAAGTGATCGCGTACGCTTCACGGCAACTTAAGCCTTATGAAGAAAATTACCCTATGCATGACTTGGAACTTGCTGCAGTCGTGTTTGCATTGAAGATATGGAGGCACTACTTATATGGAGAATTATGTGACATTTTCATGGACCACAAGAGCTTGAAGTATATCTTCACTCAACGTGAATTGAACATGAGGCAGAGAAGATGGTTAGAGCTGTTGAAGGATTATGATATTAATCTACAATATAATCCCGGAAAGGCAAATGTGGTAGCAGATGCTCTTAGCAGGAAGTCCGGAATGATCAACGGCATTAAAATTGAGGAGGAAATCGTAAGAGACTTGGAGCGACTAGACATCGAGATCATGGTACGTGGACAGCACGGTTACTGGGCTAATCTTAGAGTAGAACCCGAGTTACTCTCTAAGATCAAGGAAGCTCAGAAAGATGATGGAGAAATCTAGGCGATAGTACAGAATTTGGAGAAACAGACGGAATTCAGAGTAGATGCAGATGGTATCGTATGGCAGGGCACGAGACTTTGTGTTCCTGTTGACCAAGCACTCCAGGAAGCCTTGTTAGCTGAAGCTCATAGCTCCCCATTCTCTATACATCCTGGTTCGACTAAGATGTACCATGACATCAAGCAATACTTATGGTGGAGTCGTATGAAACAGGATGTGGCCACTTACGTCTCCAAATGTCTTACCTGCCAGCAGGTTAAGATCGAGCATCAGCGGTCTGGCGGTCTCCTTCAACCGTTAGATACTCCAGAGTTGAAGTGGGACAAAATCACCATGGTTTTTTTACTGGTCTTCCGCCTACCAAGAGGAAGCACGATGCAATTTGGGTTATCATAGATCGACTTACCAAATCAGCTCATTTCTTACCGATCTATAAGGAAGATCTGGTAAGTAAACTCGCCGATACGTATAGAAGAGAGATCACGAGACTCCACGGTGCTCCATCCAGCATCGTCTCAGAAAGAGATCCTCGTTTCACTTCGCGATTTTGGAAGAGTCTGCAGAAAGCTTGGGGTACGCAACTTAAGCTTAGCACGGCTTTTCATCCTCAAACAGACGGACAGTCGGAGCGAACGATTCAAACATTGGAAGACATGCTAAGGTCATGTGCGTTGGAATGGACGGGTGATTGCGACGATTATATCTGTATGGTGGAGTTTGCATACAATAACAGTTGGCAGGCAAGTATCAAGTGTGCTCCTTTCGAGATGTTGTATGGCAGAAACTGTCGCACCCCAATCTGCTGGGATCAGGTTGGCGAGCGAACACTTGAAGGACCAGAAATCATAGAGATGACCAATGAAAGGATAGCAGTAGATAAGCGGAAACTTCGGGAAGCACGGTCACGTCAGAAGAGTTACACTGATAAGCATCGTAGGGACATACATTTTAACGTAGGAGATCACGTCTTCCTTAAGGTTTCGCCGACACGTGGTGTTAGACGCTTCGGGATTAAAGGGAAGCTCATTCCTTGTTTCATCGGACCGTTTGATATCATTGAACGAGTCGGTGAAGTATCTTACCGGTTAGTGTTACCTCCACAACTTTCGCATGTACACAATGTGTTTCATGTGTCCTTACTCAGAGGGTACAAGTATCATCCCCTTCACATGGTTCAGTATCCACTGGAACAGATACGTGAAGATCTCACTTTAATAGAAGAACCCGAACGAGTTCTTGACAGACAAGAACGAGTCATGAGAAGGAAGACGATTCCATTCATCAAAATCCTTTGGAGGGATCATACCGAGCGGGAAGCCACTTGGGAAACAGAGGAGTCTATCCGGGCTTCTTACCCTCATTTTATATTTTGAATTCGGGTATGTTCTTCTTTTCCAGTTTACTTTATCTATAATTCGGGGACGAATTATTCTTTTTAGGGGGGAAGAGTTGTAAAACCCGCATGCTTTTACCATGAATAGTACCCTTAAGATCGTACGTACTAGATTAGAACTTTCCTTTTATAGTATGATTACGTTCACGTGTTAGAATATTTACGTATTACGTACGTGTTAGAACACGATAAGTATTTATTACGTACGAACACACAATAATTATTTAAACAATAATTAATCACGAACATGCAATCATGAAATCATGAACGTAATTAATCACGAGCTAACATTAATTACGTATTTATATTTATTACGAGCACGAATAAATATATTAAGTCACGGTTAATTAACGAGAACACATAAAACGCGAACACGATAAAACAGGAACGAACACTAAAATTATTAGACTCGGAAAAAGGTACGGGTACCCCATGTGGGGCCCCCTACCCGCGGCTACACCAAGAAGATGGGCCAAGACCATCTAATTTTTACTAACAAGGGGTTAAGGTGAAATCTTTTGTCATTATTTTTCACATTACAGTAAAATTACAAAACCCTAAAAAGATTTTCTCCTTCCTTCTTGCTCTCCTTTGGCCGCCGGATATAAACACACAAAAGGGGGTGTTTTTTTGATTTTTGATCTTGAACTTTGTGCAAGCATTCGTGTGTGTTCATCATCGTTTGATCCACGCATTCGGTATACCTTTTGAATCCGTTCTTTTATGTTTTGATTTAATAAATTAAATAAGATCATGATGTTTTTAAAAAGCTAATTAAAAACATTATATAAACATGTAAATGGTTATGGGGTAAATCAAAACAAAGGATTTAGGGGTGTTTGTTGTGGCCGGCGCCTAAACCGAAGCCCCAAGGGGTCTCGGTTTGGCTTGTGAACCACCACCGAGACCTCATGGTCTCGGTTTGGTGGTGTGGGTCCCACGGCAGCAGCAAACAAGGGAGAACCCCGAAGTGGTTCGGGGTATGGTGTTGATTACGGGTCCGGTTCATGGTTTTTAGTCACGATCCGGTTCATTGATTATGTTAAGATTATGATTTTAATAGTTATATGTTAAAAATTAAATTAATGAAATATGACATGATTAATTTAATTAACATGACTTAGGTTATAATTTAATTATTAGATCACGGATTTTTAACCTAAGTATTTATATTTTCTAGAATATAATTAATTAATTATTAAAAACCATGGCTATAATTAATTAATTAACATGACTTTAGGTTATATTATTAATAATTAATAATACATGTTTTAACCTAAGTATTTAACTTTATTTAATTAAAAACATGATATATTTAATTAAATACTTTTAACCAATAGTTTATTTAAATTACATGTAATAATTAATAAACTATACCTTATATCATTATGATTTAGAAAAATAATCAAAAAACACTTAAGCTTATATAATTAGCTTATTTAACCAGCTTATATCTAATTATGGAAACTTTCTATTTTTAGAAACTTATTTAATTAAGGAAGCTAATCTATTTATGGAAACTTTCTATTTTTTAGAAACTTATCTATTTTAAGCAATAATTCTATTTTTGGAAACTTTCTATTTTTGGAAACTTTCTATTTTTGGAAACTTACTATTTTTGGTAACTTTCTATTTTTGGAAACTTTCTGTTTTAGGAAACCTGCTATTTTTAGAAAGTTACTTATTATTACACAGTAAGTATAATCATACGTGAAATACAAGTAAAACTTAATCAGAATAGACATAATATAAGATAAACACAGTTTAAAGCTTAAAACAGTAAGACATGACATGAACGTATAAAATAAGCTAAGACATGACATAAAACCAGTTACGTATTTAGTAGCAGGTACTTATACACGTATGTATTTATGTAGCATTAGTGATACCGAAGTAGGACTCTCCTCCGTTCGTCTTCTTCATTCACTGGACATAAGGTACGGATTCCTGTCCTTTCAGTATGGACATTCTTTCCTTATTAGGATTTCCCGTATGCAGCCAACTGTTTTCCCGTAGTATAAGTTTATATGTTTCATTTGCCTATTTTTAATTTAGAATACCTATAGCCATATACATGCATGACCAGTTTCACCTAGTTATGGATGTACCATAACCATAACACTAGAGGCACTGATGTTATGACTTCCCCACGGCGGATTGATTGCTCGTGGCGTCCCTTCAGCTTTTGGCCATATTATTATATTTATCATGTGGGGCGTATGGGTGCATCCTAGTTACATATTTTCAGCAGATTACTAAGTGTGAATGTGGTGTGTGCCTTGCATCCTTCACAAGGAGCTGATCCCTCCTACCCAAACCAGTATATTAAATTAGAGGCAACCCCTCTAATTTGCATGATGAGGTCATCCCTCCAAGTATTCATGCACGATGGATTTTCATGACCTATAATGGCTAATGGTAGAATATGTTAAACAGTTTTTATAAGATAAACATAAGGCTTTTCAAACTATAAAACCAGTTTTACCAATACTTAACCGGTTTATTCGGGACTTAGTTTCTTCCGCCGTTATATGCTTATATGCTTATACTATTCATGCTTTATTGTACATCCGTGCACTGAGCGTATTGCTCAGCCGTTTTCCTTTTCTATGTTCCCAAAACGGCAGGTACTCAGGGACGCTCGTAGACTTTAAGCGTACGTGCATATGGACTGGAAGCTTTCTATCCTTTCTTTACTTTATGCATTATCTTTACTTTGATACTCTTTCCATGGACATTGTTTAGTCCTTTCATTGACAGTACTTATGTTTGTGTGTGATGAGCTTTACTTTTGGACTACCGATGTTTGATTTCGGTATTTTCTTTTTATGGTCATGTAATGTTTTGACATTTATCCTTGTATGCTTTGATGACACGCCATAATTACGCGTGACATTCCATTATCAAAATGGGGTGTTACGCATTTTCTAGGGTTTGAGAAGCTTTATCAAATCTTTGAATTTTAAGCCCTACATTATCTTTGTTTTTAATGGCCTCATCCAACTCAGCTTGTATTACACCTTTGGATCTCTCCAAAATATCCCTAAGGTCAACACTAACTTTAAGATCATTTGACAAAACGTTAATTTGATCTTTTAGGTCAAGCTCCATTTTCTTATATTCAGCCACAGTCTTTTCAGTTTGAGCAAGTGAAAGTTGATAGTTAGATAACTTCCATTTTTCATCAAAAACATCTGATTTTAACTTTAACATTTCTTTGCTAAGTTTTTTAGTGTTTAAACGACAACCTTTACTACAAAATGCATCATCATATACCTTATTATCTGATGAAGATGAAGAATGGGCCATGAGAGCATAGTGAACATGATCCTCTTCTTCCTTCTCTACAATCAAGGCCTTGTTTTCTTCCACCTCCTTGGCCATAAAGCTCCAGTCCCAGCCAACACCATCAATTTCTTGCATGGCAACCATAGCCTTTGTGTCTTCAACCTTGATGATTTGGCTTGAAGGCTTTCCAACTTCAGATCTTTTTGTAGATCTATATTCTCTCATAAAATGACCCATTCTATGGCAGCTGTAACACTCAACCTTGGATTTATCAAATCCAGCAGTGTCTTTAGCATTAAATGTCATCTTCTTCTTGAATCTCCTATTCCATCTATTGGCCCTTATTCTTACAAGTGCCATATTCCACTTTATGTCCATCTCCTCCAAATTCTCATTGCTGATTTGCTCAAGGTCCTCATATGTAATCACTGAACCATTGGGCAATGCAGCAATGTATGAACACAATGTATCTAGATCAATACCAGCAGGTTTAATCTTGGTGAGTCAACATTGTATGTGTCAGCGTCTGAGTGTGGGGCGCTGACAAAGCTTGATCCAACGTTGACACAAGGTGATCCAGTAACGAGGTGCACATATGACTCTCTTTGATCAAATTGACCTTCACTATGTGAGAAGAAAGCCATGTTTCCAGAGGTATATTTGCTTCCTTGATCCAAAAGGATTTCATTCTCTGCAATCTTCAGTTTATTGTAGATGTCATCAAAAGTGGAACTTTTGTGAGCATTGGTAGCAATAATAGACCTTGCTTCAATCTTCCATGCATCACCAAGACTTTTAATGAAAGTGGTAATGATATCAGCATCATCATACACTGTTCCCATAAAGGATAATTTGCTTGTGATGTCAAGAAGTCTGCTTCTCACCCCACTTAGCTTTTCATTGGGAAGAGCTTTGAACACAACATACTCATGCAAGAGTTTCTTCTTTTTCTCTGAGGCAGTATCATCATTACCACCATAAATGACTTGAAGGGCTTCCCAAAGCTATTTGACAGACTGAAAACCTCTATACTTGTGCTGATTTGCTGGTCCCAAAGAAAGTTTTAGAATGCTTAGAGTTTTCATGTCATTCCTTCTCTTTGCAATGTCCTCAGTTGAGACAGCTCTTCCATCTGAAGGTCTTTCTTTTCGATCCTCTTCAGTTGAGCCCTGAATTGATCTTGCAGCAATAGCAGCAGAAATCCTAGCAGCCTTATCGAATGTGTTTCCATATTCAATAATTTCCCATAGAGTGTGATCATGAATTTGAAGATACTGCTCAAAGTTGTCAAGGTCTAGCATGGGGATTTTTAGATTGTGACTAGTGGAGGAAGTTATCTCTGGAGTAGACATCTTGTCTGGTTTTTTAGGGTTTCTTGAAAAATTAGGGGTTTTGGCGACTTTTTGAGGTATGCGGTTAAGAAAAACCGATGAACAATGACTAAATTTTTGCAATTTCTCTTTATCGTTCAACATACTTTTAAATTTGGCGGCAAATCAAGGCATCATGATTAAAGCGTCGGTGAAACATATGTTAAAATGCAAATCACGAAACATCTTAATAAAAAGCTCAAATTGATAATTGTTATGTTCTTGAAATTTTTCCTTGTGACGTCTTGATGGATAAGGTAAGGGTGGTGTTGGGTGGGGCATAGGCATAGCCTTTATAATCTTAAGTTTCAATATTGGTAAAGGGTCGATCGTAGGTGTGGTTTGAGCGGTATTTCATGGGATAGAAATGTGCTCCTTTTTTACCACCACCTCGGGTTCATCCTCATTTTCTTCCTTCGTAGGAGTAATTGGTTGAGTAGTCGGCTCCTTAAAGGTCTTACCACTACATGTGGTAATCACTTTCATCTCTCCCTTCGGGTTTGATACGGTGTTGCTAGGAAGACAACCCGAAGTAGAGGTTTGCTCATCATAATAGCATCTAAAAGTCTACTTTCCGATTTTTCTCGTTCTTGCTTATCTTGCTCTTTTTCAACCTTTTGATTTTGTTCCCACCTAAGCAAAGTTTTTTCAATCTTATGTTGGCCTTGGTCCATTTTTGTTGATTTTGGTGGAGCCCTAACCACATTCCCTTCCATTTTGTTACTATGAGTTCAAACTTAGTCCTTAGATTTATCACGTCATTTGCCATATTCGTGTAACTATCATCATTTGCCTTAAAGTAGTTCAAAATCTCATTTGGAATATCTTTTGAAAATGCAATTGAAAGCCCTTGATTGACATTTTGAAAATCACGCTTTTGATTTTGACTTTGCAATTGATTACTAGTCCCTTGATTCCCATTGTTGTAATTACCCTTGTAATTGTTCCTTTGATTTCCTTGGTAACCACCTTGATTGTTGTTGCGATAGTTGTTAGCATTTTGATTGTTTTGATTTGGTGTAAAACCCGGTGAAGTCAATTGATTAGTGCGGGTAACTTGACCGTTTTGGTTATAAGTTCTCGTGGCCACGTAGGCACTCGAAGAGTTACCACCGACGGTAATGCACTCGGAGAAATCATGAGCTCCACCATAATAAACACAAGAAACCTCAACCGCTTTAGCCGTAGCGGGAGTGGGTTGTTCACCAACTTTAAACTCTTTAAGCAATCCCTTAAGCTTATCGAACAATTTTTTTTCCAAATTAGCCTCAATTTGTTGAGCATCAATGGTAGGTGACAATGAAGGCGAAGAAGAAGCCTTGTTAACACTCGGTGTGTTACGAGGGCTATAAAATTTGGACCTATTTTCAATGATTATCAATGCTTCTTCGAATGTTTTACACAAAACAATTACCACCCGCGGCGGCATTAAGATAATCTCGTTCATGATCGTTCAATCCATTGTAAAACAGCGATTTGATGTAAGTCAGAAAAACCGTGATGAGGACATTTATGCAACATTTCCATAAACCTATTCCAAGCCCTTGAAAAACTCTCATTATATTGTTGTGAAAACTTTGAAATCTTGTTTTTCAAATGCGTAGTCTTAGAGGGAGGGAAAAATTGGTTCACGAACTTTGAAACGAGATCCTTCCACGTCAATATGGAATTGGGTGGCTCTTTCTCTAACAAAATTTTTGCGGCCCCGCTAAGGAATACGAAAAAAGCATCATCTTAATCACGTCATTCGAGACGTCCTTAAACATGCAAGTCGACGTAAGACGGTTGAAATGGCGAATGTGGTTATGAGGGTTGTCCTTTTCGTCACCATGAAACTTGTTAGCTTGGATCATGGACAATAAACCCGTCTTAACCTCAAGATTCTCCGCAAGGATAGCGGGAATCACAATCGCTTCTCCATAACCTTCAGTGGGTGCTTGAAACAACTCAATCATAGTACGATTAGACATGGAAACTTCTTGTTCTACAATGGGTTCGACAATGGGAGATTCTTCACTAGAAGGTGTTTGGTTTCCTTCCTTTTGACGACGTTTACGAGCATGTTTTACTTTAGAGCGAGTTTACATAAACGTAACGTACAACATCGGGGTGAACAAAGAAGATTCTTTTTGGTGTGTTTACGTTTTTCAATTTTTTTGTGCTTTTGATTGTTTTTACTTTTTTGGCTTTTTCTTTTTAATTACGTAGACTCAAATCTACAAATCTATCCTCGAATGAATTTCTTGATTAAAGGAGCCTCAAGGAAAGAAAACGATCACGTTGAGTGAACGCCTTCGATGACTTTAGAACATTGGTGAAACACCAAAACGTTCAAGAGGGTTTAATCTTTGAAACCAAGCAAATATATATGATACGTAGATAATACTTTGGTAGGTAAACCCTCGATTAGCTCTTTTTCTCAAAACACGCAGAATCAAGCGGGGGAAACAAGGCGACGCAAAACTCTTAAGTGCCTTTTTCCCTTAGACCTTGGTCTCCTTATACCCTTATAGTTTGTGTTAATAAAAAATAAGCTTCTCGAAAGTAATTATCTATTTTGCCTTTTTCTTTTTCTTTAGATTCGAATACAATAATTGAGTGATGAAATCCCAATTATGGTTGCGTTTTCACGCTTTTGGAGATATTGTGAATTTATTGTGAATACGTAATACAATATAGTAATATTTATACACAAAAAACGAAAACCGATAATACGTATGATTAGAGTGCTAATCACACAATTACTATTTATGGATAATATCAAAAACAAAATTATTCAAATTTAACACAATAGCCTCCCCGGCAGCGGCGCCAAACTGATATGTAGTATGCTTACACTTGTTTAGGAAAACAAAGCGTAAATGCGGTAAGTACTAAGCGTGCCTTTAGGAAAACGTATACACTTATGACCCTTGTGTGAGTTTGTTCTCGAGGAGGATTAATGTGTGTGTTAAGCTTGTTGATATTTAAGATTAATATTAATGAGAAAAAGGGAAAAAAAATAACGACGGTTACGATTAAATTTAAACTACGACGAATAAAAACGTAAAACGTTAAACGTGACAAAATTTAAAAATTTAATCTAAAAATTTATTAAAAATAAAAAACAAATCTAAAATAATATAAATAAGAATAAAAATTTTAAAAAAATATTTTAAAACTTATTTCCATTTTAATATTCAATTTTAAATGCTATTTAAAGCCTTAAAATTGAATAAAATTAAAAATAAATCCTAAATATGATCTTATCAAATAAGAAACTTACTTATATTATATAAAATCTAAAAAGTATTTTTCTATACTTTTTAAAACAAATTTACTGTTTTTAAATGGCTAAAAACTATTAAAATGTTAAAATAATCTTAAAAATTAATTAATTAATGAGAAAAATAATTTTACTTTTCTAAAAATCTCAACTAAATGTATTTAAACTAGGAAAAATGAAAATGTTGAAAAAATTCAATTTTAGCCTAATAGGATAAAAACAGATTAATTAAAAACTAATTTAAATTCAAAATAATGCAAAAATATTAAACCAATCAGAATAATAAAATTTCTTTTTCTAAAAATCTTAAAATAAATAAATAAACATGGAAAAATTTAAAAATCTCAAAAACACTAATTATAAGGCACTAAAGACAAAATTACTAAGAATTAATAGTGACAAGTGGACTTGTTTTGTCCTTTAGTCTAGCAGTGGCTAGAAACGGCTTGGCAGTAGGAAAGGAGTTCCTACTGCTTGTTCACAAAATCAAAGATATGCTCTTTTGAGCTTGATTTAGTGAGTGTGGTGGGGAAATTAAGACACCCCTACAACCATTGAGTTGTAGGGAGTCACAAACAAGCAAATACAACAATAAAAAACACACCAATTTGTACAGTTAAATCAATAGGTGTTCATATATGAAGAAAAAAATGGGGTCTGGCAGTTCAGTAAGTGTTGTATGCACTTCTTGTATATCAAAAGCTCATAAAAATTAAATCCAAGTCCAAGCACAGATCTTACTATCCTAGAACTAGGTGTGTAATCAAAATTCTACTTCAAAACCAAGTATTAATCAACTAAAGTTTTACTGATATGATTGATAGTTGGTTTAAGTCACATTGCTATGTGTTTGACAAGAAAATGAGTTTAGAACTTCCACAAGTTAACTTAGAGCTTAACAAATCACCACTTAATCACAAAAATCCTAGAAGTAGCTTAATCCTTACTGATGAATCAAAACCTAAGCTCAAACATTCTCAAAATAGTTCCATACCCAACTGATCAACCTAAGAACTTTTACTTGACTAAAATTTTGTTTATGAAGCACTAGAATAAAAAGTGTACCGTAATAATTTACTCCCACTCAACTGCACATAATCAATAACAAAAACTTGTAATATGTCTACCCTAAGACAACATGAACAACAAACCCAAACACTACTTAATATGATGAAAAACGATTTTAAGTCAAGACTTTGTTTTAAACCACCACATCACAAACCTATATCAATGATTTAATACCATATTCATCCATATTCATTAGTCACAAACATCTATTTCACCCTTAAATAACATGAACACAGAAATCAGGCATACACCACTTAAAGATAGAAAAATAAGAAATAAGAGAAAGAAAGTGCACCTCAGGGAAACACATCCATACCCCCGTTTGTTTGAGCTTATGTGACAGCTAAACAATCACAAGCATCCAATACCAACCTGTAAAGATCAAAAACAAATATAGGAAAGCAATTTCAAGATCACAAGCAGATTATCAAACAAAAAAAAAAGAAAATGGATCCAAATGTGTAGCTTAGGTCCCACCAAGTTTGTTAACCAAACTTAGATAGCCACAACCCCTTGATATTTACTCAATACCAGTTGGATATGGTCCTATCGAAGCCCAATTAATCACAACCCGTGTTGCCTTAATGCACATTTGGATGACAAAAGTTTCCAAACAAAAACTGTGATTTTGGCTAGATGCTTTAAACCACTGATATGAAGGGTCTAGTATGTCTTGATATTGCTTATCAGACTACCAAGATCCAACATTTTTAAAAACTTATACCAATCATCAACTCATAAATAACTTAGACTAACATTGTACCGAACTCAAAATAGATTATAGCTAAACAGAGAATAAGTGGGACTTGGATTCCTTCAACAATTCTAAACCAATTTTCTATTCATTCAGAAAAGGGCTTTACAAGAGAGTGAACATGGGAAAAAACCAAGAACAACTTAAAATATGTTACTAGTACCCTTTATATAATAGGGTGTACAAGGTTCTAGAAATGAAGAAAAGACTACAAACCCTAATGTTTAAGTTCCAGAATTGCCCTTGTGAATTTGAAAATGGTCCAAGTGCTGCCATGTGCTAATCTTAGATTCTTGTGATGTCCAGGCTGTTGGAATCGATCTTGGATGTTCATAGAGTGATTGGAGGACAAGAAAGTGCTAAAAACCGTTGATTCCACTGTCACTATTTTGGATTTTTGCACAATCACATGTGTGTGGGGCAAGGTAAGGCTGGGAAGGCCATGTGGGTGAAGTATGAACAAAACAAAAGGTGTGGGTTTGATTAACATAACGTGAATTATGTTTCTGGAGGTGATGAACGTTGATTACTGGGTGATTAGTGAAATATGATTTTAGGGTTTATGGTGGGAGATTTGGGGGAGAGGGTGAATAGTAGGTGTTTAGCTCCTAAATCAAATATTATTAAACGAGTTTAAATCGTTTATTTAATATTTGATTTGGGTTAAGTGGAGTGTGAGGTGGATATCAGACGTGGAGGGGTGGGGGTTTATGATTGGCGGAGGGTGTGAGGTGGCGTTGTGAGATTGGATGGATGAGTTTTGATGTCTGGGTAAAAATAGTCCTCTATCTTCCAATTGGTTTGCATATAGGTTTGGCCGGCAACATATGTCTATTCCCTTTGTAAATCAAGTTTCAAACTTCACACTTTGGCCATAAATTCTTTCCCAAAATATTTTCAAGGGTATGTTTTATATTTTCTTGAATCTTCAAGGGTTAAACTTGACATATCTTGATACTTGAGGGGCTTTTCTTGTATTATTGACTTTGAGGAGGACTAAAAGTGACTAATCTTCATTTGGTAGGGACTAATCTTGCCAATTCTTCAAAGTTGAGGGTCCTTTTTGTAACTTTGACAATCTTTAGGGACCAAACTTGTAATTATGAATATACAAGGGTATAAAGTGTCATTTCTTCAATGATGGGGGACCTTTCTTGTACATCTTCAATTCTTCAAGGGTCTTTCTTGGAAATTCAACACTTGGGTCCGGTTCATTGTGCGGCTTTGTTTTCCGTGTTCGTTTTTTATTGATTCTTGTGATCTTTTATCCCTTTCTCAATATCCTTACCTAAAATACACATTGAACAAACAAAAGCATATTTATAGCACTTATTATGATATTTTCACCATTTTAAGCCCATTTTGGACGATGAGGCCATGTATAAAGCAGTCTCATCAAGGATCCTTAGAATCCTCACTCTCGATGTCCTCGAACGTCTCATCAAAGAGAAGATTTACGTCACCAAAAATGAATGCGTCATCAAATTCAAATAAAGGGTTCAAAAAGATTTTAAAATCGCTGTTTTGAACGTCCTCGTCGATTAGTGACTCATCATCACTAGCGGAAAATCATCTTCATTGAAAAGCGGGTTCGAAAAAGTCGTTGATTAGCTACCCAAAGTATCAATGGGAGAGATATCATCACAAGAAATCGACTCACACTCACTATCATGATTTTCCTCGTTAGAATCTTCGTCAAAGAATTCGTCGAGGGCAAAATCACTTATCTCATATTCGGAGAAAACTGTAGGATCACTTTGGATTTGAATAGGGATCTCGACACTAGGATTAGTGCCAAGATTCGTCTCCCCCATACTTAGAGAGGCATCGGTTTCCGTAGTGGGTATAGGAGTAGTTTTTCCATGATAAGGGTCGAGATTGAAAGCATCGCTATCATCATCGTCGTATGGGTAATCATATGGAATCACAAGAGACGTAGACGCATAAGTATTTATATTTGACACTTGCTCTCGTTGCTCTTCCATTTCTCTCTCTTCCCTTATACTTCTAAAAATATCCATCACACCTTGCAAGAGTTCTTCTCCATGGTCTAGTAAGAAAGCGTCAAAGGAACTTTGTCTCTCGTTACTTGACTCATGAGAATTTTGGTGTTCGAGATCGTATGCTAGGGCCTCAAAATTATCAAAACCAGAATTATAGTATGAATTGGGTTCATCATAATTCATTGGTTGGCAAGAAAAAGTATCGTGAGGCCCGCCACAATTGTCGTAACACAGATTTTTAGAAAAATCTTGTTCGAAGTATGGATAACCATCCCCATTGCCGTAATTGTATCTCATGCCGTGTGATTCTTTAAAACCGGAAAATTGATTGTCGAAAGACGTATTTTGGTTCATCGGTTGACAATCGTACCCATAGTGAGGTTCATTTCCACAATTCTTACACGATGGTGGGTATTGCGAAGATTCGTCAACGAAATTTAGATTCGGCTCGAGGTTATGACGGTTTGAGTATTGAACTCATAGTGCCAATGGGAAGGGCTTCCACAATATAGGCAATGGAGGTGACGTTCTTCATTATAAGTATACAAACAATTGGTCGGATTACATGAGGGACATGATCTAAAATGTACATAGTCGATATAATCTCCACACCTTCCGCATATACATCATGGACATGATACGAATCGTCTCCCACAGCCTAGGCAATGACAATCTATAAAGAATTAAAATTTAGAGGGGTTGAGAAAAAGAATTATGAAAATAGAGGGAAAATGAGAAGATTATTTTTGTGTTTTTGGTTTTTCAATGTTTTGGAATTTTTGTGTATTACGCAAAAATTAATCTACAAAAATTATCCACTAATAAAAGGTCTCGATTAATGAATCCAGAGGGAGTGAAGGTAATTACGTGAAGTAAAAATCTTCGTTGACTTTGAAACGTTGGCGGAACGCCAAAACGTTTCGAGGGTTGAATAATTTAAACTCACAAAAATAGATTAATAATACTTGAGTTGGCAAATCCCTAATTAATCGTCACTTTCAAAATTCGCACAAGCAAGCGAAGAAAACGAGGTGGCGCGAAGCACTTAAGAGCCAATTTTATTTAGGTCATGAAATACAACCACCTTATACCCACCTTATAGTTTGTATTTATCGAGATTAAATCAATTAAGAGTTTTTATCTATTTTGCCTTTGATTTCTTTTGAATTCGATACGCTTAATAGTGACCGGAACGCCCACTATTAAGGTGTGATTTCTCGCGTATTTGGATAATTATTGTGTGTTAATTGTGATACGTATATACAATATATTATTCAGAAAAAACGAGAAAACGATTTTGTCTTAATTGAGTTCAATTTAACACGATTTATTTATATGGATACTAGTATTGAAAAATAAAAAGAAGTATTTACGATAAAAACGTAAACACTCGAACAAACACGAATAATAAATATGGCTAAACACACCTCCCCGGAAGCGGCGCCATTTTGGTGTTGTGGTTTTTAGTTATTTTACTTACCTTTAGGAAAATGTAAGCAAAAAACCAAAGTCACGGTAAGTATTAATCAATACGATTTAGGAAAACCGTAAAGACGAATAATCGAATTCGTTCTTGAGGAGGTATGATATTTAGCCAAATATAATATATGTTATTTAAATGAGTATTAGGCTTTTGGAAAAATAAAATAAAAATTAAAGACGACTTACGCTAAAAATAGACGAAAACGCGTAACGTAAAAACATAAAACGCGACCAATTAAAAAAATTACCAAAAAAAATAATTATAAAATGATAAAATATCCTAAAAATCCTAACTAAGAAAAATACGAAAACCAAAAAAAATTTGAAAACGTTTAAATTAATTACTATTTTAATTTTAAAGTTAAATAAAAACCCTAAAAATAAAAATAATTAAATAAAAGTCAAATCTCAAACTTTTTCTTTTGTTAACCTAAACTACAATAATATTTTAAAAAACAAAAAAAAAATTAAAATTTTAAAACATTTTTCCTATTTTTAAAGGCTTTATTAAAATAAAGATTAAAAATTGGAAAAGAAAAAGGAAAAATACAAACTTTTAAAAAAAGGTTACCTAATATATTCTAAACCAAAGGAAAAAAATAATAATAAATGATACGGGAAGATTTAGTTTGCCAAAAAAACAAGTACGAAAACGGTTTTGAAACTAATCCCACATGTTGTTAACCAAAATGTTTTACGAAGTAATAAGCATAGTCACTTTCATAAGTAGTGGAATACAAAAACATATAGTGATGATAAAACAGAATTGACCACAAGCAAAACAAAAATGAGAAACAATAAGTAGTATTAAAACAATACCTAGAATACCAAAAAAATGAGACACCTAAAATCACATGTGCTTGTCTAGTTTACTCACAAAACAAAAATGAGTTACATGTTAAAACAATACGTAGTATCAAGTATAAAAGAATGTTTAAAAGAATTTTCAAAGAGAAGAGGAATCAAAAAGATCTTACAGAGCAGATGGTGATGGTTATGTGTGTTACGTCTGCTGCTGTGCACAAGGTCGAGGGTTCGAACCCCCTGCTGGCCATTTTCTTATGTTTTTTTGCAATTTATTTTTTTAGCTTTTATGGATCAGACAGTAAGCTTTCAACATACAATTGGCCTATTGAGAGTTGGAATAATGGAAACACAAAAAATAGATAGCAGAGATAACACATAATTCATACTTCTAGCAAATAAAGCAAAAAATCAAATTGGATATTCTGGTGAACAGTAACAGCAAGTACTATACTACTTGTAGGTGCCCAGTTACATAAACATAAAACACAATCTAAACCCACGAATCAAGCTAAACAAAGAGGCCAAACCAAAGTAAAAAGGGAATGCAGATACACAGTGAATAAGTGCAAATACCAACCACAAAGATACAATCAACGCTAAAATCAAACACCACAAATCTGAGTAAGCAGGTTTGAACCTTATGTCATCTTTTTCATGTGGCCCCTTTTTTCTTAGGTTGCATTTTGCTGTATGATCTTGGTATAGGAATAGGCTCAAAAATACTTTAACTCAATCCAATATCACAATCATGTCACAAAAATAAGCCGCAGACTTGGGCAACATAAACATACAGTGGGCGAAGTACTAGCAGGCACCACTTTTGGTTGGTTTCTATGTTTGCTAGTTGGACAAAAGGAACCAAGCACTCACAGTCACAGAATTACACCGAAAAGCTACAGGAAAGCTGTTGAGCACTTGAATATAAGCAGGGCACTAATTTATTCTTTTGTGCACGGTTAACAATGAAACACACAGCAAGTCTCATATGATTTGGTTTATATTGGGTTTGCACAGGTGACACTCACACAAGCAGACCATTCTCTTTATGTATTTATTTATTTTCTTCGATTTTGATTTGCTGGTGGCTGCACAGTAACTCCCCAATGACCTAAAACACAAATATGAATTCAATCCAACAGATTTTACAAGGAAACTAGTGAGTACTAATTCTATGGCACCTAAAACAGATTAAGTCTACTAAATAAATAACAAAATTCAAATACTCTTAGCTGCCAATTCAGACTATAGTGATCATTAATTTTATTTAAAAGTAACCAGTTTACATCCTAAGATCAGTTCTCGTTTTAACGTGTTAACTAATTCTGAATACAAAATCTAGGTAGACTTCTAATTCAAACAGACTCTAAACTTTTTGATAATGCAACTACCTAACAAATCAATATCAGATACTCAAATTCACCTAATGTATTCTAAACTTCTTTTGATGCCAGTCCTTATCGCTAAACAAGAAACTGATATAATACCATTGACTGATATCTAATTAAACTTATCTTTAAGCTAGAGAATTGCTTATACCTACTGAACTAACTACCACAAAGACTTAATGTTAACTATATTTTTTTTTGTTTTATGCTTTTTTGACAGAAATAAAAGCTAAAACAAACCTAAGACTAGTGATATCCTCTCACAAAATCACAAGAAAAATATTTATAAAGAAATGAACAAGGGAAGAAATAGACGAGCAGAGTAGAAGAATCAGGAAGGAAGGAAAGAGTGAAATGCAATATCAATGCCTATCTGTCATTTAGTCAATAATTATATAACAAGCATTCTACACAGTACTTTGCATAATACGTGGCTAATTTCATAACCATTAACTATAAACATGTAATTAGATAAAGTCCTTGTACTTTGATGGTTTCATAATACCCTTTGAACTCTTTCAAAGCTGTTGAACTTGACTTCACTTGAAACACATTCCATGTCATTTGGGCCTGCATCATTGCTCCCCCGATGAGACACCACCTTGTCCTCAAGGGGAAAGTGTAACACCCCCACATTTGGTATGCGCAGCGGAACTACAACAATGGGTGCTACACAGTATTCATTGCACACAAGATATATCAAACGACGCTAAAAAGACGTCGACTTAAAACTTGAAATTTAAAACTTTTAGATAATACATGTCCACAGTTTTTCCAACCCCAAATAGTGCACAGAGTTTAGCGTTTTCGGTCCCCATGAATCTCAACCCCAAAAACTTCAGTTTACATCCACATGACATTAAACATAAAAATTGTTTAAGTAGAAAAGGAGGGAAAAACAAGCGGACACCAAGCCGTACACACAACATCCATCCCATGCATGCTCCATCCTACTTCTCAGCGGTTACCTGAAACACATGCCAAAAATTTGGTCAACGAAAACGTTGAGTGGAATTCATAGGTTTTTCAATCCATTTGAACGTATATATAATAAAAACCATTCGTGATCATTTATAGTCTTGTCGATCAAACAAACTATAATCAGGATACTGACAATTGTGTTTAAGCTCATGACACTAATCCGTTAACTCAATCACCCGCGTAAATATACCGGCATGATTCATATGAAACCAGTGCCCCTTCTAAAGGCATCAGTTGCAATTATACCTTATTTCTCATACAAAATAATCTACCGCAGAACTTACTATAAGTACAGCTTCTCGGCTAGCATTGGGTCGTTAACCCCGTAGTACTACAAATTGCATAAGCGGCTATTTCCCCCTACTCGAGGGCAAGACAATAGTTAATAGTTCATGAATTTAGGGACTTTTGCAACTTTGGTACTCAACACAATTTCTAAGGCAACTTTCGGGTCTAACAATCATTCATGATATACGTTCCTTTTTAAAAACTAGCATGCATTTCCCTCGCGGGTAAAACAATTTGAAATAAATATAAGCGAGGCTATAAATTCACACCTTAGGTATTAAGTAGTCGGTAGTTCGAGGAGTGATCACTGACGATGTTACGGATGCCCGGGTAAATCAACACCTATCACAAATAACGCGTAATGAGTAATCTCATTTAAATACTTACGGTACTGTATAAAATACATATATACAAGTCACTTAGGACAAATATAACTCACGCCAAAAACAAAAATAACAAGTATCATTCATTTTATTCCATTCGTTCTTATTACCTACGTTGTCCATTTTTACTCGTTCTCGCCGGTACTTGACTAAAGTACGGGCTGTTTTACCTTATTAAACCATGCTTATAAAATTTGACAAAATTTCCAAAAATCCTATATGACCTGTAGATAACATGTTTTTAAGCCCAACAAAAGTTTTCACTTTTACGACCCGTTACGCAACTCATTTCCACGACTACATTTTACGGGCTGAAATTGCGCTTCGACCAATTTTGACCACTTTGACCTATATGAAAAATACCTTTGACTTCTTTGACACCTAAGTCAACATATAGACCCATTTATACAGGTTAGGGACCAAATTTTGACCCTTGACCATTTACCAATTTATACTTGTGACCCTCGGGATTTGACTAAAACTTTACACAAATTCGGATTATGAAAGTCCTCGTCTCCCGGTACCCGATCTTTAAAATGTCATAACTTTTAGCTCGTTTTGAGTCACGGGCTCTACCTTATACCAAATTAAAGCTAGAAAGACCCTCTATCACTACATTTAGTTTTCAAGACATGGAACAAAAATCATTTTTATAAAATGGACCAAATGTTTCTGCCTAAAAATGACCATACCAAAAACATGCTTAGACTCGATTCCAAGACTTCTAATCACCACTAAACATCATCCTAAGCCTTCCCAAACATATCCTAACATCAAACTTCCATCCTACCCCTATTGATCAACCAATCTCAATATCAAGAATCAAAGAAAATGAACATGCAACCACTAACACCTATGTAAAACACCCTTAAACATCAAACCAAACACAAGATTAACATGCAAAATCAACAACCACCATGGCTCCCCAAACACCCCCTTTGCCGTGGGGTTTGGGTGACCAAATCACCACAACCAAATTAATTTTGGTGGGTTTTCATGGTGTTTATACTTCCATAACACTTAATTATCAACATGCATTAGCTCTTTTAGCCTCAAAAACGAATTCGGATCATATGGAAAAATCTTGAAAAATTTTTATCAATGCATGTTGGATTTGAGCACATGAATATGTGGGGAATGACCAAACTAAGTGTGGTCTAACCTTAGATTTTTGAAAAATCAAGTGGAAAAAGATTTTTGGTGAATTTTTGGTGTGGGTTTGGGGTGTCCGTCGGATAGAGAGACAAGGGAGGGAGTGTGTTTGATTTTTTTTTGTAAATGTTGTGTGTGTTTGTGTTTATGTCACTTTAGCCCTTTTTGGTGGGTTGGGAGGGGCCTTTGTGCAATTTTTGGCTTCTTTTGTCCTTAAATAGAAAACGACCTCAAAACTTTGCGGGTTTGACTCATTTGTCAATTTTGAAAATTTTACGGGAGTCGGAAATCTTCCCGAACGCTCCAAAATATTTTTGGGATACTTCAAATGTACTTGGAAGGCTATAAAACTCACCCGACTCATCTTAACACGAACCGTAAATAAAATTCTCGAAAAATTACATTATCGATAAATCGTCAAAAATTATATGAAATTGGGCATCCCTCGGGATCGTAATCGTCATCGTCCTTCTTAAAACGTCAACCGTAAAAATTATAACCTCGAACATCGGCTCTAACCAAAATACTTATAAATTATAGAAATTATAATTTAATAAAAATTTCAAAAATTAGCGTAATTTAGGGTATCGTTAATGACCTCGATTCTAGGGTGTCACAGAAAGTCTGGAAAGTCCTGCATGAACTCATTCAAAGGTTCCCACGTAGCGTCTGATATTGATTTTCTGTTCCATTGCACCAGTAACTGAGTTACGAGGTGACCTTGTTGCATGACTTGTCGATGACCAAGAATACCAGTCGGAGTTAACAAAGGATGGCTTCCAAAAAATTCATCAGGTAAAGGGTTTGGATTTATAGTTGGATCACCCAAGAACTTTTTAAGCAAGGAAACATTGAATACATCATGAATCTTGGCGTATTTTGGGAGGGCTAATCGATAGGCAACTATACCAATGCGGGCTGTAATTTTAAACGGGGAAAAAAAAGTTTAGATAGCTTGTAAGAATGACGGTTTGCAACAGTTGATTGACGATAAGGTTGGAGTTTTTCAAAGATCCAATCACCGATGTCAAACTTAACTTCAGTACGATGTGCATTAGCCTTGTTCCTCATTCGTACTTGGGTACGTTGCAAATTGTCTTTCAGCTTGTGAAGAACTTGGGTTCGATCCTTCAGCCAATCAGCAACAGAAGCAATAGTCGTAGAATCATTGACATAATCTAGTAAACAAGGAGGGGAACGAACATATACGGCTTCAAATTGAGTCATTCAAATTGAAGAGTGCCACAAAGTGTTATAAGACCATTCAACCCATGGGAGGAAACAAACCCAAGCTTTAGGATAATCTGATACAAAGCAACGTAAATAGTCCTTAAGACAACGATTCACCACTTCCATTTGGCCATCCGTTTTTGGATGGTAAGAGCTGCTCATAGACAAAACAGAGCCTTGAAGGCGAAACAACTCTTGCCAAAAATGACTCAAGAAAAGTGGATCCCTGTCAGAAATGATCAAAGAGGGCATGCCATGCAACCGCCATATTTCTCTTAAGAATGCTTCAGCTAGCATATGTTAGGAGGCAATGCACAAAAATGAGCATACTTCAAAAGTCTATCAACAACGACAAGTATGGTGCTCTTTCCAGAAGACAAAGGCAACCCAGTAATAAAGTCCATAGATATTGAGTCCCATATCTTTCCTGGAATAGGTAGTGGGTTTAGCAAACCTTGAGGGGATCTGTTGAAAGGTTTGACCTCTTGAAAAATTTGGCATTTACTTACAAAATCACGAACATCATCTTGAAGGTGAGGCCAAGTAAAAGAGGCCGGAACCTTGGCCAAGGTACGCTGCATCCCTGTGTGACCACCAGAATGAGAATTGTGATATTCACTCAAGATGATTGGTTTCAATGCACAAGACGGTGGAACAAATATGCGGTCGTTGATAAATAATAAGCCATCACGTATTAATGATGAGGGTACTTCGATGGATTGAGTTGAACATCTTGATAAAGTTTTTGTACGTCTGAATTCGTCTCATAATGATCCCGTAAGGCAGTCGATATTGTGATAACAAGTTGTGTAAGTGCAATAAATGTAGAAGACGATGACTCAGGAAGTCGAGAAAGTGCATTTGCTGGTCCATTGTCTTTACCAGACTGATACATGATGTCAAAATCATAACCAAATAGTTTTGAAAGCCAATGTTTTTGATCAGGGGTGTGAACATTTTGATGAAGAAGAGTACGTAGACTTTGATGATCAGTGACAATGATGAATTTACGACCCAATAAGTATTGACGCCACTTGCGAACAACCTCTGTTATAGCATACAATTCACGTATATAAGCTGATGCTTTCTACATTCTAGGACACATTATCTTGCTAAAATAAGCGAGTGGATGACCATTTTGCAAGAGCGCAACACCGATTGCAACACCAGAAGCATCTGTGTGAATAGTAAAAGGGTATTCAAAGTTTGGAAGAGCTAATACAGGGGTAGATAATAATGCAAGTTTAAGCTTAGAAAAAGCTGTACAATCCTTGTCATCCCATATAAAAGCATCTTTACGAAGGAGATTCGAGAGGGGAGATGATATACTAGCAAATCCTCGTACTAAGCGAAGATAATAACTCGCTAAGCCTAGAAAACCAAGCAATTGTTTAAATTTTTTTGGCTTTGGCCAACTCTGGATGGCCTTGACTTTAGCTAGATCAACGGATACACCGACAGCTGAGATAATATGACCAAGGAAAAATACACGAGGCGAGCCAAATTCACATTTGGGTAGCTTGACAAAGAACTGATGAGTTCTCAGTATGCTGAAAGCAACATTAAGATGCTCCATATGTTGTTCCCAAGATTTACTATAAATTAGTATATCATCAAAGAAAACCAAAACAAACTTACAAAGCACCACACTAGTACAAAAATGGGTTTCCGTCACACATACCGAATTTCGTGTAGTCACAAATAATTTTTTTGTGTGACTGAATTCGCCAGTCATAAATAAACGATCACACTTGAAGTCAGTTTGCATGACCATTTTGTATTTTGTTTGTCACGCATATGAATATTTACGTGACTATGGCTAACAAATGCTTTTTGGATGAGTCGTTAGTCACTTAATAATTTGAGAGTGTTACCGAATCAAAGTCTGGTTCCAAGTAGTAGTCACATTATACATATACATGTGTGACAAATATTTGTCATACACACATTGAATGTGACCAAAAATCATATATGGTCACATAGACTTATTTTATAAGTGACAAATTGATAAACAAGGTTGTCACACACATTATTTTAATGTGACTAGTATATTTTGTTAAATGTTAACCACACATGAATTTTGTGTGTGTGGCAAATTCAAAGTAGGTATTGAAACATTTGCCACTATATTTATTTAAATGTGACAAATATTTTACAATTACTTGAAGACTTTGATCAAATATAATACATGATCATATTAAATTGTCAAACAATTATGTGACTATATGTTTGCCAATAGTCACAACATTTGAGAAATGTGTATCTAAATTATACTTATGGTCACATTATAATGGGATTATCTATGACCAACACATTGAAAACGTCACACAGTAAAATATTCATGTGACAAATGTTTATAACCAAATGTAATCTCAATTTTCACTAATGTTAATATTAGTCACATATTTAGAACCAAATATGTTCATGTGGTAAACTGGTTAAGTGTGTTAGTGTTTGAATGGAAGGTCTAGGGTTCGAGTCCTAGACCTTGTTTTTTGCTATTTTTTTTAAACACAATAAACCCTAAAAACACAGAAAGCACACACTTTCTACACGCCTAATGAGAATGCTAATTCTTGGAACTTCACAAAAATTAATTACATGCAGGAATATGCATTAGATGTTGGCATGTAGACCGCTGACTCTTTGTATTCCATCCTTGGTTATATAAACAACGATTAAGTAATGAAATTAATCATAACAAAAACACAACAAACAGTTAATTATCAGCATTTTAAGAATAAAAAAATGGCTTCTTCATAAAGGAACGTTTTTTTGCTTCTTTTGAAGATAACAGTGCAGTTCCTAACAAGTTTGTATCATTATTTATTTTATTAACGTTGTATCTTTGTTATCATTTAATACTAATAATCTTATATGTTCTTTTCAGGAAACCTTGTGTGGTGCCCAAAGTAAAAGCTAATGCAGATGGAGAGTTCCCTGTTGATTTTCCTTACAATGATCCATATGAAGAGTACGATTGCTATGTTGAGGAAGCTTACGAACAACAGGAATGGAAGCTGGAAGACGAAGAGAATGCCCGACTTGAACAACAATGCCAGAGGGAGAAAGCTGCTTCCTTAAGAAGGAGGCAACAGGAGCAAGAACAACGCGAGAGAGATGAAGCTGCTTCCTTTAGAAGGAGGCAAGAGGAACAACGACAGAGGGAGGAAGCGTATAGGAGGCAACTGGAGGAATAAGGTCAAATCATTAATGATGATGTTTATTTTTCATAGCATGAAATTGAAGAAGACGAAGACGGGTTCAAAGAGGCTTTAGATTACGATGAACTTCATTTGGCTTTTGATCCTAAAAAATCTCCAAAGTTTGATTAGTTAGAGAAACAAAATGTTTGTTTTTATTTAAAACCTATAATCCTTTAGTATTATTGAATTGAATTTATGTTTGATCAGATTTCACCTTGTCTTATTTTTATTTTACTTCAGTCGTTTCAAACTTTTCATTTTCAGTTTGATTAATATTTAAGCACATTGTTTGAAAAAATTAGTTGTTTATGGGAAATTAGACACGAATTGGAATAAATACTTAGGAGGACTAGTGAAAATAGATTAAAAAGATAAAAAAATCTTAACTTGTGCTTGACTAGATAATGATTAAAAACAAAATAAGCCGAAACAAGCAGCTTTTCAAGAAAATACTCAATATTAGCTTAGTTATTAGTGAAGAATGGCCTAGCAGTATTGTTACAAACATATGCTCAGAAGAATAAGGCAAGAGCCTAACAAATTTCTATCCAATTCGTAAATAGTTGCAGATGTAATAGCAAAAACTTAAAAGCACCTTAGAGTTAAGCTAAGTCGAAAACATAAACTACTCAAAGCTTAATTAGTTTTGCGGGAGAACTAGGGAAAAAATTGGGTTATAATATCCACCAAAGTGGAAAGCCTTAACCGGATGTGTAACAGGTAACTTTGACACAGAAATCTTGGTTATATGTGTTATGCATCTAGGATTATGCAACTCACAACATGAATAAATAAAATACAAGATGAACCATGTTTACATCGATGAAATAGAAGTCTAATTTCATAATATTGATGATAATATTGCAGGTTCATACAAAATGTGAATGATAACATATTTGCACTCCAAAAAACAATGGATACACCCATCCATGCAGATTAGTGTTTAAAATTGTTTACATAAACTATACCTACACTTAACTGAAATAGTCTAAAGAAGATTCATCAGAAACATCCATAAAACATAGATAACAAGTTCTTCCATAGCCTACCACCTACAGGTTCCTCCATAGCCTACCCCCTCTTCCTTTTTCCTAGCTTTGTTTCAAATTCTTTCAATTTTTTGGACAAGGCAGGAAACATACTGCATTTATGATAGGTGGGAGCCTTTCTGTTGTAGAAAATGGAGACCGAGAAGATGACTCTGCTTTTGGTGTACATCCCTTGCTAACCCTTGAACTGACTATCTGTTTGGATGATCCACTCGCCTTGCCTGCAGTCTGACTAGATGAGCAATAGCTTTGCCTTTCTTTTTGGGCGGTGAGTTAGTCTCTCCCCAAGTATCGTCCGAACTACAATCATCTGCAGAGGTGTTGGAATACTTGGAAGGTTCATCCTGGTCATCATGAAATGGGTGCTAGAAGTCTTTAGTGTTTACATGATCAAAGCTTTCATTAATGACAATAAATCTTCCTCAGAGCTTTCAAAGCTTTTATTTGATGATAGTGTATCTTCTTTAGAGCTTTTAGAGGAATCAATGATGATAACATCTATAAATTACAAGACAAATTTTAATAAATTCAAATACTAACAGCCACCTAGATACTCAAAATAATAAAACATTCATATACAAAATTATTATAGGTTAAAAGTTAATATACTAACCTCCCTGCAACAGTCTCTGTTTGAAATTTTGGAATTCCCTTTCAAGCTTTTCCACCCTATTATTTAGGTTAGAAAGAGCAGATGTGGTATCAGTTTCCATTGAACCGTTTCCTATTTCTTTGTTTTTCAAGTCAGCTCATGTATCTACATAACATAATACCGCATAAGTTAACTACAAAACATAATCACATGTCTGCTATAAAGTTTAACAGCTGCACATAAATGACATCTTAAGCCCGTTTGCTCTTCGAGGTAGATATCTCCACGATTCTGCTATCTCGTGAACATGTTCATCTTCGTGCCCAATATATGAATCCAATATGGACCTACTTGTTTTTCGTTTATCCTTTTTTTTATGTAAGTAGCTCAAAATTTGACATTCGCATTCGGTCTTTAATTGATATCAATATCATCAATACCCATGATAGCGAATATGAGTGCCAAAGTAAGAGGTCCTTTACTAAAAAGGCTAAACAAAAAGATGTTAATGCATACTCAATTCACACATTGGGCACGAAGATGATGATTTTCACGAGAAAGAGGAATCATGGCGATATTTACCTCGAAGAGGAAACGGGCTTGAGATGTCGTCTATGTGGAGCTATAATAATTTATAGCATACATGTGATACCGAAGCTAGTGAATAACTATATTTCTCTAAAGGTTAAAATTTTGTTTACTTACCCACTGCAACTGTGTCTGTTTAAGAAGTTTGAATTCCCTTTCAAGCTTTTCCACTCTATTATCTAGATTAAAAGGATCAAATGCTTTATCAACTTCTGTTGATCCCTTGCCTTTTTTTAAGTTTGCTCTTGCATCTGCATCAGCATATAACCAACATATAAACAACATAGTAACTGAACCAATGCAGTTGTGAAAAAGTATAGACTTCCTGGCCAACATTTTTGAATCTAAGATGGCATCGACATAACAACCTACATATCTTCGTTTAACCTTTTTTATGTAAGCCACTCTTACTATGGCCATCACATTATCTTTTTCATGGGCATCACTACCATCAACTAAGGTCTTTACTGAGCGACCCTTTTCCTTTTTGTTGATTGGTCGAAGGATTTCCTTCCCATTTGTAAACTTTGGCGCTTATTTCGGCATCAAATTATCTGAGTCGTCACTCTGAACACGCTCACTCTCACTTTGAGTTTCGGTACCGAAATATAATCCACACATGGATCAATCCAAATACTAAATGCATGATATAAACCACACAAGTCTGTATCTAGATACTCAATTGGAAAGAGTATTCGGATACTGAAACTGAAACTAAAAAGTGAGAGCATTCATAGTGGTGACTCGGATAACTTGCTACCCCATGAAGCCCCAAAAGTGGGAACTGGGAATGAAAACATTCGACCAATCAACTATAAAGAAAAGGTTCGTTTATTAAAGACCGTAGGTGATGTTAAGAAGGACCATGAAAAAGGGAAATGACACGGCCATAGTAAGCGGTACTCACATAAAAAAGGGTAAACGAAAAGATGTAGGTTGTTCTATCGATTCCATCTTAGATTCAAAAAATTTGGCCAGGAAGTCTATACGTTTTCACATCAAGATAATCAAACCTAATCTTAACTTAAATGTTTAAGGTTTCAAGTATGACCAACCCCTTTTTTACAAATTTATGGTGTGTTTTTTAGCTTATATAATGGGCTTATATAAGCCATTTTTTTCTTATATAAGCCTATGTTTAATAAACTTATAAGCCCATGGCTTATATAAACTTAAGTTAACATGAGGGTAAAATGGTAAATATGTTATATAAGCCCAAACCTTCCTAAAAAAGCCACATTTTTATGGATTATCATAACACCCATATATAAGTTTATAAGCCCACTAATATAAGCTTAGCCAAACACTTGGTTTGAGCTTATAAGCTTATATAAGCTAATAAGCTTATAAGCCCATTATATAAGCTAAACCAAACACCCCCTTATCTCCTGTATCTACATCATCAAATAACCAACAGAATACTTGAACCATTTATCATTTTCACTACTCCTAAAACTTTACATAGTAAACACTAACTATTGATCTATCTAACGTCTTTCTAACAAACATATAAACATAAAATGGCACAAAATTAACCTTTAATATGTTCCTACGTAGCTTCATCAACCTTTATAGCTTCATCAACCTTCATACCTTCATCAACCTTCGTAGCCTCATCTGCCTTGTCATCTATATAACAAATATTAAAACAAAATCAATTTGTTGGTATTTTCATAACATGCAACATCATCAAAACAAAAACAAATCATCAAAACTTCAATAATATTGCTGCGAAGTAAAAACCCTAACCTTGTTTTGATTTTCCTTTTGTCCGTTTTTAAACTCTAACTGCATCAAGTCTTCAATAATAGTGTCATCAATCGGATCATCATATCTCTAGTTGGTTCCATACTTATCCATCACATAATCAATCATCTCAGCAACGATCTTAAATTCAATATCCATCTGGTCACTTAGGTTTGATTTATCAGGGTTTGAAGATTTGTTACTGTTGGTGTCTGGGTGGGTGGGTGGTTGATTCATTATTTGACCTCTGGATATTGAATGTGTGTGTGTGTGTGTGAGTGAGTTATTAGTGGACGGGGTACCGGTGCAATATATCAAGTTGCATGCAAATAAAAGGCTTCACTTTTTAGACACGTTAGTATAAGTCGAGTTTACTAGTATAATCTTATTAATATTTCATGATATTATTATTTGAACTTTACCTTACATGATTATTGGATAATTAAATTAAAGCATGTTATTAATTTAATTAAACATTGGTTAAAAATTAATATAACATAATTAAGCTATGTTTCTTAATTAATTAAATGTAACATGAATAATTATATTAATAATTATTTTATCCTAAAGTTTATTTAAATAAAATCTCCATGTTTAATTATCATGACAATTATATTAATAATTATAACATAAATCTTGTTTATTAATTATATAATATAAGTCGGGTGCTTAAACGGTTTTATGACTTATTTCAACAAGCTCACGCCTGAATGTAACATAAACGATTGTTGATGCAAAAGTTGGGGTAGACCGAGCTTGACCCAAATTAGGGTTAATTTGGGGTCTTGTGGACTCCGGCTCTCGCTCCAAGTGAAACTTGCTTTAGGACCCTGCGCACTAAACAGACACCGTTAGGCTTACCGTGGGTTTGTGACCCACAATTAGACTCCGGCGTGAGAGTAAGTAATCAGTTTGAGTATATTAGTGTTTAGGGTATTGTGTGTATCGTACCTTTTTGGAACCAAAGGGGTTCCTTTTATACTCAAGAGAGTCCAGGCTGGGCTCCCTGTTCTTGCGGCCTAAGGAAAAGATAATGACTCAAAATAGCTTGATCTTCATTATCTAACTAATGCAAGTGTATATCCCTTTTCCTTAGGCGAATATAACTATAATATAAGTTATATTCTGTCTGATCCTGTCACGCTGCGACTAGGACTTGGCTAAGTAATCAGCCTCTTGTGCGACAGCGGCTTACCGGGCCTTATGGGCTACACGCGCACATCGCACAAGTATCCAATCCATTCCTGATGGATGCGGGTAGTACCCTGAGTCGGACTATCCAGCCCGACTAACGACTATACGTCATCAACTATGATTAATTTGTTATCTGTTTTATTTTAAAACCTTAAAGTTTTTAAAAAATATGAAATATCAAACCCATCTATCTCGAATGATGCAAACCCTAAATCATAAACCTTAACCAAATAAACCATAAACCCAAATTAAACCATAAATCAATAATAAAACCTAAATCCTAAACCTTAAACCAGTTAACCGTAAACCATAAACCATTAAACCATAAAGCTTAATTAAACCATAAATCATAATCATGCATACCATAAACCATAAACCCTAAACCTTAAACCAATGAACCCTAAACACTAAATCATAAATCTTAAACATTTAACCTTAAACTATAAACATTAAACCTTTAATTAAACCTCAAACCACAAACCCTAGCTAATTAAACCAGTAATCCTAAACCTTAAACCATAAACCCAAACTTAAACCATAAACCCTAAGCCCTATACCTTAAACCAATGAACCCTAAACAATAAATCATAAATCTTATGGGTATTGATATGCACATGGTTACTTTTTATTTGCATACAGAAATTTGACTTAAAATGACCTATGTGCCCCTTAGTGGTTTTCATCTTTTTCTCTGTATCTTCATCTTCGAAAACCACATTGCAAAATGTTTTGAACAAAATAAAAAAACCTGCTACAAACAAAAAACGATAAAGAAATCATTCTGGATCAATAATCATCATTTTTTAGCAGAACCATACAACACTCGTGAATAGTCGTATTCGACTGAATTAATACCAGTGACTACAAACACAATCGTATTGTTCTTTCCATTACCACCAAGAACTAACTTACAACCTTAAAAGTGCAGATTGCAGTTCAAAACATTCTGCCCTAATCATACCCTAATCATAAGTACGATTATTAATCAATGTAGTTTTAAAATTCTTAGGAAAAGTCAATATAAGCCGATCAACAATTAATCAATAGAAAACGATTGAAAAAATATATGAAATTTTGGTGGTGGAATCTTGAGTCGATGAATTACAAATTTTCATGCTATTGAAACTACATAAGTAATAAATTATTGAGATGGAGTACACAGGTTGGAGTTAACCAGACAAGGGTAAATACGTAACTTCAACATTGAGTTTATGTGTGCAAAGTAAATCTTTCTGTGTACATATCATTACCCAAATCATAAACCATTTAACCTTATACTATAAACATTAAACCATTACTTAATAATGAAACCACAAACCCAGCTAATTAAACCATTAATCCTAAACCTTAAACCGCAAACCCTAAGCCCTAAACCTTAACCCCAAAAAATCCTAAACACTAAATTATAAACCTTAAACCATTTAACCTTAAACTATAAACATTAAACTATTAACTAACCATTAAACCATAAACCATAAACCATAAACCCTAAACCCTAAGCCTTAAACCTTATACCAATAACCATATATAAACACTAGATCATAAATCTTAAACCATTTAACCTTATACTATAAACATTAAACCATTAATTAACTAATAAACCACAAACCCTAGCTAAGTAAACCATTAATCCTAAACCTTAAACCCTAAACCCTAAACCGCAAACCCTAAGCCCTAAACCATAACCCCAAAAAACCCTAAATACTAAATCATAAACCTTAAACCATTTAAACTTAAACTATAAACATTAAACCATTAATTAACCCTTAAACCACAAACCATAAACCTTAAACCCTAAACCCTAAAACTTTAAACCAATGAACCCTAAACACTAGATCATAAATCTTAAACCATTTAACCTTATACTATAAACATTAAACCATTAATTAACCATTAAACCATAAACCCTAGCTAAGTAAACCATTAATCCTAAACCTTAAACCCTAAATCCTAAACCGCAAACCCTAAGCCCTAAAACTTAACCCCAAAAAACCCTAAACACTAAATCACAAACCTTAAACCATTTAACCTTAAACTATAAAAATTAAACCATTAATTAACCCTTAAACCACAAACCATAAACCTTAAACCCTAAACCCTAAACCCTAAACCCTAAACCCTAAACCCTAAACCAATGAACCCTAAAAAACCAAAAGATATTTATCTCGCGATTGTCAAGCATTATTATAACCTATTATATTTAAGTTATTTAACTATAATTTTATGTTTAAAATTAAAGTAATATTTTAATTTTTTGTTTTTTATAAAAATAAAACGTATATGATTTTTTATTTACTTATTATTTATTTATTATTAACTTTTAAAAATTAAATGTTAATTATAGTTTTATTATTAAGTAAATTTAATATTTACATTTTCATTAAACACACATAATATCTGGTAACCATCTTGTAACCACCACCATTTTCACCACTATTTTCACAATCACACAGGAAGAACGAACCCTAAATTAACCACCCAATAACCGATCAAAAAAATCAAACCTCATAAACAATATTCGCCAATCAACACAATCATTAACAACATGAAACATCAGGAAAGAGGTAATGCAAAAATCAGTATTGCTTAATTTAATATTAGGGTTCATACAAATAGTGTAAGTTTGTTATGATATTAGAGGATTAACCCTTCTTAATGTATGTGGACTATGTCATATTTAATTAACGTGATTCAATTTATATGTCATATTTAATTAATGTAGACTATGTCATAATTAATTAATGTGATTCAATTTATAGGATTAACCCTTCTTAATGTGTTTATATGGTCTATGTTTCAATCTAGGATATGGGTTTTGTTAATGTGTCTGGATATGGTCCGATGGTATGTTGTAGTTTAAGGATATGGTCCCCTATACCAACATATGTATAACCAAATCCAAATGTTATTAGGGCATCTACAACCATGCTACACATACTGCCAAACACTCCCTTCATCGAGATATAACTAACATTAATATGTACATGTTTGCAAAAGTAATGATGAGACTGCTTTTATACATAGTCTCATCGTCCAAAAAGGGCTTTAAGTGCATAAAATATCATGAAAATGGCCAAATATATTCTTGTGTTTGTTGTTTGTGCATTTTAGGTACGAATATTGAGAAAATGGCAAAAGATCACAAGAATCCTACAAAAACGAACACGGGAAACGAAGCCGCACATTGAACCAAGCCCTAATGAAGATTTTCCAAGACAAACCCTTGAAGATTTGAAGATTATGCAAGAAGGGTCCTCCAATATTGAAGAATTGACACTTTAAACCCTTGTATCTTCATAATTACAAGATTGGTCCCTAAAGTTTGTCAATATTACAAAAAGGGCCCTCCACTTTGAAGAATTGGCAATTTTTGTCCCTCAACAAAACTAAATTGTCAATATTAGTCCTCCTCAAAGTCAAACATATCATGAAGACCTTCAAGTTACAAGAAATTACAAGTTTGGTCCTTTAAAAATGTCAAAATTACCAAAAGGACCTTTGACTTTGAAGAAATGGCAAAAATGGTCCCTCATAAATCATGATTTGTCAAATTCAGTCCTCCAAGAAGTCAACAAGACAAGTCAAGACCATTATCAATGAGGAAAATGCCAAAACAGCCCTTCAAGAATCATGAATTGGCAAGAAATACCCCTGAAAATACTTTGGAAAAGTATTTGGGGCAAAAGTGTGAAAAATGAAACTTCCATAACAAAGGAAATCCGGATTTGGCCTATTTATTTGCAAGTGAAAGGGAATGGAAAGATGAGGGGTTAATCTTGGCAGACATCACAACTTACAATAACCTCTCATCACTTGACACCTGTCCCACTACCACCTTTCCACCAATCACCACTCACCCTGCTGCCATGTCACCATCCACTCACCCCATTATTTAACTAATCCTAACAGATTAGTAAAACTGGTGCCTAAAAACTTATTTAAACACAAAAATGGATTAAACTTGCTACTATTCATCCCAAGAACACATTTGGGTTTTCTTAATCTGGTTGTAATTAAACCACTATATGCTCCAGATTAGTGATTAAGCATACCTTAATCACATCCCATCCTTAAAAACATGTCCCACATCACTCAAAAGACCCACATGAGATTCCCCTGCACCAAGGATGAACAAAACGCCAAAACTATGATAGCAATCCAACCATCTACATTCCAGTGTACATTTTAAGCTTGTTATAAGCCATTGGATGCAATTCACCTTTGCCAACTCACACTACCAGCCAAGAACAAGTCACATGATCAAGATAACTTCAAAACCCTCAAGGGCATAACTGGAACTTCATTAGCTAGGGTTTCACGTTTTTATTGCTTTCTAGTAATCACTTGTTGCCTATAAAAGGCATAGGATGTGCATCATTTGCACTTGTTCTTGATTTTTCCTTAGTTCACATTTCTGTAAATCCTTTGTCATTTTTGAATTAAAAGTGTTTGAATTTTGTGAAAAAAGACCAAGCCAATCTCTTATTCTATTGTTTAGGTTTATTGTTTGCTAAAACCTGAATCTCAAAATGTTTTCACAAGGAGTGTGCAAAAGTTTGCACATTTTCCTATAATCTTGATATTTTGCTAAGTTTCTTGGTACACCTTGGAATTTTTGGGCTATAAGCTGATCATAGCACCCTGATATTGTGATATCAAGGTGTTGTGAAGCTTATAACTTGGGGATAATCAAGTGTGGGATACAAGATTGCATTAATCAAGGCTTTGTCACTTTACTGTTTTTATATAATTGCTTCTAACCTTGTTGAATCTTAGCAGGAGTTTGTGTGGAAGCTTGTGCTTGTTCTTGCTAGCACATAAGATCAAAATTCATGGGTGTGGATTTACATCCATGAGTTTTGAACCATTCTACCTTAAATCTGCTTAAAATCTTGATTTTTGGTGATTTTGTGTGTTACTTATGTTCTTGTGGAATTTATGGACTAATCTTGTTCAATACTGCATATTACATCTGTTTATGTGTTTGATTGGGCTTGGGTTGTCTTGAAATACACTTATACTTGTTTAAAATTGATTTGAAAAAGATAAGGGGTGTTTGGGATTATCTGTTTAAGATCATAGGTTGCTATTGTGTTGTTAGAAAGTATTGTTTATGCTTTGTATCTGTTATTTACTTGGTTAAGAACTAAAACCTGCAAGTTATTGGCTTTAAAACCTTGAATCAAAGATTGTGCTATATCTCACTTGTTTTGACTGATTTTGACCTAAGATTTTAGAAATAGCTAGAGTATATGCATGCTTAGGGCTAAAAGGTGTTAAATCATAGTTAATATAACCTGGTTTGAAGATTTGAGTGTTTGAATTTGGCTTGTTGGTTAAGTATATCAACAAAGTAAAAATCTGCTTGTTAGTGTTCATCAGTAACCTTATTGTGCTTGAATCTTGATTTAGGCCTTGAACCATTGCATGAAACCTGTTTAAACTTGTTCATTTGAGTTATTATAGCTTGTGTATGCTTTTGGTGCAATTTGGTTGGCTGAAATTTGCTTAAACAACTTATAAGTTCATAACTGCTTATTGTTCATGTCTGTGAGATGTCTGGTGCTTAATTGAATTAACTGCACTCTTTGGCTGATTGTGATTGTGATTTATTTGTTGTTTCTGACTCCTTGTGAATCACTGATCACAAGGGTGCCTTGTTTGTAACTTGATTCCAACAAAAAGTCACTAAAGACAAAAAGTCAAGAAAGTCAAGGAGTGGAAAAAGTTTCCACTGCTTAACACCCAAAACTAGCCCCTGCTAGTGTTAATTTTGATCCAGCTTATTAATAAGCTATATTGGCTTATCCAGACTTGCAACAACTTACTTTTTGTGATCAATCTTCCTCATTTGACCCATTTGTTTGAACTGGAGCTTATCAGACCTTGGCTTTGACTTTTTGCTAGAAAACTCATAAAGTTGACTTTTAATTAAGTGCTTATCTGCTTATTACAGCTTATTGAGTGTGCTTATTGAAAAACTTTTTGTTGATTAAGCTTAGTTAAGTCATTTAAAAGCTTTAGAAACTTGAATCAGCTCTTGGGGTGGCCTAAAACTCGAAAACGACTATTTTGTCGTTTTGTGAAGATAACTTATTGCTTTTTCAGGATTAGTCCTTGTGCTTATTTCAAATTTCTTTTTACAGAACTCTTAAGTAACTCAAAAGAATCTTGTGTGTTTAATTTGAGCTTATGGCATCAGCTTATAGCTTAATGGGCCAAAAAGCCCATTAAGAATAACCTGCTTTGAAATAAGCTAGCTTAAACACATTTTTAGCTTTTGGGCCTTTAGAGTTTTGTTCTTAAAATCAAATTTTGAGTCAGATAGGAGCTTTTGGGCTTATTTGGACAACATTTTTCTTATTGGGCCTTAAAGCCCATTAAGCTAACTGTTTGGACTTTTGGCCCATTTCTAGGCCCATTAGGGGTATTTAGGTAATTTCAACTTCATTTCTGTGTTTATTAGGTTAAAGTAAGCTAGTTTGCAATTTTTTAGAATTTTTTATAAATTTTGGATTTTTAATATTATTTTATTATTATTTTATTATTCAAAATTAAAATTTAGATTTTTCAATTTTAATATTTTTCTTAGGTTAAATACATTATGTTAGGAATTTTACAATTTTTAGAATATTTTTATTGTCCTTAGATTAATTTTTATAATTATTTTAAGTTTAAATAGTTTTTAATTGTTTTTAAATAGTTTTTATTAGTTTTAAAACTTTCAAAAATAGTTTTAAATTTAGTTAAGTCATTTTAGAGGTCTACAATTTAAAAAATCTCATTTTAGGCTTTTTGTTAATTAAATTGATTTTTTGGGCTTTAATTAGCATTAAAAAATTACTATTTAATTAAATAAAAGGTTTGAGTGATTTTTGATTTTCTGTAAACTCTAATTACATTATTTAGGATTTATTGCAATTTTCTAGGAATTTTTAGGGTAAATTTTTAATTTTGTCACGTTTTACGGTTTTACGTGTACGACTAATCGTCTTAGTTTAATTCGTCATCGTAACCGTCATTCTCTTCTTATCTCATTTCTATCTTCTTTTCTCATAATCATAATCACATCATTAATCATCTCTTAACAAACACACCAAGCCTCCTTGAGAACGATCCCCACTTTGGGTCATAACTTGTGGTTTTCCTAAACTACTTGTTAATACTTGCCCTAATTACGCTCTTTTTCCTAAAAGACATATTTCTACTACTATCATTTTAGCGCCGCTGCCGGGGAGGCGTGTTGTGTTTTGATTTGGTAATTGTTGTTTTTATATATAGCCATAATAGTATTTGTATTAGTAGCACTCTACTAATACGTATTATCGGTTTTTCGTTTTTTGTGTGAATATAATTACTATATTGTATACGTAGAACAATAAATTCACAAGTACTCCAAAAGTGTGGAAACACAACCTTGATTTGGGAGGTCATTACCTAATCATTGTATTCAAATCTCAAACAAGAAAGAAAAGGAAAAAATAGATAAATACTTTCGTGAAGCTCGATTTTGAAAAATACAAACTATAAGGTGGGTATAAGGCGGGTATTATAAAATATACCCTAAGGAAAAAGGCTCTTAAGTGCTTCGCGCCGCCTCATTTCCCCGCTTGCTTGTGAGTATTTTGAGATTGAAAGCTAATCAAGGGTTTTGCCGCCCAAATTATTACTAAGTATTATATATATTTTCTTGGTTTCAATTGATTAAACCCTCTTGAACGTTTTGGTGTTCCACCAACGTTCTAAAGTCATCGAAGTCGTTCACTTCACGTGATCATTTTCATTCCTTGAGGCTTCTCTAATCAAGAGATTTGATTAAGGAGGAGATTTGTAGATTTTTGGTCTACTTAATACAATCACAAAAATCCAAAAAAAGTAAAAACAATCAAAAACCACAAAAAAATTGGAAAAATAAAAAACACCAAAAAGAATCTTCTTTGCTCATCCCCTCGTTGTACATGACGTTTATGCAAACCCGCAACCAAGCAAGATGTGCACGTAAACGAAGAAACCGAAAGGAGTCAACACCTACTCCTAATCTTTCTAGTGAGGAGTCTCCTATTGACGAACCTATTGTAAGAAGAGGAACAAACCATGGCGAATCAAACTATGATGGAGTTACTTCAAGCACCCACCGAGGGTTATGGAGAGGCTATTGTGATTCCTGCTATCCTTGCGGAGAATTTTGAAGTGAAAACGGGTTTGTTGTCGATGATCCAAAACAACAAATTTTGTGGTAATGAAAAGGACAACCCGCACAACCATATCCGCCAATTCAATCGTCTTACCGCCACTTGCAAATTTAAGGATGTTGCTAACGACTCGATTAAGATGATGCTTTTTCCGTATTCCTTAGCGAGGCCCGCTAAAATTTGGTTAGAGAAAGAGCTGTTGGGAATAAATTAAGGCCAGATCACTTGAGCGCTAACAAGAACAAATCAAGCGTTGACAAGAAGAAAACAAGCGCTGACAGCTTAAGCGTTGACAAGTTAAAGTCAAGTGTTGACACATTGAAGATAAGCACTGATGGAAGATATAATATACACGTTTATTATATTCTAGAATACTTCTAGTAAGGATAGAAATGACAATGTATTTTCTATGTTTATCTTTACCTAGAATAGCTGATACGTAGCTTATTGTACAAGGCTTCTTATGTCTATAAAAGAAGGCCTTTAGGTTAATGTTTGATAAGTTTTATACATGTTTTCATTCGTAAACATCTTTCATTGTAAGCAAGTTCGACATTCACAATCAAAGTGAAAGTTTGTTTACATCTTGTGTGTTCTTTTTTAAGTGTTAAATTCCGCATAACACTTAGATTCATAAACCATATACAAAGGTTTCTCTACGTGTATTACTTGATCTAATCTCGTATACACATAGCTAATCGATCTAAGTTTGGGATCAACAAGTGGTATCAGAGCTTGTTGAGGAACTTTTGATGTTTAAAGAACACCATACATGAACACCAGAACCCTAAAAATACCAAAACCCTAATTTTCTCAGAAACCCTAACAACATCATGTCTGAAGCAATAACCTCCTCCTCCTCAGCCTTACCAAACATCAAGATTCCCATGCTTGATGCAACCAACTTTGACTTATGGAAGTTCAACTTTGAACAATATCTGGGGATCTATGACTACACTCTCTGGGAGATTATTGAATATGGAAACACATTCAATAAGGCTCAAAAGATTCTTGATGCCATTAGTCAAAGAACAGCTGTTGAAGGATGCCCTGAAGAGGATAAGAAAGAAAAACCTGGAGATGGTAGAGCTGTAGCTGTTGATGATATTGCAAAGAAAAGGGTTGACATGAAAGCCCTAAATATTCTGAAAGTCTCTTTGGGACAAGAAAACCAGCACAAATATAGAGGCTATGAATCTGCTAAGGATCTTTGGGAAGCACTTGAAGTTGCATATGGTGACAATGCAGACACTAAGGAAGAAAAGAAAAAGCAACTTCTGCATGATTATGCTGTCTTCAAAGCTCAACCCAATGAGAAACCGAGTAGTGTGAGAAGCAGATTGCTTGACATCACAAGTAAGTTGTCCTTCATGGGGACACAAGTTGGTGATGTTGACACCAATGCTACCTTTCTTAAAAGTCTTGGTGAGGCATGGAAGATTGAGGCAAGATCTATTCTTGCCAACAATACTTACAAGAGCTCCTCGTTTGATGACATCTACAACAAACTAAGATTGTTGGAAGATGAAACTCTTTCAGAGCATGGAAGCAAATCTACCACCAGCAACATGGCCTTCTTCTCTCATAGTGAAGGTCAATTCAATCAGAAGGACTCTTATATGCATCCAGTTACTGGATCATCATATGTCAGCACTGGAACAAGTCTTGTCAACGTCTCCTTTTCAGACGCTGACACATTCAAGAATGACTCCCCAAGAGTTAAACCTGCTGGTTTGGATTTGGATACTGTTTGTGCTTACATTGCTTCTTTGCCCAATGGCTCAGTGATTACATATGAGGACCTTGAGCAGATAAGTGATGAGCACTTGGAAGATATGGACATCAAGTGGAACATGGCTCTTGCTAGTATAAGAGCAAATAGGTGGAACAGAAGGTTTAAAAAGAAGATGACCTTCAATGCTAAAGACACAGCTGGATTTGATAAATCCAAAGTTGAATGCTACAACTGTCATCGTATGGGGCACTTCATGAGGGAATGCAGATCTCCTAGAAGATCTGATGCTGGTAAACCCTCAAGTCAGGTTGTTAAAGCTCAGGATTCCAAAGCCATGGTTGCAGTTCAAGGAATTGATGGTACAGGATGAGATTGGAGCTATCTGGCTAAGAATGTTGAAGAGGATAAAGCTTTGGTTGCTGATATTGAAGAAGAAGAGCATGTTGAATATGCTCTCATGGCACACTCCTCCTCTTCATCTGATAATGAGGTATATGATGATGCTTTTTGTAGCAAAGGTTGTAGGTTAAACACTGAAAGACTTAACAAAGAGGTGTTAAAACTAAAAGATGATATGAGTATTGAAAGGTGTAAATTGTCTAATTACCAACTAGCTCGTACTGAAACTGAGAAAACCGTTTCTGAATACAAGAAAATGGAATTTGATTTAAAAGATAAGATCAATATCTTAAAACATGAGCTAGAGGGTAGTATGGATGTTAGAAACATCATGAAAAAGGTTAATAGTGAATTACAGGCTAAGTTAGATGAGGCCATTAAGAATAAAGATAATGTTGAACTCAAAATTCAAAGATTTGATAGAGCCACCCAAACCCTAGGAGACTGTGTAGCTAAACAAAGGGATCCTAAGGACATGACTGGGATTGGGATGAATGATTACTCTCTGGTTCCACCACCAGCTGGTGACTTCTATGGTGTCCAACGAAGGGACTTATCTTGGACTGGTTTACCAGAGCTTCAAGAGGAGGAATTCATTCCTCCACCAAGAGTTTTCACTCTAGTGGAAGAGTATCAACAAAAATTGACTGACCTAAATGAGTGGAAGAAAGCTAACCCTACTTTATTTGTTAAGGGAGGTATGCTATGTGAAAGTCCCAATGAATCACCACCCATTAAGGTTACTCACCCAATCACTGGTAAAGCTGTTGACCTATGCTCAAACACTGTTAGAAGACCTACCATTAAATATGCAGAGATGTATAGGAATAATAGGTCACCCAAGAGCCCAGTTAGCAATCATGGAACAGGTTTCTTCTCTTCTAGACCTAAGGTTGTGTCTAAGAAAGCCTGTTACACTTGTGGTAGCTTTTCACATTTGGCATACAAGTGTGTCAACGCTCCCAAAGCCAGCGCTGACAGGAACAATTTCAGCGCTGACAGGAAGAAAGTCAACGTTGTTAGAAAGTCAAACGTTTTCAGACCCAAACATTGTGTGCAGCAAAGTCCACAAGTGATTAGACCTGCCCCATTCTTTTCTAGAAGGTCTAACACTCATGGACAAAGACCATTTCAAAAGACAAACACCTGGTCAAATAGGCAATGGGTTCCTATAGCAAACCCTAGGTTCAACGCTGACAAGGGTAATTTCAGCGTTGACAGGACAAATTCTAACGCTGACAGAAATGTGACCAGACCTAAATATTTGCAACCACACGGTAAGGGGTCTAAAGCTTCTACAAGCTTAACATGGAGACCCAAGAAAGATCAAAACCCTAATGATAGTGGGATTTCAATGACTTGTAATAGATTTAATTACATTTCAAAGGTCATTACAAAACCTATTGGGGTTAACTGGGTATTTCATCCTAAAAAGGATGAGAATGGGGTTGTTGTGAGAACTAAGTCTGTTCTTATTGAACAACCAGATGAATCCAAGTCTTTTGAGACTTGGGTTCCCAAAGAAAACTAATTTGTTTTCTTTATGTGCAGGGCATTCAAAGACAGATCAATGAGTATGGATATTGGGATAGTTGATGCTCAAGGCACATGACAGGGAAGGAAGACTATCTGACGAATTTCACTCCTATTAAAGATGGTGATAAGGTATACTTTGTAGGTGGATATGGAACTATCACAGGCAAACGAACCCTTCTCACCAATAATTTGTGTTTTGAGAACGTCTTCCTGGTAAAAGAACTTGATTACAACATGTTTAGTGTATCACTAGTTTGTGATAACAAAAATAAGGTTCTTTTTACTGATACTGAGTGTTTGGTGTTAAGCAAGGATTTTAAGATCCCTGATGAGAAATATATTGAGTATAGAACACCTAGGCATAAGGACATATATAATGTGAATTTAAATGGGATTAAAATGAATAGAAATATGACTTGTTTTTATGCTAAGGCCTCAGTAGATGAGAGTAATTTGTGCACAGGAGACTAGGGCACATAAATTTTAAAAATATAAATAGACTTGTGAGGCTTGGTTTAGTTGATGGTTTGCCTGAGAAGGCCTTTCACAATGACCACTCTTGTGTTTCATGTCTTAAGGGCAAGCAACACAAGGTCTCATTCAAGTCCAAACAGGTGCATACTAGTTCAAGACCTCTTCATATGCTTCACATGGACCTCTTTGGTCCAACAAATATAGAAATTTTGAATGGTAAGTCATATTGCTTTGTTGTCACAGATGACTTTTCTAGATTTACTTGGACATTCTTTCTAGCTATGAAGAGTGACACAGCTGATGTTCTTATTGATTTTATCACTCAGATTGAGAAAAGGTCTGGCAATGAGGTTAAAATGCTTAGGAGTGATAATGGTGGAGAATTTAGGAACAAGAAGCTAGATGATTTCTATGCCAGGAAAGGAATTACTAGGCAATTTAGCATTGCTATAACCCCACAACAAAATGGGGTTGCTGAGAGGAAAAATAGAACCCTAATTGAAGCAGCCAGAACAATGTTGGTTGATGCTCACTTTCCAATTGCCTTTTGGGCTGAGGCTGTTAATACAGCTTGCTATGTGCAAAATAGAGCATTGGTTAACAAAATTCAGAACAAAACACCTTATGAGTTACTTTGGGGAAGAAAACCTAATATTGGTTTTCTTAGACCTTTTGGATGTCATGTAGTAGTATTGGATACTAGTGATGCCTTAGGGAAATTTAGTGCAAAAGGTGATGAGGGCTATTTCATGGGGTATTCAGTCCAGAGCAAGGGTTATAGGGTTTATCTTAAAGAGGACAAACGTATAGTTGAGAGAGTACATGTTAGGTTCTTAGAGAATAAACCTAGTGATCCTGAAAGTGGTCCTAATTGGTTGTTTGATTTGGAACCCTTATCTAGAACTTTAAATTATATGCCTGTCACTAATCCAGACATTGTGAAGGTAACTTCAAATGTTGTGGAGGAACAAGTTGTTAATGTTTCAGGTACACAGGTTCATGAGAAGGTTGGATCACAAGCAGAAAAGGCATCTCCTACATTAGAATATGTCACAATTCCCATTTGGACAGATGCTTTTGCTGCTGCTGCTGCTGGACAAGATAATGGTGGTTTCCAAGTACCACCAGATACAAACATGCATGGTCCTTCAGGCGCTGACAAAGGCAAATCTAGCGCTGACAAGACCAATTCAGACGTTGATGGCTCAGACGTTGACAACAACAGTTCAAGCGTTGTTAGCCCAAGAGCTAACAAACAAGGTTCAGACATTGACAACACCTTTGCACATCTTTTCTCTTCCACTTTTGAACAAGGTGAACCTTCCAATTCTCATGAAGAAGGTCCTCCTTATGTTGATATAAGAGAGTCTGATGAAGAAGACATTGGCAACATGGAGCATGAGGTTGAGGACACCAGACTTTTTGAAGGAGGGGTTCTCACTTCCATAATGAAGAATCACCCCACATCTCAGATCATTGGTGATATTATGACTCCAGTTCATACTAGAAGATCTCATCAAGGTCTTGGTGGGTTTATTGCCAATATACACAAGAAGGTTGATACCCCTCTTATGCAAGCATGTTTGTTTGCATGTTTTCTGTCACAAGAAGAACCCAAGAAAATATTTGATGCTCTCAAAGAACCAAGTTGGGTGGAAGCAATGCAGGATGAGCTTCACCAATTTGCAATTCAGGATGTTTAGGAGCTGGTTGATTGTCCTAGATATGTCAGACCTATAGGGACAAGATGGGTTCTCAGGAACAAAAGAGATGAAAGAGGAATTGTGGTCAGAAACAAGGCAAGGTTAGTGGCTCAAGGTTATACACAAGAGGAGGGGATAGACTATAAGGAGGTCTTTGCACCAGTTGCAAGGATTGAAGCTATTAGGATTTTTCTAGCCTATGCATCCTGCATGGGCTTCACAGTCTATCAAATGGATGTCAAGAGTGCCTTTCTCTATGGCACCATTGTTGAGGAAGTATATGTAATGCAACCTCCTGGTTTTGAGGATCCAGAGCATCCAGATAAAGTGTATAGAGTCAAAAAGGCTATGTATGGCCTTCATCAAGCCCCTAGAGCATGGTATGGTACTATGTCTACCTATTTGGTGGACAATAGATTCAAGAGGGGCACCATAGATCAGACACTTTTTACAAAGAAGAAAGGCAAGGATGTGTTGCTTGTGCAGGTCTATGTTGATGATATCATTTTTGGGTCTACTGATCCAAAGATGAGTGAGGATTTCTCCAAGCTTATGACAGACAAATTCAAGATGAGTGCTATGGGGGAGATGAACTTCTTTCTTGGTTTACAAGTTCAGCAGAAAGAGGATGGTATCTTCATCTCCCAGGACAAATATGTTGCTGAGATCTTGAAGAAGTTTGGCTTTTCTCCACATGAAAAGAGGGCTACTACTCCTATGGATAGAGAACACCCTTGGGGAAAGATTGGAGATGGGAAAGATGTTGATGTCAGGAATTATAGATCCATGATTGGATCCTTGATGTATCTTACTGCTTCCAGACCTGACATTATGTTTGCTGTGTGTGCTTGTGCACGCCATCAAGTGACTCCCAAAGAATGTCACCTTTATGCTGTGAAGAGGATCTTTAGGTACCTAAGATGTTATCCTAGTCTTGGTTTGTGGTACCCAAAGGATTCACCATTGGAGCAGATTGCATATTCAGATAGTGATTATGGAGGTGATAAATTTGATAGGAAATCCACAACTGGTGGATGTCAGTTTCTTGGGAGCAGGTTAATATCTTGGCAATGCAAGAAACAAACAGTGGTGGCTAATTCTACAACTGAAGCAGAGTATGTGGCTGCAGCTGCATGTTGTGGTCAAGTTTTGTGGATTCAGAACCAGCTGTTAGACTATGGGTATAATTTCATGCATACTAAGATATTTGTTGACAATAATAGTACTTTATGCATCATTAAGAATCCTGTACATCATTCTAAAACTAAACACATAGAAATTAGACACCATTTTATAAGAGATTGCTTTGAGAAAGGTTTAATACAACCAGATAGGGTTGACACTGAGGAAAATGTGTCAGATTTATTAACTAAACCTTTTGATGCTGGGAGATTTCAATACTTGGTAACAAGTATTGGAATGGTCAATCTCACATAATATGTGTTTTGGATTCTTTTTGTAAAAGTATGTACAGGATGATGCATTATTATTATTGGTCTTATTGATGATTTAGATTTTCCACTATATATTTCTAACACTGACAAAGGTTGCTTGAACACTGATAAGTGTTTTTGCAACGTTGTCAGCAATATAATTGTCTAACGCTGACAAAGCTTCCCTCAACGCTGTCATGTGTTATCGGGGCGTTGTCAGCAACAATGTTAGTTTTGTGGTTTTCAATCTAAATGTGCAGATGGTCTTAGCAGTATACCACTGGATACAGAGTTGCTTATGGATCAATGGAGAAGCATTTGGACAAGTTTTTATTTATGGATGAGGGTTGGAATGTTTCATTCCTATCTTGACATAAATTTTTATGTTCATGCATGATTTTAGCAAACTTTTTGTATCATAGTTTAAGGGGAGGTTTTAGGAACCTTTAGGATGTTTGGGTATCCATATGATACTCTTATCACAATTCTAGATTGTGTCCACAGGTGAGTATGAGTTAGTTTTACTAAATCATGAGGCACTGTAGCATGCATAGTATATCAACTTTGCATGCTGCCAAGACATTTTTGGCCTAGAATTGGTTGTGGTCTGTTGGGAGACTTGAGAATGATTTTGATATGGGTTTTACCTGGGAGTAACAAGGATTTTATAAGGTAACTTTGTTGTTAAGAGTTTTGGTTAGCAAGGAAAACTAGAGGACTGTTATGTCTATCTTGCTTATGCAAGTGTGCATAACTGGACAGTGCTTACCGCCCTATGATAATTATCAGCTTTTGGTTATCTTCTCTAGGATAAATTACTTGTTAAGGTCATTTTTCACTTTTTAAAATAATTTTATTTTTGGACGCTAACAAGAATTTTCCAAGCGTTGTTGTGACCAAATTGGACGCTGACATGGCTTTAGGCAAACGTTGACAAGATTATAGCCGTTGGACGTTGATAGGTTATTTTTGACCATTGACACTCAATGGGACCTACCCAGTTGTTACTTTTTGACATATTTTCAAGCCGTAATTTTAGGAGTTGTTACTTTCATTTAATGCATGAGATAACTTATAACCTTTTTCAATATTTTTATGATTGATTTTTGAAAATCTTTGCCTCTTTTTGGGCCAATCACATGCATTCTTTCTCTCCTATAAATTTGGCTCCTATTTTAAACAGGGTATCTATAATTCTTGTCTAACAATTTCTCTTATCAACTTCATCTTTTACACTTAAAATTAACAGCTTTCATCAATGGCACCAAAGTTTAACTCAACAGAATTGGCATTGGAGTTCAGATCACAACACAACATGATTGCTTATCTTGAAGCTGATGATGCTCTGTTTCCCCAATACACACAAATGGTGGCGTATTTGAACGCATCCCCACTAAGGTATGCTCTTTCTCATGCACCACTCATTCCAGTCACACACATTAAGCAGTTTTGGAACACTGTCAGTTCCTCAACAGTTAATGGAGTGACCACATTGACTTCTATTGTTCATGGGAGATCTTGGGTGGTTACTGAGGCTTTGGTACGCCAAGCCTTGCATCTTGATGATGCTGATGGTATAGCCACCCTTCCCATAAATGAAATAGAACAAGGACTTAGGGCTTTGGGATATCCCTTTCCTGATGAAGGTACTCTCAACAAGTATCATAAGCAGGAATTTCCCCCAGCCTGGAAGTACCTCATACATGTCCTCCTTCAATGTTTGAGTCCCAAATGTACTGCACACAATGAGATCAATAGATCCATTGCCAGTGCTATTGTGTGCATTTCAACAGGGCAAAAATATAACTATTCTAAAATGATTTTTGAGGGGATGTGTAAAAACAAGGGGACAAAAATGACTTTAGCTTATCCCCGTTTTCTGCAAATGGTTTTTGATGATCAAGGTTATTGCTCAAGGGATCATAATGATTTTTATAAGATCCCTGAGCAAAAGAAAGCTATTTTTATGAAGATGGATTCACCACCCCATAGAGACCTACCTTTAACCCAAGCCATGCTTGCTGTTATTGCAGCAGCACAACCTCAACCAGACCCCCAACCTCAAATTGACCCTCAACCACAACTTGAACCTATTCCTGAACCTTTACCCTCACCTGAACAAATGCAAATTGACCAAGAACCCTTTGACGCTGACACATCAAATGTTGGCGTTGATGTGCCTATTTCCAACTCTAACATACAACCTTCACAATCCCAAACACCCCTTAACCAACCCACATCTACCCATTCTTCCACACCATATTCCACACCCCCTGAATATAGGTTGATGAAACGCCAAAGGACTACTGGAGTGTTCTCCTCTGGTGGTCCTAGCCATGAAGCAGAGAGAACCACCACCACAAGTGTGGCTGGTGCCCTGGATGAGGCTGGGACTATTGGTTCTGGCTTAGAAGCTGGCCAAGGCAGTCCCACCATCATTAAGTCCTCATCCTTGCCCAATGAATCTGACTTGGGAGGTCAAATCCCCATTTTAGAAGAGGGCAGACTGGAACCAATGACTCTTTTGGAATTGACGGCAGTCTGCATTAGCTTGCAAAAGCAAAATGCAGACTTAGTACAAATTGTCAGCTCACAAGGCCTTGAACTCAAGCAATTGAGGGAGAGGATTGTTGTTTTGGAAAGTGATCGTGCTAGGAGGGGTATGGAGGAGTCTTCCAAAGGGGAGGAAGATCAAATAAATCTGAGTGATAAGGGCAGCCAGGATGGTCAATCAATGGATGTTGCTGAAGCCCTTACAACTTTGAAGAAACAAACAGGTTTTGATACGTCCTTAGTCTCTCCCACCAATTTAAATTTATTATTTACAGCTATGTTGAGAGAGGTTACACAAGGCGCTGAGGGAAAATATTTGAGCGTTGACAAGGCAAATTTGGACGCTGATAGGAGTATTTTGGGCACTGATAGGATAAATTTGGGCGTTGACAGACCTGCACATGAAGGTGATGTATCCCAGTCATCATCTATCATCAAGGAGGTTTCTACTCAGGTATTACCATCTACCTTACCAACCATTGCACCATCAGATAAGGGTAAGCGTAAAATGGTAGAAGAGTTTGTTCCAAAAGATGCAGCTCAAGTTGAATTTGATAGAAGATTGGCTGCACAAATCATGGAACAAGATGAAAAGAAGAAGTCACCATTTGTTGTGACTTCAGAAGAAGAAAGTGATGGAGCTAGCTCAGACTCAAGTGTAATGATTATAGAACCTGAAAGGGTTGAGTATGGAGATGAGTTGGCCAAAGAGAAGCTGAGAGAATTGAAATTGCAGGTTGACTTTGACATGTCAGAAGTGGTTCAAATGTACAATGCTTGGGAAGAAAGATGCATGGATAATCCAGACTTGACCATTTCAGATCAAATATGGGGTTTGGAGCTTCTTCTTAGAGTTCAGAAGGATTGTAAGGTAATTTTGAAACACAAGGCAAGCAATATTCTCTCAGAGTTAAAAAGGGATAGAAGAGAGCTCTACTTTATGTTGCTCAGATGTCATGGAGTTGGATGGACATATCAGAAGTTGAAGGCTTTGACATTTGATGAGTTGGAAAACAGGGCTTATCCCATTTGGGTGAGAGTGCAGGAAGCAAACACTCTCAGACTTCTTTTAGATGAAAGAAAGGAGCAACTTGCAGAAGAAATGGAAATCAAGAAAGCTATGATGATTCCCAGGCCAGTGAAGAAGGGAAGTAAATTTGAGTTTCCAAAAGATATGGATCCACTATATCTAAGTGAAGCAGTTATAAGAAAGAGCCTCAGGCTCTCCCCATTAGAAGCTTCAGATATGGTGCAAGTGTTACCATTAGATTCCAGGAACCCAATTGTGAGCTATGAAGAAGATGAATGTGGGTTCTGGAAGATTGGCAGATTTGGCAAGGAGGTACACACTTTTACCACTCTCATATCTTTGTTTGCAAGTTGTGATAGAGAAGACTTGGTGGACCTTTGGAGGTTGTTGGAAACCAAGTATGAAGCTGAAGCACCAACTTCAGCTAATGGAATAAAACTTTGGACCACATTCAAAAGAATGTGTGGGCCAAAAGATGAAGATCCTGCAATTTGGAAGGATCTTGAAGATGACCTCAGTGGTCTTCAATGGAGGTTATATTCAGCTGCTGGTGTATACTATTTGAGTTCTACAAAGTTTTCTGAGTATCTATTTGTGGATGCCCAGTATTTCATATCCAAGGCTATTTTGGAAAAGATGAAGGACACTCAGCTGGAAATAGATTATTCAAGTGACGTGGCAAAAGATTTGATCAGATTTATTCATTACCAATATGAGAAGGTTTGTAAGACTCCTTCTAGTCCTTAATGCTTATTCAAAAACTTGGTCATATGAGTGGATATCAAGTTTAGGGGAGGATTGTTGGGAATAAATTAAGGCCAGATCACTTGAGCGCTGACAAGAACAAATCAAGCGTTGACAAGAAGAAAACAAGCGCTGACAGCTTAAGCGTTGACAAGTTAAAGTCAAGTGTTGACACATTGAAGACAAGCACTGATGGAAGATATAATCTACACGTTTATTATATTCTAGAATAATTCTAGTAAGGATAGAAACGACAATGTATTTTCTATGTTTATCTTTACCTAGAATAGCTGATACGTAGCTTATTGTACAAGGCTTCTTATGTCTATAAAAGAAGGCCTTTAGGTTAATGTTTGATAAGTTTTATACAAGTTTTCATTCGTAAACATCTTTCATTGTAAGCAAGTTCGACATTCATAATCAAAGTGAAAGTTTGTTTACATCTTGTGTGTTCTTGTTTAAGTGTTAAATTCCGCATAACACTTAGATTCATAAAGCATATACAAAGGTTTCTCTACGTGTATTGATCTAATCTCGTATACACAAAGCTAATCGATCTAAGTTTGGGATCAACAAGAGCCACCCAATTCTATATTGACGTGGAAGGATCTCGTTTCTAAGTTTGTGAACCAATTTTTTCGGCCCTCTAAGACTACGCATTTGAAAAACGAGATTTCAAAATTTTCACAAGAATTTAATGAGAGTTTTTCAACGGCTTGGAATAGGTTTAAGGAAATGTTACATGAGTGTCCTCATCACGGTTTTTCCGACTTGCATCAAATTGACACGTTTTACAATGGGTTTAATGATCATGAAAGGGATTATCTAAATGCCGGGTGGTAATTTTTTGTGTAAAATGGTTGAGGAAGCTTTGGTGATAATTGAGAATAGATCTAAGGTGTATAGTCCTCGTAGCACGTCGAGTGTTCGTGAGGCTTCGTCTTCGGCTATACCTTCTTTGTCAAATACCATCGATGCTTGCCAAATTGAGGCGAACTTGGAAAACAAAATCTTTGATAAGCTTAAAGGACTTTTGATTGAATTCAAAGTTGGAGAACAAAGTGATCCCGCTACGGCTAAAGCGGTTGAGGTTTCATGTATGTATTATGATGGAGGTCATGATTTCTCCGAGTGCATTACCAACGGTGGTAACACTTCGAGTGCCTACGCGGCCACGGGAACTTACAACCAAAACGGTCAAGTTACCCGCTCTAATCAATTGACTCCACCGGGTTTTGCTCCAAATCAAAATGCTAACAACAACTATCAAAAAATCAAGTTGGTTTCAAAAACAATTACAAAGGAAACTATGGGAATCAGGGGGCTAATAATCAAGTTTCAAACAAAAATCAAAATAATGATTTTCAAAACAACAACAAGGGTTTGAAAACTTTGAAAGATCTTCCAAATAAATTTGTTGAATACGCTAATGGAAACGATTCTAGGTTTGACAACATTCAAAGAGAAACCATTAGCCTAAGATCCGAGTTTAAGAACGACTTGAAGAAGGAGTTGAAAAATGAGTTAGCAAATGAGATTAAAATCCATATAAACAAAATGGAAGGAAATGTAAGTAGGTTACAACAAAACCAACAAAAAATGGAACAAGGGAAACATGAAATTAAACAAGAGATGATTAAGGCCGAGAAGAGGCAATCCATGTTTGAGGAAAAAATTTCATCTATGTCTGAGGCTATTATGTGCAAACCGTCTTCGAGTAGTCTTCCTAGTAACACCATATCGAACCCTAAGGGAGAGATGAAAGTGATTACCACACGTAGTGATAAGATACTCAAGGAAACGACTCCTCAACCAACTGTTCCTACGGAGGATGCAATTGAGGAAGAACCCGAGGTGGTGGTCGAAAAGGAGCATGTCCAGATCCCACGAAGTACTGCTAATACCGCACCTACGGTTGACCCATTACCACATTTGGAACCCGAGATTCCAAAGGCTATGCCTATGCCTCAACCCACACTACCTTTGCCCTATCCACCGAGACTTAGAAAGGAGAAATGTCAAGAGCGCGAGAATTGCCAATTTGAGCTTTTTATAAAAATGTTTCGTGACGTTCATTTTAATGTGAGTTTTGCCGATGCTTTGGTCATGATGCCTCGATTTGCCGCTAACTTTAAGAGTATGTTGAACAACAAGGAGAAATTGCAATAATTGTCTAGTTGTTCATCAGTTTATCTTAATCGCATACCTCAAAAAGTCGGTGATCCTGGTAAATTCTTGATTCCTTGTGCAATCCAAGATATGGAAGAATGCTATGCCTTGGCCGATCTTGGTGCTAGTATTAACTTTATGCCACTTGCAATCTTCAAGTCACTCAATCTTCCTAATCTTACTCCTTCACTAATGTCTATCGAGTTGGCCGACTATTACACGATTCCCGCATGTAGATTGGCGGAAGAGGTTTTTGTGAAAGTGGGAAAGTTCTATTATCCGATAGACTTTATCGTTGTTGATATTCCCACGGGTCCTCAAGTTCCTCTCATTTTAGGTCGTTCATTTTTAGATACGTCTATGGCTTTGATTGATGTTCATGCTAGAAAGATCACCTTACGTTTCAACGGCGAGGAACTTGTTATAAACGTAACTCAAAAATTATCAAATTTCTCATGTTTATTCCGTTGCAATCATAAACCTCGTTGATATGATTGACGTTGTTTGCGAGGAATTTTCACAAGAAGTTTTAGGTTTTGGTGATGAAAATAATGGCAATCCCACTATGTTAGATCTCATCCTTGATAACTCGACACCAACCTTCACTCCATTTGAAGGTGGTGGTTTTACGTTGGAAGAATTTGATGTTCCACGTACTTGTGACGAAGACCTCGACAATGATGAGGACTTCTCGATTATCAAGGATTTTCTTAACGATTTCCCATTTCCTCCACCCGAGGAGGTTATGAGTATCGAGCCCAAATCTTCAATTGAGGAACCACCTATCCTCGAGTTGAAAGATGTACCTCCTCATCTCGAATATGTCTTTTTGGAGGAGGGAGACAAGTTGTCGGTTATTATTGCGAAAGAACTTTCAAATGATGAAAAAACCGCACTTGTCGATGTTCTAAAGGATCACAAAGGGGCAATTGCGTGGAAGTTATCCGACATTAAGGGGATCGATCCCAAATTTTGTACCCACAAAATCTTAATGGAGGAGGATTACAAGCCCGCAATCCAATGTCAAAGAAGGGTGAACCCCAAAATTCACGACGTCATCAAAAAGGAAGTCCTAAAACTCCTTGACGCGAGAATGATTTACCCTATTTCCGATAGCCCTTGGGTGAGTCCTATTCATTATGTCCCTAAAAAGAGAGGAATGACCGTTGTGCCAAACGATGCCAACGAGTTAATACCCACTAGACTCGTGACCGGAGGGAGAGTGTGCATTGACTATCGTAAGTTGAATGAAGCCACTCGAAAAGATCATTTTTCCTTGCCCTTCATGGACCAAATGTTGGAGCGTCTTGCGGGAAACAATTTCTATTGCTTTTTAGATGGTTTTTCCAGTTACTTCCAAATCCCCATCGATCCTCGTGATCAAGAAAAAACTACGTTTACGTGACCATATGGAACGTTTGCCTATCGTAGAATGCCATTCGGACTTTGCAATGCACCGGGAACCTTTCAAAGGTGCATGATGGCTGTTTTTCATGATATGATCGAGAAGACGATGGAAGTCTTCATGGATGACTTTTCCGTGTTTGGTAGTTCGTTCACTTCATGTTTGTCGAATCTTGAGAGAATGTTGAAGCGTTGTGAGGAAACCAACCTTGTGCTTAATTGGGAAAAATGTAATTTTATGGTTAAAAGTGGAATCGTCTTAGGGCTCAAGGTTTCGAAAGAGGGGATTTAGGTAGATCAAGCTAAGGTAGACGTCATCGCCAAATTACCTCATCCCAAAACCGTTCAGGGAGTTAGGAGTTTCCTAGGCCATGCGGGCTTTTATTGTCGATTCATCAACGATTTTTCAAAGATCTCTCAACCTATTACACATCTCCTTGAAAAAGATGCACGTTTTGTCTTTGAAAAAAATTGTGTACGAGCCTTTGAAATCCTTAAGAGGAAACTTACCGAAGCTCCTATTTTTGTTGCTCCCAATTGGAACCTCCCCTTTGAGCTCATGTGTGATGCTAGTGACTACGCTATTGGGTCCGTATTGGGGCAACATCATGAAAAACACTTCTTGCCTATTCACTATGCTAGCAAGACGATGATCGAGGCTCAACTAAAATATACTACAACGGAGAAGGAATTCCTTGCCGTGGTGTAGGCATTTGAGAAATTTCGACCTTATCTCGTCTGGACAAAATGCATAGTGTATACGGATCATTCGGCTATCAAGTATCTTATCGCTAAACAAGATGCAAAGCCTAGATTACTTCGTTGGATTCTCCTCCTTCAAGAATTTGATCACAAAATTGTTGACAAAAAAGGAGCCGAGAATCTAGCGGCCGATCATCTTTCTCATTTGGAAGATCCTCACCAAAGTGTTTACGCGCCCAAGTAAATCACCGAAATATTTCCACTAGAGACACTTGGTTTAGTGAATTCTAAGCTTGATTCTTTCCCCCATGGTTTGCGGACATCGCAAATTACCATGCGGGCAACTTCATCATCAAGGGTATGACGACTCAAGAAAAACGAAAATTCTTTCGTGACGTCAAGTTCTACTTTTGGAACGACCCTTACTTGTTTCGAACTTGTGCGGATCAAATTATTCGACTTTGTGTCTTTGGTACCGAAGCTTCTATTAGAGCTTGTCACGAGGAACCCACGGGTGGTCACCACGGTGCTAATCTCATGGCTAAGAAGGTCATTGATGCCGGTTTCTTTTGGCCTACTATTTACCGAGATGCACATGAGCTTGTGAAGTCGTGTGACTCATGCCAATGACAAGGAAAAGCCTCAAAAAAAGATGAAATGCCACAAAATATCATCCAAGTGTGTGAGATCTTTGACGTCTGGGGCATTGATTTTATGGGGCCGTTCCCATCATCTCGTGGTAATAAGTACATCCTTGTCGCTGTTGACTACCTATCTATGTGGGTGGAAGCTAAGGCTTTGCCCACCAATGATGCTCGTGTGGTAGTCAAGTTTTTGAAAAGCTTGTTTTCTCGGTTTGGAACCCCTCGTGCGATCATAAGCGATCATGGAACCCATTTTTGTAACAACCAATTCGAAAGGGTCCTAAGGAAATATGGGGTTACACATCGGCTTTCTACGGCTTATCACCCACAAACGAGTGGGCAAGTCGAGGTTTTAAACCGAGCTTTGAAGAGGATCTTGGAGAGATCTATTGGGGAAAACCGACAATCTTAGTCGGATAAGTTGGACGATGCTTTATGGGCCTTTAGGACCGCTCATAAGACGATCATCGGGTGCACTCCTTATAAGCTAGTGTATGGGAAGAATTGTCACTTGCCAATTGAACTCGAACACAAAGCTTATTGGGCCCTAAAGCATTGTAATGATGATATGGTGACCGCGGGAAAACACCAGAAAATGAAACTTAATGAATTGGATGAATTAAGGGATATTGCTTATGAAAATTCATTGATTTATAAAGAAAAGACTAATAAGTTTCATGATTCAAAACTTAAAAAGCGGGTTTTTAACATTGGGGATCAAGTTTTGCTTTTTAGTTCTCGTTTGAAAATCTTTTCTGGTAAGTTGAAATCCTGTTGGCCCGGTCTATTCACCGTGACTCAAGTTTTTCCATATGGGACCATCGAGCTAGCTCAAAATGATGGCCCCAATTTCAAGGTGAATGGATATAGGTTGAAGCACTACTTTGGTGGGGAAGTTCCATCCTTGAACTTCCTCGACCAAATCACCTTCCCCAATGATAATAAGTATTGAGGGGATCGAGTACGAGCTCATGACTCGGTAATCAAAAACGAGGTTCCTCGTGAGGGAGTCCCATGTTTATCCTATGTACATATTATCGCTTTCTAATGTAGTAACGTGTGGGGATTTGTGCCCTTCCAACATTTGTTCTGTGGTTGTTTGTGAATTGTGGATTTTAGATGATCATTATCTTCACGATTGGATCCTCTCATGTTCGTTTTATGAGAGCACTCGATCGTTTGCTTTGGAGACTTTATTAATATCCATGATATATCCTTTGATGTTCTAACCTTAGGTTTATAGCACACTTCATAAACGGATTTAAATTTAATGGTTACACCCTTTCCATGCTAGATTAGGCATTTGACTACGTCTCTAGTATGGGGGTGTTTGCACCCCTAGACTCGAAACATTGAGGACAATGTTTAACTTTAGTATGGGGGGTGAATAGATACTTTCCTTGCCAAACCTTCACGCTTTCCAAAGTTTATCTTTTTGTTTATCATTTTGTTGCAAAACAAGGCTAAAAATGGCCAAATTTTAGATTTTTTCTCATATTTTTTAAGTGTTTGAAGACACGAATGTAGATTTTCCGATGGCGATAATAAGAGTAATTTTTGACTCGACCGAGCGTGTTGAGCACTTAGCTTTGATTCCTTAACTTCACATTAGGCTAAGTCTCTTAAATGAGGACGAGAAATGATAGAGTTAATTATAAGTTACTATGCTAAACGTAGAGTACTCGTATTCTTTCAAAAACTCATGTGTTCTCGTTGTTTGCTTATTCTCCCTTCGCTTGTAAATATTTTTTTGCTTAATAAATATTGACTTAGCGGTTTATTCTTGATCGTTGGTTTCTAGTCTTTTCTCGTAGCTTCCATGTAATTAAATGGGAAGACATTAAGGTATCGCCAGTGTCACGGTTTTGAAGTATTGGTAACCCGAATAATCGAAAGCTTCACCCAATAATAAGATTTCAAGTGTTCACCTAAATCAAGCAAAAAATTTGAAGCTCACAAGGCCGAAAAATCTATGCAAAATTGAAAGTGAATCAAGCCTTAATCTTTGAAGCTTTAAAGATCCAAAATTCGCCTTAGCGTGAGGATATACGTCTTTGGCCAATAAAACCACCGATGAGGCGGATAATAAAAGGCAAGGCAATACCGAAGTCATAATAAAAGATTCATGGCGAAGCTGAATAAAAGATGGAGGGAAACCTATGATAATAAGACCCTTCCGTTAGGGGGCGTATAAGAGTCTTGGTAATAAGTCTCATGTTCAAAACCGTTATAAAACCGTGTTTATCGATCCTTCTTGTTGACTTAATTTTTTGACATCGTTGTCTATTAGGAGGGGTTATTAATTTAATGATCTTGGTTACACCGTTAGGACTCTATATTTAGACCTAAATCTCTATTATCGCATAAGTCAAAAAATATATCCTCGTGAAACATTCAAGACAAAATAAAATATAAGAGATACAACTTAGGAAAATGCGAGGATAAGTACGTGATTAGGGCATATGAGTAATGTTAGCATTACTAACTTATAATGACAATGATCTCGTTGCACGCTTAGCATGGAATTGAGGTGAAAATCGAGGACGATGAGATTATTTCTAAGGAAGCATTCATGTGTTCTTATTCTATGAACCTAAACGTCCCATTTTGCGATGAAAATCATACATTATGTCTAAAACGCAAGTAGTAGCAATAGTAGTAGTGTAGCTAGATTATCGTTCAATAAAAGTGAATAAAAAATGAATTTTGGAGATGCTACGATACTTTATTCTAGCATTACGTGAGGGCACGGCAATGGTTTAGTATGGGGGAGTGATGAGAGTGCTTTTATACATAGTCTCATCGTCCAAAAAGGGCTTTAAGTGCATAAAATATCATGAAAATGGCCAAATATATGCTTGTGTTTGTTTCTTGTGCATTTTAGGTACGAATATTGAGAAAATGACAAAAGATCACAAGAATCATGCAAAAACGAACACGGGAAACGAAGCCGCACATTGAACCAAGCCCTAATGAAGATTTTACAAGACAAACCCTTGAAGATTTGAAGATTATGCAAAAAGGGTCCTCCAATATTGAAGAATTGACACTTTAAACCCTTGTATCTTCATAATTACAAGATTGGTCCCTAAAGTTTGTCAATATTACATAAAGGGCCCTCCACTTTGAAGAATTGGCAATTTTAGTCCCTCAACAAAACTAAATTGTCAATATTAGTCCTCCTCAAAGTCAAACATATCATGAAGACCTTCAAGTTACAAGAAATTACAAGTTTGGTCCTTTAAAAATGTCAAAATTACCAAAAGGACCCTTGACTTTGAAGAAATGGCAAAAATGGTCCCTCATAAATCATGATTTGTCAAATTCAGTCCTCCAAGAAGTCAACAAGACAAGTCAAGACCATTATCAATGAAGAAAATGCCAAAACAGCCCTTCAAGAATCATGAATTGGCAAGAAATACCCCTAAAAATACTTTAGAAAAGTATTTGGGGCAAAAGTGTGAAAAATGAAACTTCCATAACAAAGGAAATCCGGATTTGGCCTATTTATTTGCAAGTGAAAGGGAATGGAAAGATGAGGGGTTAATCTTGGCAGACATCACAACTTACCTTAACCTCTCATCACTTGACACCTGTCCCACTACCACCTTTCCACCAATCACCACTCACCTTGCTGCCATGTCACAATCCACTCACCCCATTATTTAACTAATCCTAACAGATTAGTAAAACTAGCGCCTAACAACTTATTTAAACACAAAAATAGATTAAACTTGCTACTATTCATCCCAAGAACACATTTGGGTTTTCTTAATCTGGTTGTAATTAAACCACCATATGCTCCAGATTAGAGATTAAGCATACCTTAATCACATCCCAAACTTAAAAACATGTCCCACATCACTCAAAAGACCCACATGAGATTCCCGTGCACCAAGGATGAACAAAACACCAAAACTTTGACAGCAATCCAACCATCTACATTCCAGCTTACATTTTAAGCTTGTTATAAGCCATTAGATGCAATTCACCTTTGCCAACTCACACTACCAGCCAAGAACAAGTCACATGATCAAGATAACTTCAAAACCCTCAAGGGCATAACTGGAACTTCATTAGCTATGGTTTCACGTTTTTATTGCTTTCTAGTCATCACTTGTAGCATATAAAAGGCATAGGATGTGCATCATTTGCACTTGCTCTTGATTTTTCCTTAGTTCACATTTCTGTAAATCCTTTGTCATTTTTGAATGAAAAGTGTTTGAATTTTGTGAATAAAGACCAAGTGCCAATCTCTTATTCTGTTGTTTATGTTTATTGTTTGCTAAAACCTGAATCTCAAAACTTTTTCACAAGGAGTGTGCAAAAGTTTGCACATTTTCCTATAATCTTGATATTTTGCTATGTTTATTGGTACACCTTGGAATTTTTGGGCTATAAGCTGATCATAGCACCATGATATTGTGATATCAACGTGTTGTGAAGCTTATAACTTGGGGATAATCAAGTGTGGGGTACAAGAGTTGCATTAATCAAGGCTTTTGTTACTTTACTGTTTTTATATAATTTCTTCTAACCTAGTTGAATCTTAGCAGGAGTTTGTATGGAAGCTTGTGCTTGTTCTTGCTAGCACATAAGCTCAAAATTCGTGGGTGTGGATGTACATCCATGAGGTTTGAACCATTCTACCTTAAATCTGCTTAAAATCTTGATTTTTGGTGATTTTGTGTGTTACTTGTGTTCTTGTGGAATTTATGGTCTAATCTTTTTCAATACTGCATATTACATCTGTTTATGTGTTTGATTGGGCTTGGGTAGTCTTGAAATACACCTATACTTGTTTAAAATTGATTTGAAAAAGATAAGGGGTGTTTGGGATTATCTGTTTAAGATCATAGGTTGCTATTGTGTTGTTACAAAGTGTTGTTTATGCTTTGTATATGTTATTTACTTGGTTAAGAAATAAACTTGCAAGTTATTGGCTTTAAAACCTTGAATCAAAGATTGTGCTATATGTCACTTGTTTTGACTAATTTTGACCTAAGATTTTGGAAATACCTAGAGCATATGCATGCTTAGGGCTAAAAGGTGTTAAATCATAGTTAATATAACCTGGTTTGAAGATTTGAGTGTTTGAATTTGGCTTGTTGGTCAAGTATATCAGCAAAGTAAAAATCTGCTTGTTAGTGTTCATTAGTAACCTTATTGTGCTTGAATCTTGATTTAGGCCTTGAACCATTGCATGAAACCTGTTTAAACTTGTTCATTTGAGTTTATTATAGCTTTTGTATGCTTTTGGTGCAATTTGGTTGGCTGAATTTTGCTTAAACAGCTTATAAGTTCATAACTGCTTATTGTTCATGTCTATGAGATGTCTGGTGCTTAATTGAATTAACTGCACTCTTTGGCTGATTGTGATTGTGATTTCTTTGTTGTTTCTGACTCCTTGTGATTCACTGATCACAAGGGTGCCTTGTTTGTAACTTGATTCCAACAAAAAGTCACTAAAGACCAAAAGTCAAGAAACTCAAGCAGTGGAAAAAGTTTCCACTGCTTAACACCCAAAACTAGCCCCTGCTAGTGTTAATTTTGATCCAGCTTATTAATAAGCCATATTAGCTTATCCATACTTGCAACAACTTACTTTTTATGATCAATCTTCCTCATTTGACCCATTTGTTTGAACTTGAGCTTATCAGACCTTGGCTTTGAGTTTTTGCTAGAAAACTCATAAAGTTGACTTTTAATTAAGTTCTTATATGCTTATTCCAGCTTATTGTGTGTGCTTTTTGAAAAAATTTTGTTGATTAAGCTTAGATAAGTCATTTAAAAGCTTTAGAAACTTGAATCAGCTCTTGCGGTGGCCTAGAACTCGAAAACGACTATTTTGTCGTTTTGTGAAGATAGCTTATTGCTTTTTCAGGCTTATTCCTTGTGCTTATTTCAAATTTCTTTTTACAGAACTCTTAAGTAACTCAAATGAAGCTTATGTGTCTAATTTGAGCTTATGGAATCAGCTTATAGCTTAATGGGCCAAAAAGCCCATTAAGAATAAGCTGCTTTGAAATAAGCTAGCTTAAACACATTTTTGCTTTTGGGCCTTCAGAGTTTTGTTCTTAAAATCAAATTTTGAGTCAGATAGGAGCTTTTGGGCTTATTTGGACAACATTTTTCTTATCGGGCCTTAATAAGCCCATTAAGCTAACTGTTTGGACTTTTGGCCCATTTCTAGGCCCATTAGGGGTATTTAGGTAATTTCAACTTCATTTTTGTGTTTATTAGGTTAAAATAAGATAGTTTGCAATTTTTTAGAATTTTTTATAAATTTTGGATTTTTAATATTATTTTATTATTATTTTATTATTAAAAATTATAATTTAGATTTTTCAAGTTTTTATATTTTTCTTAGGTTAAATACATTAAGCTAGGAATTTTACAATTTTTACAATATTTTTATTGTCCTTAGATTAATTTTATAATTATTTTAAGTTTAAATAGTTTTTAATTGTTTTTAAATAGTTTTTATTAGTTTTAAAATTTTCAAAAATAGTTTTAAATTCAGTTAAGTCATTTTAGAGGTTTACGATTGAAAAATTCTCATTGTAGGCTTTTTGTTAATTAAATTGATTTTTTGGGCTTTAATTAGCATTAAAAATTACTATTTAATTAAATAAAAGGTTTGAGTGATTTTCTGATTTTTTGTAAACTCTAATTACATTATTTAGGATTTATTTCAATTTTCTAGGAATTTTTAGGGTAAATTTTTAATTTTGTCACTTTTTACGGTTTTACGTGTACGACTAATCGTCTTAGTTTAATTCGTCATCGTAACCGTCATTCTCTTCTTATCTCATTTCTATCTTCTTTTATCATAATCATAAATACATCATTAATCATCTCTTAACACACACACCAAGCCTCCTTGAGAACGATTCCCACTTTGGGTCATAACTTGTGGTTTTCCTAAACTACTTGTTAATACTTGCCCTAATTACGCTCTTTTTCCTAAAAGACGTATTTCTACTACTATCAGTAATTCATATAGAATCTGACACTTCATCATCTATTTCTGAAAGTGCTAAATTTCGCCCACCCCTAGCAATACAAGTCCTATTCATAGTTTGCCAAGAAGTTATTCAAGTACTCCCTGTTTTCGACCTCCACTTTTCAAACTCCTATTGTAGGCATAAATAATGTCACAAGTTCTTCATCTATTCGTCCTTCCTTGTTTCAAACTCCTAATGCCACAAGTTCGTCTGCTCGAGTTCGTCCTCCCTCGGTTCGTCCTCCCTTGCTTCAAACTCAAATTTAGGTGTACCTAATGCCACAACATCTTTCAAAAAAGTTCGTCCTCCCTCTATTCGTCCTCCTTGTTAAGAAACTCCTATTCTATTCAAACCTACTGCAGAGGATGAATTAGATTCATCTGATGAGGAGGAAGACACTAATGATGCCGAGGTAGATTCTAGTGATGAGGAGGAAGATATAAGTGATGAGGAGAAAGACATGAGTGATGAGGATTATGAGTTAGAACTTAGGAAGAATAGCAATTCTAGAGGTAATGTTTTTTAAACTTAAATTTTATGGTTGAATGTACAGCAGTGTGAAGTTTTTATTTATTCAACCTAATGCTATGTCAGGTTTAAAGTCAAATCCGGCTGCTTACTCGAAAGGATATAAGAAAATTTCAACCAAGGTATAGTTAAGTTGTTATGTGTGTATGCATAAAGAAGTATACGTTTATACCATCGATTAATTGTTTTAAACACATGATGTGGTCAAATATCAGGAGGAATGGGAAAACATAGATTGGATTAGAAAGAGCCCTTTCTTTGACTCAAGGGATGAAGAATTAGTTGCTCAAGCTGATGCTCCAAGACGAAAGCACACTCCTAGATCAAAGCACACTCACAAAGCTCAATCTTCTCAAGCGAAAGCTCCAAGACCAAATGTCATTTTTGGCCTAGCTAGTAAAAAAACTTGGAAAGAAATTGCTGAGAAGAAGGTTCGGTCAAGGAATGCCGCAGAGTGGAGCAACAACAAAGGCAAAAGGAAGGTTGGATGATGTCAGTTCTCCCTATTTAATATGAACATTTTTTTTTGTATTTTGTTGGTCTGCTATTGCTAGGCACCTGTTGTATTATCAACCTACAGGTTACAACAATTTAATAGATTTGTATTCATTACTATCATTATGAAACAATTATTAGTTATCTGTAATCAACAATATGGGTTTGTTAACTAGTTAATATAAGTATTTTAAGTCCATGTACAATTCAATATCTGTACACAAGCAATTATCAGTTATCTATTAAGGTTTTTGGTTGAATGTTAAAATGTGTAAAATAGTTTAAAATTTAGTTCAAAATTTATTTTTACCAGGAAACTCAAAGGGAAAGTTTACTTAGTTTGAATGTTAAATTTGGAGGCAAATTGGAGTTCAAAATATTTGGTTGTTTAATTTTTGTATTTGGAGCCAAAATTTTCATGAAAAGTTTGAATGTCCATGCTAAGTAAATGCATATGCAGTTACCATAATTTTCTAACTCCATCTCCATATCAAACCCTGGTTTTTCTCTAAAATCACAAAATATATAAAACTCGGTTACTTTTTCATTAGTTTTCTACCATTTCCACTTATTGTTCTTGTACACATCGATTTGTGGTCAATAATCATGAACACTATAAACGATGATCAAGATTATATTGTTAATGATGATGATTCTTTGGTTAATAATCACGATGTAGATCACCATAATCAATGAGATTATGAATCAGAGGATTATGGTGATCAATCAGATGAGGATGAAAACATCATTAAACAGAAGGTTGTTAATAGGAGGGGTATAACTAGGTTATCCAAGTTTAGGATAAAATATGGAAAACAAGGTGTCATGTAGATAAATGTAAACTTTGATCCACTGAATAGAATATCAGGGCCAAACAGATCATTGTTTATAAGTTTTTTAGGAGACACGGTTCGAGAGCAGATAGGATTGGAGATTCTATCATGGAAAATGTGAAGGAGGAAGCAAGAGAAAAACTTTGGACTGAAACCACGGTACACATACAAAAACTTTTACCCAACTATTAGTCTTATTCCTACATTTACTTTAACATTATGTTAATATGTGCAGCAATACTTTGAATTTGATGTGTCCTACAAAAAGTTGGTAATGAATAAGCTAGGTGAACTTCTAAAAAATTTAAGAAGTAAATTGGAAGCAAAGCACATAGTTCCCAACCTAGATAAACCTGAAAAACTAAATGAAGTTCCAAAGAATTACAGAGCAATCGTCAATGCCGAACAGTGGGTTGCTTTTGTAAACCACACGACCACAGAAGAATTTAAGGTTGTTAATTTCTATTTCGTTTTACATTTATAAACACTGTGTGTATGTATTGTTTGGAAACTCCGTATGACAAACACACTCTGTTACGTACTAGCAACTTCTCATCCAGTAATCTCTTTTGTTAGGTGAAATCAGCTGCAAAATGGTAAGGTTATATTGGTGTAATATCATAACACTGTTGTCCATGTTGGTTTAAATTTTCATCTATATGTATTTGATGTTTGGAAGATCATAAAACAACAAATTAAACCAGATCAAGAACCCCCCGTGGTGTATTGTGGTTTAATGGAAGGGTCAGAAAAGAAGGAAAAGAGACAGATGATGAAACAATCAAATTTGGCACTAAGATTGTAAGTGTTATTGCAAATTTTTGTATATTATGTCTATATTCGTATAATAAATTATTTACCATTTTTTGTATGCAGCTGGAAGCAGAGGACCAGATCAGAGATGGAACCTTGACGGTTGATAGTGGCACAGATTCATTATCACATGTATTAGGAAAGGACAAGGTAGGGTATGCAAGAGGAGTGGGAGGCAGAGTTACGTGAAGGAAGTTCTTTGATCTACCTAGAAGGAAACAAGGAACTGATGTAAGGATTGCGATGCTTGAAACTGAACTTCATAAGGAGAGACAGGCGCGTAAAGATAAAGAGAATACAGTCACTTAATTAACCACCCAGATGTCACAAACACATGAAGTTCTTAATAAAATGTTGACAGTTATGTCTGCACATGGGCTTAATATAGAAGCGTTAACGCCAAGTCAGTCTAATGTAATACTAGTTTCTTATTTTGATTTGATGATTTTCAGTCTGTAATACCAATAACAGTTAACATATTTATATATTGCAGGTATTACAACTAGAATATAATACATTAAACACAATAACTAGTGAAGAGCAAAGGACGTCGATCAGTGGTTGTGGACTTCAGAAGGGTGTGTTATTTGCAATGTCTAAGACAACTGCAACTCCGAACAAGTATTTGGACACTACAACTGCAGCTGCAACTGCAACTGCGAAGAAGGTAAGTTATAAAAAACCATGTTTGGTTTCTCAATTGTACTATACATGACTTATTTACTGTGTTATGTATATATGCAGGTACTTGCTAGAACTAGGGGAGCAAAAAATAAGACTAGATCGTTGGAAAAGAAGTCCACTTCAAAATTCTCAATCTCAGGAAAATATTTATCCAGCTTCCGGATCACAACAAAATCTGTCTCCCTCGACACAACAAGACATACCTATTGCATCATTATGAAAGAAGCGTACACCTTCTAAATCGAAAGTAAATCAGTCTCCACCATCACTACTAGATGTAAGTATTTCATCATTATTCATATAATTACTTGTTTAATTTATTCCTCATTAACGCATGTAAACATTTTTTCTTCGGACATTTAAGTGCAAACTATGGAACATCTCTAGGACAATTATCATTGGTAACGATACTGTATACAAGTCTAAGGATGGAGACAATGTAATGATTCATAACCAACCAATACCAAAAAAATGCTACAAAGTTTTAGTTGATGAATGCCTAGTGGATGCAGCATTCATACCTGATGACGAAAGTAATGGTTTAATGACTGTTAAGGAAGTAAAAGGTAGTTTCATGGCATGGCCAAAGGAAAAGGTTATTTTTTTGGAAGAGGTACATACACTTGATTTATCATCCTACATATACATAGATTTTCATATTTAGTTCAATGTTTAATACACGGCTTTTGTTTCCATACAAGAAACAACACCACCAAATACCCTAAAAGCTATTGTTGAAAGTGCACCAAAGATAGGAACTAAGCGCTTGATGAACGTTCCAACAGGCAATACATTTACGACTATTCCTCATATGAAGAAACAAGCTAGGAATAACAAGGCTCAAAAGACTTTACAATACGGTGATTCAAAGTCTTTACAAGTGTGATTCTTAGTGAAAAGTATGTTACTTGTAAAAAATACGACATTACAGTTGTTGATTTGCTTATGTACATTCAATTTTGTATATTAATGCAATTGAAATTTGATTTCCGTAATTTTGTTTTTGTTTTTATTGAATTCTTTTAGGGTTGCTAAAAAATGAAACATAGTCACACTTATTATCATTGTTAGTCACATTCCAATGTGTGACTACATATGATAAAAGGTCACACAAACATACAATTCATGTGACTATTGGATGCATATAGTCACAAAAAATACAATTGGCTTGACTTGACAAAGCATACAGTCACACATATTACTACTATTGGTAACTCTTTGGTTAATTGTATGTGACAAACTCAGTACAATTAGCATGATTTGTGTGACTACATGTCATAAAAGGTCACACAAACATACAATTCATGTGACTATTGGATGCATATAGTCAAACAAAATACAATTGGCTTGACTTGACAAAGCATACAGTCACACATATTACTACTATTGGTAACTCTTTGGTTAATTGTATGTGACAAACTCAGAACAATTAGCATGATTGTGTGACTACATGTCATAAAAGGTCACACAAACATACAATTCATGTGACTATTGGATGCATATAGTCACATAAAATACAATTGGCTTGACTTTACAAAGCATACAGTCACACATATTACTACTATTGGTAACTCTTTGGTTAATTGTATGTGACAAACTCAGTACAATTAGCATGATTTGTGTGACTAAATGTCAGAAAGGTCACATAAACATACAATTCATGTGACTATTGGATGCATATAGTCATACAAAATATAATTGGATTGACTTGACAAAGCATACAGTCACATATATTACTACTACTGGTAACTCTTTGGTTAATTTTATGTGACAAACTCAGTACAATTATAATGATTTGTGTGACAAAATGTCATAAAAGGTCACACAACATACAATTCATGTGTCTATTGGATGAATATAGTCACACAAAATACAATTTGCTTGACTTGACAAAGCATACAGTCACACTTATTTCTACTATTGGTAACTCTTTGGTTAATTGTATGTGACAAAGTCAGTACCATTAGCATGATTTGTGTGACTACATGTCACAAAAGGTTACACAAACATACAATTCATGTGACTATTGGATGCATATAGTCACATAAAATACAATTAGCTTGACTTGACAAAGCATACACTCACACATATTACTACTATTGGTAACTCTTTGGTTAATTATATGTGACAAACTCAGTACCATTAGCATGATTTGTGTGACTACATGTCATAAAAGGCCACACAAACATACAATTCATGTGACTATTAGATGCATATAGTCACACAATATACAATTGGCTTGACTTGACAAAGCATACATTCACACTTATTTCTACTATTGGTAACTCTTTGGTTAATTCTATGTGACAAACTTAGAGCCATTAGCATAATTTGTGTGACTACATGTCATAAAAGGTCACACAAACATACCCTTCATGTGACTATTTGATGCATATAGTCACACAAAATACACTAATCACATAGTAAATGTCACACATATTGTATATTCATGTGACAAACTTATAAACAATAGTCAGCCTTAAACAAAACTCGTGTAACTGTAGAGTGTTTACCGTCACACATATTTACTAAAACACCAAATATTATACCAAGTTCGTCATACATTTTCGAGTATTGCTCACATTTTTTTGTTGGTTATCGTCACTTAGATAATTTTGTAACCGTATGGTACCTACGGTCGCGGCAGCTTTGGTCACAAAGGCTAAAAAGACCGCGTGTGACTGTAGGCCTACGGTCACTCTTTTTTAGTGTGACGGATACCATTTTTTGTACTAGTGCCAGACAGAAGATCTCATTCATTATTGATTGAAACGTGGACGGTGCATTTGACAACCCAACGGGCATGACAAGAAATTCGTAGTGGCCAGCGTGGGTACGAAAAGCGGTTTTATAAACATTTGATGGATGAACTCGTAGTCGATGATAACCAGCTCTTAAATCCAGTTTTGAGAATGTTTAAGACCCATATAGTTCGTCTAACAACTCATCAACTGTGGGAATTGGGAAACGATCCTTCACAGTGACTGGGTTTAACGCTCTATAGTCTACACAAAAGTGCCATGTACCATCTTTCTTTTTAAATAGTAGAGCCAGAGAAGAGAATGGACTCGAGATATGCTGGATCAGTCCCCCTCATCAAGCATTTCTTGAACCAAATTTTCAAGTACATTCTTCTGAAAATGAGGGTACCGAAATGGTCGTATGTTTACAGGCGCAGAATTCGGTGCTAATGGGATATTATGATCGAACTGACGTTGAGGTGGCAACCCTTTCGGTAGGGCGAAAATATCATAATACTCATCAATTAATTGCTCGAGAGTATCACTAATATCAATAGGTACATATTCGTGAATAGGATGTGGGCTGGTTGACAGAGGTGTCACCGACATTTGATAATATGTTGCTACAACATAGGTGTGTTCCCGCCGCTTGAACTGAGAAAATGTTAGGCTGGAAAAAGATGGTTGTTGTAAACCTTTTAGTCTGATGTGGTTCCCTTGGAATACAAATTGCATCCACAACTCTTTGTAATCGAATACCGCGGGTCCAAGCGTCGCCAACCATTAAACTCCCAGTACCATATCAGCACCATAAATGGGAAGTAGATAAAAAACCAAAGTGCAAGAATAATTATCTAGCCTCAAAGAGAATTCCTTACAATATCTTGAACAATGAATTGAAGCCCCGTTACCTACCATTACTTGAAGATGGTTGATGGTAGAATAGGCAATCCTAAAAACTTGGCTACACGGGTCTGTAGAAACTTTTGAGTGGAGCCACCATCAATTAAGACCGTCACCGGCTTTCCCTTAACTTGACCCATGATTCAAAGTGTTGAAGGAACAAAATGACCTTCCAATGCATGATACGAGATAGGTGGAACAGCATAAGTCGTTGGTGTGGTGTTATTCTCGAACACACAATCCGATGAAGGTGACTCGCCACTGACATGATGAGGTTCATTATCGTGAGATTCATCGTTGTCATCATCAGTAGCTAATAAACACAAGAATTGCTTAGACCGACAACGATGGCCTTGGTGAAATTGCTCATCAAAATTGTAACAAAGGACCTTGGCTCTACGATTTGCCATTTCAGCCGGAGTAAGGCGACGGATGGGATAAGATTGTGCACGGCTGAGGTTTGGTATAGAAGGAAGCAGTGTTGGTTGAGGTTTTGATGTTATGGATTCACTAGTATTGGTGGTTGGTTTAGATTGGAAAAATGATTCGTGGACCATTTTATAGGTTGAAGTTTATCCTCGACGAGTTTAGCCATACCAATGGCATCAGCCAGACTTTGGGGTTTAAGAAAAAAACAATTCTTTCTTAATATCCTCTTTAAGTCCAGAAAGGAAACAATTAAGAAGATTGGTGTGAGAAAGCCATGTAACCCGGTTAGACAAAGAAGTAAACTCCAATATATATGCGGTAACCATTATAGTTTGCTATAATTTATATAGAGAAGCCTCATGGTTTATATAAGAAGAAGGTCCAAATCGTAGTTCAAGAGAATCACTAAAGGACTCCCAAGAGGTAAGCTGGTTTGTAGAGTGAATCCATTGATAGTACTCGAGAGCATCTCCACTAACATAGATAGATGCTATGTAAAGGCGGTGTTCAGGAGCTGTCTTATGATATTCAAAAAACCGCTGAATTAGAAAGAGCCAGTTCGAGACATTAGACCCTGAAAAATAGTAATCTCTAATTTTGGTAAACGGATATTGGGTAAATGATCATGTTGGTGGCTATTATCAGTTTTATGGGGAGATGTAGCCAACGTGAAAGTAGGGGATGCTGGTGTTTCTAGGATAGGTGAATCCAAAGGGTTTTCTCTATTCTTGTAATCTTTAATGATAATTTTGCAAGAACTTGTTGAGTATGATCAAACTTTTTCTGGATCTCATCAATTGAATCAGAGTTTTTCTTAACACAAGTAACCATAGTTGGAATTTGAGATAGAATAGATGTTTGTTGATATATAGTACATGCTAACCTGGTGATTTGATCTTCTAGAGCTTTGTAATGAGTTGACATACCTTCAGTCATGTTCAATGAAAGCACCAATGATACCCTCTCACAAAATCACAAGAAAAATATTTATAAAGAAAAGAACAGGGGAAGAAATAGACGAGGAGAGTAGAAGAATAAGGAAGGAAGGAAAGAGTGAAATGAAATATCAATGCCTATCATTCATTTAGTCAATAGTTATATAACAAGCATTCTACACAATACTTTTCATAATATGTGGCTAACATCAGAACCATTAACTATAAACATGTAATTAGATAAAGTCCTTGTACTTTGATGGTTTCATAATATCCCTAGAACTCTTTCTAAGTTGTTGAACTTGACTTCCACTTGAAACACATTCAATGTCATTTGAGCCCGCATCAACTAACCTCTAAAACTTTTGACATATCAAACCGAGCACTAAATCAAACATTCACAGTCATCAACAAACAACTAAACAAGAGAAATTAACTAGCTATAATTCTATGGCAGATTTAACAAAAAAATATGCAAAGTCACTTTTTCAAACTAACACACCAAATTTTAAGATAAAACCAACTCCCCTAAGACCTTTTTAGGTGTGCAGAGCTAGGTAGGCCTTGGAGGTAAGTTACTAACTCTAAACCTTGCCGTCCCAAACACCCCTTAAATCTTTTGAAAGTCGAATTTTAACAAACAAGTTTCCTACAACCCACTCAAAACCATATAAAGCACGTAAGAACCTTTTACTAACATACAAGGAACCTCAAATGAACAAAGAAATCAACACATTTAATAACACAGTAGCATTCAAATAACATGCAAATAACATGGCAGATTCATTTTTTAGAAAAAAAATAAAAAGGAGGACTTACCTCCAAGGTGTACATCCACACCTTGGAGTGTTCGAGCTCATGTGCAAGCATTTACACAAGCATTCCAAACCTGTGAACACAAATAAAAAACCAACCAAGGCTAGTGACCTTGATTGAGTTAGTACACAAAGAAAATAACCAACCTTTCTGATTTTCTATATTTTTCTTTCAAAAACTTTAAACAAAAATCTTTCTAAAACACTTCACTTTCTGAAAATAAAACTCAACCAGCAAATGACCAAGATTTTAAGCTAACTTTTTGAATCAAAGACTTTAAAAATGCAAACTTTTCAAACAAATGAAAAAGAAATTTCTTTTCAAAAGAACACAAACAATTTGGATAAATGGAACTCAACTTTTCTCTAACCAACACCAACTTTTAACAAGTATGAAACGGAATTAAATTAAAAAACAAACACCAACTTTCATTAAAATCAAAAAGGAATTACAATGATGAGAGAAAAACTGGAACAAAGATAAAAGAGAACCCCTTATGCTCTTTATATAATAGCTACAAGTTCTAGAAGCAAAAGAAGAAATCTTAAACCCTACTTGCTGTTATTCCTAATGTACCCTTGAACTTTTGAAAATTGTTCTTGGTCAAGGTGTGAGCTCGTGATCACTGTCCATACCCAAGTCATTTGCCAGCCGTTTTGGATTGATCTCCTTCGTTCATTATGTTGTGGGGAAGAAGCTACATCTCTTGGCCATAGATTCCTTGGCAAAATTTGTTTTCTTGCAAGTTGTGGGGCAGGGGAAGCCTGGGAAGAGCACATGGGTGAGATTCTAGCAAAAGTAAGGGTGGGGTATTGGTTGAGACACCACAAATCTTGATTCTGGAAATGCAATTTAATTAATTCCTTGTAATAATCAAAACCAAAGATTAGGGTTTATTGTTTAATAAAAAGGGGGATTTAATCTGGGGAGAGTTTCTTGAACGTGTTTGGTGCCCCTTTAAATTAATTAAATAATATGTTTAAAATTAATTAGCTAATTAATTTGGCTGGGCTAGTGGGTTGTGAGCTAACAGAATTGGATGGGTCGGTTTTGGGTAAATAGGCCGGTTTGGGTGGGTAAATGGTATTGGGCATGAGTGTGGTGAGGTGGCATGATATAATTGGTGGATGGGTTAGGTATGGGTTTTGGTAAACGGCAGAATTGGCCCCTTACTTTCTAAAATCTTTGCAAATAAATCTGGACAGCTTTTAATCACATTTCCTTTGATAAACACTTAGAGGTAATTGCATTTTTGGCCCTTGTCTTTAATTAACTTGAAATAGGGACTAACAATGCAATTTCAAACATTCTTCAAGGGTTATCTTTGCCAACTCTTCAAATAACAAGGACTATACTTGTACAAATTGGTTTTTCAAGGACCAAATATGATAATTCTTCAAAGATGAGGGACCAAACTTGTATAATCTTAAAACTTCAAGGGCATTTTTGCAAAATCATCATTCGAGTCCAGTTCATTGTGTGGCTTCGTTTCTCGTGTTTGTTTTCCTTTGTTTCTTGTGATATTTTTGTCTTTTTCTTGATATCCATACCTAAAACATACAACAAATGAATACAAGCATATATTCTGGTATTTTATGATATATTTACGCGTTTTAAGCCCTATTTAGATGATGAGACCATGTTAATTGCGGTCTCATCAGGGACTGTGGTAGTCCCTTAACTAAACCAGCCCCTTGTCTCTTGCATACAGCTACCACTAGCTCCTTGATATTAGAACCTTTGGAGGACTCACAAGTCCTTGGTATGGTGTCTGGTGTGAATAAGACCAAAGGTGGTAACCTCTTGCAAACCCCCTTTTTAGATTTGATTATTTAAGAAATTTTGTGAATTTCTTAGGATTGATGATTACTTGATATTTAGCTTGATTGTGTTGTCTTTTAGTGATTTTTGCAAGTTTGATTTAGTGTTAGGTGATTTCAAGTTGAGTGGTGTAAAGTTTCTTTGAAAAAAATTGTTATCTGCTTAAAAAGGAGTGTTTGGTTTTGCTGTGAAATTTTTTTGGGTGACACACTCTTGGTTCTTGCATAGCATGCACATATTTGAGTGGTCTAGGGTAGTTCAAATTTAGTCTTAGTTTGGATGTTTCTAGTTTAAAATTTTATTTTGCAAGCTTTCTACCATGATTTGCATAGCTTACTAATTTCTTTATGGATCTTATGAATTGGACATAGAAAATCCAGGAATTCTTAGTTTAAGTGTTGTTATGGGGTTGTGTAAGCTTGGATTAGTGTTTGTTTATCTAGGTCTCAAGTTTATGTAGTTTAAAAATCATCTAAGTGCACATTATATTAGGAAAAACAAGGTTTCTGTGTGCAATTTTTTTGTTGAACTGATATAGGCTGTTGAGTGATTTGGTTGTGGTATTTGGTGTTTGAGTTTGCTTGTTTACTGTTTATGTTGACTCCCCACAAGCAAAAGCTTGTGGGGTGCCCTTTGTTCCAAAGAAATCCATCAAACAAGTCAAAAAAGGGGCTAAAATATCACTGTGCAAAATTTGTACTGTCACTGGTAACCACTCTTTCCACTGACTTCATCAGATCTACCCACTACTAGTTATAAACACCAAACAACTTATTTTTGGTTCTTTTCAGTTTATCCAGTAACTTTTTCACTTTTCTCATTTTTCCTAGATAGTTTATAGCTTTTAAGATTTTTCAAATGTGGTTTCATATTTTTCCTACTTTTCTTTTATTTTTATGATTATTTTAAGTTAAAAATTGTTTTTAGGTATTAAAAAATAAATTTAATTAGTTAAAAAGTTTGGAAAAATACTTTTTAGCATTATTAAGTATTTTTGAGGTTTACAAACTTTAAAATCTTATATTGGGTTTTTGTTAATTTATTTTATTTTTAGGGCTTTAATATCATTTAAAAATTAAATATTAATTAATTTAAATAGTTACAAAAAGTTTTCTTGATTTGTTAACCTTAGGCATTTTTTTAGGAACTTAATTTGAATTTTTGGAATTTTATACTTAAAATTTAATTTTTGTCGCGTTTTTCGATTTTACGTTTTTAACGTCATAGTTTATGTTAGAAATACATTTTTAACGTATATTAGAAGTATCGGTCACTCCACAATATTATTAATGTTGTATAGCTCGTAGTTAATGTTTGCTTATTTAGTTAAGTAAGAAACCGGCCCATGCGCTTGTCATGGGTCGGCCCAAGCCCGTTAGTGGCTTGGATATAAATACCCCTTTCCACCATGGAAAGGGGTTGGTTGTTGATTGTTTCACTTTCCCATTTGAATGAAAAACACATATTTCTCTCTCACTTTCTCTCACTAGTTTCTCTCTCTAGAAATCTTCAACCCACTTCATTGATTAATAAGATTATCCATATTCTTCAATTGGTATCAAGAGCCATGGGGTGATTTAAGGTAAGGATTAGTGTTGTTTTTTAGTTCTTAAGTGTATTAGTGATTTTTTTAGGAAAATCAACCTTGAATCTTGTAATTCTTGGTGTTTTTGTTGTTGGGATTAGTAGATAAGTGTTGGGTTTAGCTTATTTTGGTAGAAATCACAAAACTTTTTGTGGTTTTTGATCAAAAATCGGGTTTAAAATCGTTCAAAGGTTGGTTTACATGGTCTCGAAGGTATTTTCCAGAGATTCCGAATAGGATATTCCGAATAGGATATTCCGAATAGGAGATTCCGAATAGGAGATTTCGAATAGGAGATTCCGAATATGAGATTCCGAATAGGAGATTCCGAATAGGAGATTCCGAATAGGAGATTCCGAATAGGAGATTCTGAATAGGAGATTCCGAATAGGAGATTCCGAATAGGAGATTCCGAATAGGAGATTCCGAATAGGAGATTCCGAATAGGAGACTCCGAATAGGAGACATTCCGAATAGGAGACATTCCGAATAGGAAATATTCCGAATAGGAGGATTATTCCGGATCAAGGGGTATTTTACGAGTTTTTTCGACGATTTTTAGTGGATTTAATCTTGGCTTCTTAAACACTCTTTACTTCAACAACACAACACAATTCACAACCTTACTTCACTGCTCGATCAACCGATAATCTTTTATTCTTTAAAGTGATCAAAATGAATCTGAATTCATTAATGCCTCAAATGACATCACTTACGGATATTTCCGTCATTACGGGAACGGATAATCGCCCTCCAATGCTCATTAAAGAAGTCTTTGAAGCATGGCAAGGCCGTATGATGTCATACATTAAGGGAAAACCGACATATGGGAGGCTTATGGTCAAGTCAATTCTAAATGGTCCACTTGATTATGGTACCATCGTTGTTAACAATGTGACTCGACCACGGGAGTTTGAAGAACTTACACCAGCTCAACAACTTATTGCCGATGCAGACGAAAAGGCTCTTCAAACCATTCTCCAAGCTCTTCCACATGACATCTATCGAATGGTAAGTCAATATACGGTTGCAAAGGATTTATGGGAACGTCTAAAGGTTTTGCTACAAGGTACGTCTCTTACTAAACAGGAACGGGAATGTCAGTTGTATGATCTGTTTGATAGACTCACGTACAGTCCAGGGGAAACGCTTCACGACTACTACTTCAGATTCACTACTCTCATGAATGATTTGAATGTATACAATCTCGTGATTGCTCCATTCCAGGTTAACACCAAGTTTTTGAATACTTTACCTCAAGCTGAATGGGGTGAGTATATTACTGATGTTAAGTTAACTAGGGATTTACATAAGTGCAATTTGGATCAACTCTACGCTTTTCTCCAGCAGCATGAGAAACACGTGATCATGCACCGTTCGCCTCGAGGTATGTACCCTGATTCTTTAGCTTTGATGGCAAATCAACCAAGCTTGTCATACAACAACACTCCTTATATCATGGGACACCAAGCCTATCATCCATCACCGTACATGACTCCAAGCTTCCCCCAATATTCGATTCTACCGCAACTACCCACCTCACATCAGCAACAATATCGGTTTAATGCACCTTCGTCTCAGAGAGAACCACAAGCATCACCATATGCCTCACAACCTCACCCATATTCACCAGCAAGCATTGCACCTTATGCTCAGTCATCATATTCTTCTTATCAAGAAAATGCAGCATATCCATCAAGCTATTCTGACCACATGAGTATTCCTTCTAGTGCTTATGCCGCTCAACAAGACCAAGCAATGTATTGTGATAATGATGAAGTCCTCATTCCTAAATTCAAACAAGGAACTGACCCAGTTGAAGTGTTATCCACTATGTCTGCTTATCTCACAAGGACATTGAGCAAACGAGGATTTAGAGGACCAACTCCTACTAACAATAAACTGAGGAATTCATCCAATTCTCGACAACAAGCTACTATTGAGAATGGCAGGGTAATGGTTCAACCTATTCAACCTTATCAGGGGAGACCCACTACATCCACCACCAATGCACGCACGGTCAATCCTGCTCTAATTGTCAACACTCCTCCACGGGCTAATTCTACAGGCAAGTTGAGAATGATTACATGCTACAACTATAAGGAAGAAGGTCACATGTCCAGGGATTGCACAAAACCCAAGAGGAGAAGGGATGGTCAATGGTTTGCAGAGAAGATTTATTTGGTGAACGCTCAGGCACAAGGACAGGAACTTGATGAAGAGGAGCTTGCATTTCTTGCTGATCCAGGGATTACTGAACAAGAAGTTGTCACTACACAGAATGCAGCATACCAAGCAGATGATCTGGATGCTTATGATTCGGACTGTGATGATCTTCAATCTGCTCAGGCAGCTCTTATGGCAACTATCTCTAGCTTTGGGTCAGATAAAATATCTGAGGTACTTACTAATACCACTGATACTAGTATTCAACCACATCAAGTTGGGCAAGAGAGTGCTGATCCGAATGAGTCTTCGGTGGTGAGTCTTTCAAATGAGGAGATAATCAATGATAGTAATATCAATGTGAGTCCCCAGACTTTGAGTGAATCACAACCGGGAGCCATTTCGAATACGCATACTCCTGCTTAACAAGATTTGGTCATGGTTCCTGCTACATTACTTAGCCAAATGAATACTGCACTCTTAGAAACTCTAGCTAAGAATAAGAATTTGTCTGTTGAGCTTGCTTTGTGCAACGAAAAAGTTCAAACTTTGGAATTAGTTCCTTCGTCCAATGTTCTAACAAATCCCGAATATGATCATTTTCGAAATAAACAAATGGGTCATTTGCAAGAAATTGAAACCTTAAGAGCAGATCTTTCTAACGAACTTAAAGAAAAAGAGTTAGTGGTCACTAATTTTCACAAACTTCAAACGGATTTTGAATTACTCGAGTCTAAAAAGAATGAAATGGAAATTAATGCGGCTAATAAGATTAGAAGTTTAGATTATTTGCTTTTAAGACAATACGCTGCCTCTCAACTAGTGCACTTATTTGACGCATCGTTTAGAGAGTTTAACTTATCGCGTCAAAAAGGCCTTCCCCCTAACCCACGGTATGCAAGACAAGCTTTTATCCTTAGTCCAAGACTTTATAATGCAACCCAATTAGGATTGGTCTTAGACCCGATTGTTATGTTTGAGGATCGCACAAATAAGGATCTAGTTGATGAGAATCGGTCATACAACTTTGCAAAATATCCCGAGTGTGATTATTTTAAAATGAATCAGGAGCTTGCAAAAATGGACTTTAGAATTCGCTTCCATATGGATAAAGATCTCATCACAGCACCTACCTACATGTTAAATGAAGAAAACCCTAGTACACTTCCTACACTTGTCAAAATGGAAGGACCTAAGGAAATTCCAAAGGATCTTCCACCTGTTAGCACTGTATGGTTAAACTTGCAAGAGATTAATCAATACTTTTCTAGTTTTGACAAGGTCATTCGGGAATGTACGACTTCAAATGGCCTAAACGCCAGAGAATGGGCTTTCGAACACATGAACGAGGTGTTTAAGAATGAGATCAATCCGTTTGTCGAAAGTCTAAAAAGAAGTTTTGCATCTCTTTCGGAAAATCTCGAGTTTGAAATTGCAGAAGTTCAAAAAGTGTTTTATGAAATGGACACCGCTTACGAACTACAATTAATTGAAAAGGAAAAGATTTTATCCGAATATGACCGATTCTTGTCCCAAGTAATTTCGTGTGATGTGCTTACTACTGTGAATGTTAATTATTCGAATGAGCTTACATCCGCTATGATTAACTGTGATGCTGTGAATATATGTGATGATGTGTGTGATCTCTCTGTAAATGTTGTTGATACTGTAAATGAGGTAGATAATCATTCTTGTCACGAGTCTAACGCTGAATTTTTAAAGCTTCAAGATTCTTACAATTTACTTACAAAACGCTTTAATCAACTTGAACATTGTATATCTTTAGAATTAAAACAACAAACTCAAAATGAGGATCTTTTGATAACAAATGGTTGTGAAAACAGTGTTGAGACGAGTGACAAGATGATTGAGATAGTTAAGGCATTAGAGGAAGAGATTATGAGATTAAAGAGAGATATATCATTGAACGAAACACTAAAATTGGAACTAGAGGCTGCAGAGTCTAAAAACATGTGCTTAGAAATTAGAATTTCGTCTATTCTAGGGGAGATGGATCGGGCAAGACAGGGACTATCCACTCTTTATGGTTCAATAGAAGAACGCTTAGATTTTAATGCAGCACAGCAACAATCTTATGTTGAACAACTGAACCAAAAGTGTGAGGAAATCTCTGACTTAAACATCCAGCTCATTGACAAAAACATGGTCTTGGCCGAGTTAAAGGAGACACTTCTTCTCACCCGACAAGAAGTTGTTAATAACTCAGCTACCAACTCTGCCCCGTCCTCTAGTGCTCCAACAACCAATTCAGTAGTGCTCTATAAGAACCCGCTCCATAAGAAAAATCCGGTTACCTACGATGATTATATGAGGAATGCAATTAAGCATGTAGATCTTGTTAGGGATATTTTAGATGATTTGTATGCGTTAGATCCCTCAAGTAGTTACTATTATTCAGCTCATGAATATATTAAACGTGTTCAATATTGCTTAGCATATTTGCAATACATAGGAAAACCGGGTTCAACACTACTCACTAATCGACCCATTGCTGTAACTCCATTCAATAAGACCCCAGGAGCAAAACCGTCATTGGCACCATCAAGTAAGGCACCTTTAAAATCTGTTGCTAATGTTCCCACTTTGCCTTCTACAGGATTAAAAGAGTCTACTAAGGCTAAAGGATCGCCACTCAAGAAAGATAAGATCAAGCCCTCCACTAGTAGTACCATCAAGAAGAAAGTAGAAGCTCACACTAGGAATATCAGTTCAGATTTAAATAAAAAGAATCATGTTAAGACTAAAAGCTCTGCGCCTATGCAGAAGCCTAAACCATTTGTGAATTCTAATTTGAAATGTTGGAATTGTAAGGAATGCATGTTTTCCCAACGTCATGATTTGTGTCTTATTGATCATGTGAATGAAATGAATGCTATTAGGAATGATCTTGAATGGAAGCCAACTGGGAGAACTTGTACCCAAGTTGGATGGCAATGGCATCCCACTGGTAGGACCTTTACATTAGATGGAAAAATGTGCCCTTTTACTAGGAATGCATCCATTGAGGTTAGGTCTCAGCGTCCTTTAGTTAGGAACACTAGCACTAAAGTATGGAAACCGCGCCCTTTAATTAGGTCAGCCCCCACTATAGTGCCTATCAGTGAAGAAATACCTCAGGATTTAAGTCAACTTGAATCTATACCACCAACTAGGAAGAAGGCTAGGAAATCTAAGAAACCTAAAGTTAGCAAATCTAATATCATTAAATCTATACCTGCTAATAACAAGGAACATTCAGATTCCGAAACCTCTATATTGTCCTCATCTGGTGATATTTTCAGGTGGTCCAAATCATCCTCTGGTATTTGGACTCCGGTTGCTCAAAGCATATGACCGGAGATCGCTCGATGCTCTGAAATTTCGTCAGCAAGTTTCTTGGAACGGTTAAATTCGGTAATGATCATATTGCAAAGATAATGGGATATGGTGAATATCAGATTGGAAATGTTACGATTTCAAGGGTATATTATGTAGAAGGTCTTGGTCATAATTTATTTTCAGTAGGACAGTTTTGTGATTCCAACCTAGAGGTTGCTTTTCGACAACATACTTGTTTCATCCGCAACTTGGAAGGAAAAGACTTGTTGAAGGGGTCTCGTGGTGCAAATCTTTATACTTTGTCCCTACAAGACATGATGGCCGCCTCTCCAGTATGTCTTCTCTCCAAAGCATCTAAGACCAAGTCATGGTTATGGCATCGCAGATTATCTCATCTCAACTTTGATGCTATTAATCATTTGGCTAAAAACGAATTAGTTCGTGGTCTTCCAAAGCTCAAATTTCACAAGGACCATTTATGCTCCGCGTGTTCAAGGGGGAAAAGCACCAAGAAATCATACAAGTCCAAAGCTGAAGACACCAATCAAGAAAAACTTCATCTTTTGCATATGGATCTTTGTGGGCCAATGCGAACCGAAAGTGTGAGCGGTAAGAAATTCATCCTTGTTATTGTGGATGATTTCTCCAGGTTTAGATGGGTTAGATTTCTACGTATAAAGGATGTAGCACCGAAGGCTATCATCACTTTTCTGAAATTTATTCAGGTACGTTTAAATACTACTGTCCGCCGTATTCGTACAGATAATGGATTCGAGTTCATCAACCAGACTCTTCGTGATTACTATGAAGAAGTTGGTATTTCCCATGAAACATCCGCTGCACGTACTCCACAACAAAACGGTGTCGTAGAAAGACGAAATCGTACGCTTATGGAAGCTGCTAGGACTATGCTTATTTATGCGAACGCTCCATTATTCTTGTGGGCAGAAGCTGTATCTACCGCATGTTTCACCCAAAACCGCTCTATCATTCGGAAACGCCATGGAAAAACACCTTACGAGCTTTTACATGATCGTAAACCCGATGTTTCATTCTTTCATGTGTTTGGTGCTCTTTGTTATCCAAACATTAATAGCGAGAACTTAGGCAAACTTCAACCGAAAGCCGATATAGGTATTTTCATTGGTTACTCACCCTCCAAGAAAGCATACCGAATTTACAACCGTCGTCTTGGTAAGATAGTAGAAACTATGGACGCAGATTTTGATGAGCTGACAGCGATGGCTTCTGAGCAACGTAGCTCTGAACCCGCGCTTCACAAGATGGGAACCGGTGCTATTAGTTCCGGATTAGTTCCCAATAATCCTACTTCTACATCATTCATACCACCTACTAGGCCCGAGTGGGATAAACTATTTCAACCGTTGTTTGATGAATTCTTTGATCCCCCAAGTGATGAAGTTCCAACACCTGTAGTGATAGCTCCAATCCCTGAAGTTGTTGCTCAAGCTAATGAAGCTTTATCAAATGCATCTTCAATTAACATTGAACCGGATGCACCTCTACCAAGTAATTCTCAAACTACACCTGAATCGTCACCCTTACTTGTGCCTAATGATGTTAAAGAGGATTCTACTGATCACAATTTGGAATATGCTGACCTACAAGAGCTTCCTTTCTTTGGTATACCGATACATGAAAACCCTTCAGCCGCGTCTACCTCAGAAGAAGCTCCTACAATTGTTCACTCCAGACCACCATGGATTGAAAATCACAGCACCAAATGGACAAAAGATCACCCAATTAGGAATGTTATTGGAGGTCTCGATCGACCAGTCTCTACATGCCATCAATTACAAGAGAGTGCACTGTATTGCTATTTTGATGCATTTCTCTCCGAAGTTGAACCTAAAAACTGGCAACATGCTATGACTCAATCATCTTGGATTGAAGCCATGCAAGAGGAACTAAATGAATTCCAAAGACTTGAAGTATGGGAATTAGTTCCTCTCCCTGACAAGGTTAACATCCTTACCTTGTTGTGGGTTTATAAGGTTAAACTCGATGAGATGGGTGGAGTCTTGAAGAATAAGGCTAGATTGGTTGCTAGAGGATACAAACAAGCCTTGGGTATCGACTTTGATGAATCTTTTGCTCCTGTTGCAAGATTGAAGGCTATTAGACTATTCCTTGCGTATGCTGCTCATATGAACATGATCGTCTATCAAATGGATGTGAAGACGGCATTTTTGAATGGTGAACTAAGGGAAGAAGTCTATGTTAGTCAGCCGGATGGGTTCGTTAGCACGGAGTTTCCTAATCATGTGTACAAGCTTAAGAAGGCTCTCTATGTGTTGAAACAAGCTCCACGAGCGTGGTATGATCTCCTTTCAACATATCTCATTTCGGAAGGCTTCTCCAAAGGCAAGGTGGACCCCACTCTATTCACTCTCAAGGAGGACAACGACATGATACTGGTACAAATTTATGTTGATGATATAATATTTGTTGCCTCTAACATAGAATTGTCAAAACGCTTTGAGAAGATTATGTCCACACGCTTTCAGATGTCAATGATGGGAAAAATTTCATTTTTCTTAGGATTACAAATTTCTCAGAATCCCAGAGGCATCTTTATTAATCAATCCAAATATGCTCTAGAATCTTTAAAGAAATATAACTTTGAAAATTGTGACCCCGTGGACACTCCAATGGTGGAGAAATCCAAGTTAGATGAAGATAGGAATGGGACTATTGTCGATCCAAAACTCTACCGTGGGATGATCGGCACCCTTCTCTATCTGACTGCTAGCAGGCCTGATTTGCAATTTGTCGTATGCATGTGTGCCTGGTATCAGGCTCGGCCTACCGAAAAGCACCTACATGTTGTTAAAAGGATCTTTCGGTATCTCAAAGGAACACTTCATCGTGGTCTATGGTATCCGAAAGATTCCTCTATTGCTTTAATATCATACGCAGATGCCAATCATGCTGGGTGTCAAGACAAGAGGCGTAGCACTTCTGGGTCTGTGCAACTCCTTGGAGACAGATTGATTAGTTGGTCTTCAAAAAGGCAGAAAAGCGCTGCAATTTCTAGCACGGAGGCTAAATACATTGCCATGTCCGGTTGTTGTGCTCAAGTCCTTTGGATGAGATCACAACTAACTGACTACGGTTTGGGATTCAACAAAATCCCGATGTATTGTGACAACAAGAGCGCCATTGCCCTTTGCTGCAACTACGTTCAACACTCCCGGGCAAAGCACGTCGACATTCGCTACCATTTCATTAAAGAGCAGGTGGAGAACGGAGTGATCGAGCTGTATTTTGTCACCACTGAGTATCAGCTGGCAGATATTTTCACCAAAGCCTTAGATCGAGGACGAATCGAGTTTTTGATCGACAAGCTTGGCATGAAATCATTCTCTCCAGCGACTCTCAAAGAGTTGGCAGAAGAATCAGCAGAATAGTGGTGGTAAACTATTCATGCGTATTCTTTGTTCGTGATCATGTATATTATCGTATATATATTGATACATGATATTTTGTATGGGTTCAGATTAAGTACTCGATATCTCCTCGAACTGATCTCGGTTCTAAGTGGAATGATTTGTTCTTGGTTAATAAAAAGGTGTTGGTTTGTTTATCTATTTTAAACTAATGACAAGTAATTAAGTGTTGAAGAGTAGAATTAAAGCTTTAAAAGATTAAACTAAAAAGACGAGTTTAAATATAAATGCTTGAAAACTTAAAGATTATATTAGAAAGATAAATGAACACTCAATAAAAACTAACACTTGGAAAACTTTGTAAAAATATGAACTTAGTCGGAAAATGCTAAAAGAAAGTAAGATCGGAATATCTTAAAAATAGTCACTAATCGGAATACAAAGCAATCTCGTCGGAATATGTGGCTGATCGGAATATGGGGAACCAGTACTGATCGGAATACTAAAAATGAGTGCCAATCGGAATAAGGAGATTAATACTGATCGGAATAAGGGTCAAAAAGGGCACAATCGGAATATTATAAACTAGTAATAATCGGAATGTTTGAAAGCAACACAAATCGGAATATCACATAAGATCTCAATCGGAATAACTAGAAAAATTGCACTAATCGGAATATTGCCAAAACAAGCTACAATCAGAAAACCTAAACCCTTTTCCGATCACACGATCGGAATAAGGTTGTGGAGTGTTGGTCGGAATGACCCAATCGGAAAAGGGTTTTACCCTTTCCGATATCCCTATGATCCGAAATACAAGCTAGGTGAATAAGCTATTTCAATAAGCTACTACCCAAACTAGCTCGAATCTAATATGAAACAAATAAAATAAGCATAAATAACAACTTATCTAAACTTCAAATAATCAATCTTATAAATCAAATGGTAAAAAGATTAACTTTTTATAAAAACTTTAAAAAGTAAATAAGCTAACTCAACAAATAAGCCAATAAGCACAAAGATCTTAAAGCTTATTTGTATAGAAATATAAGGAAACATAAAAAGATTAACTTTTTAAGCACAAAATCCTTGATGAACAACACGGATCATACGAGATTTATACCAAAATCAATCAAAATCAAAGAAAGGTAGAATAAGATTAAAGATTAAAAGCTAAAAACTTGAACTTGATTAATGAAGAGAACAATACAAAAGTTTTATCTTTGAAACATTAAAAGGAAGAAAGATGAAAACTAGTGAGAGAAAGTTTAGAACTTTCTCTCTCTAAAAACTAGAGAGAACGAAAAACTAAGAACTACCTAAAAGACTAACTCACTCCAAATTTTGTGAAGTAAAGTCCTATATATAGGCGTGATGTGGTGGGCTTGTGAATGGGCTTTGGTTTGGGCTTCTTTTCTTCTTTAGTCTTTAGTCTTAGTCTTTACGTTTCTTTTAAATAAACGTTTCCGACTTTGGATTTTGAGAAGTGTCGGTGAATAATTCCAACTCGTCTTATAATCTTTTGTTTAATAGACTCGAGTTCTTCGACATATATGAATCTTCCATCTTTGGCTCTATTCTTCGATAAATCTTCAAATAGGCACAACGACTTCAAATCTTTTGCATCTCTTGGACAATAGACTTCGTCTTGAGTCTTTTCTTCGATAAAACCCGTGCAATCCCATGTTTTCTTCAATATTCATCCGGTTGACTCTGAAAACGCAATAAACACAAAAACCACGCATAATTCGAAACAAATGATATTAAATACGTGTTTTGGTCTCGTTTTAGCCAGAATTAAGTGGTAAAAGGATGGGTGTTTTCACACCTATCAAATCCCCTACACTTAACCATTGCCATGCCCTCATGCAATGCTTAGCGATAAAGCAAGTCTACACTTTTCTCATAATCAATCAACCTTGGCCTTATTAAAATACAACTAAACAAAAATTAAAGTACTAAGAGAAATTAAAACTTTAAAGTAAACAAAAGGATAAAAAATAGTTATGTGGAAATAACTTGCAAAGAGATCTAAGACTTACATTAGGGCTTCGGTGCTGCGACGATTCATCACCCTCAAGTTTCACGTTCCCCAAACTAAGCTTAAAAACGAGATCATTGTTATTATAAGTTAGCATATCAAACACTTACACACATGGCTTAATTAAATGCTTAAACTCCCTTATTCCTAGGTGTATCTCTTATATTTTATTTTTGTCTTAGAATGATCATGAAGATGCATTTTTGGACTTACTTCGATAGTTTATTTAGGTTGAAAGCAAAGTAGGACGATTTGATCAATAGTTAGATAAAGGACAAAATCTCTTAAAACTGCTTCTCGGGATATCAAAAAGTTCATATCTTGACATAACTTGGTTCACGATTTGAGACCTTTCTCGGGCTGATATTTGGCATGTACTTCATACTTCATATCTTCGAGAGACGTTCTTGAGATAATGGTCTTCTCTTCGTTATAGAGTTTCTTCACTTGGAGACTTTTGAGGGGTACTCCAATTTTGTTGACCACGACTTCATGATTATTTCTTCAATCTCTAATTAGGATTTTGAGATACAACGATCCGCCTCCTTTTCGGACTTGGATCTATTTATCCTCATACCTTGTTAGGGTCTTTTCGGATAGACTTCTCCATGATCTTTATGGGAGTTGATTGCTTTTCGTCGTGAGTCTTGATCCTTCATATTGATTTTGGGAATAATGCTTTTCACATCACTTTAGATCTTCAGCAATACAATGGAATCCTCATGCCTTGTTAGGGCCTTTTCGGACTCGCCAATCTTCGCGCCCCGCTTCATAAGTTAGGCCTTGGCTATGAACTCTTATCATTACCGAGCAACTTTTAAACGATCTTGGGCTAGAAGCTAAGTAACTTTTCAAATCGTACGACCTTACTTATTGCAGATAAATTATTAGCAAGTGATGGGAGAATAGGCAAATAATTACGCCAAGTGAGCTTGTGCAAGAATACCGACTTATAATTGACTCTATCATTTCTCGTTCTCCACAATTTAAAATCTCAAGTAATGAGACTCGTGGATACTTAGCCTAATAAACCAATTAAGGTCTACATGGTTAAGGATACTAGCTAGAATAAACTTGGATAAGTCTATTCGGGTTGAGTCAAAATAATCGCAACGGGCCTAATATGTCAAAGACTTCTAAACTAGCTACACCACTTTATTAATATTTTTGACTTTATTGCGGGATATATACATATGAAAGTAACGATAAAAATTTAAAAATTACGACTACATGGCCAAAGTTAATTAAAAATTCGAAAAATGTTGAAAAAGATGATTTTCCGGTTAAATGAAGGCATTTTCATGGAAAACTCCACTTAAAACTTCGATAGAAGTCCCCCCTACACTTAAGATAAACATTGTCCTCAATGTTTAAGAATGTGGGAAAAGTCTCCCCTACACTTATGACATTGTGTACGTTGGTTAAATCAAGCTAAGGAAGAGACGACTAAAGTGATCAATTTCAAAATGTGAGTATGAAGAAAATTGAATCACGATAGTTGAGAGATAGAACCGGATTTCGGATAACACGGGAGCACGGTTCTTAAAAGGTTCCAAGAGTGCATTCATCCCTGTACTCACATCACCACACAAATACAAACACCTATATAGGTCCCCCTACACTTAGGAGGTTAAACGGAAAAGGATAGATACTCGGGCTGCCTCCCGAGGAGCGCTTGTTTTTTATAACCGAGTCACGAGCCTGACTCGACCCAAAATTAGTTCATGGGAAACGTGGTGAGGGATGGAATCATCTCATGAGAGATGTCCTCACCAAAGTACAACTTCACTCGTTGGCCATTCACCTTAAAATTAGGTCCATTAGGTTGAGAGAGCTCGAGAGTACCATATGGAAAAATTTGGGCAATGGTGAATGGGCCGGACCAACGAGATTTTAGCTTGCCCGAAAAGATTTTCAACCGAGAGTTAAAGAGTAAAACTTTGTCTCCAACTTGGAACTCTCGGTTCTTAATCTTAGAGTCGTGAATGAGCTTAGTCTTTTCCTTATAGATCAAAGAATTTTAATAGGCCTCATTCCGGAGTTCATTCAGCTCATTGAGTTGGATCTTGCGTAGGTCACCGGCTTTGTTGATGTCGAAATTATCCCACTTCAAGGCCCAGTAAGCCTTGTGCTCCAACTCAATGGGGAGGTGGCATGCTTTCCCGTACACGAGACGATATGGCGTACAACCAATCGGAGTCTTGTAGGCGGTACGGAAAGCCCACAGAGCATCATCAAGTTTATCGGCCCGTGAGGCACAATGCTCTCCCACAGTTCTTTCAAGAATTCGCTTTAATCCTCGGTTGGATATTTCAGCCTGGCCATTAGTTTGTGGGTGGTAAGCGGTGGAAAGACGATGATTTACACCATACTTATCAATGACTCTTGTGAATTGGTCATTGCAAAAATGAGTCCCACGATCACTAATAATGGCACGAGGCACACCGAATCTAGCGAATAGAGATTTCAAAAAGTTACAAACCACCCTTGCGTCATTAGTAGGTAAAGCTTTGGCTTCAACCCACTTTGAAACGTAGTCAACGGCTACAAGGATGTATTTGTTTCCTTTAGATGAAGGGAATGGCCCCATAAATTCGATACCCCAAACATCAAAGATTTCACATTCTTGAATGAAATTTTGAGGCATCTCGTCTTTATGTGTGATCTTGCCTTGTTTTTGTCAAGCATCACAACGTTTAACCATCTCGTGAGCATCACGATAAATGGTGGGCCAATAAAATCCCGAGTCAAACACTTTTTTGGCGGTGTAGTTGGGACCAAAGTGACCACCGGTGGGTCCTTTGTGGCAAGCGTCAAGGATTTCTAAAGCTGCCGGTCCATCAACACATCGGCGAATAATCAAATCAGCACATTGTTTGAATAGATACGGGTCATCCCAAAAGTAAGTCTTAATGTCTTTGAAGAACTTCTTCTTTTGTAGGGATGTTAACCCGTCGACGAGAATTCCACCCGCCAAGTAGTTTGCAATGTCCGCAAACCATGGGGTTTCATCAGCAGTCGAGTTGATAGACATTAAGCTCTCCAAGGGAAAAGAATCATTGATTTCTTTGTTCGGATGATCCCCTTGATAAGGATCCTCAAGTCTACTAAGATGATCCGCGGCTAGGTTTTCAGCTCCTTTTTTATCACGAATTTCGATTTTAAATTCTTGGAGTAGCAAAACCCAGCGAAGAAGTCTTGGTTTGGAATCTTGCTTAGTCAACAAGTACTTCAACGCGGAATGATCGGTATAAACGATTGTGTTGGAAAGGACAAGATAAGGGCGGAACTTTTCAAAAGCATAGACAACAGCTAAAAGCTCTTTTTCGGTTGTCGCGTAATGCAATTGAGCCCCCGTCATTGTCTTGCTAGCGTAATGGATCGGCTGGAAGTGTTTGTTCACTCTTTGTCCCAGAACCGCTCCAATATCATAGTCACTAGCATCGCACATCAACTCGAAAGGCAGCTCCCAATTAGGGGTAACCAAGACTGGTGCCTTAGTTAGCTTATCCTTAAGCGAGTTGAAGGCTTCAAGACACTCTTTGGAAAAGATAAAATGAGTATCTATTTCCAAGAGGTGGGTCATCGGGCGAGCGATTTGAGAAAAATCTTTGATGAATCGACGGTAGAAGCCCGCATGACCCAGGAAACTTCTCACACCCTTCACGGTTGAAGGTGGAGGCAACTTAGCGATAACATCGACTTTAGCACGGTCTACTTAGAGACCGGCTTTGGAGATCTTGTGTCCTAGCATGATGCCCTCTTTTACCACGAAATGGCATTTTTCCCAATTAAGAACAAGGCGAGTGTCTTCACACCGCTTAAGCATACGTTCTAAATTGGCAAGGCAAGGAGATAAAGAATCGCCATAGACCGAGAAATCATCCATGAATACTTCCATAGTGCCTTCCACCATGTCATGGAAGATAGCCATCATACACCTTTGGAACGTCCCAGGAGCATTACATAAACCAAAAGGCATGCGTTTGTAAGCAAATGTTCCATAGGGACAAGTGAATGTGGTCTTTTCTTGGTCTTTGGGATCGATGGGAATTTGAAAATACCCGGAGAAACCGTCTAAGAAGCAGTAATAGTCATTACCAGCTAGACGCTCGAGCATTTGATCCATGAAAGGAAAAGGAAAGTGATCTTTTCTCGTGGCATCATTGAGCTTGCGATAATCAATACAAACTCTCCACCCTGTAACGAGACGAGTGGGAATCAACTCGTTGTGTTCATTGGAAACAACGGTTATTCCGCCCTTCTTGGGCACACAATGGACGGGACTTACCCACGGCGAATCCGAAATAGGGTAGATCAAGCCGGCGTCTAGAAGTTTGATAAACTCTTGTTTGATGACGTCATGAATGCGAGGATTAACCCTTCTTTGGCTCTGGATTGCGGGTTTAAAGTCATCTTCCATGAGAATCTTTGAGTACAAAAGTTCGGATCAATTCCGCGGATATCGGAAATTTTCCAAGCGATTGCCTTCTTATGATCTTTAAGCACGAAGATTAGGCGAGATTTCTCTTCTTCTTTCAAGTCCTTCGCGATGATGACAGGCGACTTCTTGTTTTCTTCAAGGAACACGTACTCGAGATGGGGCGGCAACTCCTTTAGTTCTAAATCCGGAGGATTTTCGATGGGAGGTGTTTTCAAAGTCGGAGCATCGATAGCAATAACCGTGGGAGATGGTGGAGAAAGATTGTCTTCTTTAAGAAGGTTCTCAATGAGGCGGAGATCTTCATCCCAATTGGTGGTAGAATCGTCATTAGCTAAGTTCACATCTCCCATGGTGGCTTCCAAATCTTTCCAAAGGAAATCACTTTCTCCAAATAGAGATAGTGATGAGTCAATAGAGGAAACGGTCTCAACGTTGGGAAGAGAGGTAGGAATACTTTTACAAGCATCTTTGAAGTGTTCTTCACAAGCCTCATCAAGAACATCAATACAATTAACACTCTCGTTAGAATAAGGCTGTTTAGACAACTTTCCCATGTTGAAAACGATTTTATCGTCACCCACTCTCATGATAAGCTCACCGGCTTCAACATCGATGAGAGTGCGACCGGTCCTCAAGAATGGGCGACCAACGATCAATGGCACACGAGGGTCCATGTCGTAGTCAACGACAACGAAATCGGCAGGAAAAGTGAATTTGTCGACTCCTACAAAGACGTCTTCAGCTATCCCCACTGGATAAGCAACGGTACGGTTGGCTAATTCCAAAGTCATTTTGGTGGGGACTAGCTCAGGGAGAGATAATTGCTTCCAAACACTTAAAGGCATTAAGTTAATACTGGCACCTAGATCGGCTAGGGCCATGCAATTCTCTACTCCCGGGAAGTTGCAAGGGATTAAGAAACGACCCGGATCACCAAGCTTAGTTGGCAATTTCCTTAAGAGCACTGCAGAGCAATTCTAATTAAGTTGGGTCTTAGCAATATCAAGAAGCTTCTCCTTGTCGCTAAGAAGATCTTTGAACATTTTTGCGTACTTAGGCATGTGAGCAAGAGCCACAGCGAAGGAGATGTTGAAATTCAATTGTTTAAACATTTTTAGAAAGTTCGAAACCTGAATATCATCCTTGCTTTTGAGCTTCTCTTTCCTCAACCTGGATGGATAAGGTATATCGGAAGAAGAGGAAGGCTTTGGGAGAATAGGATCACTCACATACTTGGGTGGAGGAGGGGTAGAAGTAAGAGGCGGAGAAATTGGGGAAGTAGAAGGATGAGGAATAGGAGCAGGTGACTCGTTCTCCTTAGTCACAATCACCGGTGGAGGTATAGGAAGCTCGGGTTCCTTGGTACCTTTGCCACTGCGAGTGGTGATTGCTTTCATCTCCCCTCTTGGATTCGCAACGGTGTTACTCGGAAGAGTACCCGAAGAAGAGGGTTGATTACCTTGGAAGAAACTAGCAATCATATTCTTTAAGTCATTCGTTTGACTATCCAAAGTGTTTCTCATATCAGCTCTCAGATCGTTCCCTTGTTACACCAGGTCTGCTTTCAAGTTGAGCACTTCACGCTGAAGATTTCCCACGATCACATCGTTAGTCCTCATGTAGGTTTCCACTTCTAGGTGTAAAGCGGTGGGTTGGCTGGGAGGAGCATTATATGCGGGTGGTTGATAAGCAGGTTGCTGGTAAACTTGGTTGTTTCTTTGAGGTGGTTGTTGTTGTTTGTGAGGTGGTATGTATGGTCCACGAGATTGTTGTTGTTGTTGAAGGCGGTTGAGGTTTTGTTGTTGGTTTGGGTTGCTAGGAGTAAAACCGGGTGGTGAGAGATAGTTGTTGGAGCGGTAGCTAAGCAAGTTATGGTCGCCTTGAGGACGAGCTTGATAAGCGGGTTGAGGATAGGTACCGTATGCTGCATTCACGTTCTCAGAAGGGTAGTCTTGGGTGGCAGTACAAGTGGTGTAAGAGTGAGGACCCCCGCATATTTCACATGGTTGGCTGACAGCATTGACTTGAGCGTTTTTGGCATTGATGTTGTTGGTGTTGTTGGCGGTTTGGGTAGCAAGCGATTCAAGAAGCGCAGTGATTTTGTCAAGTCGCTTATCACTGTCACTAGTACTAGCACTAGCGACATTGGTCCGAACACTCTTGGTTTGCACACGAGACTTATTATCAATGATATCCCAAGCAGCATTGGAAGTCTTAGCCAAAAGATTACCCCCCGAGGCACTGTTTAGTGAATCTTGGTCATTCATGTTTAAACCTTATAAAAAGTATTAATTTGGTGCACTTTGGTAAAACCATGGTGTGGGCATTTTCTTAAAAGATCTTTGAAACGATCCCAAGATTCACTAAAAGACTCGTCGTACTTTTGTTCAAAATTGATAATTTCATTCCGCAAAGCGGTAGTACGAGAGGGTGGGAAAAAGTAGTTGATAAACTTGGTCTCCAAGTCCGTCCACGTAAGAATACTCTGTGGCTGTTCCTTAGCAAGCCAATGCCGGGCTTGTCCCTCTAAAAAAGGGGAAAAATTTGTAAACGGATTACCTTTTGTGGAACACCATTGAATTTTACCGTATTGGTGAGTTGCAAGAATCTCTTGATGTGGTCATGTGGATCATCAATGGTACGCCCCAAGAATGGTTGAGCATAGACCATCTGGATAAAACCGGATTTGAGCTCAAAGTTGTTGGCTTCAATCGCGGGTATGACAATTGGATCATTGTTACCATCTACATGTGCTTGCAGAAGTTCAATCATCGGGCGATTATCCGGTAGAGGCTCATTGTTGTTGTTATTATTGTTGTTGAAAGGTGGATTGTTATTGTTATTATTATTGTTTTGAGGTGGGTTATTGTTGTTGTTTTGTACACCGGCCATGTCTAAGTCTTCGAGAGGCTCGGGCTCTTGATAAGACGTTGATCGTGTACGCATGCACCTGCAAAAGAACTAACATGGCAAAAACAAAGCAAAAATATTTTTGGTTTTTAAGTTTTTTTAATTTTTAGGATTTTTGAAAATTTTAGATTTTTTAGGATTTTTGAAAATTTTTATGAAAAAGTAACGTTCACGGGGAACGGATCCCAAAATCCAAGTTCTCACAAAAAACTGTTGATCTTAACGAGAAGAGCCGGCAGCGGCGCCATTTGATACATGATATTTTGTATGGGTTCAGATTAAGTACTCGATATCTCCTCGAATTGATCTCGGTTCTAAGTAGAATGATTTGTTCTTGGTTAATAAAAAGGTGTTGGTTTGTTTATCTATTTTAAACTAATGACAAGTAATTAAGTGTTGAAGAGTAGAATTAAAGCTTTAAAAGATTAAACTAAAAAGACGAGTTTAAATATAAATGCTTGAAAACTTAAAGATTATATTAGAAAGATAAATGAACACTTAATAAAAACTAACACTTGGAAAACTTTGTAAAAATATGAACTTAGTCGGAAAATGCTAATAGAAAGTAAGATCGGAATATCTTAAAAATAGTCACTGATCGGAATACAAAGCAATCTCGTCGGAATATGTGGCTGATCGGAATGTGGGGAACCAGTACTGATTGGAATACTAAAAATGAGTGCCAATCGGAATAAGGAGATTAATACGGATCGGAATAAGGGACAAAAAGGGCACAATCGGAATATTATAAACTAGTACTAATCGGAATGTTATGAAAGCAACAAAAATCGGAATATCACATAAGATCTCAATCGGAATAACTAGAAAAATTGCACTAATCGGAATATTGCCAAAACAAGCTACAATCGGAAAACCTAAACCCTTTTACGATCATACGATCGGAATAAGAGTGTGGAGTGCTGGTCGAAATGACCCAATCGGAAAAGGGTTTTACCCTTTCCGATATCCCTATGATCCGAAATACAAGCAAGGTGAATAAGCTATTTCAATAAGCTACTACCCAAACTAGCTCGAATCTAATATGAAACAAATCAAATAAGCATAAATAACAAATTATCTAAACTTCAAATAATCAATCTTATAAATCAAATGGTAAAAAGATTAACTTTTTTTAAAAACTTTAAAAAGTATATAAGCTAACTCAACAAATAAGCCAATAAGCACAAAGATCTTAAAGCTTATTTGTATAGAAATATAAGGAAACATAAAAAGATTAACTTTTTAAGCACAAAATCCTTGATGAACAACACGGATCATACGAGATTTGTACCAAAATCAATCAAAATCAAAGAAAGGTAGAATAAGATTAAAGATTAAAAGCTAAAAACTTGAACTTGATTAATGAAGAGAACAATACAAAAGTTTTATCTTTGAAAGATTAAAAGGAAGAAAGATGAAAACTAGTGAGAGAAAGTTTAGAACTTTCTCTCTCTAAAAACTAGAGAGAACGAAAAACTAAGAACTACCTAAAAGACTAACTCACTCCAAATTTTGTGAAGTAAAGTCCTATATATAGGCGTGTTGTGGTGGGCTTGTGAATGGGCTTTGGTTTGGGCTTCTTTTCTTCTTTAGTCTTTAGTCTTAGTCTTTACGTTTCTTTTAAATAAACGTTTCCGACTTTGGATTTTGAGAAGTGTCGGTGAATAATTCCAACTCGTCTTATAATCTTTTGTTTAATAGACTCGAGTTCTTCGACATATATGAATCTTCCATCTTTGGCTCTATTCTTCGATAAATCTTCAAATAGGCACAACGACTTCAAATCTTTTGCATCTCTTGGACAATAGACTTCGTCTTGAGTCTTTTCTTCGATAAAACCCGTGCAATCCCATGTTTTCTTCAATATTCATCCGGTTGACTCTGAAAACGCAATAAACACAAAAACCACGCATAATTCCAAACAAATGATATTAAATACGTGTTTTGGTCTCGTTTTAGCCAGAATTAAGTGGTAAAAGGATGGGTGTTTTCACACCTATCATATATAAACCACAAAAAGAAAAATACAAAAATATAAAACCAAGAAAAAACCATAAAAAATATAAAACCAAGAAAAACCACAAATTTTTTTTTATATAAAATCAAGAAAATCCAAAAATATTTTTCGTTTTTTAAATCGGGCATGTCTTTTAGTACGGTAATATTTACGGCTTTAGAAATGTCGATCAATATTGACACGGCGCCATAAATAGAGTCCGTATAAAAGTTGTACATTTTTAAAACATGCCCATTATGGCTTGTAGTTATTTCAGACTGCAACCCGTTTTTCGCATTAAAGTCACGTATTTCCTTGTAAAACATTGGCTCACAACGGGAATTAATTTTCTCGGGCATGATTTACAAGCCAAATCATGCAAAGGGATCAAGTTTACTTTACAACTTGGTCTAACACGAGTTAGTGTACGTCTCAGTGCATTAATTTGTCAATATAAGTGAAATCTTATTGCCACCATGAATCAATCTTTTCAAAACATCAATTGACAAATGTTTTCATCATCATGTGCCTCGTTAAACAATGACTACAGCTCTTTAAATAGAAAACGGGTCTTCGTTTAAGGGGGAGAAAATGTTAAATCGTCTTCTTCTTCAAAAAGGTCTTCAAACGTTTTCGAGGAAAATTAATTAGCTCAATGGTTAATGGCTGGAATTGCTTCGACATTCGTTTTGTATTTGTTTGTGAGATTGTCGTGAATAGTTTAGCTAAGATAGGTTAAGTTGGCTAAGTTTAACGATGGATAGGGAGACTAGAAAAGAAAAATGAAAAGACAAGGAATAAAAAGTAAAAGAAAGAAAAGATATGGGGCAAAAGTGACAAAGACTCAAACTTTTGAAAAGTTTGACCCAAGTCAAATCCCTCCCCCCCCCCCCCCCCCCCCCCGTTTCTTTCATTCTTCTTCTTTCTTTTCTGTTTTCCTCTTGACCACCATTAACACACACATTAAGCTCACAAACATCACGGTTTTTAATCAAGATAATCCATCTCATTCATTCCTAAGGTACAATCATCAGTTAATTCGTTTAATTATTCCTTTAAATCAACTTAATTAACTCATTTTAATTAGGTTAAATCCAATTAGGGTTTCTACTTAATTAGGGATAATTGATTTGGGGGTTTGCTTGGGTTTCACGCGGAATAGGACAAGAGTACGATTGGTGGCCTTTAGAATGCCTAAAACAATCATCAAAGCTTAGATTAAACGATCAAAAGGTGTGTTTAGGTTATTCCGGATAAGCTAATTGTTTCTAAGAGTATTCCGAATAGACATGTTCTTCCGCATAGATATTCCGCATAGAATGGTTATTCCGAATAGACATGTTATTCCGCATAGAATGATTATTCCGAATAGACATGTTATTCCTCATAGAATGATTATTCCGAATAGACATGTTATTCCGCATAGAATGATTATTCCGCATAGAATTATTATTCCGAGTAGACATGTTATTCCGAATAGATATTCCGCATAGAATGGTTATTCCGAATAGACATGTTATTCCACATAGAATGATTATTCCGCATAAACATGTTATTCCGCATAGAATGATTATTCCGAGTAGACATGTTATTCTGCATAGAATGATTATTCCGAATAGACATGTTATTCCGCATAGAATGCTTATTCCGAATAGACATGTTTTCCGCATAGACATGTTTTCCGCATAGACTTGTTTATTCCGGATAGCCTTGTTTATTCCGGATAGCCTTGTTTATTCCGGATAGACTTGTTTATTCCAGATAGACTTGTTTATTCCGGATAGACTTGTTTATTCCGGATAGCCTTGTTTATTCCGGATAGCCTTGTTTATTCCGGATAGCCTTGTTTATTCCGGATAGACTTGTTTATTCCAGATAGAGGTTTATTCCGAATTATATGTTTATTCCGAATGAAGGATGTTTGAGTGCTTTAAAAGTCTAAGGGATTATGTCATTTGTATAATGCTTAGGTATAAATTCATCATGATATTCATATATGTATGTATCAACTTTTATGTTTTATCTTAAGCAGAAACAATGTCTAACCCAACCGTGCAACAAATACAAGACTCTAGAGCAGCAGCCATTGCCGAGGCCAAAACCCTCAAGTTCATTCCAAACAACTACCGGTTGAAGGAGGTCTCTCATTCCACTCATAATGGATTCAAGGTAGGTTCAGCCATTCTTGACAATTCTCACCTCAGGAAAGCGCTAAGGGATAGTGCTTCGGTACCCTTCGACTACATGTACGAATTCTGGGCAACCAAAGAGAAGACGTCAAACAAGATCACATTCTTCCTGGACAACAAGCAACAAACTCTCACCGTGTCAGACTTCTGCAAGATCTTTGGTTTTCGGGAGTCACCCAAAGGATTAACATTCTCAGCGAACCCGACCAAGAACCAGCTCATGGAGATGTTCACTGCCATTGGATGTGCGGACATACGAATAGTGTCCGAGTTTACCACAGCCAAAGTGGGTCAACCTTGGAGAGCAATTTTTGGTATTCTCAGCCGATGTCTCACACCCAAAACAACTGGGTATGATGCTGTGCGTCCGCCAATCATCAAGATGTTCTATGGTATGTTCAAAGGTATGGGTATTGATTATGCATCATTGCTGTGGGAAGAGTTTATTTTTCAACTCTTCACAAACACGAAGGGTAAGGTTAAAGGTTACTAGTACCCTAGGTTCATTAAGCTAATCATACATTATTTTATGGAAAACGATGCGTCTATTGATAAGCGTGCAGGTAGCCGTCACCACACAATGGATGCTGATGATTTGGTGGACTTAAGGCAAGAAACTCACTCCAATATTGTTATCCCTGGTCCTATTCCCAGTTATCTCCTGACAGATAAGATTATCGTTTCTGCTGAGTACAAGAACATGCTACAAGAAATCGAGAATCAACGAGCAAGCATTCAAGCAGGAGAAGACTCGTCTACCACGGTTAAGAGTAAAGGTAAACGGAAGCAAACAGCTTTACCTGAACCTAAAACCAAGAAGACAAAGACCGTTGCTAAGAAAGGTAAGAGCACGGCTGGCGAGCTTGTTCTTCACCATGAAGAAGATATTGATGACGATCCTACTCCTGAGCAAACTCAAAAGACTGAGAAAAAGTTAATGAAGATGGCTATCGAAAAGAGTAGGAGAGACACGGGTGGTAGTGGTTCGGGTGCACAGATGGATGTTGAAGAAGAAAACGAGGAGCCAGATGATATTAATGAGTTTGGATCACCCGAACGATACTCTACTTCGAAGGAGACATCCATTGCTGTTACAGCAAGTGTTGAGAAGGAGTCTGGTGCTACAACAATCAGTGTACCTACATAGCCTCTCGTAACTCAACCTCCACCAATCCAGCCTTTACCAACACGACCGGTGTCAACACCACTACCTTTCCTTCCACCTCCAACAACTTCCATCCTCGGTACTGTAATCACAACCGAGCCTCTTCAACCTTCTCAGAGTAGCTCTGGACCATCTTCAATGGCTGCATTCGTAATGGCAGAAATGTTGGATAAACACACGGACAGTCAAAGAAAAGAGATGGATAAACTTCGAGAAGAGATATTTCGAAGAATGCAAAGTGAAGAGGCATCCAAGAAAGCCCAAGAAGAGATGATAGCTAAGTTCACTGCAGAGATGGAATTGACACGTAAAGCTCATGCAGAAGAACTTGCTCAGGTCAAACAGGTGAAGCTGAAAAGAGTGAAGCACGTCTTACGAGACTTCGAGTTATAAAGGATAAATATAAGGAGCAGAAAGAATTACTTGAAGCTTCTATATTAGAGAGAGTGAATGAATCTGTTGAGGCCCTTATGCCAAAGATGCGTGATGAGATGAAGAAACTTGCGGCTGATAACTTGATGATCAAGTCGTCCAACCCTTCCAAATCCGCCTATAAAATCGCATATGACTTAACGGATTTTGAATTAAAGAAGATCCTCAAAGCTCGCATGAAGGAAGTTGAATCTTTTGATAAGTCTAAAGTTCAGCGGACACTCTACAAAGCACTCAATGAATCTATCTTGGAGGATGATCGGTTGTTTAAGATGTTTGGAAGTGTGGTACCTTACCACATTCTGCCTGAGGAGGAAAAGGAAGATAGTGAACAAGAGGAGGTTAACGGTGAAGAAGAAGAAGAAGAAGATGATGATGATGGTGACGATGATGGTGATGATGATGAGGATGGTGATGATATTGATGGTGGTGATGGTGGTGATCTAAATGAGGAGAGTGATAAGGGTAGCAACGGGGATGATGATGAGGATGATGGTGGTAAACATGATCAGCCTGAAACGGGGGACAAGGTTGTCAGCACAAAGACACCATCCAAGTCTGGTACCAAGTCTCAGAAAGATGCTGCGCGAAAGGAAAAGTCCACCTCTATGGAATCAGGACGAACCAAGTGGCGCCATGATGTGAATGCTGCTACTGCGTCAACGATTCCTGGTACATCTGTTTCTGTTTCTATACCTGTTACCACTAATCCTGTTAGTTCTTTTGTGGCTCCTGTGGTTGCAGAATCAATAACTGAACCTGAATCTGCACAACACTCGCCTGTTCATGATACCACCGAGATGCCTGAATCAGAACCAGCAAGTGTTCATGTTTCTACTCCTCTACAACAAGAACCACAACCTACTGTTCCCGAGTCAAGCACATGGGACTGGGCGGACACATTGGAGATTGATGAAACTGCACCGCCACAAGCTTGGATCACGGCAGCTGCTAAATATGATCCAATCACAGACGATGACAGAGATGTTCTATATCTCCGTATCCGTAGTCCGATAGACTTGTGTGCATTTTTGGCTCATGAGTTTAAATCTTCGGTCACTCCGTCTTTGGTGAAGAGAGCGCTAAAGGATAAGAGAATTCACGCCAAAACCAGGTTAAGCCGCATGGAGTACGAGTATTATGCTGACGAGGTCCTGAAAGCTCTTAATACCGTTCAAAGGCCAGGCCTTCAGAAAGAGCTCCACCTCCACTTGATCCTTCTCAAGATAATCAAATTTCTCTTGACTTCTTTGTCACCTATGATCTTGATCATCTCCTCAAGGGATCATCCAAGTACGCAACCTCCCTAACCTTGCTGAAAGCTGCAAATTGGGGGACAATACCCTGGATCAAGGAAAAGGTAAACCGACTCTAGGTCCCAAAGGTAAATCGTAATTATGATATGTATGTTGTTATAGGTGCATCACATTGGGACGAGCGAGTCCGAAGGGCGTACAGAGGTTGCTGCTTAGCCAATTCAGGAAGTCGTGTCAAATCCGATATTCGCATCTCAAGTATTTTGGGGCTGAAAACTGAAGCCAAGAATGGCTATCATCATGTGACGGAGCTTCGTCTAAAAAGGGAGGATGACAGAGAATACACAATACAGCAGGGAGATTTTTCTATCATTCGCCTTGAAGATATCAAAGACATGTTGCTTATGATGACCCGTGATCAACTTACCCATCTTACTCGTGAAGAAATCATTGCCTTGAATACAGCACTTCGTATGTTCACGCGAAGCGTTGTTATCAAGAAACGAGTTGAAGATCTTCAATTGGGAGTTGAAAGCTACCAAAGGAAGCTTAACCTGACCCGTCTAATGAATCAAGTTCTACCTCAACATGTCACTAGATGTCCCTATACCGGCATTACCGTTCCGAGTTACGGGATTTTCTACTTGAACAGTCGTGGGATAATGAAGTTTATGAGGGTAGGTGAGCTTTAAAAATACAGTGATGGGACTCTCATATACGTCAGAGGAAAATTGGAGCATCTTAATTCTGGTGGGTCTTTACCAGAGATGACTGAGGACTGGCATCTGGGTTATCAGCAAATGGCGAAATATGTGATCAAGAAGATTGATGAAAAGCTCCGGGAACGTAGATTGATGAGGAGCTTAGAAAGATTCGTTGGTGGTAGACCATATGGAGTGCACCACAAGTTACTGCAACGATCCATCTAATGGATCGTACATCTCAGGTCTACTCTATATTGGTTTTTAAATGTGAATATGTATATTTTGTAAATATTGTGCTTTTATGGCTTGATGTAGTGTTAAGGTATGATAATTTTTCGAGAATTTCTCACGAGATTCTAAATCTTTCAAAATATATCATATTAAAGCACTATAGTTAACCCTTATTAATTTAAGGGGGAGCATTAACATGTTCTATGGCCAAACATTGATTTCATTTTTACCCAAAGACCGGTTAATCCATTCAATATCCAAAATATTAATGGTTAACATTTTGGATAAGGGGAGAAAATGGGATTAAGGAGACTTAAAAGATACTTGGGTAAAAGATGAAAAAGACTTAATGATAATCCAACTCAATATGTGTAAAGCACGTGTTAAGGGGGAGCGTTTTGATGAACAAAACACTTAAGGTACAAAACTCTTGTTCTCAATATCACAAGTACCTTAAGTGATTTTCAAGGATTTTTCATGGTGACTATACTTTCCCAAAACATGCTTTATTCACGACGGATGTGGTGACAAAAGGGTGGTAGGAATAGGTATTAGTCCAATGATTCATCAGAGCCGATGGAATCTTCCCAAGGACAATTCCCTAGATAGAATTAGAAGTCCTAGGAAAGATGGAGAAAGATTGTGAACGTAGCTGAGTACCGACTAATTACGGATGCTAGCACTGGAACAATCACAACAAGGTGCTAGTGATGATGTATTGGTAAGTACTGAAGGGGTTGAAGAATGAAAAAGAAATGTAAAGATAAAGGGTGTAAAGAAAGAAGCCCTCCTTACAACTTTAGGCAGAAACCGGGTCAATACATATGCTATTGAGATCATTTGTTAATGATTCTCGATATTGAAGAAAGACATCATGGACCTAGTGATGCAATGCACAACCCTTCCCAGCTAACTCAAATATCTCTCAAAAGGTATTTGTTTTAATCACACGGAGATCAACACGTTATCTATTGGTTTATTCACTCCGAATAGACTGATATTGAAAAGGTGGCACTCCTCTCCAGCCATCGCTCACTAAATCAAAACGCACTATCGAGTCTAGAGCCACGAGATCATCAAAAGTCTCATTAGGACACTTTCCATTTATTCCTTGCTTTCTCACACACTGTGAAAAGTAAGAGATTTTTACGAGTCCTACGCAGTATTCTTGTTATATTGCCAGAACATCCGAGTAATACGCAAGTATTACAATGAAGATGGAAATCCTGCTTGAGCCAACATCAAACAAGCTCATGGTAGGTTACACGTGCGGTTCTTTAAGAACCAATCTTGTGAAAAACTGGAAAGAAACAGTAGTTTAATTCTTAATTGAACTTAAACTCGTTCCAGGCCTCTACGCATTATCATATGATCTTGCCAGAACACTCAGAGTGACACTCTTTAGTGTTCACAGTGACGAGTGGAAATCCTTCTAGTGTTAACATCAAACAACACTTGGTAGGTGACGTGCAAGATTCTGTATGAATTAAGCTCGTGATAACTGGAAAGCAACGATGGTGAAAATCTTAATTGAAATTCACTTGTTCCAGGTTTCATGAATTGACGGCTTCAATCACAAGGATAATTTATCCAAGTGATTCACTCTTTATGTTCGCAGTCAAGCTTAGTGATCGTCGAATAAAGAGAACGGGTTTACCCGCGAAATCCTGTCAGGAAGTTACTTAATTGAAACTATCCGTCAGAGGTACGATATCTAATATCGTCCAACGGTCTTCACCGACCGGAGGTAAAACGCTACCGATTCAGAATGAAATGTTCTAAGCCATTTCATTCATGTCTTATCATGTTGTTGCGAAGACGGTGGCGTTGCGGTGTACCAGCTGAAGTCGTTCCTACATGCTTATGTTTTTTCTGCATCAAAGTTCAGCAAAATTCAAGAAAGTACAAAATGAAGTCTTTCGCTGTACCAAACTCTGAAGCTTTTGAGAATTCAATAAAAGACATAAGTGTGTGGAACATGGAGTCACGAGGAGGCATGATTCACAAGAAGGCAAAGATCGCACGTGATTGGTCAAAAGAACAATGCTCGCAAGCCAAAGCCTAAAAGATCAAATCAACATATTCACAACAAAAAGAAAAGAAGAAAAGACTACGAGCTGAAGAACGAAGACTTAGTATAGTATGCTAGGTTTAGAACTGTGCAACGTGGAGTGACCTCCCTTAGGGGGAGATTGTTAGAAATACGTTTTTAACGTATATTAGAAGTATCGGTAACTCCACAATATTATTAATGTTGTCTAGCTCGTAGTTAATGTTTGCTTATTTAGTTAAGTAAGAAACCGGCCCATGGGCTTGTCATGGGTCGGCCCAAGCCCGTTAGTGGCTTGGATATAAATACCCCTTTCCACCATGGAAAGGGGTTGGTTGTTGATTGTTTCACTTTCCCATTTGAATGAAAAACACATATTTCTCTCTCACTTTCTCTCACTAGTTTCTCTCTCTAGAAATCTTCAACCCACTTCATTGATTCATAAGATTATCCATATTCTTCAGTTTAATTTTTAGCATAATCGTCTTTACATTTTCCTCTTTCACCCAAAAACGAACTAATTCAAATTAAGTTTTATTAATATTGGCCAAACACATTTACACCTCCTTCTAGAACGAACTTTCATTGTTGAGTTTCGCGTTTTCCTAAACGTGATACTTAATACTTACCATATATACGCGTTTTCCTAAAACGTGTATTTTACACAACAATCATTTTGGCGTGGCTGTCGGGGAGCTGTGTTTAGTGCCATTATATATATATCGTGTTTGTTTGAGTAGTGTGATTTTTTGACTTTCCATTTTGGGAAAGCGTAAATATCGTACATACTCATTTTTATTTTTAGTATATATTATTAACCATAAAAATAAAAAGTGTTAAACTGAAATCAATTAACACAAAATCGTTTTTCGTTTTCTTGTGAATACTATATTGTAACTACGTAGCACAATTAATAAACAATATTTATCCAAATACGCGTGAAAACGCACCTTAATAGTGGGCGTTCTGGTCATTATTAAGTGTAGCGATCAAACAAAAGTCAAAGACAAAATAGATAAATACTCTTAGTTGATTTAATCTCGATTAATACAAACTATAAGGTGGGTATAAGGCGATTGTATTTCACGACCTAAAGAAAAAGGCTCTTAAGTGCTTCGCGCCGCCTCGTTTCTCCGCTCGCTTGTGCTTATTGATTTAGTGACGATCAATTAAGAGTTTGTCACTCAAGTATTAATAGAATTATTTTTGTCCTTATATTATTGATCCCTCGAAACGTTTTGGTGTTACACCAATGTTTTAAAGTCTAGCAAAGGTTTTTACTTGACGTAATTACTTTCATTCCTTTGGATTTATTAATCGAGACATTGATTAGTAGATAGATTTTGTGGATTTAATTATCTACGTAATACACCAAAAATCCAAAATATTAAAAAACCATCAACAAAACCAAAAATTTTGAAAAAAATTGAAAAACCCCAAATAGAATCTTGTTTGCCACCCCCATTCTACGTTTAGTGCATGCACACTCGTTCATGTGATTATCTAAATTCTAGCAACGTGTCGAATCGACGTAATCGAAATCGAAGGAATCGACAACGAAGACGTGAATTAGAAACGAACGTTCCTAATATCTTTGTTGAAACTAGAGATGAGATGGACGAGAATCGTACAATGAAAGAATTTCTCCAAGCACCCACTGAGGGTTATGGTGTAAAACCCGTATTTAAATTCGAGAAAGGTAAATACGCGGTTTTTATTTAAAACATTTACGTAGAAATTATCACAAGAAAATATTACAAGAAATATTATTATGCAATTGTTATTATTACACTAGTTTAAAAAATATATATATATATATATAATTAAGATAAAAGGAAAGAAAGGGCCGGTTTTTAAAACTAAAAAGGACTTGGGCTTTAGCCCATTTTGGCTACACAAAACAAACGGGAACCCCTTTTCTTCCATATCAGTCGACAAAAAAAAAACATAGAATTAGGGTTTGAGTGGTTGGCCGCCGGGAAGAAGAAAAAAAAAGAATCTATTAGCTCTTCGAGTAGCTTCATAATTACCACGGTAAGACTTTTTGCTTCCTTTTCTTTTATTTTGTTTCAACAGGGGGTGTCAGGTTGAGCACCAAACCGAGACATCTATGTCTCGGTGGTGGTCTTGGTTTTATAGCCGCAACAAAAAACCGAGACCTAGAGTCTCGGGGGTGTTTGGTTTGTACAGCCGCAGCAAAAAGGGGGTTGAGTTTTGGTTGGCCTCACGAAAACCGAGACTTAATGTCTCGGTGATCCTTTCTCTGCCCAGCCGTGACCCACACAGGGGCGGCTAGGGCAAGATTCGACCAAAAAGGGATGTGTTTGGGGGCTGCAAAAATATAAGGGTGCTTTTGGCTAGTATGAACAGTGGGAAAAGAATGGGACATAAAACACTATTTTACATCACATTAGCGACAGTTTTTCTGTCGCAAAACTGTTAGGGTTTATGCAGTTTTAAAGGAGTAGTTTTTAGCGACAGTTTTGGTGACACAAAAATTCCTGTCACTAACTCTTGGACAGATTTTGTGTTGTATGTTAATTCGGGTAGTGCGACCGAGATAGGCTCGGTAGGCTCGGGACATGTTTATAAATAATAAAATAAACATTTTTATATTATACTTTTTTTAAATTAAATTGTTTTATAAATATATTATATATATTTCTAGTGTATTAAGTTAAATAAATTCTTAAATATTTAAAAGGGTATATTATTAGAAAACGAATTAAACAATTTAAGAACTTTCTAAATTAAGGAACTTCTATTTTTAGCGAGATACTTATTATAGAAATATTTATCGTCAGAAATACGTTGTACGTAGCTATTAGTAGAACGTTAATATATTAAAATGAATTATTATAAGACCGGATTTAGCCCTTAATATGCGTATGGAATTTCAGAAATAAATAAATAAGAAACCAATAATATCAGTAAAATTTAACAACGGACATCTGTTAACTTATTCGCGTCCTTTATTTATGTAGTACGCGTGAAGCCCGAGTAGTATTCGTTTAGTCTTCCATTCAGTCAGTTACTGGACTAGAGGTACGGATTTCCCGTCCTTTCAGTAAGGACTTTCTTTTCTATGCATGATTAGGATTCCCCATCTTCAGCCAAATGTTTTCCCCAGTATATGTTTAAACTTATCAGAAATCATGTTAAGAATTAAATAAATTGCCTGAGCATTATATATAAGCATGATTAGTTTATGTACTAGTTACGGAGGTACCGTAACCACGACACTAGAGGCACCGGTGTCGTGACTCACATGCAGGAGAGTGATATCCTGCATCGTCCCACTCAGCTCAGCTTGGCCATTTTATCAGTATTATTAGTGGGGCGTATGGATGCATCCTAGGCTACAGTTTACAGTTTAGCAGGTGAATGTGGTGTGTGCTCTACATCCTTCACATTGGAGCTGATCCCTCCACCCAGCACAAGAGGTCACCCCTCTACATCATGACGAGGACACCCCTCTATGTATTCATGCAGCAGCTGACTCAGTTCATGACCTATATAAGCTCTTGGCAAACTAAAATACACAAAATGCATGTTTTCAGAATTAATAAGTTATATTTCAGTTTCAGTATATATATGAACAGGTTAATCAGATTTTATGCAGAGTTTTACCACATGTCATATCAGTCTTATAGTTTCATTGTAGCCTTCTATTCCATCACTTTTAGTACTTCCTATTCATGCTATATCCGTCCACTGAGTGTCATGCTCAGCCGTAGTTTCCTTTCATGTTTTCAAACGGCAGGTACACAGGGACGATCTTAGGATTTCTAAGAGAGTACGTGCATTTGGATGGGAGCTATCCAGACTCCTTTATTTTTTTATGCACATATTACGTTACTTTACTTTGGTTGTTTGGACACTGTTTCGTCCTTTTTCTTCCAGTACTTAATCTTTATATTTTTGGGCTTATGTTGGACTACCGATGTTTGATTCCGGTACTTCCGTTTGGTCAGTTAATGTTTAATACATTGCCTTGCATGCTTTGATGACACGTCATAAATACACGTAACGGTCCATTTATCCAAGTGGGGTGTTACAATTATGGTATCAGAGAGCAAGGTTCGACCTGTAGGCTCTAAAACTTGACCTGTGACTAGTGGGTAGTCACCAAGAACTTCTTGTATTTTGGCGTCGTTATTTTCCATACTACTCATGAATTTTATCAGTCAGATTTTCAAAATTTTGATTAAGTAAACGGTTGGTACAGGACTGGCCATACTTAATCGCATGTGCTTTTCAGCGAACATTTCGTTTTGGTGAACTGACCATAGGCGTTCACCCTTGCAGTTTAAATTTTGTATGGATGAACTGACCATAGGCGTTCATCCTTACTCATGTCGGATTTATGTTTCAGTAATTGTCATTTTGTGAACTGACCATAGGCGTTCACCAGTATTCATGTCATATTTTATTGGCTATACCTTCATGAACTACGCTACGCATATTCAGATTTATTACCCAAGATTTTGGCAGTTTTATCAACTCATCCTCTTTTGTTTCAGATGCCACCCAGACGTGAAACCGAGAATGACCCTAACGCAGCTGCCATTGCTGCTGCTGTTCAGGCTGCTATACAGGCCATGTTACCCCAAATTCGTGATGAGATCCGAGCTGAATATCAAAATGGACCTCAGCAGAATAACAACCCTCCTGCTCCACCACCTGCCACTTTACCCGCTTGGCTGGATCTGTTTAACAAGCAGAAACCCCGACTGTTTGAGAAGATTGTAGCTCCAACTGATGCAGAAGACTGGATCTACCATATAGAGAAATTTTTTGGAGCTATGGGTTGTGGTGATGTTTTCAAGGTTAGGCTTGCAGTTTACAAGCTGGAGGGTCCTGCTCTGTATTGGTGGAGGTCTCAGAAGTTGTCCAATGGGGGAGATGCTTGGGAGCTTACATTGACCTGGGCACGTTTCAAGACGATGTTCTATGACCAGTTTTTCCCGCATGCGGAGCAAGCTAAGATGAAGAGGGACTTCCACGTTATTCGTCATAATAATGGCGAGAACAGTATAGAGTTCATGCACCGATACCTCAGGATGGCTGGATTCTTAGGGGAGGCTGCGGGTACCGTAGAGGAGCAAGCGAAGCAATTTCGCTGGGCTCTTCACTCTAGGACTGCAGATAGACTGATGAGTGCCACATTCACTAATGTGTCACAAGTAGCTAATGCAGCTCGGGATGTCGAGATGCTTTTCGAGAGAGATGAGCTCGAGAATGTAGAGCGTCCGGAGAAGAGGTACATCTCACCCAACAGACTTAAACAATTTAGTCCCATAAATGCTTGTCAACTTATATGTATTGACTTATCCAATTATAATCTTACAGACACAGAGGAGGAGACCGATCCCAATCGGCTACTCCGCATCAGAACTACAGGAACCACGGTCAGTCATATGACCGTAATCGGTCAGATAAGAGGAACGGCGGTGATAATTACCGCGGCAGCTCCAACTCATCTGGCAGCTACAGGTGAGTCTTTAAGCTCCAGAAACACTAAACTATCGTGTAAAACAGATCTTAAATTTATTTGTAAATTCCAACAGAGATGCTGGACAGGGGCGTGACCAAAACAAAAAGGGTCAGCAGGTTGCCCGACCGGCAAATTCTGGTAATTTTAAATTTCAGTCAAACAGTCTCATTCCAGTTTAGGATATCAGCATCGTGACACGTGTTTATCATCGTGAATCAGGTTCTCAGCAAACCAGAGCTGCTTCTGCCGTATACACTTATCCCACTTGCGTCACATGTGGAAAGAAGCACACGGGACCGTGCCGTCGTGGTACGAGTGGTTGCTTCCAGTGTGGCCAGCCGGGCCATCTGAAGAGGGATTGCAAGAGCGGGAATGCTGCTGGTACCTCAGGCCAGACTCCTCAGATGTTACCTCCGCCACCACCACTACCACCAACCACTGGTCGTGTCTACACTACTACCCGTGAACAAGCAAATAAGACCGCAGGTACCATTACTGGCATTTTGTTTATACACGGACAGTCTGCATGCGTGCTTTTCGATACAGGCGCCACGCACTCGGTTATATCTACTTCATATGCTGTTAGAATAAACATGACCCCTACGCCACTAGACAGTGCACTTAGTATATCTACCCCCATGCGAGACTCTGTACTCATTAACCAGGTGTATAAGGATCTCCCTCTTGAGTTTGATGATAAAATCCGTCCAGTCAGTGCCCTCCCTTTAGATATGTGTGAATTCGATGTTATTCTGGGTATGGATTGGTTGTCGGTTCATCATGCCACCATAGACTGTCATGCTCACCGGGTTATCTTTGGTGATGTCCAGACACCAGAGTTTATTCACCACGGTTTCCTACCAAGAAAACATATTCAGATCATTTCAGCTTTACAGGCTCGTACCTTACTATATCATGGTTGTGAGGGTTTCCTAGCTACAGTTCATGACACGACTTCGGAGACACCTTCAATTCATGATCAGCCAGTTGTGTCAGACTTTCCAGATGTCTTTCCCGAGGAACTTCCAGGTTTACCTCCCATGCGAGAGGTAGAATTTGGCATCGATCTCATTCCAGGTGCAGAACCAGTATCTAAAGCTCCTTACCGTATGGCTCCTGTAGAGCTTAAGGAACTGAAGGATCAACTTCAGGAACTTCTCGAAAGGGGTTTCATTCGTCCAAGAGTGTCACCATGGGGCGCTCCAATTTTGTTTGTCAAGAAGAAGGATGGTAGTATGCGTTTGTGTATTGACTACCGTGAGTTGAATAAGCTCACTATTCGTAACCGTTATCCACTTCCTCGTATTGACGATTTATTCGATCAGCTTCAAGGTGCCAAGCACTTCTCAAAAATCGATCTACGGTCAGGCTACCATCAGCTGCGTGTAAAAGAGCAGGATATACCTAAAACTGCTTTTCGCACGAGGTACGGTCATTACGAGTTTGTTGTTATGCCATTCGGTCTCACGAATGCGCCTGCAGTATTTATGGACTTGATGAACAGAGTCTTCCACGAATTCTTAGACAAGTTTGTGATTGTATTCATCGATGATATCCTTATTTTCTCCAAATCTAAAGAGGAACATGAGGATCATCTCCGTACAGTGTTGCAGATTCTCAGACGAGAAAGGTTATATGCTAAATTTTCTAAGTGCGAGTTTTGGCTGAATACAGTGGCGTTTCTAGGCCATATTGTTTCCGCAGAAGGAATCACTATGGATCCTGCAAAGGTGGAGGCTATCACCAAATGGCCAAGACCGACATCTGTCAGAGAGATACGTAGTTTTCTTGGGTTGGCGGGTTATTACCGCAGGTTTGTGGAAAACTTCTCACGTTTGGCGTTACCATTGACCCAACTTATGCGAAAAGGTGAGAAGTTTATATGGACCAAGGAGAGAGAAAAGAGTTTTGAGGAACTCAAGCATCGATTGATCTCAGCGCCGATACTTACTCTTCCGTCCGGTACAGGTGGTTATCAGATTTACAGTGACGCATCAGGAAAGGGCTTAGGTTGTGTTCTTATGCAGCATGAGAAAGTCATTGCTTATGCTTCGCGTCAACTGAAGCCGTATGAGAAAAATTACCCTACTCATGATCTAGAGCTCGCAGCAGTCGTTTTCGCCCTTAAAATCTGGAGGCATTATTTATACGGTGAGTCGTGTGATATCTTCACCGATCACAAAAGTCTCAAGTATATATTTACACAGCTAGAGCTGAACATGAGACAGAGGCGATGGTTAGAACTGCTGAAAGACTATGACACTAATATCCAGTATCACCCAGGTAAAGCAAATGTAGTGGCAGATGCCCTTAGCAGAAAGTCAGGTATGGTAAATGGCATCAAAGTTCAGGAAGAAATTATTCAGGACTTAGAGCGTTATGATATTGAGCTCTTAGTACGCGGACAAAGGGGATACTGGGCTAGTTTGAGGGTAGAACCAGATTTACTCTCTAGGATTAAAGCCGTACAAAAGGATGATGGTGAAATCTGGGCGATTGTCCAGAACATTGACCGGCAGACCGAATTTCGCATCGATGACGATGGTATTGTATAGCAGGGTACCAAACTCTGCGTTCCAGAAGACCCTGCTCTCAGAGAAGCCTTAATGACTGAGGCTCACAGCTCTCCGTTCTCTATCCACCCGGGTTCCACAAAAATGTACCACAATCTTAAGCAGCATTTCTGGTGGAGCGGCATGAAGCAGGATGTCGCAACATTTGTGTCTAAATGCTTAACCTGTCAGCAGGTTAAGATAGAGCACCAGCGTTCCAGTGGTCTTCTCCAGCCATTAGATATTCCAATGTGGAAATAGGACAAGATCTCTATGGATTTTGTCACCGGACTACCACAGACTCAGCGCAGACATGATGCAATCTGGGTAGTTGTCGATCGTTTGACCAAGTCAGCACATTTCATTCCTATTCGTAAAGATTTCGCAATCAGTAAATTAGTAAAACTATTCACCGAGGAGATCGTACGATTACACGGTACACCTTCGGAAATTATATCAGATAGGGATCCCCGTTTCACTTCTCATTTCTGGAGAGGTTTGCATAAAGCTTGGGGAACTAGGCTCAAGCTCAGCACAGCTTTCCATCCACAGACGGACGGTCAGTCAGAGCGTACCATCCAGACCTTGGAGGACATGCTACGCGCTTGTGCATTAGAATGGACAGGACACTGGGATGACTATATTTGCTTGGTCGAGTTTGCCTACAACAACAGTTGGCATGCTAGTATCAAGCGTGCTCCATTCGAGATGTTATACGGCAGGAAATGCCGTGCTCCTATTTGTTGGGATCAGGTTGGAGAACGCTTGATTAAAGGACCAGAATTGATAGAAATGACCAATTAAAAAGTCGCCATCGCTAGGGCAAAGCTGCAAGAAGCGCGTACTCGCCAGAAGAGTTACGCCGACAAGCATCGCAGAGATCTATCATTTTAGACTGGAGATCGTGTGTTCCTCAAAGTATCACCCGCACGCGGTGTCAGACGTTTTGGCCTCAAAGGCAAACTTAGCCCTCGTTACATCGGACCGTTCGAAATCCTTGAACGTATTGGTGAAGTGTCATATCGATTGGCGTTTCCGCCTCAGATTTCACACGTCCACAACGTGTTTCATGTCTCATTACTCAAGGGGTACAACTATCACGAGCTTCACAAAGTAAATTATCCACTCGATCAGATTCGGGAGGATTTATCTTATATTGAGGAACCCCAAGCAGTCTTAGATCGCCAGGATCGAGTTATGAGAAGGAAGACCATTCCTTTCTTTAAAATCCTGTGGAGGAACCATACCGAGCGGGAGGCCACTTGGGAAACAGAGGAGTCTATACGTACTTCTTATCCTCACTTTCAGTTTTGATTCGGGTATGTCTTTTCAGCTTTTATGTCTTCCAGCTTATAGCATTTTCGGCTTTTACCAGTCAGCTTAAATACCCTATAATTCGGGGACGAATTCTTCTTTTAGAGGGGAAGAATTGTAAAACCCAGTACGACCGCATCTTTAATTCGGGGAAGAATTATTCTTTTTAGAGGGGAAGAATTGTAAAACCCGTATTTAAATTCGAGAAAGGTAAATACGCGGTTTTTATTTAAAACATTTACGTAGAAATTATCACAAGAAAATATTACAAGAAATATTATTATGCAATTGTTATTATTACACTAGTTAAAAAAAATATATATATATATATAATTAAGATAAAAGGAAAGAAAGGGCCGGTTTTTAAAACTAAAAAGGACTTGGGCTTTAGCCCATTTTGGCTACACAAAACAAACGGGAACCCCTTTTCTTCCATATCAGTCGACAAAAAAAAACATAGAATTAGGGTTTGAGTGGTTGGCCGTCGGGAAGAAGAAAAAAAAAATCTATTAGCTCTTCGAGTAGCTTCATAATTACCACGGTAAGACTTTTTGCTTCCTTTTCTTTTATTTTATTTCAACAGGGGGTGTCGGGTTGAGCACCAAACCGAGACATCTATGTCTCGGTAGTGGTCTTGGTTTTACAGCCGCAACAAAAAACCGAGACCTAGAGTCTCGGGGGTGTTTGGTTTGTACAGCCGCAGCAAAAAGGGGGTTGAGTTTTGGTTGGCCTCATGAAAACCGAGACTTAATGTCTCGGTGATCCTTTCTCTGCCCAGCCGTGACCCACACAGGGGCGGCTAGGGCAAGATTCGACCAAAAAGGGATGTGTTTGGGGGCTGCAAAAATATAAGGGTGCGTTTGGCTAGTATGAACAGTGGGAAAAGAATGGGACAGAAAACACTATTTTACATCACATTAGCGACAGTTTTTGCGACAGTTTTTCTGTCGCAAAACTGTTAGGGTTTATGCAGTTTTAAAGGAGTAGTTTTTAGCGACAGTTTTGGTGACACAAAAATTTCTGTCACTAACTCTTGGACAGATTTTGTGTTGTATGTTAATTCGGGTAGTGCGACCGAGATAGGCTCGGTAGGCTCGGGACATGTTTATAAATAATAAAATAAACATTTTTATATTATACTTTTTTTAAATTAAATTGTTTTATAAATATTTTATATATATTTCTATTGTATTAAGTTAAATAAATTCTTAAATATTTAAAAGGGTATATTATTAGAAAACGAATTAAACAATTTAAGAACTTTCTAAATTAAGGAACTTCTATTTTTAGCGAGATACTTATTATAGAAATATTTATCGTCAGAAATACGTTGTACGTAGCTATTAGTAGAACGTTAATATATTAAAATGAATTATTATAAGACCGGATTTAGCCGTTAATATGCGTATGGAATTTCAGAAATAAATAAATAAGAAACCAATAAGATCAATAAAATTTAATAACGGACATCTGTTAACTTATTCGCGTCCTTTGTTTATGTAGTACGCGTGAAGCCCGAGTAGTATTCGTTCAGTCTTCCATTCAGTCAGTTACTGGACTAGAGGTACGGATTTCCCGTCCTTTCAGTAAGGACTTTCTTTTCTATGCATGATTAGGATTCCCTATCTTCAGCCAAATGTTGTCCCCAGTATATGTTTAAACTTATCAGAAATCATGTTAAGAATTAAATAAATTGCCTGAGCATTATATATAAGCATGATTAGTTTATGTACTAGTTACGGAGGTACCGTAACCACGACACTAAAGGCACCGGTGTCGTGACTCACATGCAGGAGAGTGATATCCTGCATCGTCCCACTCAGCTCAGCTTGTCCATTTTATCAGTATTATTAGTGGGGCGTATGGATGCATCCTAGGCTACAGTTTACAGTTTAGCAGGTGAATGTGGTGTGTGCTCTACATCCTTCACATTGGAATTGATCCCTCCACCCAGCACAATTATTTAGAGGTCACCCCTCTACAGCATGACGAGGACACCCCTCTATGTATTCATGCAGCAGCTGACTCAGTTCATGACCTATATAAGCTCTTGGCAAACTAAAATACACAAAATGCATGTTTTCAGAATTAATAAGTTATATTTCAGTTTCAGTATATATGAACAGGTTAATCATATTTTATGCAGAGTTTTACCACATGTCATATCAGTCTTATAGTTTCATTGTAGCCTTCTATTCCATCACTTTTAGTACTTCCTATTCATGCTATATCCGTCCACTGAGCGTCATGCTCAGCCGTAGTTTCCTTTCATATTTTCAAACGGCAGGTACACAGGGACGATCTTAGGATTTCTAAGAGAGTACGTGCATTTGGATGGGAGCTATCCAAACTCCTTTATTTTTTTATGCACACATTACGTTACTTTACTTTGGTTGTTTGGACACTTTTTCGTCCTTTTTCTTCCAGTACTTAATCTTTATATTTTTGGGCTTATGTTGGACTACCGATGTTTGATTCCGGTACTTCCGTTTGGTCAGTTAATGTTTAATACATTGCCTTGCATGCTTTGATGACACGCCATAAATACACGTAACGGTCCATTTATCCAAGTGGGGTGTTACATATGGAGACGCGATCGTAATTCCCGGAATCAAAGCGGAGAATTTTGAGATAAAATCCGGTATGTTGGTATTGATGAAAGCGACAAAGTTTAAGGGTCGTGAGGCGGATAATCCTCATAACCAGATTCGGAATTTCAATCGTCATTTAGCACGAGCAAGTTTAAGAACATTGAAACCGATGTCATTAAACTTATGCTTATTCCTTACTCGCTCGATGGCTCCGCCAAGGATTGGTACGAGAAAGAACCACCTAACTCCATAGTTACGTGGGATGATCTCGTTTCCAAATTCGTTAATCATTTCTTTACACCGTCAAAACCCACATTTTTCAAAAACGAGATCACTACGTTTGAACAAAAGTCGAATGAATCGTTTAGAGATACGTGGGATTGTTTAAGGAATTGCTTAGGCAATGTCCTCACCATGGTTTTTTCGAGTTGCACCAAATTGACACTTTTTATAACGGTCTTCATTTTCACCAACAAGACTCATTAAATTCTGCCGCGGGTGGTAACTTTTTGTGTATAACTCCTAGGGAAGATTTATTAATTATCGAGAATAGATCCAATGTTTACCAACTCCGTAACACACCGAGTGTTGCCAATGTCGCCAATATTAGTAATTCTAATCGCGATATTGATAGGGTTGATGCAAAAGTCGATAAGTTGACGAATGTTTTTACGTCATTCTTGCAAAAGAAAGACGCTCCCGCTACGGTGAAAGCGGTTGAGTTTTAGTGTACGTTGTGTGGTGGACCTCATAATTATTACGAGTGTGCGGCTACGGATGGCCAAACGTCGAGTGTTAACGCGTTAAATGGAAACAACAATTTTCAAAATCAAAACAACGTGGGGCCATCACAAGGAAACTATAATCAATGCAATAATTTTCAAAAATCAAAATCGAAACCTTTTTAAAGGAAATAATCAACAAGGAAATTTTCAAAATAAAGGAAATTATCAAGTTCAAAATTTGAATTGGCAAAATCGAGGTTTTAATAATAACAACAATTAAAGCCAGAATTTTAACAATGGGAAAAATTCAAATTTTCACAACAACATTCAAGGAAAAAAAATTTCAAGTGGGAATCAAAACCAAGGTTTTAATCACAATTCTAATGTTTCAAATGATTTTCAAAATTACGTAAAATCAAAAGACGCTAATATGAAGAGATTAGAAACACAAATTGGTGAAATGAAAAACGAATTTTCCAACACGTTGATAGGGCAAAACAACAAGATTGACCAAGGTCAAATTGACATAAAAAAGTTGTTTTCGGCTATAAGGAATTAACCATCGAGTTCGTCTTCGAGTAGGTTACCTACTGACACCGTGACTAATCCTAAGGAACATGTCAAAGCCGCCTCGTCTCATGGAAAAATTCGTGTGATTACCCCAAACCTTGGTGGTTTTAAAGTTGTGCATTTGTCTCTACCCTCGAGCTCAAAAACGACATCATGTTCTAAAGTCGAGGTAAAGAAGGTAACGACCAAGGAAAATAGTGCACACCCTCGTGTACCTCAAATTCCATCCACCATTCTAAAAGAGTGTTTCATAGACCTTACAAACGTTCACCTTGAGTAAATTTGTGCTTCATTTCTTCTTAAAAAACCAAAAAGGCATATGACGAGAAAGAAAGAAGATCCAGGCCAATTTCTACTACCTTGTGATTTTTCTGAGATTATGGGATGTTTAGCCCTTGCCGATTTAGGTGCTAGCATCAATCTCATGCCTCATTCTATTTAGAAATTGATGAAATTGCCTAATCTTAACCCCACAAATATGACAATCGAGGTAGCAAATTGTACACCACTTAAACCAATTGGAAACTTTACTTTTCCCGAGGACTTCATCATTTTCGATTACGAGTGTGACCCTAAATGTCCCATTATTTTAGGAAGACTATTTTTATCGACGGCTCGTCCACTTGTTGGGTAAAAAATATGAAGTATTATGAGTTGATGTGTCAAAACTAAAAGACAAGGACTAAATCTGACAAGAGAAGATTCTACAAGCTGGTGGAAAAACTTTTAGAAGATATATTGCAAGAAGAATAGAAGATTTAGTAAATATCTTATTTAGTGTATATTATTTACTAAATATCTTATTTAGTTTCCTTGTAACAAGGGTTTATGTGTAGTATATAAACACATACCTTGCGTAGATTTTATACATAACTTTCATTCACAATGTAATCCTACAGCAAATTTGTGTGTCTAGGTGTGGGATTTAATGTATACACGCCTAGAGATTATTGTTTTAATACAAGTAATCATTAGGAAAATTTCGTCTTGTCCACAACACCTTGTTCATGATTAATGTTCTAATTCCGCTATGTTAAATCATATGAATGATAATCATGCCTAGCAGCTTAAAGATCTGAATCTATAGGATTCATCAATTGGTATCAGAGCGGGTGGCTCTCGATGCTAGGATCAACAAGGTGTTTGATCGTAATGAAAAAGAAGAAACACCCGTATTAGGGTTTTTATGTAGTTTTTGTGTGCGTAGCAGTAGTACGAAGGGCATAACTTTTTATTAAACCGTTAGATCGTCACGAAAATTTTTGTGTGTGTTCTACACACATACACCTAGATATGCACCATAGGGATTGTCAATATCTATCCCCCAAGAAAAAGTTATTGAGCGTCGAAGTCAGCAGTGATCATATGCTGTATCCTGTGAACAGTAATAGTAAAAACGCGATTTCTCCTTCGTTAACCGTTGGATCATCATGAAATTTTTGCTGTAGGTTCTTGGAACTTATGTCTAGGATCTCACCGAAGGGATCTTCGATCTGATCTCTCATGAAGAAGATATTCGATGTCGAAGTTCGCTGCAGAATATGATCTTTACATAAAATCATGAACTAGGGTTTCTACAAACCCTAGATCGATCATAAACAGAAAAAATGGTTTCGATACCCTAGAATAATGCAAACACTGTTCAAGGAGATGATGATGGGATAAAAGATGTGTGTGAGGGAAGCTACAGCTGAAAAATATGTGTGATAGCAGATCATGTCAGGTATGTATTGATTTCTTGCACTACAACAATTTTCTACCCTAGGGACGACTTATTCGTCCCTAGGGAAGCCACTAATCGACCCTAAACTCCTAGGGACGACTAAGTCGACCCTAGGAGGTAGTGCCTAAAAAATCGTCTCTAGGATCCTAGGGACGAACTCCTCTTTGTATCCTAGGGACGACTTAGTGGGTCCCGCAACCCACTACGTTGAAAAAATTGACTAACCTAGGGACGACCCTATTTGTAACCTAGGGTCGACAAAGTCGTCCCTAGGTTATAAATAAAAATAATCTTTTTCAAAATTTTTCTTAAAAATTCTTTTTTTTATTATATTTAATAAAATCTTTTTTATAAATATTAAGAAAAACATTTTTAGAAAATAAAAAAAAAAATTATTTATCACCCTAGGGACGACTTAGTCGTCCCTAGGTTTCAAAATGCCCAGGTTTTTAATACCTAGGGACGACTAAGTCGTCCCCAGGTTTTGACACCTGGGCATTTTGAAACCTAGGGACGACTAAGTCGTCCCTAGGGTGATAACCTGGATGATATTTAATAACCTAGGGACGACTAAGTCGTCCCTAGGTGTACCTGGGGGCTAAAAAAAAACTGGGCTATTTTGCAGTTTCCAGATTTTTTTCGGAACTTTTTCCGTACAAAATCCACAATTCAAAATGGCAGAATTCGACAAATACAGAATAATAACAAATCAATAAACGTTACAATACCATATTACGATAAATTATCCAACGTCACGATACAATATTCATCAAATACACTTATTCAATCCTAAATCAAATGTTTCAAACGCTACAAGTCTCAAACTTTATTAAACATGCATAATAAGAAAAATACTACCACAACCTCTACTCCGCATCCTCGTTAGGTGAAAAGTCACCTTCCCCATCGTCACCCTCCTCGTCACCCCCCTCGTCACTCCCCTCGTCAATCCCCTCGTCATCGCCTGATAAGTCGTCACCACTGTTTTGTACATTCCTATCTCGACCCAACTCGTCAACGGACCGGTAATCGTGCTCATGGGGATTTGTGATTACACGAGAACCTCCGGGTATGGATTGTGAAGTAGAGCCGATCTCATAAGCCGAGTGTGTGGTGGGACGATAACAATAGTTAAATGTGTTATTGTTGGTGACGGGAGCAATAGGATAATTGCCGGTATAGGGAGGTTAGAGTGGTTGGAGATTGTCGGGCAAAGATAGTCGGTATGGGTCGATGGAAGGAGGTTGCACTGGTTGTGCCCAAGGATAGGGGGTTGGACCAAATGAGCCCAATCAGGAGCTAGGGTGGGCATAACAAAGGGTCGGGGCGGGGGTACAAAAGTAGGAGGTCTAATTGGGTGATCAGTATTTGAGTTGTAGTTCTGGAAAAACTCACCCAATTGACTCTGATATTGTGCCATATGCTGGTACGACGTCTGACTATATTGTTGCGCCGCATCTGCCTTTAACGCTGCCAAGTAAGCCCGTTGATGCGCCTCCTGATTCTCTTTCCTCAGCAGCTCCATCTGTCGCTCATTTCGTTCTATCAATTCTTGAAATTCACTATGAGAGGGAACATCTGGTCGACGTGGAGCACCCCGCCTGCGATAAGTTACAACAACAATGTTTCATTATATACAACAAGACATAAATATGAACAATTGATTTACATTTTGTTTTATTGAGGATATATAACCTGCGAGTTGTGTTATTGGCACCACCCGGTAACTTTCTGCCTTGTCCCGACACATTTTGCTTATTTTGACTTGGCATGATTTGAGCCACTATTTCTTTATCAGACATGTGCGGGACTATACCGGCTCTCACTTGGTCACTGAGGGCTTTCATCTTTTGCTGGAAAAAAAAACGATTTAAAACAAATGAAATTAGTTACTAAGGCATGTAAAGAGTTATATATTACTTACATATCTTTCCTCGTTTTCTTTACTTTTAAACGTGCCACCACTTGAGTGCCCCTTCCTCCATGTTTCAACCAGGTCCTCGTAAACCCCTTCCTTGACTTTCTGTAAAATCTCAAATAAATTAGTAACGAGCTATAATAAATAAACAATATAAACGCTTTTAAATAAATCACAAAAATTATAAAGAGTCTTACGTATTCATTCCTTCCTCGGGCGAATGGTTTTTTGCCTTGAGTGGTCGGTACCGTGTTTTTGGAACGATTAACAGTATTAACCTGACTTCTTGCCACCCTCTTTGGGTCTGACCACCACTGAACCAATTCAGCCCAATCACCTTCGGTTCTACTGTCCCACACACTCGACGGCGTTACATGTTCTTGTGCCAGTGCGGGCGTCTCATATTTCGAATAAAAATGTTTCTTGATCCTGTTCTTGTATTTTCTATACAGCAACCTCAGTTGGAGTTCCAACGTAAGCCTAACCCGAGTACACACCTCATACACACCACTGCCACACACCACCTCAGTACGATCATTGTACCATGGCTCGAGGTCGAAATATGTCTGCATAAAAACATATGAATTTAAATAAACAAACAAATTAAACATAACACACATATCTAAATGTCGATAACAATAACAATATAAGTAAAATAAACAATTTTCACCTCAATTGTAGGATAAATATGAGCTTTATCAGACTCTGGAATTTCGTCCCATTCGCAGTTCAGGGGAAGTGACCGGATTAATTCCCCCATAAGATGAGACAACAATGATGCATAATTGCCAAGAAAATGGAAGGTTTTCAGATCTTTAAATTCAAAGCCAATTGTCAAAGGTTTTTCGTTATTATTTCTGTACGCCATCCTTAATTTTCCTAGGTTGGTCACAAAGCGTTGATTTGCAGCTACAAAAGATATGTTATTTACTCGTAAAAATTCAAGTGACATAAATTATAAATATCAGTGTTATAAAAAAATATAACGATTTCTTACGCTGGTAGTGGGCGGATACAGGACGTGTGGGCCGTCTGGGTGGACTACCACCAGCATCCCCACCGTGTGACCTAGGAGCTACACATGCCATCTGTAAAATAACAAGTTCATATCAGTATACACATTTTATCAATATACACATTTTAACATATAAAAACATTTTCATTAAAAAACAAAATTACACAATTTAATTAACCAATTAATACTAATACACAAATTCATATCAATATACACATTTTAACATATAAAAACGTTTTCATTAAAATACAAAATTACACATTTAAACAAATAAAAACAACTCATCATCATTTAAACGTATAACAATTGTTTCATTCAAACAACAACTTAAGCATATAACAATCGTTTACAAATAAAAAATTACACATTAAAGCATATAACAACTGTTTCATTCAAAATACAACTTAATATCAATTGTCATCATCTTCAGAATCATCGCTAGATAAAACTTCTTGAACATCATTATTAGGGTTCACTTCATCATCATCCGACACTAAATCATCATCATCAACATCACCAATGACGTGTGCAACTAATTCATCATCTTCAATATTAATAATATCATCATCAACCGGTGGGGCGTCCACTTCCGTTGGTTGAGTATTTACACTCAAATCCGTAATACCCAAATTAGGCAAAGCAACAGACAGTGTAACATCTGATGAACTGCTACCATGTATAACATCTTCATCGGACTCTACCACATCTCGATGATAAACCTGTTTGACGACCTTCCAATGAAGCGGTCGTCTAGCAAGGTCTTCAAGGTAGAATACTTGTGTTGCTTGTGTCGGGAAAATGTATGGGTTATTTTGGTGAAATAGCCTATCGGTCAAAATATGATGTATGCCTTGCTCAGTGTAAGAACGTCTGTTGCGTTTGGTGCAATTGGTAGGGTTAATTGTGTCAAACCATTTACATCGAAACAACAAAACCTTGCGGTTGCCGATATAAGTGAGCTCCAGAATTTCTTCGAGTTGACCATAATACATCTCTCCATCAACCCCGGGTGTTGAAACTCCGCTGCATTGAGTGGTACGAAGTATATCGCGTTCACGTACCACAAACTTCACACCGTTCACTATGCAAGAGGGGTATGTACATGAACTAATAGGTCCACATGCCAAAGAGAATAACTCGTCACTACAGCCCACACTCACTTTTTTTCACGAGTCTACAAAAATGAGATACAAAAAGGTTTATTAGATGAGGAATAACTCCAAGGTAATATATCTAATGTATTTACCATGTTATTAAACCACGCAGGAAAACTCGTTTCCACATTATCAGGCACCTCTCTGCAAAGGTTCATGATATTAGCAGAAGTCATCGAGAAAGAAGAATTTTCAAAATTATAAAAAATAGGAAGAAACATACTCGCTGTAAGCTGAGATGTCGGCTTCGACTTCAGGACTGTTGTTAAGTATAAACCACGTAACTGCCTGCATGTCGTCATTAGTCATACGAGTTGGTTTGATTCCACCCGTCGGTGTGCATACGGTCCAGAACACCTCAAATTTATCTGGTTGTCCAGGCAAATCGTCTTCATTTCTGCCAAGGCGGTTAAATCTCGTCTCGACATCCTTAAGGTAACGCGAACAAAAAGTTAATGCCTCTTCTGCAACATAACCCTCTAATAACTGACTTTTGGTTGGTTAAATAAAAGGTTTTGGCTTGCAAGATCTCTCTTTGCGTTGCTCGTACCCAATTGAAATTTATCGTTGTTTCGTTCTCGGTATCTTCTCGAATCGATCACGGTCAAAAGTGGAATAGTTGTAATTGGTAACTAAAAGGGGGAGCTTTGGTCTAAATCTACTGAAATTATAAAGGCAAGTAATAATAAAACTAAACTAGAAGCTTTAAATGAAACAGTAATACCTCATGAAAAATAAAACTGGAATTCTTCTATTCGGAATGTTGGCCTTACTCGGAATACTTGGGAAAATTTCCTATTCGGAATATAAATGCCTGATTCGGAAAGTCTTCTTACTCGGAATATTAAGCTACTCGAAAAAAAAAGGGTAATTCGGAAAATAATTGCTAAGCGGAAAAATGATTTCTATTCGGAAAATTTGGGTTATTCGGAATAATGAAGATATTCCGAATAAAGGAAATGGAAATGATTCCTATGCGGAATAAATGAGGGCAATTCGGAAAAGAGGGTTATTCGGAAAAAAGGGTTATTCGGAAAAAGTTCCGAATAGACGCAAAACTTAACCCTATTCGGAATAAAAGGAAAGTTCCGAATAACAGAAAAAAGAAGAACCCTATTCGGAATAAATGAAAGTTCCGAATAACACAAAACTTAAACCCTACTCGGAATGTTGAAATGTTCCGAATAGACAAGAAATGGAATCCCTATTCGGAATAATGGAAAGTTCCGAATAGACAACACCCCAGATTCCCTATTCGGAATCTGGGCGAGATCAGGAGCTGGACTAAGAACAGTAAGCTACGATTAATACCAAACCCACACAATCAAGCACAAAGGTTTTACCAAATTAACCACAAATCATCTACTAACTACAAGGATCAAATCCCAATCATAAAAACACCAATTCAACAACTTTTTAGAATCAAACTAGAACCAAATAGAACTTAAGGACTTGAAAGAAAAAGATGAAGAAGAACAAGATGAATCAAAAGATTAAAAGAGGAATTGCATTCATGATTTAAGATTCAAAACAACAAAGATTAACTTACAAGATTGGAAGATAAATCAAACAAAGATTAAAACCACTCCTTAAGGGAGATGGTTCCTAAAAACTAGGAAGAAGAAAAATACTGGAAAAAGAAGAGAGATGCCGAATGTGTGAGTGGGAGGAGTATTTATAGGCTTCTCCCTTGGTTGGTGAGTGGGCTTTCTTCCCTTCTTTAAGTCTTCTCGTCTTTTCAGAAAAGTTGACGTTTTCGATTCTGATTCGGGATTTGTCGTCGATTAAATTCAACTCGTCTTTTAATTTCTTCGTTAAATAGACTTGAGTTTCTTCGACATGTGTAAATCTTCCGTCTTTGGTCCTTTTCTTCGATAAATCTTCAAATAGGCCCATTGACTTCAAATTTTTTGCATCTCTTGGACAATAGACTTTGTCTTCAGTCTTTTTCCTTTATAAAACCCGTGCAATCCCATGTTTTCTCCAATATTTATCCGGTTGGCTCTGAAACCATAACAAACACACAAAACACGCATAATTCCAAACAAATGACCTTAAACACGCGTTTTGGTCTTGTTTTAGCAAGAAATAAGTGGTAGGAAAGATGGGTGTTTACACACCTATCAAATCCCCTACACTTAACCATTGCCATGCCCTCATGCAATGCTTAGTGATAAAGCAACATTACACTTTTCTCATAATTAATTAACCTTGGCTTTATTCAAATACTACTAAACAAAAATTAAAGCACTAAAAGAAATTTAAAGCAAACAAAAGGATAGAACATAACTATGTGGAAATAACTTGTAAAGAGATCGAGGACTTACATTAGGGCTTTGGTGCTGCGAAGATTTATCACCCTCAAGTTTCACGTTCCCCAAACTAAGCTTAAAAACGAGATCATTGCTATTATAAGTTAGCAATTCAAACACTTACACACATGGCTTAATTAAATGCTTAGACTCCCTTATTCCTAGGTGTATCTCTTATATTTTATTTTTGTCTTAGAATGATCATGAAGATGCATTTTTGGACTTATTTCGATAGTTCATTTAGGCTGAAAGCAAAGTAGGACGATTTGATCAATAGTTAGCTAAAGGACAAAATCTCTTAAAACTGCTTCTTGGGATATCAGAAAGTTCATATCTTGGCATAACTTGGTTCACGATTTGAGACCTTTCTCAGGCCGATATTTGGCATGTACTTCATACTTCATATCTTCGAGAGACGTTTCTTGAGGTAATGGTCTTCTCATCATAATAGAGTTTCTTCACTTTGGAGACTTTTGAGGGGTACTCCAACTTTGTTGACCACGACTTCATGATTATTTCTTCAATCTCTAATTGGGATTTTGAGATACAACGATCCGCCTCCTTTTCGGACTTGGATCTATTTATCCTCATACCTTGTTAGGGTCTTTTCGGATAGACTTCTCCATCATCTTTGTGGGAGTTGATTGCTTTTCGTCGTGAGTCTTGATCCTTCATATTGATTTTGGAGATAATGCTTTTCACATCACTTTTGGATCTTCAGCAATAAAATTGAATCCTCATGCCTTGTTAGGGCCTTTTCGGACTCGCCAATCTTCGCGCCCCGCTTCATAAGTTATGCCTTGGCTATGAACTCTCGTCATTACCGAGCAACTTTTAAACGATCTTGGGCTAGAAGCTAAGTAACCTTTCAAATCGTACGACCTTACTTATTGCAGATAAATTATTAGCAAGTGATGGGAGAATAGGCAAATAATTACACCAAGTGAGCTTGTGCAAGAATTCCGACTTATAATTGACTCTATCATTTCTCGTCCTCCACAATTTAAAATCTCAAGGAATGAGACTCGTGGATGCTTAGCCTAATAAACCAATTAAGGTCTACATGGTTAAGGATACTAGCTAGGATAAACTTGGATAAGTCTATTCGGGTTGAGTCAAAATAAGCGCAACGGGCCTAATATGTCAAAGACTTCTAAACTAGCTACACCACTTTATTAATATTTTTGACTTTATTGCGGGATATATACATATGAAAGCAACGATAAAAATTTAAAATTTACGACAAAATGGCCAAAGTTGATTAAGAATTTGAAAAATGTTGAAAAGTATGATTTTCCGGTTAATTGAAGGCATTTTCATGGAAAAGTCCACTTAAAACTTCGATAGAAGTCTCCCCTACACTTAAGATAAACATTGTCCTCAATGTTTAAGCATGTGGGAAGGGTCTCCCCTACACTTATGACATTGTGCACGTTGGTTAACTCAAGTTAAGGAAAAGACGACTAAAGTGATCAATTTCAAATGTGAGTATAACGAAAATTGAATCACGATAGTTGAGAGATAGAACCAGATTTCGGATAACATGGGATCACGGTTCTTCAAAGATTCCAAGAGTGCAATAGTCCCTGTAATCACATCACCATCCAAAAACAAGCAACCTATATAGCTCCCCCTACACTTATGATGAAAAACGGGAAAGAGGGATAGATACCCGGGTTGCCTCCCGAGGAGCGCTTGTTTTTGTTTACCGAGTCGCGAACCTGACTCGGTCCCGAACTAATTTAAGGGAAACGTAGTGAGGGATGGAATCATCTCCTTAGAGATGTCCTCACCTACGTACAACTTCAAACGCTGGCCATTCACCTTGAAGTTAGGCCCATTAGGCTGAGAAAGCTCAATGGTGCCATAGGGAAAGACATTGGCGATGGTGAATGGACCAGACCAGCGGCTCTTCAACTTGCCGGAGAAGATCTTCAACCGAGAGTTAAAGAGTAAGACTTGATCACCAACGTTGAACTCTCGGTTCTTGATTTTGGCATCGTGGATAATCTTGGTCTTCTCCTTGTAAATCAATGAGTTCTCATAAGCTTGATTCCTCAATTCTTGAAGCTCGTTGAGTTGAATCTTCCGAAAATCACCAGCTTTGTTGATGTCGAAGTTAGCCCACTTCAAGGCCCAGTATGCCTTATGTTCCAGCTCGATGGGAAGGTGGCAGGCTTTCCCGTACACAAGACGATAAGGTGTACAACCAATCGGCGTCTTATAGGCGGTACGGAAAGCCCACAGAGCATCATCAAGTTTATCGGCCCACGAGGCACGATGCTCTCCCACAGTACGTTCCAAAATTCTCTTCAATCCACGGTTGGATATCTCGGCTTGACCGTTGGTTTGAGGATGATAGGCGGTGGAAAGACGGTGATTGACACCGTACTTAGCCATGACTCTTGCAAATTGCTCGTTGCAAAAATGAGTCCCGCGGTCACTGATAATAGCACGAGGAACACCGAAACGAGCAAACAGTTGTTTCAAGAAATTACAAACCACCCTCGCGTCGTTAGTGGGTAAAGCTTTTGCTTCAACCCATTTAGAAACGTAGTCGACAGCGACAAGGATGTATTTGTTGCCTTTAGAAGACGGGAATGGCCCCATAAAGTCGATGCCCCAGACATCAAAGATTTCACATTCTTGTATGAAATTTTGAGGCATCTCATCTTTGTGTGTAATCTTGCCTTGTTTTTGGCAAGCATCACAATGTTTAACCATCTCGTGAGCATCACGATAAATGGTGGGCCAATAGAATCCCGAGTCAAACACTTTTTTGGCGGTGAAGTTGGGACCAAAGTGACCACCGGTGGGTCCTTTGTGGCACGCTTGGAGAATATCAAAAGCTGTCGGTCCGTCAACACACCGACGAATAATCAGGTCAGCGCATTGTTTGAATAGAAAAGGGTCCTCCCAGAAGTAAGTCTTAACATCGTTCAAGAACTTCTTCTTTTGTTGGGATGTTAACCCTTGGATGAGAACACCACCCGCTAAGTAGTTTGCAATATCGGCAAACCACGGGGTGCCATCCAGATTGGGATTGATCGACATTAAGGTTTCAAGGGGAAAAGAGTCATTGATCTCTTTGTTCGGATGGTCCCCTTGATATGGATCCTCAAGTCGGCTCAGATGATCCGCGGCCAGGTTTTCAGCACCCTTCTTGTCACGAATTTCAATGTTGAATTTTTGAAGGAGTAAAACCCAGCGGAGAAGTCTTGGCTTAGAATCATTCTTAGTCATCAAGTACTTCAACGCGGAATGGTCCGTGTATACGATGGTGGTGGATAAAACAAGATAGGGGCGAAATTTCTCAAAAGCATAGACAACAGCTAAAAGCTCTTTTTCGGTTGTCGTATAATGCAATTGAGCCCCCGTCATTGTTTTGCTAGCGTAGTGGATTGGTTGGAAGTGTTTATTCACTCTTTGGCCCAGAACCGCACCAATAGCAAAGTCGCTAGCATCACACATCAATTCAAAAGGTAACTCCTAATTAGGGGTAACCAAGACCGGTGCCTTAGTCAGCTTATCCTTGAGAAGATTGAATGCTTCGAGACACTCTTTAGAAAAGATAAAAGGAGTATCTTTTTCCAAGAGGTGGGTCATCGGGCGAGCGATTTTAGAGAAATCTTGAATGAATCGACGATAGAAACCCGCATGACCCAGAAAGCTTCTCACACCCTTCACGGTTGAAGGTGGAGGTAATTTGGCTATGACATCTACTTTAGCACGGTCGACTTCAAGACCGGCTTTAGAGATTTTGTGTCCTAGCACAATGCCTTCTTTTACCATAAAATGGCATTTTTCCCAATTTAGAACAAGGCGAGTGTCTTCGCACCGCTTAAGCATGCGTTCCAAATTGGCAAGGCAAGCAGAAAAGGAATCCCCGAAGACCGAGAAATCATCCATGAAGACTTCCATGGTTTGCTCAACCATGTCATGGAATATAGCCAACATGCACCTTTGGAAAGTCCCGGGGGCATTGCATAAGCCAAAAGGCATTCTTTTATAAGCAAATGTGCCGTAGGGACAAGTGAATGTTGTCTTCTCTTGATCTTGGGGATCGATGGGTATTTGAAAATAACCCGAGAAACCATCCAGAAAGCAGTAATATTCATTACCTGCTAAACGTTCAAGCATTTGGTCCATAAAAGGTAGAGGAAAATGATCCTTTCTCGTGGCATCATTGAGTTTGCGGTAGTCTATACAAACTCTCCACCCAGTAACGAGACGGGTAGGAATTAACTCGTTGTTTGCATTTGGCACAACGGTGATTCCACCTTTCTTAGGCACACAATGGACTGGACTAACCCATGGTGAATCCAAAATAGGGTAAATCATACCCGCATCAAGAAGTTTGATAACCTCTTTTTTGATGACTTCATGGATTTTAGGATTCACCCTTCTTTGGCTTTGGATAGTGGGCTTAAAGTCGTCCTCCATGAGAATTTTATGTGTGCAAAAGTGAGGATCAATTCCACGGATGTCGGAGATTTTCCAAGCGATAGCGCGTTTATGCTTCTTCAACACAGCAACAAGTCGGGCTTTTTCGTCTTCTTTCAGATCCTTTGCGATGGTAACCGGTAACTTCTCGTTGTCTTCTAGGAAAACGTACTCAAGATGAGGCGGTAAATCCTTAAGCTCGAGAGTAGGAGGATCCTCAATAGATGGTGAAACTAACGATGGATCATCATTAGTCACCTCTTTAGGAGTAGGAGGAGACAATGGGTCCTCATTGAGAAGTCTCTCAATAGTACGAATATCTTCATCCCAATTGGTGGACGAATTATCATACTTAATATCGAGAGGACCCAGGCTAGCTTCGAACTCATCCAAGTCACTTTCTCCAAAAGGAGTAAATGCCGGAGCAATTGAGGCAACGGTCTCAACAATGGGTAGAGAAGAGAGAGTACTTTTGCAAGCATCATAAAAATGTTCTTCACAAGCCGCATCGAGAACATCAATAGCATTAACACTCTCATATGAATAAGGTTGTTGAGAAATCTTACCCATGTTGAAGACAATTTGATCGTCACCAACTCTCATGATTAATTCGCCTGCGGCTACATCAATGAGAGTGCGACCGGTCCTCAAGAATGGACGTCCAACGATTAATGGAACACGAGGGTCCATCTCGTAGTCAACGACGACAAAATCCGCCGGAAAGGTGAATTTATCAACGCCAACAAAGACATCTTCAGCTATCCCCACTGGATAAGCAACCGTACGGTTGGCTAATTCCAAAGTCATTCGTGTGGGGACAAGCTCGGGGAGAGATAATTGCTTCCAAACACTTAAAGGCATTAAGTTTATACTGGCACCTAGGTCGGCTAGGGCCATGCAATTCTCTACTCCCGGGAAGTTGCAAGGAATCAAGAAGCGACCCGGATCACCAAGTTTGGTGGGCAATTGCCTTAAGAGCACTGCGGAGCAATTCTCATTAAGGTGGGTCTGAGCGATGTCAAGAAGCTTTTCTTTATCACTTAGAAGATCTTTAAACATCTTAGCATATTTTGGCATGTGAGCGAGAGCCTCGGCAAAGGAGATGTTAAAATTCAATTGTTTAAACATTTTGAGGAAGTTTGAAACCTGAATATCATCCTTGCTCTTTTGCTTCTCTTTCCGTAACCTTGAAGGATAAGGTATATTGGATGAAGAAGAAGGCTTTAAGGGAATAGGATCACTCACAACCACGGGTGGTGGGGAAATGGGGATAGAAGGTGAAAGAGGTGAGGAAAGTTGCTTGGTTTCCTTGTTCACAATCACGGGTGGAGGTGTAGGAAGCTCGGGTTCCATATAACCTTTTCCACTACGAGTGGTGATTGCTTTCATCTCCCCTCTTGGATTTGCAACGGTATTACTCGGAAGAGTACCCGAAGAAGAGGGTTGATTACCTTGGATGAGCGAACCAATCATATCACGAAGGTGAAGAGCTTGATTATTGAAAGAGTTTTGCATGTTGGTATTAATAGCATCGCTATGTTTGGCCATATCATTCCTTAGCTCGGCTCGAATATCACTTCCTTGTTTCACCATGTCATTCTTCAAGTTGACAAACTGACTCTGAAGATTCGTCACCATCTCACGATTGGTCTTCATGAATGACTCGACGTCGGGATTCACTGCCATCGGTTGATTGAGAGGTGGAACTTGGTAAGCTTGAGAATTTCCTTGAGTTTGGTAGGTATTTCTTTGGGATGGATATTGGTTTTGAGCACGAGGTTGGGATTGGTTGTTTCGGTTATAGTTTTGTTGTTGGGGTTGGTTTGCAGGAGGGAAACCGGGAGGTGCAAGATAATTGTTGGAACGATAACTTAGCAAGCTACGGTCTCCTTGAGGGCGAGCTTGATAGCCTCCCGTGGGATATGTACCGTATGCTGCGTTAACGTTTTCAGAATAATTGCCTTGAGTGGAAGGACAATCATTATAAGAATGAGGACCACCACATGTGTCACAAGACATAGCAACGGCTTTAGCTTGTTGAAAGTGGTTTGTGGCCATAGTCATGAAATTTTTGTTCATTTCAGCAAGTTGTCGAGAAATTTCAGACATTTCAGGATTGGAGGTAGTAGAAGAAACATTGACTCTCGAGTTAGATCTTGAGGATGCGGATGAATCCCAATTCTTGTGGTGAGTAGTCATGTTTTCAATCAACTCTCGACACTCCTCTGGTCTCCTTTTCATAAAAGTACCACCGGCGGCGGCATTGATCGTGTCACGATCACGAAAGGTGAGACCATTATAGAAGGTGTCAATAAGAGTGACGGGGAGCATATTGTGATTAGGACAGCGGTCGATCAAATCATTATAACGTTCCCAAGCATCGAAAAGCGATTCATCATTCTCTTGCATAAATCCACTGATTTGGTTACGAAGGCTAGTGACCATGGATGGGGGAAAGTAGCGCGATAAAAAGCGTTGAGTCATGTCGTTCCATGTATGAATAGAATTCTTAGGAAGACGGTCAAACCATTTTTCGGCATGGTGAGAAAGCGAGTGAGGAAAGAGTTGGAGGCGAAGGTCATCCATAGAAACACCGGGAGATTTCATGCTTTGGGTAATAGTGATGAATTTGTCGAGGTGTTTGTTGGCATCATCATCCGGAATTCCGCGAAATGGATTCGTTTGTACTTGCTGGATCATGTGATGTTTCAACGAAAACTCCTGGGCCGTGACATGCATCGGTGCAATCGGGCCTCCACGTCCATTCATTGTGGGTTGACATAGCTCCTCCATGGTTCGTAAGTCGGGTGGATTATTCATATTTGGGTGGGGTGGGTTATTATTATTATTGTTGTTTTGGGGGGTGGAATATTATTGTTGTTGTTGTGTACACCTGCCATGTCTAATTGTTCGAGAGTCTCGGGCTCTGAATAAGACGTGGATCGAGTACGCATACACTAAAAAGAAAATGCAAGAGAAAATATTTTTGGTTTTTATAGGTTTTATATTGTTTTTGTGTTTTTGGAAATTTTATATTTTTATGGATTTTTGAAAATTTTTGTGCTTGAAAATAACGTTCCCGAAAGAACGGATCCCAAAATCCAATTTTTCTCACAAGAAACCGTTGATCCTTACGAAAAGAGCCGGCAGCGGCGCCATTTTAATAACTGACTTTTGGTTGGTTAAATAAAAGGTTTTGGCTTGCAAGATCTCTCTTTGCGTTGCTCGTACCCAATTGAAATTTATCGTTGTTTCGTTCTCGGTATCTTCTCGAATCGATCATGGTCAAAAGTGGAATAGTTGTAATTGGTAACTAAAAGGGGGAGCTTTGGTCTAAATCTACTGAAATTATAAAGGCAAGTAATAATAAAACTAAACTAGAAGCTTTAAATGAAACAGTAATACCTCATGAAAAATAAAACTGGAATTCTTCTATTCGGAATGTTGGCCTTACTCGGAATACTTGGGAAAATTTCCTATTCGGAATATTCTGGAAATGCCTGATTCGGAAAGTCTTCTTACTCGGAATACTAAGCTACTCGAAAAAAAAGGGTAATTCGGAAAATAATTGCTAAGCGGAAAAATGATTTCTATTCGGAAAATTTGGGTTATTCGGAATAATGAAGATATTCCGAATAAAGGAAATGGAAATGATTCCTATGCGGAATAAATGAGGGCAATTCGGAAAAGAGGGTTATTCGGAAAAAAGGGTTATTCGGAAAAAGTTCCGAATAGACGCAAAACTTAACCCTATTCGGAATAAAAGGAAAGTTCCGAATAACAGAAAAAAGAAGAACCCTATTCGGAATAAATGAAAGTTCCGAATAACACAAAACTTAAACCCTACTCGGAATGTTGAAATGTTCCGAATAGACAAGAAATGGAATCCCTATTCGGAATAATGGAAAGTTCCGAATAGACAACACCCCAGATTCCCTATTCGGAATCTGGGCGAGATCAGGAGCTGGACTAAGAACAGTAAGCTACGATTAATACCAAACCCACACAATCAAGCACAAAGGTTTTACCAAATTAACCACAAATCATCTACTAACTACAAGGATCAAATCCCAATCATAAAAACACCAATTCAACAACTTTTTAGAATCAAACTAGAACCAAATAGAACTTAAGGACTTGAAAGAAAAAGATGAAGAAGAACAAGATGAATCAAAAGATTAAAAGAGGAATTGCATTCATGATTTAAGATTCAAAACAACAAAGATTAACTTACAAGATTGGAAGATAAATCAAACAAAGATTAAAACCACTCCTTAAGGGAGATGGTTCCTAAAAACTAGGAAGAAGAAAAATACTGGAAAAAGAAGAGAGATGCCGAATGTGTGAGTGGGAGGAGTATTTATAGGCTTCTCCCTTGGTTGGTGAGTGGGCTTTCTTCCCTTCTTTAAGTCTTCTCGTCTTTTCAGAAAAGTTGACGTTTTCGATTCTGATTCGGGATTTGTCGTCGATTAAATTCAACTCGTCTTTTAATTTCTTCGTTAAATAGACTTGAGTTTCTTCGACATGTGTAAATCTTCCGTCTTTGGTCCTTTTCTTCGATAAATCTTCAAATAGGCCCATTGACTTCAAATCTTTTGCATCTCTTGGACAATAGACTTTGTCTTCAGTCTTTTTCCTTTATAAAACCCGTGCAATCCCATGTTTTCTCCAATATTTATCCGGTTGGCTCTGAAAACATAACAAACACACAAAACACGCATAATTCCAAACAAATGACCTTAAACACGCGTTTTGGTCTTGTTTTAGCAAGAAATAAGTGGTAGGAAAGATGGGTGTTTACACACCTATCACCCTCAGCAATAGAACCTTCAGGCTTTGCTTTATTTCGTACATAATTCTTTAGCTTTTTCATGTATCTTTCAAATCGATACATCCACCTGCCGCGAGTAACGGAACCTAGAATAGCCTCATCGGGTAGATGTATAACCAAATGAGTCATTATGTCGAAAAAAGCAGGAGGAAAGATTTGCTCTAAATTAACCATCATAATGATCAATTTGTTTTTAGCTTCTTTCATGTCCTGCACAGTCAAACTTCGAGCACAAAGCTGCTTAAAGAATAAGCAAATGTCGATTATAGGTTTTGCAACGTCTTTGGGCAAGTATTGTTGCACTCCATAAGGAAGTAACCGATGCATCATTATATGACAGTCATGAGATTTCAAGTTCGTTATATTGTCATCATCAGCGGTCACTTTTTTCTTGAAGTTGGATCCAAAGCCATCAGGTAGTCTGACTCCTTTAATGAATTTACAAAAAAGTTTTCTTTTTTCTGGAGTGAAAGAGAACTTTGGATGAGGCTTATCGAACTTCCCGTTATCTTTTTTAACTAACCACAACTCCTTTCGAACTCCCATTTTTTCTAAGTCTAGCCTTGCCTTTGGTGTGTCTTTGGATTTGTCGTTCTGTAACAGGGTATTCAGTAAAGCCTCAAGGAAATTCTTTTCGATGTGCATGACATCGTAACAGTGTTTTAGTAGAAGAAAGGGCCAATACTCAAGATCCCAAAAGATAGAATGCTTACTCCAGTTCAATTCAACATCTCGATTTTTGGGGCGGTTCTCTTTGAGAATTTGTTTATGTTTCCCCGGTTTACGTTTAAAGACTTTACTAATCTGCAATTGAATATCAAGTTCTGAAAACTTTCTTGGTTTAGGCTTATTTTCGGGAAAACCGTAGAATTCCTTGGATTTTTTCCGATCTGGATGATTTGTTCTTAACCATCTTCTGTAACCAACATAAACGATTTTGCTGTTGATACGCATCGATAGAGTGTCAACATTACAAGTAGGGCATGCGAGGTACCCTTGCCCAGTCCACCCAGACAAACTACCTCGAGCTGGAAAATCATTGATGGTCCATAAAACCGCCGCTTTCATTTTTAAATGAGTACCCGTAGCAGCATCTTTCGTCCAGACTCCCTCCCATAAATCTTTGAGTTCTTTAATTAGAGGCTGCAAGTAAACATCAATGTCCTTTGCAGCTGATTTAGGGCCGGGAATTAACATCGTCAACATTAAAGAAGTTTCTTTCAAACACATCCACGGTGGTGTGTTGTATGTTGTCAATATAACCGGCCACATGCTGTAAGTTTGGCTCATCATGCCATAAGGATTAAAACCATCAGCAGCCAACCCTAATCGAACGTTTCTAGGGTCACAAGAGAACTCAGGTTTCATCATGTCAAAATATTTCCATGATTTGCCGTCACAGGGGTGATTCATTTTACCGTCTTCCTTTGACTGTCCGGTCGCATGCCAAGTCATCCACTTTGCTATGTCTTTTGTGTTGAACATACGTTGTAGTCTAGGTGTTATCGGAAAGTAACGCACCACCTTGTTGGCAACTAATTGCGTCCCCTTTTTCTTCTTTGGGTTTTTCCATCTGCTCGCGTTACAGATTGGACAAGTTTGCCTCTCCTTGTTTTCCGGTGATCCCCAATATAAAAATCAATCATTTATACAAGCATGGATCGATTCGTATCCTAACCCGATCTTTTTGTATGTCTTTTTTATTTCATAGTATGAAGACGGGAAATTGTATCCTTTACTAGGGGAACATGCCTTTTGGAGAAGAGCTAGAATTTTGTTAAACCCGACATCAGTTATTTTGTGTAAAACCTTGATGTGCGAAATCTCTGATGTAAATTCCAATGTTGTCATATCACAACCCGGGTACAACTTTTGGGCAGACCTAGCGAGTAACTCTTCAAACTCGTTACTAGGACCCGATGTTTGGGTTGGTTGAGGACCGGTTGTTTGAGTTGGTGGAGTTTGAGAGGGTGGAGTTTCAGATGGTGGATTAGGAATATTATTTGCAGAAATATCTTCGAAGAACGCATCCATGTGAATTCGATCAGGTGAATGTGGTAATAGTGGAGGTAACGGAAGAATTGGTTCACCGTGATATATCCAAGTGGTGTAATGTTTGTCAAACCCGAATTTGGATATGTGTGCCTCAAGTTGGCCGAGGGTAACCAACGTTTCACGGTTACAACAATGACTACATGGGCAACGGAGCTTTTGTGAGATGGGGTGCAAAAATTTCTCACAATCCTGGATGAATCCAAAAAGACCATCTAAAAACTCATTGGAATTACGATTGTTTACAGTGGTCCAACTCTTCCTAGTGCAACTATGGAAGGCAATCCTAACCCACCTTTTGAATGTTTCGTCCCATATATGAATGCGTATAACCGGTTTACTATTTGAGTAAATTTCGGCAGCATTTCCCCTCTACTCCCCAAATATGTGTTTAAAGACATATTCGTAGGAGTAAAGGAGAAACACTGTCGAAATCATCTCAAATAATAAACCAGTTATACGCATTCATATCCTAAATGAGACGAAACATCAAAAAGCAGTCCCAAACAGGGGACTTTCCGAAATTAATTCCTAATAAATTAATTTCGGACGGGTTTTCTATAGGTTGTTTAACTTCGGACGGGAATTTTCCGAAATTAATCGATAAAATCCTAAAATATTCCTAAAATTATTTACTACAAAAGACTAACAATCGTATATCATATATATATATAATATAATAAACATATGCATAATATTAATTACACACCTCGGTCACGACTGGAATAAGCAAAGATAGAAAGATAGAAAAAGAGATCCGGATGAGGAAGTTGTCCTGACTGTCCTGTGACTCGGTTCCCTTCGACTGTGACTCGGGTCTCGGCTACGAGAAACATATAAAAAAAATTAAACTCATGCTAAATCAATTAAGCCGAAATCATCTATATATATATAGTAAGCACTATATACAACGGAAATCAACTAATGCTAAATCAATTAAGCCAAAATCAATTATATATATATATATTAAGCCGAAATCAACTAAGCCTAAATCAATTAAACTTAAATATAATCCGAAATCATAAGGCAAAATATTAAGCCAAAATCACCTTTATTGGTGGTGGTGGCTACTGCTACTGTCGGTGGTGGTGGCTACTGCTGCTGCTGCCGGTGGCGGTGGTTGCTACTGCTGCCGCGACGGCAGTGGTGGTGGTGATGGCTACTGCTGCTGATGTGGTGGTGGTGTTGCTGCCGACTGCCGCAACGGTGGTGGTGGTGTTGTTGCTACCATAAAAACATTATACATTATACATTATACACCAAAAATAAACATTATACCAAAATTAAAAATAGAAAAATCAATTACCTTTAAAAATAGAAAAATTAAACTAGTGGTGGTGGTGGTTTTGCTACTGTCGTACAGCCGCCGCTCCTACAACATCGCGGTGGTGGTGGTTTTGCTACCATAACAAAAAAAACATTATACATTATTACAATTCCTAAAAATTATATAAAAATTAAACATTATAGAAAAATTATACATTATACAAAAATTAAACATTATAAAAAAATTATAAAAACTAATAATTAAACTAATAATTATACATTATTATCAATTACCTAATTTGATGGTGGTGGTGGAAATGAGACGGTGGTGGAGACGGAGATGAGACGGTTGGTCGGATTGATGGTGGGTGGGAATGAGACGGATGGGAGTGGTCGGATTGATGGTGGGTGGTGGATGGGAGTGGTCGGATTGCTGGTGGGTGGTGGATGGGAGTGGTTGAATTGATGGTGGTGAATGAATTGGTCGTCCCGGTTTTTTTTTTTTTTTTAGCAATAATGAAGAATGAGATAGAGAGGATAAGGTGAGTTTCTGTAAATGAAGCCTAGGGACGACTTGCTCTTTGTAACCTAGGGACGACTTAGTCGTCCCTAGGATAATAATAAAAACTTTTTTTTTTCGTTTATAAATAATACTTAGGGACGACTTTTGGAACCTAGGGTCGACTTAGTCGTCCCTAGGTGTATACCGGGAAAACTTAAACCCAAAGCGGGTTTTTTAAAATTTCACCGAGAATTTCAACTTTTCCCAAAAAATTTGCTAAGTGTTGGAGGGTTTTTTTAGGGACGACTTTGTTTAATATTTAGGGACGACTAAGTCGTCCCTAGGTATTTTTCATACATTTAATATACATTTTACCTTCTATGTAATAAAATTAATAATATAAATTAATAATAAAAATCAAAATAAATTATTATAATTAATATTAAAATATACGTTATACTTAGTTTGTAATAACTAATAACCGACGAGTCCATATGCTACGGTTATACGTTATAGGTTCAACCGACGAGTCCATATGTTAGGGTTATACGTTATAGGTTCAACCGACGAGTCCATATGTTACGGTTATACGTTATAGGTTCAACCGACGAGTCCATATGTTACGGTTATACGTTATAGGTTCAACCGACGAGTCCATATGTTACGGTTATACGTTATAGGTTCAACCGACGAGTCCATATGTTACGGTTATACGTTATAGGTTCAACCGACGAGTCCATATGTTAGGGTTATACGTTATAGGTTCAACCGATGAGTCCATATGCTACGGTTATACGTTATAGGTTCAACCGACGAGTCCATATGCTACGGTTATACGTTATAGGTTCAACCGACGAGTCCATATGTTAGGGTTATACGTTATAGGTTCAACCGATGAGTCCATATGTTACGGTTATACGTTATAGGTTCAACCGACGAGTCCATATGTTACGGTTATACGTTATAGGTTCAACCGACGAGTCCATATGTTACGGTTATACGTTATAGGTTCAACCGACGAGTCCATATGTTACGGTTATACGTTATAGGTTCAACCGACGAGTCCATATGTTACGGTTATACGTTATAGGTTCAACCGACGAGTCCATATGTTAGGGTTATACGTTATAGGTTCAACCGGTGAGTCCATATGTTAGGGTTATACGTTATAGGTTCAACCGACGAGTCCATATGCTACGGTTATACGTTATAGGTTCAACCGACGAGTCCATATGTTACGGTTATACGTTATAGGTTCAACCGACGGGTCCATATGTTACGGTTATACGTTATAGGTTCAACCGACGAGTCCATATGTTACGGTTATACGTTATAGGTTCAACCTACGAGTCCATATGTTACGGTTATACGTTATAGGTTCAACCGACGAGTCCATATGTTAGGGTTATACGTTATAGGTTCAACCGGTGAGTCCATATGTTAGGGTTATACGTTATAGGTTCAACCGATGAGTCCATATGCTACGGTTATACGTTATAGGTTCAACCGACGAGTCCATATGCTACGGTTATACGTTATAGGTTCAACCGACGAGTCCATATGTTACGGTTATACGTTATAGGTTCAACCGACGAGTCCATATGTTACGGTTATACGTTATAGGTTCAACCGACGAGTCCATATGTTACGGTTATACGTTATAGGTTCAACCGACGAGTCCATATCTTACGGTTATACGTTATAGGTTCAACCGATGTTACGGTTATACGTTATAGGTTCAACCGACGAGTCCATATGTTAGGGTTATACGTTATAGGTTCAACCGGTGAGTCCATATGTTAGGGTTATACGTTATAGGTTCGACCGGTGAGTCCATATGTTACGGTTATACGTTATAGGTTCAACCAACGAGTCCATATGTTACGGTTATACGTTATAGGTTCAACCGACGAGTCCATATGTTACGGTTATACGTTATAGGTTCAACCGATGAGTCCATATGCTACGGTTATACGTTATAGGTTCAGCCGACGAGTCCATATGTTACGGTTATACGTTATAGGTTCAACCGGTGAGTCCATATGTTAGGGTTATACGTTATAGGTTCAACCGACGAGTCCATATGTTAGGGTTATACGTTATAGGTTCAACCGACGAGTCCATATGTTACGGTTATACGTTATAGGTTCAACCGGTGAGTCCATATGTTAGGGTTATACGTTATAGGTTCAACCGGTGAGTCCATATGTTAGGGTTATACGTTATAGGTTCAACCGACGAGTCCATATGCTACGGTTATACGTTATAGGTTCAACCGACGAGTCCATATGCTACGGTTATACGTTATAGTAAGAGTGTGAGACAATATGTTATTATTGCTCTGAGGTGAAGCATGTTTAAGTGATCAAATATTGGCGGGAAATGTTGGCGGGAAATGCTGGCGGGAAAATGTTGGCGGGAAAGCTAGGGTCGACTAAGTCGTCCCTAAATGTGTCGACCCTAAATTTTTATCTTTATTTATGGTAGCTCTTATCCTCACAAACTCTTATCCTCTCATACCAAACTCACCACCACCACCACCCGATTTTGCATAATATGGATCCGCTTGAAGCTTATAAGTGTACATGTAGAAAGGGATATATTGTGTTGAGACAGTCACATCAACCTCATAGCTTTGGTAAACTTTACTATGCGTGTCCTCTTTCGAAGGTAAACAATCAAATGTTTTAGTTATGTAATACGTGTGATTATTAAAATGACATGTCATGTTATTTGTTCACTTTGTAACAGCCAAAAACAGATGATTATGGATGTAAATATTTTAAATGGAAGGATGATTTTGATCTCGAACTCCGTATAAGATCTTCCCCTGGATCTTCAACACCTCAAGGTTCACATCCAAGTTCTTCTACAGGTCCTTCTCAATCTGCACCAACTGAGTGCTCTAATTGCAAGATCAAAGATTTAAAGATAAAGATGCTAGAGACAAGACTAGAAATGGAAAGGCATCCTGAAGACCACGCATGTCAATCGGCTGCAATACTTCATGAGTTTTTAAATGATATGGAAAATCTTAGCTTTGAGTAGTAATCTATTTGTTATTTTAATGTGTTAATTTGTATTTTATTATTATGTGTTAATCTGTACGTTTAGTTTTAACTAGTTTGTAATGTGTTTTTTTTCTTATTTATGAATCTATTATCGTTGTAATATATATTTTTAATTAAGCGCGTGTTTAAGTGTTAAATATATATCTAAAGTTTTTTTTAAATACATATAAGTTTTTTTTTAATAAATATAAAGTTTTTTTAAATATGTATAAAGTTATTTTTAAATATGTATAATTTTTTTTCTAAATATGTATAAATTTTTTTTAAATATGTATAAAGTTTTTTTAATATGTATAAAGTTATTTTTAAATATGTATAATTTTTTTTCTAAATATATAAAATTTTTTTAAATATATATAAAGTTTTTTTTAAATATGTATAAAGTTATTTTTAACTAAATATATATATTTTTTTAAATATGTATAAAGTAATTTTAAATAATAGGTAAAGTAATTTTACTTAACCTATGGACGACTAAGTCGTCCCTAGGATTTGAGGTCCCCACTTTCATTTTAAACTTTTTAAAGAAAAAATATTTATATTAATTTTAAATATATAAAAAAGATTTAAAAATAGAAATAATAAGTTTATTTAACCTAGGGACGACTAAGTCGTCCCTAGGATTTGTGGTCCCCATTTTCATTTTAAACTTTTTAAATAAAAAAAATTTATATTAATTTTAAATATATAAAAAAGATTTAAAAACTAAATAATAAGTTTATTTAACCTAGGGACGACTTAGTTGTCCCTAGGTTTTGTGGGCCCCACTATGTCCCCTCAACCCTTTTGACCAAGATTTTGTTGTAAAAGTGGTGGGTCCCCCTTTAATCTAGGGATGACTAAGTCGACCCTAGAAAAAGGGCGACCCTAAACTCATTTTTGTTGTAGTGTTGTGATTCGTTCATAAACAGCAAAAGTAAAAGAAGACATGATTTGGTTGTCTTTGTATAAAGTCTAAGTTGCTGTTAATGACATGGACTTTTGCTTATGGATATATTCAATAAAGTTTTGAAAGTGGTTCACATGATGACTTAAAAGAACGTGGGCTTCTGTTTATCGAATATTGGTGTCTTTTCTCACGTAAACAACCAGTTGTTTTATGACAAAGTATTTGATGTCTACTGTCAAAAGGGAAAAGATGTTCTGTTTATTGCTGCTATGATGTACGATCATCATGATCCGTGAATTTTTAATATCATGATGTGGATGTGGGCCAAGTCAACTAGGTAGAAAAAGTAGAGTATTTTTATACTTTTCTCGTGTGAATTGAAGACAGATAGGTGTTGCGGTTGGCTACCAGATTGAAAAGGAAGAGTGGTCAACGAAGGTGTGCTTTTCATTATTATCTTAAGCAAGAATTATTTGCAATTGGTGAATACATTTTAGTACACAAAGAGAATCTTATGGAGTGGTAATATATTCAGTTTCTTATTTTGTGAGAAAGTAATCACGTGAAGTTAATGCAAAGGAATAAAATAAAGTATCCGCTGATGTTTTGTATCTTTGATACACTGACATGAAGAAAAGTTGACGCTGATGCATTAAAACTCATCCGCTGACAGAGTATATGTTTTCGAAGATGCTGACGTTTGTAATCGAGACGCTGACGAATGTAGGTCAGCCGCTGACAGAAGTAGACGCTGATAGGAATAAGTCAGACGCTTACAGAAGCGTTGACAAAATGATGTGTTGTCAGATATATGTCAACACATACTGATGAGATCTTGGACAGTGAAGGATCTCGGATAAACGGAGAAAATCTGCTGTTTGGAAATTTGATTCGGTTTTGGCACACAAAACGAGGTATTTACACACGAAGGTACATGGGATCTCTGGTTATTTTTCGGAATATCATTTTGATATTTATGGCTCGGATATTTTTAGAAGACGTATACGATTAAGGGGAAGAATTCTTGTAGTAAGTTTGATGTTCGAAGAAGAATTTCGCAAAGTTTGTGTTCTATCATATCTTAAAAGTTGTGTCTGGTCATGATTACTTTTGAAGGTTCTTTTTATTTGTGACAACGGACTTGATAAAAAGGTAGCAAAGGTATGAGATTTTTCTTAAGACGCTCTATGCTCATATTTGCTAGAGAACTCTTTTTGTCAAGAGACTACTCATTATAGCCGTGAGTTTTATAGTCTACTCATTTTAGCCGTGAGTTTTGGAGTCACATGGATAGTGCAAGACATGGAACACAGGTTTGGGTTATTCTACTTCTTCATCAAGATTATTGTATTTATTTTTCTTCAAGATCATTACATAGAGCTACTTTTGGATAATCTTCAAGATTGTATACTTTCACATATTCCCCATTGATGTGTCAAAAAGGGGAAGAATATGTGCTATACTTAAGGGGAAGCAGTTTGAAGATCGTGTACCATATACAAAGGGTTTTGACATCATCAACTAGGGGAAGATTTTTGGGTAAAAAATATGAAGTATTACGAGTTGATGTGTCAAAACTAAAAGACAAGGACTAAATCTGACAAGAGAAGATTCTACAACTTGGTGGACAAACTTGTAGAAGATATTTTGTAAGAAGAATAGAAGATTTAGTAAATATCTTATTTAGTGAATATTATTTACTAAATATCGTATTTCGTTTCCTTGTAACAATGGTTTATGTGTAGTATATAAACACATACCCTGCGTAGGTTTTATACATAACTTTCATTCAAAATGTAATCCTACAGCAAATTTGTGTGTCTAGGCGTGGGATTTAATGTATACACTCCTAGAGATTATTGTTTTAATACAAGTAATCATTGGGAAAATTTCGTCTTGTCCACAACACCTTGTTCATGATTATTGTTCTAATTCCGCTATGTTAAATCATATGAATGATAATCATGCCTAGCAGCTTAAAGATCTGAATCTATAGGATTCATCAATTGGTATCAGAGTGGGTGGCTCTCGATGCTAGGATCAACAAGGTGTTCGTTCGTAATGAAAAAGAAGAAACACCCGTATTAGGGTTTTTATGCAGTTTTTGTGTACGCAGCAGTAGTACGAAGGGCATAACTTTTTATTAAACCGTTGGATCGCCACGAAAATTTTTGTATGTGTTCTACACACATACACCTAGATTTACTCTGGAGAGATTGTCAATATCTATCCCCAAGAAAAAGTTATTAAGCGTCGAAGTCAGCAGTGATCATATGTTGTTTTCTGTGAACAGTAATAGTAAAAACGCGATTTCTCCTTCGTTAACCGTTGGATCATCATGAAATTTTTGTTGTAGGTTCTTGGAACTTGTGTCTAGGATCTTATTGAAGGGATCTTCGATCTGAGCTCTCATGAAGAAGATATTCGATGTCGAAGTTCGCTGAAGAATATGATCTTTACATAAAATCATGAACTAGGGTTTCTACAAACCCTAGATCGATTAAAACAGAAAAGATGCTCCAGGTTTTTTATGTTTTTATGGTGGTCGATTTACAAACCCTAAAGATTTAGGGTTTCAGTGCATACATTCGTTTTTAGGGTTTCGATACCCTAGAATAATGCAACCACTGTTCAAGGAGATGATGATGGGATAAAAGAGGTGTGTGAGGGAAGCTACAGCTGAAAAATATGTGTGATAGCAGATCACGTCAGGTATGTATTGATTTCTTGTGATTCGTTCATAAACAACAAAAGTAAAAGAAGACATGATTTGGTCACGTAAACAACCAGTTGTTTTATGACAAAGTATTTGATGTCTACTGTCAAAAGGGAAAAGGCGTTCTGTTTGTTGCTGCTATGATGTACGATCATCGTGATCCGTGAATTTTTAATATCATGATGTGGATGTGGGCCAAGTCAACTAGGTAGAAAAAGTAGAGTATTTTTTATACTTTTCTCGTGTGAATTGAAGACAGATAGGTGTTGCGGTTGGCTACCAGATTGAAAAGGAAGAGTGGTCAACGAATGTGTGCTTTTCATTATTATCTTGAGCAAGAATTATTTGCAATTGGTAGATACATTCTAGTACACACAGAGAATCTGATGGAGTGGTAATATATTCAGTTTCTTATTTTGTGAGAAAGTAATCACATGAAGGTTAATGCAAAGGAATAAAATAAAGTATCCGCTGATGTTTTGTATCTTTGATACACTGACATGAAGAAAAGTTGACGCTGATGCATTAAAATTCATCCGCTGACAGAGTATATGTTTTCGAAGACGCTGACGTTTGTAATCGAGACGCTGACGAATGTAGGTCAGCCGCTGACAGAAGTAGACGCTGATAGGAATAAGTCAGACGCTGACAGAATGATGTGTTCTCAGATATATGTCAACACATACTGACGAGATCTTGCACAGTGGAGGATCTCGGATAAAAGAAGAAAAGTTGCTGTTTGGAAATTTGATTCAGTTTTGGCACACAAAACGAGGTATTTACACACGAAGGTACATGGGATCTCTGGTTATTTTTCAGAATATCATTTTGATATTTATGGCTCGGATATTTTTAGAAGTCGTATACGATTAAGGGGAAGAATTCTTATAGTAAGTTTGATGTTCGAATAAGAATTTCGCGAAGTTTGTGTTCTATCATATCTTAAAAGTTTTGTCTGGTCATCATTACTTTTGAAGGTTCTTTTAATTTGTGACAACGGACTTGATAAAAAGGTAGCAAAGGTATGAGATTTTTCTTAAGACGATCTATGCTCATATTTGCTAGAGAAATCTTTTTGTCAAGAGACTACTCATTATAGCCGTGAGTTTTATAGTCTACTCATTTTAGCCGTGAGTTTTGGAGTCACATGGATAGTGCAAGACATGGAACACAGGTTTGGGTTATTCTACTTCTACATCAAGATTATTGTATTTATTTTTCTTCAAGATCATTACATAGAGCTACTTTTGGAGAATCTTCAAGATTGTATACTTTCACATATTCTCCATTGATGTGTCAAAAAGGGGAAGACTATGTGCTATACTTAAGGGGAAGAAGTTTGAAGATCGTGTACCATATACAAAGGGTTTTGACATCATCAACTAGGGGAAGATTGTTGGGTCAAAAATATGAAGTATTATGAGTTGATGTGTCAAAACTAAAAGACAAGGACTAAATCTGACAAGAGAAGATTCTACAAGCTGGTGGATAAACTTGTAGAAGATATAATGCAAGAAGAATAGAAGATTTAGTAAATATCTTATGAGGAGAGTTATTTTGGATACCATATTTATCTTGGATACCAAGGGACTCATCCCCACCATCCATCTTAACCCCATCTAATGGATAAAATTAAAAGTATTTAATCATTTTAATTACTCTTAGAATTTAAATATCTATTAAACCGTTAAGCGTTAAACGAAAAAAATATACCATCACGACGAGCATTTAATAAGCTTTCTACAGATATGCATTATGATATACTTTTGAAAAAAAAAATTCGTGTTTTTTTTCTTTTTTTAAATTTGCGTAAAATATCATATATGATAATAGTGTTTCATCATATATGATATTAGTGTTATGTTACAAATTATTATTGAATCATATATGATATTGGTTTATATCATATATGATAAGTTATATCATATAAATATCATATATGATAGACTACGGAAAAAAAAAAAAAAAAAAAAAAAAATTTGTCGAAAGTATATCATATAGCATATCTGTAGAAATGTAATTAAATGCTTGTCGTAATGGTATATTTTTTTCGTATAACGATTGACGGTTTAAAGATATTAATGTTTGAAAAAAAAAGAGGGAAATAGGTTTTATGTTTAATTTTATCCATTACATTAAGATGGAGATGAGTGGTGGAGATTAGTCCCTTAGTATCCAAATAAAGTTTGGTATCCAAATGAACTTAAATCATATCTTATTTAGTGAATATTATTTACTAAATATCTTATTTAGTTTCCTTGTAACAAGGGTTTATGTGTAGTATATAAACACATACACTGCGTAGGTTTTATACATAACTTTCATTCACAATGTAATCCTACAGCAAATTCGTGTGTCTAGGCGTGGGATTTAATGTATACACGCCTAGAGATTATTGTTTTAATACATTTGTAATCATTGGGAAAATTTCGTCTTGTCGACAACACCTTGTTCATGATTATTGTTCTAATTCCGCGATGTTCACGGTATAATTTTAACTATGAATATGGGGAGGATAAGATGGAATTTTTTGCGAGTAGATCCCAAATTCAAAATGATCAAAGTAAAACCGAGGTTTCAAAAATTGATGATTTCACAATGTTTACTTTAGCGGAAAAAATGAGGCTTGATACATGTTTTGAAAGAATTAAAAACAACGGTTTTCGAGATGAGGGTTTTAATGATAAAGAATATGTTTACTTACTTGAAAAAGGTTTAAGCAAATGTATGAACCAATCATTTTGGTATTTATTCAACGATTCAAGTAACAAACCAATTCCTGAGGAGAACGTTAGATCCATTACGACAATGACCAAAAGGGACTCATTTTCACCGCCTCCGAAGGACCATGACTTTAAGCTATCAACTTCTATTTAAAATGAAGTGCCTTTTACTCCTAGCCCAATATCTTTTGTGGCTAAGGATTTACCCTAAGCAAAATTACCCATCATTGAAGAGTTACCTAAGCTTAGTCCTTTGACTTGTAAGACTATGGGTGAGAATGCTCACATCGACTCTTTCTTTGATAATGATGGCAATTTTGCCAAAATCGATCACATACTCAAAAATCCAGATGCTATTGTTGAAGATTCTCCAAAAAAGATTTCCTCATGTGGTGAGTATGATGATTTTGAATACGACTCCGAGATTGAGGAAATTATCAAACGAGAGCTTGCTCTTATGCCTCCACTTCCACCTACAAGTGAGGTAGATTTTACCAATATCGAGGCCGAACTTGATGAGTTAGAACGTCTTACTTTTAATGTCGAACCAAATCACGTAACCATAAATCTCATTCTCGATTCAAATGAGAATGACGTTTACCACATTCGCGAGGATTTAACTTATCAACAATCCTCTCAAAAGAATTTTGGTTTTGTGGTTGATCGTGATCTTTTCGAGAGAGTTTCTAAAATCATTCATGAGGGGAACGACAAACCTTTGTTTGACGAGCCTATCTATGATGAAGAAATCGATGAGATTGATGATCTTGAGGATGACGTTCATGTTGACCCCGAGGGGGCAGTGTTCTTTGTTGATCATCATTTTGAGAATTTACAAAAATCCACCTCCCCCCATCCACGACTTAAATGTGAGGATTTTTAGTTCGCCAACCATAACTTTTGAAACGCCAAATATTTTCGGCATAAAACAATCGGATATTCATAAAGAGTTTAAAATAATGAAAAAGGAAAGGATTTTAAATTTAATTTGAATGATGTCCTTACTTTAACTCCGTCATCACCGTGTTTTTTGAGTACTACCACCTCGTCTACTCCTTTTGACGATGGTGTGTGTGGTTTTAGTGTGGGGAAAGCCCCTTATATTTCTTCACACTTTTCCACCGAGGACGAGATATTCGATCCCAGAATCGCATTTTTAGGAAAATCTCGGTCTTCTACTGATGCAATAAATGGAAAATATTTTTGTTTGCTTGGTGTGAGTTTACCTCGAGTAGCTCATGATTTTGCCCCACCCATTATCCCACCCTTCTATTTCGTCTCATCTATTTTCTTCAAACCCTTGGGTTTTTGCTTACGGTTGGAGTAGCGTTCTTTTGTTTATCTTCCGAAAACGAAGACCCTATCTTTGACCCTGGTATATCTATATCGGGTTTTTAAATTATTCCACATACTTTTTAGGCCTTGTTTATCATGTAAGCCCCACTAAAAATGACCTTACCATGCTTATCCATTTGTGGGGATTCGAGTCGAGCTCTTGACTTGGTTATCAAAACAGAGGTGCCTCGTGGGGGAAATCCCATGCTTATCCTGATATATATTATCGCTTTCTAAGTAGCTAATGTGAGGGTACTTGTGCTCTTCTAAACATTGTTTCGTGGTTGTTTGTGATTGTGATTTTATGAATCATCGTCATCGTTGAAGCCTCTCGTTTTCGGTTTACGTACCACTCGAGCTTCGATCGCTGCCTTTGAAGATTCCGATATTCGATGATATCCTTTTATGTTCTAACGTTTATCTTTTAGCATAATTCACAAACGGCTATATATTATTCGTTTTACCCTTTCCACGCTCGAGATTAAGCATTCGACTTTTCATCTCTAGTCTGGGGGTGTTTCACCCTTAGACTCGAAACGTTGAGGATAATGTTTAGTTTTAGTATGAGGGGGGGTGAATAGATACTTCACCTTGCTTACACGAATGTAGGTTTTCTGTTGGTGAGAATAAGAGTATTTTTTGACTCGACCGTGTGTGTTGAGCCCTTAGCTTCGATTCCTTAACTATTGTTGGAAATACGTTTTTACGTATCTAGGAAGGATCGGTCACTCCAACGAGATACATCTAGTATGGTCTCGTGATCCAGTATGTAACAATATAACCCACAAAGCCTACATGTAGGGTGGGCTATATATACCCCCTCCTAGCATGTTAGGAGGGGTTGGTTCTCACTTTTACACACACATCAATCTAATATTCTCTTATTCTCTCCAACCTCTCTCTACTTTTTCTGTCTAGTTCTTCATCTATCTCTCTCTCTTTAGATCATTCCAAGGTTAAGATAATCCAAGGATTACGTAGACCTACAATTGGTATCAAAGCTAACCGGGGGTGTTGTGTATCGTGTGTTTGTGTTCGTGTTTGTCCAGATCCATATTCGTAGCTATTTTCCATTTTTTTTAACCATCTATTTTTTTCGTGACTGTTTGTATCCTTTTAGTAGTTTTTTATTTCTTTCTGTCAGATTCATCATCCACATCCGTCCTTTTCATTTCCACCATCATCCATATTTTTTATTTTTTATTCAGTTTTTCATCACACCCATCACCACGAGTTTTTCCGTGTCAGTTTTTCTTATCCATCAGAATCATCATTTCAAATCATCCATTTTCAGTTCCATCAGGTTTTTTGTTTCAGATCTCGGTTTGTGGCGTTTTTAAAGATGAAGATGAATAGATCTGAAAAACCCAGATCCAATTTTTTTAGGAAAATGGACATATCTGAAAACCCTGATTCATTATTTTCGGAAAAACCAAGGAAAAAAGTGAAAACCCTAATTATTGCGAGATTTGGGAGTTTGATAACATTGCGGGATTTGTGTGTTGAATAAAGAATGCGAGATTTGTGAGTAAAAAAAGATTGCGAAATGGTGAAGCTTAAAAACATTGCGAAAAGGGAGCTTTTCACTCATTACGAAATGTTAGTTTAAAGAAGACATTCAGAAATCTTGAACCATCAATATTCCGAAATGGGACTCATTGAGTTCAAATCAATTAAATGAAAAAAAGAATCAGATTTGACTCATTTAAAAAAACCCGACATGCAACAATCAAACCAATGATCTCAGAGTAAATTCATGGCATAAAAAGATCCATTCACACGAAATATTATCATCATAGATCTTGATCGGTTGAACCCACTTTAATTTTCGAATTTATTCACTGATCTAAAAAGACTTTGTTATAATCAGTGTTAAATTCGTTTGATATCTCAAAATAAAATCAGAAATTCCTACCTGAGATCAATCTAACTGATCTTGAATCCGCGTCATTCACTGCATGCATGGGATTCAGCTCAAAATACAATTGTATGAAGTTGTAAATTACATCGTGGGTTTGAATATTATTCATGTATGGATTTGATTATTATTTGAATATTATTCATGTATGGATTTGATTATTATTTGTGTCAAGGTTCGACGGGATCTAAGAAGATGATTCAAAATTGATGTAGTAAAAATACGCTTTTAGGAAAAAGACGTATAATGGGCAAGTATTAAGTTCGATTTAGGAAAACCATAAAACCGAATAAGTGCGAGTTCGTTCTCGGTGGATGTGTATGTGTATTATGTGCCAGTTATATAAAAATCAAGTTTGGATTAGTGTCATTTTTGGGTTTAGAAAGAGAGAAAATTAAAAGACAACTTACACTACGATTAAACTACGACGTAGAACGTAAAACGTAAACGTAAACGTAAATACGTAAAACGCGACGAAAATAAAAATTAATGCCAAAAACAATTTAAAAATTAAAACTAAATCTAAAATAATATAAATAAGAATAAAAAATTCAATAAATAAATTTTAAAACCTTTTATTAATCAAATACTCAATTTTAAATGCTAATTAAAGCCCTAAAATTAAATATAATTAATAAAAAGTCCAAAATATTATTTTATCAAAAAATATCTTACATATATTAATTAAACACTAAAAAGTGTTTTTCCTAAATTTTTAAAACTATTTTTCTATTTTTAAACCACTAAAAACACTTTTTAAACTAAAATAATCATAAAAAATAATAAAATAATGAGAAAAATAATTTTTCTTTTTCTAAAAATCTTAAAACACTTAACTTAACAGTATAAAAATGGAAAAGTTTGAAAAAAGTACTTTTAATCCTAATAAGACAAAAATAGTTTAATTAAAAACCTATTTTAACTTAAAATAATTCTAAAAATTAATTAAATAATGGGAAAAATGAAATTGCTTTTCGAAAAATCTTAAAATAAATAACTAAAACTATGAAAATTAGAAAAACTGAAAAAATAATACTTTTTTATCACTAAGGACAAAAAACAGAATAATAAAAACTTAATTAAAATCTGAATTAATGCTAAAAATAAAAAATAATTAGAAAAATAAAAATAAACTTATCTAAAATTCTTAAAATAAATCAAAGATTATGGGAAAAATGTAAATACTAAAAATCACTAACTTTTGGTCACTAAAAACAAAAACAACCAAGTTCTGATAGTGACAGGTCTGGGGAATTTATCTTTCAGATTGTCAGCGGGAAGAAACAAGCAAGCAGTGGGAAAGGAGTTCCCACCGCTCCTTCACAGAGAATGAGTTTGGGGCTTTTAAGCCTTTGATAATTGGTCTTTTTGGGAGACAAAGGCACCCCCACACTCAGTGGAGTGTGGGGAGTCAAGAGAAATACAAAAAACACAAGGTCAAACACAAAAATCACACAAAATTAAGCTACCGAAGTTTCTGATAAGGCAATATGAGGTATGGTCTAGGTCTGCTGATACAATTGGTATTCTAGTGAGATTTGGTTGATCCAAACTTGACAACAAGCTATCAAAAAACCATTCTAATGATATGCACTCCTAACAAAACCCTAAACTAAGAAAATCCAAAATTACAAAGTCCTAAACAAAAAATTAAGGTCTAAATAGCCTACTGATTATCTAAGCTATTTTCTTTCAAAACATGGATTTTTACTTGAAACTTTACAGTAAGTTGAAGTAATACCTAAACTGATATTATGAAAGCAAACCAAATGTGTGTAAGATTTAATGATGGCTTGGTTGTCACTCCCAAGACCTCCAATCAGTCAAACCAAACACTCCTATAAAGCTGATAAACAAGGATCCAGTATAGCAGATTGCATACAAATAAAAAAACTTAACTCTAAACAACTAGAACATGCATAAACTGATAGGGGAACACAAATCAAACAATCTAACTAAAGAACATACTTATTATCACATGATCATCTCATAATCCACAAAGTAGCAATATAACTGGAAAAAACTAAACTTTAAGGGGGGGTTCACAATTACTGAAGTAGATTCCACCAGCCTTATGTGGGCTTTCTGAGTATGAAGAGCTTATGGATATGCAAGACCCTTGGTTGTTGGTTCAACTACTGAACCCAAGGGGCATATATCAAGTATTGATGATGGGTAATCTTTGTGGAGTACTTACACAACACAACAAACAAACACGTGATGCCACCAAAAACCTTATGCACAACTTGTTTGTCAAGCAAGCTTGTGTATAAGCTTTTGGAATAGTAACAGGGACAAAAAATATAACACTTTAGTTAAAAACAAGATTTTGTAAACCTCAACTTTGGAACCAAATTTTCTGAAAAAAACTTGAATCAACAAAAACTGAACAAAAGCTCAAAACTTTACCAGCTTTTGGCTTGTCAGACCAAAACCTTATAATCATCTTATGACTGTGGATCTCTAATAAGTGTGTAAACACTTATCCTTTTACCACTAAAAACAATGATAAACAAGACCTAATCATGTGTTTAATATCGTAAAAGTCAAAATTATGTGTGGTTTTGTGTTTTTGTAAACACAAAACTCAACATTAAATTGAAGAAGCTCAATTAGACTATCAAGATTAAATTAGACTATCAACATTAAATTGACCAAAGACTAAAGAGCTTCTTCAACATTAAATTGGAGCCGCTGCCGCTTCGCTCGTTACGATTGACGATTTTTCGTGAGATGATTTGGATTTTGGGATCCGTTCACTTTTGAACGTTACTTTTCTTGTTAAAAATAAAAAACATAAAAAAAACAAAAATACAAAAATACAAAAAAATTAAAAATCATCAAAAGCAAACTCTTTCCTAAGATTTGCACAAAAAAAAATTAAAGATCCAAAAGTAATACTTTCCTAAAGTATTACACCAAAAATATTACGTATTATTGTTATTTTTCTTATTTCGTGTGAATATATATTTTTCTGAAAAATACAAAAAGATTTTTCTTTTACTATTAGATATTACGTATAGAACTTTAATACACAATATTCCAAAAGTATTGCTGAGGCATTACACCGTATTTGGAGGCGTTCCGGTTCCATCTACGTGTATCGATCAAAGAAAAATAAAGGCAAAATAGATAAATACGAATAAAAAGTTTGAACTCGATTTATACAAACTATAAGGTGGGTATAAGGCGACGAGCTATAAAAGGCCGTCTAAGGAAAAAGCTTTTTAAGTGCTTTGCGCCACCTCGTTTCCACGCTTGCTTGTGTGTATATTGAGAGGGACGACCGATTATTGGTTTGCCAACTCAAGTAGTATTACGTATATATTTTTTGTAGCTTTTTGATATTGAACCTCGAGAGGGATAATCCCTTTCCTCTCAAAGTTGACCGAGGTCTCCTACCTCATTCCTCTTTCATTAACTACTTTTTCCCACCATAACGGACCAACTCTTTAAGGAATGACATCATTACCTTTGAACAAAAATATAGGGAAACATTTAGTGAGTCTTGGGATCGTATTAAGGAGCTTTTACGAATATGTCCACAACATGGTTTTACAAAGGTTCATCAAATCAATACATTTTATAATGGTTTAACTCTTAATGACCAAGACTCACTTAATAGGGCCGCGGTGGGTAATATTCTTGTGAAATCCATGAACGAGGCTTGGATAATAATTGAAAACAATACAAAAGTTCAAACCAAGAGTGTAAGGGCTACTATGGCTAGTGCTAGTACTAGTGAGGCCGACAAGAAAATTGACAAGCTTACTTCAATCATGACCGACCTTGCTTTACATGTTAAGAACAATGTGAAAATAAATGCCTTAAAAGAGACTTGTGAAACGTGTGAAACTTGTGGTAGACCACATTCGTACTATAATTGTGACAAGGTTTACAATCAACAACAACAAGTTTATGATTATAACACCAATGAAAATGAGAGGGTTCACTTTAAACCAAACGTTGATGTTAACCATTTGTCTTATAAGAGTACTAACTATTTTGCTCCTCCGGGTTTTATAGTTCCACAAAGACCACCCCACCCGCCCAAAATACCCAATACCAAAATAGGAACCAAGGTCCTCAAATGGGTAATTTTCAAGGGAATTCAAATGCAAGGGTTTTAACCAAAATCAAGGGAATTTTCAAGGGAAAAACCAAGGGTTTAATACTCAAAATCAAGGCTTTAATAACCAAGGTTTTCAAAATCAAGGATTTTAAAATCCTAATCAATTTCAAAATCAAGGGTTTCATAATCAAGGTTTTAACAATCAAGGGTATAATCAAATGAACATGCATAATCCTCAAATGGACTTGGTTCTACAAAAATTGACCGAACATGAGAGAACTATGAAACAAATGCAAGAGTCCACCGAAAGGAAGTTCGTGCAAATGTTGCAAGCCCTTAGACCCCAAAGGGCCTTACCTTCTAATACCGAGACTAACCCTCGTGCTAATGTGAGTGCTATCACTACTCGAAGTGGAGCCACTTTAGTGGGACCTTCCATCTCTTCGCCCATAAAGGAGAGACAAGGCCCGGAGGTCATAATGAGTAATCCTACTCCCCCTTCGGTGATTCCTCCCACTACCACTCCTAGTACTAGTTCTCCATTGCTTAATGAGCCTAACCCTAAGGTTGTTCAAGAAGCGAGTCCTTCTCCTTCTCAACCTTCAAATTCAAAGCCCAATATCCCTTATCCCTCTAGGTTGGACAAGGCTAAAGTGCTCACCAAAGATGACTTCATGTTTCCAACTTTTTGAAAATGATTTCCCAGGTGAATGTTAACATTAGCCTTATTGAAGCACTTGCTCAAATGCCTAAATTTATGAAAATGTTCAAAGATTTGCTCAATAAGAAATAAAAAATGGTTGAGCTCGTTAACACTCGTTTAAACGAGAATTGTTCCGCGATTCTTCTCAAAGAGCTTCCCGAAAAGCTAGGAGATCCCGGACGATTCGTGTTACCTTGTTCGTTTCCTCAAATTGATGATTGTATGGCTTTAGCGGATCTCGACGCTAGCATCAGTCTTATGCCACTCTCGGTATGGAAACAATTATCATTACCCGACCTTGTACCGACTCGCATGACTCTCGACTTAGCTAGTAGAACCCTCGCATACCCCGTTGGTATTCTGAGGACGTTTTTGTTCGAGTTAGTACATTCACTTTTCCAGTGGACTTTGTCGTCGTCGACTATGAGATGGATCCTCGTATTCCGTTAATACTTGGCAGACCATTCTTAAGATCCGGAAAAGCCTTAGTTGATGTGGCCGAAGGGGAGTTAATTCTTAGGGTTAGGGGTGAACAACAAGTTTTTAAAATGGGAAAAATCACAACTAAATCATAGGGTAAAGAGTCGGTCAATATGATTGATGTTCTCAATTATGATGATGAAGAGATTTTTATTAATCCTTTTGGAATTCAAAAGTATAATCAAAATGATTTTGTGATAACTTCATCCCTTCCCTTAGAGCCTCAAATTTTTGAAACTCCTATTTAAGATACTTATTGTGATGACACTTCTTTAAGTGATCACACTATCTTCAGTTTAGACGACCTATCTTTTGAACCACCCACTTTTGATCCACCAATCTTTGATGATTACGATGATGACACTTCTTTAAGTCATCTCATTATTTTTGATGACCCACCTTGTGACCTTAATGCACCCCATATCTCTATGAGTGATTCTTCCATTATGGAGACTCCTTTTGACTTTTATACCCCAATTTTAGAAGTCATGACTTTTGAGGATGCTCCTCCACTCTTAGAGATCATTCCTACTTTAGAGGATATTCCATTTGAGGAGGATTTAGATATCTTTCTAAATACGTATTTTCCTCACGAGGAAGAGTATTCCTATGAATCCGATGATACTTATGTTCTCACATCAAGTTTGGAAGAGGACGACTTTCCCACTTTGGATTATGATGACATTTTGAGCTTTAATGTCAACACCTCTTGTTATTTTCCCGTTAAGGAACCAGTGTTTGATCCCAGAATAGAGACTTTTATGCTATCATTACCATATCACCATACCACCCTTTCATTTAAGAGAACGTTGCCTAAGGATACCCCACTCGACTTATCCTTGTGTGATTTTACCACCTCGGGGTTTATTTCCTTTCGTGATGGAAATTATGTGTTTGACCCGGGTGGATTTTCATGGGGTATTCCTTATATGACTATGTTTCACCCTTTATCATGGAGAGATTTTCCTCCCTTGGAAATCTCGGTTTTCCCATGATTTTCCCATTTGAATGATGATATTCGGGAAATCGAGTCAAGCTAGAGACTCGTGATAAATAAATCAAGCATCGTTTAACTAGGATAGATTTTTACCTTTTCCACCCTTTCCACCCCTTTTCACCTTCACCCATTTCCACCAAATAAGTGTAGGGGGAGCCAAGTAGGTTGTGTTTTGTGATGATGTGCAGGGATGTGTGCTTTAATGATCCACTTTTGGTACCTTTGAAGAACCGTGATCCCGTCTTCCCGTGTACCCGGTTTCTTCAATTCGTTTTTGCTATTGTGATTTTAAATTGTTGACAACGAGATATGATAGAGTCAATTATAAGTTTTGTATTCTTTCATGAGCTTATGTGAGTTAATTATGAGCTTTTTCTCCCATCACTTGTCAAATAAATAATTGCAATAAATAAGGTCGTATGATTTGAAAAGTTACTTAGCTTCTAGCCCAAAATCGTTTAAAAGTTGCTCGGGATTAATTAGAGTTCATAGCCAAGGCATAACTTACTGAAGCTGGACGCGAAGATTGACGTTTCCAAAAAGGCCCTAACAAGGCATGAGGATATCCGAGTCCAAAAAGTCCCTCACAAGGCATGATGATTCATTTTTTTGCTAAAGATCCTAAGATGATGTGAAGATCATTAATCCAAATCAATATGAAGGATCAAGACACACGACGAGAAGCAAATACTCCCTTAAATATCATGGAGAAGTCTATCTAAAAAGACCCTAACAAGCTATGAGGATAAATAGATCCAAGTGGAAAAGGAGGCGGATTGTTGTATATCAAAATCCTAAATAAAGAAGAGGATAAATGAAGAAGTTGTGGTCAACGTTTGAAGTATCTTTCAATACACCAAGTGAAGATATATTCCATATATGAAGAGAAGACCATAATTTAAAGATCGTCTCTCAAGATTTGAAGTTTCAAGTACATGCCAAATATCGGTCCGAGAAAGGTCTCAAATCGTGAAAGGAGTTATGCCAAGATATGAACTTTATGAGGTTTCGAGAAGTCGTTTTAAAATATTTTGTCCATTAGCTAACTATTGATTAAATCATCCTACTTTATTTTCGGCCTTAATAAATTATCGAATTAAGTAAAAAATGCATCCTCGTGATCATTCAAGACAAAATAAAATACAAGAGATACAACGTAGGAATATGGGGGTCTAAGTGAATAATTAAACCACATGAGTAAGTGTTAGCTTTACTAACTTATAATTACAATGATCTCGTTTTATGCTTGGTATGGGAAACGTGAAACTTGACGGTGATAAATATTCATGACACCAAAGCCCTAATCTAAGTCTTATATTTCTTTACAAGTTTCTTCCATCAAACAATTTCAAAGTTAATAAATTAATGGAATTTATTATAACTTTTGTTTCCTTGAATAAAGTTTTTATCTTTTCATCGTTCTTTAGTTTCTTATTATTATGGTAGTAATAGTATATTGTAATAAAGGCCAAGATGGGTTAATTATGAGGAAAATGTAACTTTATGCTTTAAAATTATGCATTGCATGGGGTCATTGCAATGGTCAAGTGTAGGGGATTTAATAAGTTTGTAAACACTTATTCTTTTACCACTAAAAACAATAAAAAACAAGACCTAATCATGTGTTTAATATCGTAAAAGTCGGAATTACGCGTGGTTTTGTGTTTTTGTGTGAAATAGGTACAAAAGATCAAAAGGAAAGAAAACACAGGATTTCAAAGAACCAAAAGTGTACCGAAGATCACGAAAACCGGCAAAAACGACACGAGATTTGAAGAAAAGTTCAAAAAGCCAAATGACAAGTCGTTTTAAGATGGGATTCGAGTTTTTAAGGTTTATCGGGCATTGTGGGTCCCACTTATGCTTAATGGGCCCAAAAGCGCATTTATGGAGGATATCAAGTTCTTGTTTACATCAAAAAGCCCAAAAGCCCATTTACAACTAAATACTATGCGAATTAAGTTTATTAATTTGTTTGGGTCCAAAAGATCATCAAAGACCTAAAGAATTATACATGAGAGTATGAGACGCATCCAAAAGCTTGGGTACAATTCCAAAAGCCCATATCCCAAAACAAAGTGAGACGGTGGGATTTAATTTTTAAATGGGTCAAAGGCCCAAGTTACTAAATAAACAAACGAAGGAAAGTTATATACTTTGCTATAGTTAATGCCTCGGTCAAAGAAAGAGATAAAAAGAAAAGAAAGAAAACGTGAAGAAGGAAAATAGGGATAAACATGAACACAGCCACTCATGAACCCTAGCTGTAACACCCCCAAATTTATACAACTCAATACAGCGGAAGACTAGTTGGTGTTACGGGATAGCACATTACTCACATCATAGACAACGCATAAAAATCACGTCGTTTATAAATAAAGCATTTCCATTCATAAATATCAAAGTTACATAGGTCCCAAGTCATTATATTTCATACAAAGTTTTACAAAGTATTTGAATGGAAAATATTGTTTAAGTGCGGGCCATGAATTCTTGTCGTCTTCCCGAGAATTACCTTAAAGTACCTGAGATAAAACATGTTAAAAGAAAAGGTCAGCGATAACGCCGAGTGAATTCATAGAGTTTAATAAAATCCATCAATATAATATCAGTATAAAATTATTACTGAAAATCATTTTGTACAAATCATTTTAATAGGCCATAAAATAGCCAAAGTCATTTTATACAAATCTTCATTAAAATCATAATTTAGGCGTTTGCCTTAAAAATCATTATACGAACCAATGTCGTAAAAACATCATACAATACGTCTTATGACGTTGTATGAAAATAAAAAAAACCGTTATATGAATATGGTTATGAAAACCAATACACGAACATAATATCAATAGTATGACCCTGTATTGCTAGTCAGGCAATACATCGTAATTCGGTGCGTCAAGTAGTATTTCGTTAGTTGGATTATTATAAGCCGCATGACATTGTTACCTTACTAAACCAAACAACGGGTAGCTAACCCGATACTAAATTTTCCCATCTAAAGTAGCGTGTCGTCACAAAGGTCACGCTATGGAAATCTTCTCATACATAAATTCGCTTACCAATCAATGTGGCACGACGGGGATCAACCGTCAAGGCGCGAACTGGGGTGATCGTCCCCAAATAGTACTATTATATGCACAAGCGTCTACCAAATCCTGGTAATTCACAATTCATGCTAATGGGACTTTTAGTGACATAACCTAACTTTAATAATCCATTTTATTTCATCTATCGGGTCCTTTAATCATTTATCGGGTCATACAATCGGGTCATACAATCATTCGGGTCCAAATCAATAAACAAACAATCGGGACAAATGGTGTCCTATTTTATAAAAACTAACATGTTATCTCCCTCGCGGGTTTATAAAACATTTCATAAAAACATTTAAAAGAGTGCGAGGCTATGAACTCACGTTGATGTGGGAAGGCGGGTTATCGGCAATTCGGACGTACGGTACGTGCTTCAATCACGGAAACCTAGACAAATAATACTCGTCTTAGACTCATGTCCAATGACTTTATAAAAATAACAATTATGTATACATATGATGATTTTATATATATGATGATCAAGTGGGTTTACATATTCTCATTTACTCATTTTTGTGTTATGTGTCGATAACTTTTATACTAGTTTTCTCGTTTTACCTATTTACGTGTTTTAGGTCCAATAAACTTATTATAAATTATTTAACTTGTATTAATCCATGTTATACTTATATTATCAGTATCTACATTTTACAAGTTGGGCCTAAATGGGTTAAGCCCAATAAATAAGTTTATAAGTGTTTTAGTCCATTTTGTTGTATTATTAGTCCAATAACGTTAATTTAGCCCGTTAATGTCCGTAGGTTATATAGTTCGGGTTTTATTGGTTTTTACTTGTTATATAGGTTTATATATCATTATATTAGTTTTATAAAGTTCACATTAGACGGCTCCAACCGTCTAAGTTTTATTTAACAAAAACGTTAATTTTACGGTAATAGCCGAAAAAGTCGTAAAAATCATATTTATAGTTTTATAACTTATAAAACTTAACAAGTTACCATTTTTATAAAATGTCCACTTATTTATCCTTATACATATTTATATAAATAAAATCCATAAGTTAGTGGGTTTTTATTTTACATTTTATACAATATAATTTTGAGTGCTTATATAATAATAATAAACATTAATTCTCAAATTCTGATTTTTATTTTCATTTTCACCAAAACTGCCATATCTAGATTTCTATATGGAGATAGAAGCTCAAATGTTTATCACATAAACTACATGATATGTGCTCCATTTAACTCTTCTATAGCTACAGTTTAATCATCTTCTAAGTATTTTCTAAAAATCGTCCAAAACAGTGAACCCAGATTTGTACTTTAAACTTGTTTTGATCATATCTCACTCATTACAATGATTCCAATGCATGGCCAACTCTCACATGTGTACAAGACCCATAGCTTACTGTATATCAATCAATTCAAGTCATTTTACCAGTTTACCATATGATTCTTTACTGTTTTATACAGCCATCTAAATTAAGCAAGATTTTAACCTTGTTTCTTATAGTTTTTCACCTTTTAATCATATTTATCAACACCAAATCCCCACACAATACTTTTATCATCATATAATCATCATATACATATACAATGAGAAATAAAATACATGATTACATAATAAAAATAACAAGAGGATGAGGAGGACAATCTTTATACCATCATGATGATGTAGGTTGATCAAAACATGGATTTTGATGGAGAAACTTGTGATGCACCAAGACCATCTTCAAGACCACCATTCTTCATGAACACGTTGTGGAAAATCAGCCCCAAGACTCCATGGAAACTCCTCCTTGGATGTTATAATCACCACCAATCAATAGGATTTCAAAAGAGCTTCATCATATGTAGAGATAACATATGATTTCATGGTTAATTTTGATCAAAATGGGAGTTTTAGGGAGATAGTGGACGAATTTTAAGAGAGAGAGGGAGGAGAGTTGTGTGGTTTGCATGTTAGAAAATGAGAAAAATGGTTTGAGGTGCTAGTTTTGGTGTAAGCTTGATGTGTTGGTGGCTTCAAAATGAAGCTAATGGACAAGTGTAGCTTGTAAGCTACAACTTGACATCTCATGGTGTGTGGTAGCTTAATGTTGCTGTCCCTTTGAAGTGGGGTGGGGAAAGATTTATCTTGTATCATCCCACTAATTTACGGGTACTCCTCGATTCTAGTTTCCTCGATTTGCGTGCCCTCGGGTTGTTTTACGAAAAACGTTTTTATAAATTATGAATCAACGGCACAAAACGAATCTAATAAAAATTGTCTCATCAAAAATGGAGTTCGAAAACGTAAATACGTAATCCTAAGGTTTCCGGTTTAGTCGTAAAGGACGTTAAATTAAAATCGTAAGTCCTAATCTCTTCTCGTAAATTTGTGAGTTTATGAACCAACACAAATTTAAAATCTCAAAATAATATTCACGGACAAATTTATTTTCTGAAATGTCGGACTGTCACCAAAACGGTGTATGTAAACGTAAGCACGTAACGTTGAATCCTCCGGTTTAGACGTAGTCGACGCTACTTCAAGACGTAAATCCAAATTTCTTCCCAAAAATAAGTTAGTTCATAAAATAATATTTTCAAATAAATATTGAGAATAAAATATTGACCATAAATTGACGGATTGTCACAGCATTTACCCCTAAACAGGATCTTTGTCCTCAAAGATCATCTTACTACTCGCTTCTTATAGAGTTAAAGCCATGTGGGTATTTCCTCCACATTCGGTCTTTTCTCACAAGTGCAATTCATTAAAATACGCGAGTTTCATCAAACATAACTACGGGAATAAGATCAGGCTAAATGTTGACTTACTTTCTCTATCCATGATGTTCACGGGTTTTTGATGAATGCAACTTTTCGCCGATCTAAGCTTTATTAAGAAGAATTTAGATTTTCACTTGATAGATATTCCATCAAGTTCGATTTACAAAACATAATTCACGCAGTTCTTGAAGTCCTAGGGTAGATCCAGCTTATATGCCTTTCAAACCAATCTTTTACATCATCTCAATGGTCCCATACAACGGGGACTTATATCCCATGATTTGTCAGATCATGAATTCATTTCTCCAAGGTTAAAAATTTTGGCTTAACTTCGCTACCCATATGGCACTTCCAGATCTACATTTCATATTCACATAACCTCTTGCCCACTACCGACAGTCAATAATCAGATCCTAATTTCAACAATCATTTCAGATCTCGCGGGTCGGGTATTTTGTAAGGTTAGGTTCGCCATCATAGGAAACCTTAAACCTAAAAGACATGTCCAACTCACAATGGGTGTATGTCGGGTGTCTTCATCTCAACTCTTGCTTACAGATGCTCTAATATTTAGATCCTAACAAGATTCAATCTCAATCCTAATACGATGATTATCAATGATAATCCTTCTAAAGGAAAGCGATTATACGGTCTATTACCAAAGGTCAATCATTCAAACATAGGACAGCTCTTATAGTATTTTGTATCGCTACTTTACCTCGTCCCTTCAATTTGGGGTGGTACACAGTACTCTCATCAAGGTTCGTTCTCAATGATTTCTGAGCAAATCTCTAGAAATACGATGCGAAGCGAGGATCTTGATAAAGATGTTCGATACAGGCACACTATGTTTACATAACTCTTTTGCATTTATCATTAACGGGAATGATATTAGCAGATTTGGTCAGTCTGTCGACGATGACCCAAATCGAATCAAATTCAGATGATGACCTTTGCAATAGCTAGACGTTTACTAATGTATGAGGCGATGTCTGCCTTTATAATTTGTCATTAGTACAACTTCTTTAGACAAAGATACTTCTAGTCATAAATGACATAAATAGAATACTTATACTTACAAATTCCAACATAACTATATCTCACAATCCTCCATATTTAGGCAACCACAAACGGCCTTTAAAACATTTAACGCTATCGGCTTCTCAATTGTAATGGTTCACATTAGCCGCGAACCACTTTTTATTATCTATATTATCCTTTTTTTACAAACATCGTTTATTTTTATATTGTTCGGCAATTTATTTTGCACGTTCATTATTAAGAAATATATCCTAATTGGTTCTTTATCCTTTTTACATGATGCGTCAGTATTTACATTCATCTTTCCTGATGAAATAATTATCATGGCTACAATTTACTCAAAAATTCTTTCTTCATATTTTCTAAGTTTCAGTTTCGTTTCAGCTATCATTTTTATCAGTTTTGCTTAATCCGACGTTTAAAGCGTCGATAACTATTACAACTAATTAAATAATAAATATTTAATTTTTATGAAATGTAAACACAAAAAGTTTTTAAATTTTCTCAGATTGTCCAATTATATAAAGGTGTTCAAAATAAAATTTGAATTTAATTAACAAGATTTTTGTTTATTTATCGAAAATAATTAAAATAATTAATAAGATCCGTAAATGTTTGAAAAATCTTTGGTTATACTTTGGTCAAATTTTCTTAGTTTGAAAAGCGTAAATTATCATTTCAAATTTCAAGTCATAAGTTATATAGAGTTTCCTCAATTCTTCTTAGGTTGTCTAGAAGAATACACAAACATTTACCCCTAAACAGAAGTTTAGTTAAATGGTTTGTGTATAAGAGAATAATCCCTTAAAATCCTTTGTTAAAACATTTGTCAAAACATATTTGCACTTTCTTTTTAGTAATAATCCGAAGTCTTAAAAGGGCTCTAATTTTTGAAGAGTCAATATAGATTCCATTATCTTTTATTCACACGATCAAATAATGTAAAAGATTAAGTCTTAAATCATATGTTAATTATTCAAGGTACAGGTTTTAATTGTTCGGCCAATTTAGGGCAATCTATAGATAATTATCAACTCATTCTTATTCTTATAAACAAACAAATAGTTCTTAATGATCACAAGCATGAATTTATCAAATTACAGCCTACACACGAGATCACCAAATTTATGAATACTACATGTGCATTAGTCAATCCAAACGGCATCACGTGAAACTCGTAACGTTCATTATAAGTACCGGATGTAGTGATTGGAATAGATAATCTTTTTCGCGGACGCGAAGTTGATGATAACCATGCCGTGAATCAAATTTTTAAAACATACGCTAGAACCTTGTAAATGATCAAACAAATCTTCCATTTCGAGTTATGGATTTCGTTTTCGATTGTCAATTTACTCAGTTCACAGTAATCTATAAATATAAGGAATGATAACACCATAGCTCTTCATGATGACAGGCTTGGTATAAAAATATCTTTCTCCGACAACTCTCTCAGTTGTACGGTAATTCCTTTAATTTAGATGGTGCTGACGTACAATGCACATGCCATAGGTGCAGCACCGAAAATATAATCAATACCAATTTCAACTTGCCTTAATGGCGAAAGTCTAGGTAATTCATCAATAAATACCTCCTAAAGTTTCAGATAACATAAACATCTTTTAATAAATTCATATTAGGTTCTTTCTAGATTATAATATCTATGACTAATTCACAACCATTCACGGTATAATTTCAAGTCTAAATGCAGGATACGGTCATCCATCAAGAATTATTTAGATCACTTTTAATAATCAACATCTTATCATTTAGGGGAATTCTACTCGAGTTCCCATTAATTAAGACAATGTCGTCATGTCATAATCAATCAATCCATTCTACTGGCACTATCAACTTTCCAGTTTCATTGCCGTCGATAAGATGTGAACTTCTCAAAAGACTAATAATAACTCTCAATCTTTCCAAAAATTCAAGGATATCTGGAGACACAACTACTATCTAAAAGAGTAAGGTCAACGCATAATCTATGCGAGAGAATTTCAAATCAGATACAGACGAAAACATTTAACGAATATGAATATATCCCATGTTTTCATAATCTGAGTACGCATTCGAAAGCTCCTCGGATCGTTACCCAGGTCATTCAAATGAAATCAAATCATAAGAAATGATAAGAACGTCAATACATCCAGTCGGGTATCAACACTCGAAAATCAGATACTTTTTCCTAAAAATCTCACTACGGGAGAGTTGGACAAGAAAGAATTGTCAATTGTCAAATAAGACAATTTCCACAGATGAGTAAATTCGACTCAGAAGAATAGATGCTACAGGCACATATGTAGGTGTCCCTAACACTATGTCCCTATTTTTCACTTCTTGCAGATCTCATAAAATTTAATCTTTCACAATCTTCAAAGAAAATGTAGTGTTTATTAATCAGTTTTATGGTGACTACTAACCAGCCTTGCATGGTCCATTCCAAATTGTATGTAGGCGCGCAACTATATACAATTTCAAGATTAACGATGCAATACTCAGTTCGTCAAAATTTTATGATCATGTTTATAATAAAAACATTTTCATGCTTAATTCTTAAATAAGAATCAAAAATAAATTTACAAAGATTTTCTTTGTTATGAAAACAATTAGGTTTTCCCAAGGTGTTTTATACAACTTCATTTCGATAACAATCACTTATAAATCTCACTTTAAATAATCCATATGGTGATGAAAATCCAATCTTTTATCAAGGGATACTGTTTTATCTTATAAAAACAATCAGTGATCTGCAAAAGAGTGATGAAGAGTTGTTTACCAAGAACTAACTACAATATGATAGGAATTGAGCTTTAGCCAAATAATCATGATGTTCATGATCTCGATGGCACTCAAAAAGAATAATCCACAACGTAACTCAAACAAAGATGAGTACTTGCTCAATAGTTGCATCACTAATGCGAGCATTAGGATGAAGCAATAAAAGATAGATATCATCGATACATGTAGAATTTAGCAATCAAAGTTAGTATTTTCATTAATCACAAACAAGTCAAATTGTACCGTAACACATTATGTGTCACTATGTCATACAATTCCAATATCTCATTCTACCAACTGATGTCTCAGTTAAGTTAGGGATTATTTTTTAAAGATACCTCAATGAATACTAATCTACAAGAGTCATTAGGTGTCCTACCTGTTCCAGAAGATCCATTGGTCCCAATTCAGAAGAAGATTTCTTCAATTTATTTATTGGACACTGGGCATCCTCGTTAGTGGACAATGGCCTAGGAACAAGCCTTAACACAAACTACAATCAATTAAAACCTTATAATTCAATCAAAGAACTTAACGACTTCCTCTTAACAATTTCATATTCCATTCGGGTTAAATTTTACTTTATTTAAGTTTTAATCAACTTATACTCAATGCAACATCCTACCTCATTCTCCAATACTTTAAATCTTATTCTTAGGCCTTAATAGGGCAATAAAAGCTCGATATGATCAACACTTAATTCCAATCCTATAGCTCTTACAACAACAATTATCAAATGAGTCACTAGCATGAGATGACTCACACATTCAATCAGATTTCTCGGAAAGGTACTAGTGGCATGAGGCTTTTGGTTAATGGTTCCAATGACAGCCTCAAGTGCAACATTCACCCTTTCGATTTCAATTTAAGAATTGGATGACAACGAATCAGATGACACCTTTCCAGGTGGTAACATTTTGTCAAACTCCACTCTATAAGAAAAGATCGTCATGACATCGATATCAGTTTTAATCTCACCAATTCTTTTTCAATATCACAGTGAACTAATATCAACATTTCTACGAATATCAACCATTTGTTGGGATCATAAATATCCACAACTTGGTTTAGATCTAGGATAGCTAGAATTCCTACGAGAATAGCTTTGATTAATTTTCTAGGGAAGTTAGGGTTTCTTGTGACAATCTACGTCGTATAAATACCTCGTATAAATATCAAAATAATCATCAAACAATCATGTAATAAAATTACATCATATATATATATAATCCAAGTTATATATATATATTAAAATAACACTTCTCAGTCTGGCCTTGTCGGTAACTCGGGAATTATTCGGCACCGTTATAGTCAAAAGATTTTTAGACATTTTTAGAAAAATGTTTATAGTTAAAAGATTTTGAAATGTTTTATTCAAAATCATAGTTTTAAAAATATTTCGTTCCCTATAACGAGAGCTCTAGTACAAAACTGTAACACCCCCAAATTTATACAACTCAATACAACGGAAGACTAGTTGGTGTTACGGGATAGCACATTACTCACATCATAGACAACGCATAAAAATCGCGTCATTTATAAATAAAGCATTTCCATTCATAAATATCAAAGTTACATAGGTCCCAAGTCATTATATTTCATACAAAGTTTTACAAAGTATTTGAATGGAAAATATTATTTAAGTGCGGGCCATGAATTCTTGTCGTCTTCCCGAGAATTACCTTCAAGTACCTGAGATAAAACATGTTAAAAGAAAAGGTCAGCGATAACGCCGAGTGAATTCATAGAGTTTAATAAAATCCATCAATATAATATCATTATAAAATTATTACTGAAAATCATTTTGTACAAATCATTTTAATAGGCCATAAAATAGCCAAAGTCATTTTATACAAATCTTCATTAAAATCATAATTTAGGCGTTTGCCTTAAAAATCATTATACGAACCAATGTCGTAAAAACATCATACAATACGTCTTACGACGTTGTATGAAAATAAAAAAAACCGTTATATGAATATGGTTATGAAAACCAATACACGAACATAATATCAATAGTATGACCCTGTATTGCTAGTCAGGCAATACATCGTAATTCGGTGCGTCAAGTAGTATTTCGTTAGTTGGATTATTATAAGCCGCATGTCATTGTTACCTTACTAAACCAAACAACGGGTAGCTAACCCGATACTCAATTTGCCCATATAAAGTAGCGTGTCGTCACAAAGGTCACGCTATGGAAATCTTCTCATACATAAATTCGCTTACCAATCAATGTGGTACGACGGGGATCAACCGTCAAGGCGCGAACTGGGGTGATCGTCCCCAAATAGTACTATTATATGCACAAGCGTCTACCAAATCCCGGTAGTTCACAATTCATACTAATGGGACTTTTAGTGACATAACCTAACTTTAATAATCCATTTTATTTCATCTATCGGGTCCTTTAATCATTTATCGGGTCATAAAATCGGGTCATACAATCATTCGGGTCCAAATCAATAAACAAACAATCGGGACAAATGGCGTCCTATTTTATAAAAACTAACATGTTATCTCCCTCGCGGGTTTATAAAACATTTCATTAAAACATTTAAAAGAGTGCGAGGCTATGAACTCACGTTGATGTGGGAAGGTGGGTTATCGGCAATTCGGACGTACGATACGTGCTTCAATCACGGAAAACCTAGACAAATAATACTCGTCTTAGACTCATGTCCAATGAATTTATAAAAATAACAATTATGTATACATATGATGATTTTATATATATGATGATCAAGTGGGTTTACATATTCTCATTTACTCATTTTTGTGTTATGTGTCGATAACTTTTATACTAGTTTTCTCGTTTTACCTATTTACGTGTTTTAGGTCCAATAAACTTATTATAAATTCTTTAACTTGTATTAATCCATGTTATACTTATATTATCAGTATCTACACTTTACAAGTTGGGCCTAAATGGGTTAAGCCCAATAAATAAGTTTATAAGTGTTTTAGTCCATTTTGTTGTATTATTAGTCCAATAACGTTAATTTAGCTCGTTAATGTCCGTAGGTTATATAGTTCGGGTTTTATCGGTTTTTACTTGTTATATAGGTTTATATATCATTATATGAGTTTTATAAATTTCACATTAGACGGCTCCAACCGTCTAAGTTTTATTTAACAAAAACGTTAATTTTACGGTAATAGCCGAAAAAGTCGTAAAAATCATATTTATAGTTTTATAACTTATAAAACTTAACAAGTTACCATTTTTATAAAATGTCCACTTATTTATCCTTATACATATTTATATAAATAAAATCCATAAGTTAGTGGGTTTTTATTTTGCATTTTATACAATATAATTTTGAGTGCTTATATAATAATAATAAACATTAATTCTCAAAATCTGATTTTTATTTTCATCTTCACCAAAACTGCCATATCTAGAGTTATATATAGAGATAGAAGCTCAAATTTTTATCACATAAACTACATGATATGTGCTCCATTTAACTCTTCTATAGCTACTGTTGAACCATCTTCTAAGTATTATCTAAAAATCGTCCAAAACAGTGAACTCAGATTTGTACTTTAAACTTGTTTTGATCATATCTCACTCATTACAATGATTTCATTGCATGGCCAACTCTCACATGTGTACAAGACCCATAGCTTACTGTGTATCAATCTATTCAAGTCATTTTACCAGTTTACCATATGATTCTTTACTGTTTTATACAACCATCTAAATTAAGCAAGATTTTAACCTTGTTTCTTATAGTTTTTCACCTTTTAATCATATTTATCAACACCAAATCCCCACACAATACTTTTATCATCATATAATCATCATATATATATACAATAGGAAATAAAATACATGATTACATAATAAAAATAACAAGAGGATGAGGAGGACAATCTTTATACCACCATGATGATGTAGGTTGATCAAAACATGGATTTTGATGGAGAAACTTGTGATGCACCAAGACCATCTTCAAGACCACCATTCTTCATGAACACCTTGTGGAAAATCAGCCCTAAGACTCCATGGAAACTCCTACTTGGATGTTATAATCACCACCAATCAATAGGATTTCAAAAGAGCTTCATCATATGTAGAGATAACATATGATTTCATGGTTAATTTTGATCAAAATGGGAGTTTTAGGGAGAGAGTGGACGAATTTCAAGAGAGAGAGGGAGGAGAGTTGTGTGGTTTGCATGTTAGAAAATGAGAACAATGGTTTGAGGTGCTAGTTTTGGTGTAAGCTTGATGTGTTGGTGGCTTCAAAATGAAGCTAATGGACAAGTGTAGCTTGTAAGCTACAACTTGACATCTCATTGTGTGGGTAGCTTAATGTTGCCGTCCCTTTTGAGTGGGGTGGGGCAAGATTTATCTTGTCTCATCCCACTAATTTACGGGTACTCCTCGATTTGCGTGCCCTCGGGTCGTTTTACGAAAAATGTTTTTATAAATTATGAATCAACGGCACAAAACGAATCTAATAAAAATTGTCTCATCAAAAATGGAGTTCGAAAACGTAAATACGTAATCCTAAGGTTTCCGGTTTAGTCGTAAAGGACGTTAAATTAAAATCGTAAGTCCTAATCTCTTCTCGTAAATTTGTGAGTTTATGAACCAACACAAATTTAAAATCTCAAAATAATATTCACGGACAAATTTATTTTCTGAAATGTCGGACTGTCACCAAAACGGGGTATGTAAACGTAAGCACGTAACGTTGAATCCTCCGGTTTAGACGTAGTCGACGCTACTTCAAGACGTAAATCCAAATTTCTTCCCAAAAATAAGTTAGTTCATAAAATAATATTTTCAAATAAATATTGAGAATAAAATATTGACCATAAATTGACGGATTGTCACACTAGCAAATTTGGGGTTTTCAATTCATGAGGAATTGTTTTACACGCGCTTGAAATTAAACCCCAAGTTTTTCGAGGATAAAGATGGGCTGTATAAATCAAACGTGGCATCCTGCCTTCTTTTTATTGGAGGATACACCTCACCAAGAATCATCCACCTATAAGATCATGCCAAGTCAGGTTTGAAGAAACACAACAAGCACACATCTATGACAGGCTGGCGATCCGCGTGTAAAAGGCATATGTTTCCACCGTAAGATCAAAAGGAGAAGAAAAGATGCTGAATTGATGGCCAAGATGAAATATGCTCCTCAACAAATCCTCCTCAGCAGGTTTTGGGGTTTGCCTATAAAAACCCCCAATATTGTAATTTTTATTCATTCCATTTTTTTTTACTTTTCAGTTATTATGCTAATATAGTTGCAGGATAAATTGTATTTTCTTTGTAATAGTACTGTAATGATTTTTCAGAGATTAATAAAAGTTTCCTTCGAGTTAAATTTCTTTTTTGTTAGTTCAAATTACTGTTAATTTAATTTCAGTTTTATGCTACAATCTATTTTGATATTATATAAAAGTTATTATTTGTTTAAGCTTCATCAATAGCTTAAGTGAATAGTTAAAGTGAGATTGGGATAAAAAAAATCAAACCCTACTTGTCTGATTCATATAAATTGTACGGTTCGCATGACTCTTGGTTCGAGAGTGGTGTAGATGGTTCGAGTAACGGTGGTCTCGGTTTAGTCCAAGTCCGCTCAGCGCGCGATTTTTACATCAAAGGTTTTCGTCAAAAAGGTAAGCTTGATTTTAGTTTAATAAGTTTTAGTCTCATTTGATTGTTTGATGAATTTATTTTAATAAGTTGCTTTAAAATTTCAGTTTAAACATACATGTGTAGATTTGGTTATATGATTATGCTATTAGTTAATTGATAACTTGTTTAGGCTTCTTTTCGTTGGTTGAAATAGTTAACTGATTTGAGTTAGGAAATTGAAGATGTTTAGATTGGTGTGTGATATATGGATTAAGGATCTGTTTAAGTCCTTTCACGTTTTCAGTTTTATGTAGTTTTAGAATAATTCGATTTATGTTTATTAATCTTGGTGAGATCGTTTAGATTTATTGAATTGGTTTTAACTAAACTGATATAAACTTAGAACTAAATTTTGTGGACTGTTATAGCTTTACATGAAGTCAAGTTTTATAGGTGGTTTATAGGAATGCTAGCCGTTTTGATTTGATTTGTGATTGATAGATTAATCTGGTATTTACAACTTATGAGTCTGCTTATAGTATCATGGGTTGATTTCAGTAGAATGCTGCGTTTTTAAATAGTCTGTTAAAAAAAATCATCCATCACTGGACTCGAACCCCTGACCTCTTGGTCATTGGTCCAACGTGTTAACCATCTATTCTAGCTATTTGTTATTGTTTAATCATTGTCTAAGTGATTAATATAGTCTGTTAATCTTTGCTGTCAGTTTTAAATAGTTTTTTAATACAAAGTTTTCATTTAATATATTTAAATCATTAGTTTTAAATAAATTATTTTTATAAAGTTTAAAAAAATAAAAAATAAAATAAATAAATAAATAAAACATATAAAAATATATTTTATTATTTTTAGAAACTTAGATTGTTAATAAAATCAGATTTTAAATAAACTAGTTTTTTTTAATTAATTTTGTTTTTTGTTAATTAAAAAAGTAAAAATTAGGTTTTACATTTTTAGAATAATTTTGCATTTACATTTTTATCATTTTAATTTTGTCATTTTATTTTCATTTTAGCATTTTTATTAATTCCAGTTTACGTTTTAAACGTGCCTTTTAATTTTATTCTTAGTACTTTAATTGCGGTAATTGTAATTTGTTTTTAGAATTAGTAAGTATCTTTTACGTAGTATTTTTTTATCTTTTTACCTGCTTTCAGGTAACATAAAAACCAAAAATATATCTTAACCAAAAACGAATAAATCTTGTGAATTATTTGAGACCAATTCGAGTCGATTTGAGGAACGATAAATAGAGATAAAAAACAATTGAAAAATTCTTATATTAATCTCAAAAATCTTAATTTGCCAAAAATCTTTTAACCAAATTAACTTTTTGATAAGAAAATCAAACAACTAAAATTAACTTTAACTAAGATTTCTTGAAAAGAAAATGGAACTCAGAAAATACTTGCAAGGTTTTCAAGCTTCTTTAAATAATTCACTAAAAAAGTTTACAAAGTAAATCTGGAACAAAGGCACATCACAAGGTTGATGGCTCTTTATATAATACTTGGAAGACTATTCTAGAACTAATAACAAAGATGAAAACCCTAGCTAACCAATTTCCAGTTGTGCCCTTTGAAAATCTTGATCAAATGTCTCTCATGTGATTATCCTTGAATGCTAGTTGGGTATGAATCAATCTTGGACGTCCATAATTCATTTGGGACAAAGGAATTCTTGTTGGTCGTTGATTTGCTGTAGAGATGCTCATTTTGCTAAATATAGTGAAGCAGGGGAGCCTTGTGGGGACCATTAGAGGTCATGGGGTGAGTGGTTTGTTGGTGGGTTTGGTTGAGGATATGGTCAATCATGGATCTGGAGCCAATTAAGTAAAACCCTTTTAGTTTGTGATTTTTGGGAATAAGGTTTGTTCATGGGAGGGATTAGTGAATAGGGTGAGGTTCTATCTGGTTTAGGGGTTTAGAGGGTGTTAACCGCCAGTTTATACATTAATTAAACATTTGAAAAGTTTAGTTAATATAAACTTTGCAGTGGAAAGTGACTTGGCTATGGAGGTGAGGTGTGGTGTTGTGAGTGGATGGTGGGGGTGATGTGGCAAGTTGATTGGTGGATATGAGTTATGATGTCTGCCAGCTTTAGTCCCTTAGTTTCCAAAAACTCTTCATAGCAAGTTAAAACAGCCTACACCTATTTTCCATTGTAAATCAACTTGGCATAATTACAACTTTGGCCCTTTTCTTTAATAAAACATTAAAAAGGACTCAAAGTGTAATTTCTTCAAACTTCAAGGGCTTATATGGCATATTCTTGAAACTTAAGGACCCACTCGTATTATTAGAGAATTACAAGGTCCAAAAGTGACAAGTCTTCAATACCTGAGGGACCAATCTTGAAAAATCTTCAAACTTCAAGGACTTCAATGGAAAATCATGATTCGGGTCCAGTTCTTTGTGCTGATTCGTTTCCCATGTTCGTTTTTGCTTGATTATTGTAATCTTTTGGTAAATTTACGATATCCGTACCTAAAATACACAATGAGCAAACACAAGCATATTTTGAGGTATTTTATGACATTTTGAACCGTTTTAATCCCGATTTGGACGATGAGACTATGTATAAATACAGTTTCATCACTCCCCCGTACTAAACCATTGCCGTGTCCCTACGTAATGATAGAATTAAGTATCATAGCACTTCGAAAATTTATTTTTAGGTGACATTTATTGAAATGTATACTTAAATAAACTACTACATGTGTTTTAGACATAATGTATTGTTTTCATCACAAAATAGGATGTTTAAGATCATAGAATAAGAACACGTAAATGCTTTGTTAGAAATAATTTCGTCGTTCTCAATTTTCACCCAATTTCATGCTAAGTGTGAAACAAGATCATTGTCATTATAAGTTAGTAATGCTAACACTACTCATATGCTCTAATCACGTACTTAGACACCCTTATTCCTAAGGTGTATCTCTTATATTTTATCTTTGTCTTAATGATCACGAGGATACATTTTTGACTTATGCGTGAAGAGATTATATCCAAAATTAGAGCCTTAACGGTGTAACCAAAATCATCGAATTAATAATTCATCCTAATAGATAACTATGTCAAAAAACAAAGTCAACAAAAAGGATCGATAAATATGGTTTTATAATGGTTTTGAACATGAGACTTATTACCAATCTGGAATTGGTTTACCGCCACCTTTTATTTAACTTCGCCATGAAGTGTTTATTATGGCTTTGGTCTTGACCTTGTCTTTTATTTAACCTCGCCATTAGGTGTTTATTACGACTTGACGTATATCCTCACGCTAAGGCGAATTTTGGATCTTTAAGGCTTCGAGATTTAAGATATTCACTTTCAATTTTGCATAGATTTTTCGGCCTTGTGAGCTTTGAATTTTTGCTTGATTTAGGTGAAGAGGAACTTAAATTATTATTGGGGGAAGATTTTGATTATCTGGGTTGCGAATACTTCAAAACCGTGACGCTGGCGATACCTTAATGTTTTCCCAATTTAATTACATGGAAGCTACTAAAATTAATTAGAAACCAACAATAGAGACTAAACCGCTAAATCAATATTTATTAACAATTTATTAATAAAAGCGCGGGGAGAATATCTAACACCCCCAGATCGGGTATCACATTGGTGGATCGATGAGCAAATAGCTTACAAAGCACAAATCATAATTATATGATTTTTGAAATACAATCGATATAAACATTAATTTGGTATAATCGTTTAAATTGTTGAATATCATTTGTTATAAATATCCCAGTATAAAGATAGATCCCCCGTCATTTTTATGCTCCTAAATGATGCTCAGTCCATGCTCAAATAATCTTGCTTAATTACCTGGGAAAAACATGCTTAAAACAGTCAACATAAAGTTGGTGAATTTTTAGAGTTTTGGTAAAATCATAGTTTAGAACTTTAAATGTCCTACCTAGTGCTGTTCAATATTTGATATAAAAATCAAGTTCAAAGTGTCCAATTATTCCATTCATTAATGTGCTAAACAATATAGAATTTAGTTTAGGAACGCAAACCTTACAGATAGTATCATTGCACAAAGCTATATACTACAAAGTACTTACATTTCTCCTATTTCCAAAACTAAAGCTTAACCTTCCATGGTTCTCAACAGATGAGAACCGGGGCCTTACAAAAAGGCGCCAAACCCTAGTTCCAACATGGTATACATCTGTTGTCCCGGCCAAGTCACAGTGAGCATGACTCACCCAGATGGGGATGGTCAGTCCCAAATAGATCTATTTATAACATTCGGGCAATTACTATAATTTAACAGTTTCTACAATAGGCAAATGTAATTAAAGACAACAGTTCAATTTACGTTCTATAAAATAATAATCATTCATATTGTCAAAACAAGTTACAGTTATTTAATAGCATGTCTCCCCCTCGCGGGTTAGTAAAATCATAAAAAGATTTAAAATGCGAGGCTATGAACTCACCTGTATGATACAGCTCGAGGATGATCAAGTATACAAATCACAAAGCACACAGTACATCGAATACCTAAGTAATTAAGTAGGTCTCAGTATATGCATAAATAATAAATGCATGCAATTTAATTGGTTGTATGTTTATTCATGTTATCACAGTATATTTAATTAATATATATACAGTTATGATGATGGTTAAGTGTGCATGTTGTTCATTCACTGTTTCCACGTACCCCTGATGTTTATAAAACATGTATTACATTGTAGTCTTTAAAAATAAATTATTAAATTTATTTAATAGTTTATAGTGCTCCAAAAATAATTAACAAATTTTTATTAATTAAATCTTGATTTAAAACATGTCTCCCGTTGATAAAAATATAATATTTTTATTCTAAAACTATTAAAATAGATATTGTGTACCAACAGTGGCTAATAAAAGCTAACAGTGGGTACTTTATTGAAAACAGTGGCTACCTTATAAAAACAGTGGGAACAACATGAAAACAGTTGCTAGGTTTAGGCTACCAGTGGTAACCTTAAAGCTACCAGTGGGAACTTTAAAGTTAACAGTGGTAAGTCTTTCTAATGTATAACTAACGGTGGCAAAATTAAGAAGCCAATAGGTAATACATAACTAATGGTGGTAATATTACAACTAACGGTGGGAAATACTACATGCAAGTCTATATTACAACTGGATGTGACACCCCGGGTAGGGTCAAAATATGCGGAAATATCCACGGAGATGTCACTAGGGTGGATCGATAGCATATAGTCCAAAGAGCATAATATAAAAAGTTAGTCAAATCATATTACATGTTTATTTAAGCAAATAAATAAAAATTGTCTTAAACATGGTGAAGAGTGATTGTTTGAGTTTTCCAAATAGAACCCCTGACGAGTCCTACAATGCAGATTACCAGGATGCTGGAGACCATGCACACACCACGTACTAACTTCATATTCTTGTGCAAGAAATACTAACGGGGGTCAACATAAAGTTGGTGAATTTACAGATTTTAACAATTAATTGGTTTGGACATACAATAATCATAGAAGTAATAATGCACAAAGCATTCTTACTAAAATGTAGATAACATTTGTTTATTATTAGAAACTGAAGATTAACCTCCGTAGTCCTCAACAGATGAGGACGTAGTATCTTACAAAAAGACACCCATTCCAGTTCCAACATGGTATACGTCTGTTGTCCCGGCCAAGGCACAGTGAGTATGACTCACCCAGACGGGGATGGTCAATCCCTAATAGATCTATTTATAACAATCGGGCGATTTATAACAATTTAACAATTTCAATAATAATCAATCATAGTCACGTTTATACAATCCAGTTGTGTCCATTATGTGTTTGCATATTTTTCTTTCCCAAAAGGGAAAGTTTTATCAAAAGTTTATATGGGGCTGTAAACTCACCTGGGAGTAGGCAATTGTTGTTTAATACGAATATCCAATTAATGCTCACGCCAAAGTTATGCCTAATCAGATAGTACAGTCTTAATACATAGTACAAAGAACATATATGTATGCTTATACAGATTTTATTCAGTTCACTTATGCTACGGTATTTATCTACATAACCGTTGTTCAAGTAGCATCAATATTCATTTAAACTTATTTATATAAGTTTCATTTCTATGTAAACATAAAGTGTTTAACTATTAATATCAGTTAGCATATCTGTATTTATAATAATCATTTAACTTATAATTAAGTTTCTTAGTTAAGTAGACATAAAATGTTCTACTTAAAATATTAGTTTATGTTTTCGGTTCAAGTATTATAATCACTCATTTATTACTAGGTTTCATTATTATGTAAACACACAAAACCTACTTAATATTAGTTCACGTTCGTAGTTCGTGTATTATAATCATTCATTTATACTTATTGTTAAGTTTCTTATTTTAAGTACACGTGAAGTGTTTTACTTATATATTAGCATTCAATTTGTTCAATGTTCATATAGTTTTTATTTTCTAAAAGTATATGAGTTTATGTATGATTAATACATATTCATAATTATTTATGCAATTATATCCTAAAATAAATATAAATATTTTATTTTTGAAAAATAAATATAATATTTTATTTAACCTTAAGTTTCCATAAATTATTTTAATATTTATAAAATACTTTATACTTAAGAATTTATACCTTAATTCTTATGGTCTAAGTATTTTAATTATATTTTATTATAATTAAAATAGATTTTTAAGTTTAGGGCTTGGTAATGTTTCGGAATATGGCAAAATTAGTCCCTCTATATTTTTAAGCAAGTATAACTTTCGGATTTTACATATTTAGTACCTAGGGCTTGTTAAAGTTCCGGCTTATGACAGATTTAGTCCCCCTAGTTATATCTAGGTTTTGTAACTTTACTAAAATTACAAAAACAGCCCCTAGGGCTTCTTTAAGTTTCGGCAAATTACAAAAATAGTCCTTAGGGTTTTAAAATGACAAAATGACTTTTAGAAACTTCCCAAAATGGTCCCTAGGGTTTAATTTGAAACGGATAGTATTTATCAAACCCTAGACTTTTTGATATTTACATTTTCAGTCCTTGTGTTTACTAGTTTATCAAAACAGGTTTCATAAGTTATGGTTTTAGTCCTTAAGTTTTATAAATTGTCATTTTCTTCCAAAAAGTTTTTATAAGTTATATTTTATTATAAAAACTTATATTTTAACATTCAAACTTTATATGGGCTCATTAAATGGGCTAAACATCTAATGGGCTATTTTAGTGAGCTTAAATATATTCCAAGTCCACTAATTTATTTAAATGGGCCTTTAAATCATTTATTGGGCTTAATACATTTTTAAGTCCTTTAATTAGTTAAATGGGCCTAAGTGTAATCTTATGTCCATTATGTTTTACTAAGATTTATCAAATGGGCTTATTGGGTCTATTAAGTTTTAGATTAACATTTCGTGGACTTAATTAGTCCATTAACATTACTTTATATTTTATGTATGTTCTTACTTAGGATATTATTATAAGCTTATTATGAGCTTATTAATATTTAGTTTTAAATCTAAATAGATGAATAAAACTAAAAATTTGTTTTATGTGTTATACCAACTTAGATCTAGGTGTGTTATAAGGTTACAAGTAAGTCATAAGCCCTAGTAGGAGCTTATATCCCACGGCTAACATTAGTTATAGCATAATAAGACAAGTCAAGTCTCATTTTAAGGTTGCATGTAATTTATAAGTGTTATAAAAATAAATCTAACTATGTACACATCGAGAAAATAAGTCACAAGTCCAAAATAAGATCTAAACTATATTTAGACCTAAAAATCAAACATAGATCCATGTACGCTCATATATAGCTCATGGCTATATTTTTAGATCTTGGTATTTCCATGATGAATACTTTAGCTAGTTTTTAATTCTTGTAAATATTTAAAAAAACACATCATGATTATCTAGGTTACATGCATGTTCCCAAGGCTACTATTATTCCAAGAAAACAATGTATAGCCCACGGCTATATTGTTTTCTCACAATATTCTCATAAGATCTACTAGATTATTTCATGTGTATCATGTTAAGTTAAAACTTATCACTAGATCAAGATTTATATAAGCATGCATGTACATCTAATCCCATTTTAGGTCTTGTGTAACTCACAACTATATTTATACACATAAGTTGTATTTGTGATTTTTAACATCCCATTTAACATGTTACATCTCATATTCCATTATTCAAAGCTTAGGAAACCAATCATATAATCACCCCTTAAATTAGCCGTGACCTTTAAGGTCATGGTTTTTATGATCTTTAAGTTGCACAAGTTCATTTCATGAGATCTAGGGTTATTAGTTAACCAAAGTCCCATAAATAAGATTTGTAACTCATGAAATGTTTAGATTTATAAAAGGTTTCATATGGTTTTTAAATCAAGTTTAAAACATAACACATAACTCATAAGTTTCTTATTAAAAGATTTTAAATCATGTACATGATTTGCAAAAATATGACGTGACCTATAAGGGTCATAGCTTTATCAAATCTTGATTTTTAACATGTTTTTTACTTGTGTTTATAGGTGTATGATGATGCATGCATGAAAGAATGAAAGAATATGATGTGTATACCTTTCTTGCCTAAAAGTACCAAGAATGATCTAGATGAACAAAGAGGTTTGAGATCTAATCAAGGTGATGAAGAAAACCGTAATATAAATCAAGTCGTGGCCTTAAGATTTGGCTAGGGATTGTGTATAGTGATTCCAAGAGAATGATACTACTAATTATTTGTAGTAAAGATGAGACAAGGTTCTTGGTGGATTTAATACTTGGTTTTGGATGTATATGGCTTTAATTCGTATGATTAAGAGAGAAGAGGGTGAGAGAACAAGATTAGATTGCATGTATGTAAGAATGTGTGTGTGTTTCGGCTTAAAGAGGAGAGAGGGAAAGAAATGGCAAAAGATATGATTTACCTTGGTAAGACATATCATGCCAAGTGTCCCCCTTTACCTTTCCAAGGCAACTCTTCTTCTTCTACACAAGACTATGCCGTGTGACACTCACCAAAGAGGGGGAAAAGGATGGGCTTTGGTCATGGGCTTATGTTGGGCTTAATACAAAAGAGTACATGATCTTGGGCTAGTCCAAGAGGTTTAGGGATGCTCATAATATGCATACATATATACATGGGCTATATATACATGGTGTAGCATATTTTCCAATTTTTTTGTTAAGTGTAGTTTAATCAAATGTTGGTTATGTATTTTTACTACTTGTTTTATGTACATAGTTTACATAGTCAAAATTATTATAACATGTATGTATGTAAAAATATATGTGCACATTGGACAAGTTCACACATGACTCATAGAAATATAATACATGAGTTTGTGTTCTAAGATTTAATGGGTGAAATTTCATTACATAAAATCATGGTAAAATCATGGGTTTTACAGCACCAACCCGTTATTTTAGTTTTGTTCTCAAAGCTATTAAAAACGTAGTTATCTTTTAAGTAAAAGATATTCTAAGCATATGATTTGTTTCAGGTTCTCTCTCAGGTACGGATGGAGGCATGAACGCGAAGTGGTCTATACCTAGGTTACTTTTATATGTCTGATTCGGCATTAGTGGATGTTTCTGTCATTACGGGCGAATAGAAGAGAATGCAAAGAGATTTTTATCCAGGTTGCACTATTCATCTGGTTGAGCAGTAAAGGAGACTACTGCCGTGGATGGATAGGGAAGGAATGCAAAGAGATCTTTATCCGGATCGCACTATACATCCGATTGAGCAGTAAAGGAGACTGTTGTCGTGGATGGATAGGGAAGGAATGCAAAGAGATCTTTATCTGGATCGCATTATACATCCGATTGAGAAGTAAAGGAGACTGCTGCCGTGGATGGATAGGGAAGGAATGTAAAGAGATCTTTATCCGGATCGCACTATACATCCGATTGAGCAGTAAAAGAGAGTGCTTCCGTGGATGGATCAGTGCGGGCTTCCCAACGGGTGTTGTAGTTATACCTGTCCCAGATCTGGGATAAGACCATTGGCGTGGTGGATTGGGTTAGGAGGAAAAATCCATTGCACATGGTTCCTGATATGAGGAGAACACGCCAGCATGTTTTGTATGCTGGGGAAACTGGGGATGTACTATATCGGCATCTTTTTCATGGGTGAGATACAAGTTATATCTCCACACCCAAGGATGAAGAAAAAAAATTGGGGATTGAAGGTAAAACAAAACATTTTAACTTTAACCCTTCCTATATCAACAGCTTTAAGAGCAGACTTACGATTATACCTCAAGCTGGTGGTATACAAACTTTAGTTAATAGTACTAAAGTTTCTACCCAACAAAGAGGTTAAGATTGTTGTTGATGGCGATTGCGTAAGAAGTTGCAAAGAATCTGCTTCATTCGCCGCGGGGTTGAGCGAGAGGAGTGCAGAAAAGAAGTACCTCAAATGGTGGAAATAAAGAAGATACCAAGAATAAAGAAGTGCGCGCCTTGGGAGGTGCCGTAACAAGGGTCGTGCATTCACTATTACTGGTTCAAAATTTGTACAAATTATGAATTCTAAAGAGAGGAATTCTCATTTCCCAGAGTCTAGTGGGTGATAGTATTGTCGAACTAATTGGACCCGAAGAGGAAAGAGGAATGTCCAAAAAATGGGACATTCAACATCTCCTTATGGGGGGATGTCGGACATAGCCCTACAAAGTGCACCCACTGAGAGTTGGATGTGCCTTTCAGGTTTAGGCAGGGGAGAAACAAGTTAGGGAAATGGGGTATTCTCGGACCAACTATTCTCTGGCCCATTGGTGCTAGAGATGACACTAAATCTAGTGTTAACTATATCGGGGTTATGGCTCCCCAGTACAATCAAGGTTTCATCTCACCAAGGTACACAAACCCATTTTAGGTCATGTAAGATAAGTACGTGATGCTTGCTAGTCTATTCATGCTAATGACGACATCATAGCTGTCAAGACTTTCTAGAATATGATTGATGTAAAATGGCGATTTGGAAAGTTTTAAGGAACAACCTCGAATGATGGTGTTTAACTATCATAACTTTTCTGTTGACTATTCCACCGTATAATGGGAGTCTAGAACTATCGGAGGGATTTCCATTACCTTACTAAATTTAGCAATTGTAATGCTTTGGTCTAAACATGTATCAAACAAGATAGATGCATATCATTGGCTTAGTAAGAACGTACCAGGTACGATGTTGGAACCTGGATTTGCTTGGGCATTGCCGGCCATGTACACTTGCGAAGGAGTTCCCTTATTGTCCTTCTTCTGATTTGCCCACTTGGGACAATCGGGTCTCACATGCCCAGGGGTTCCACACTCGTAACATACCATAACTTTCTTCGGTCTGCTACTACTCCCACCGGTGGGGTTTCGGTTTCCCTGCTGCCCACTTCTACTCCCACGTGCATTGGACTTGCCCTTGTTGCTGTTCCCTGGATTGGTATTGGGTCGACCTGGGGTAGCAACATTGGTTTGACGACCGCGAGCAAAATGGCCTTGTTGGCCACACTTATAGCATCCTTGGCATTGTCCTCCAGCAACATGATGGTAGTTGCACTTTGAACACTTAGGCTTGGTCCCTGAGTAGTTATTGGTGCGAGTTATGGGATTAGTGTCATCCGCTTGCCCAACGTTTTGCTTTTTGGAAGGCTGCTGGTGCTGGCTACGAGAGTTTTCATCGGATTTCCTCTTGTTGTCTGTTTGCCTCTCGGACTGATTGCGGGCTCGCTTGTTGATCAGCTCAGTCGCAAATTGCATAGCACCTTCAACAGTGGTGGGTCGTGAAGCTAGCACATTGTCATGAATATTGTCAGGGAGTCTGCTAACATACTTTTCAATCTTGTCACTCCTTAGAGGAAACATTCTGGTGCACATCAAGCTTAACTCTTGAAATCTTTGGTTGTACCAAAGGATATCATTGTTCTTACACTTGAGATCCCACAGCTCGACTTCCAACTTCTTCATTTCTCCTATGGGACAATACTTCTCAGTCATTCTTTCCTTGAGGTTGGCCCAAGTGAGAGCATAAGCAGCGTCATGTCCAAGGATGGCGACCACAGAGTTCCACCAGGTAAGGTCACTCTCGAGTAGGGTGCACGTAGAAAACTTAACTCTTTTCTCGTCAACACAACCACTGATGCGGAAGACTGTCTCTAGTCTTTCAAACCACTGCATCAATTCAACAACTCCTTCTTTCCCTCGGTAGTATGAGGGTTTACATTTTAAGAAGTCGGGGTAAGAGCAACCCCTGTTGGTATTGTTTCTGCGTGCATCGAAGTTTGGATCATTGTTTGCATTTGGGTCAGCTCCTCTGGCTGCCATGGTTGCTGTGATGCCTTCACTTATCATTTCCCGTAGTTGTGCGACAGTGACATTTCGAGTAGCTTCTGGGGGTTCAACATTATCGGCATTGGAAGTGGTTGCATTATTGGGATTTGATCTTGTAATCACCATTTGTCTATAATCATATACAAAATGAGATTATTAGTTCAAGCGTTAGTACAATTTTTATATTATTTACACGAGAAAACTTATGCACTGATTTCATAACAAATTTAGATAACCTGTCAAGATCTCATAATATAATACATTGCACAGCGTATATAATAAAGAAATTGATTTCATGTTATTTCCATGAGAAATTTAACAGTCATCTAGCATAACACAAGCTAAGTCATAGGCCGGTCGGGCCTAATCCAAAGTAATGATACACACAGTCTTTAAAATATCATATCCCAAAGTTACATGTCCCAAAAGAAAAGAAAAGATAAGTACGGGATTACATCATCAAAAGCTGAAAAAGAGTTAAAAGTACAAAGGCCCTATGTCATGATAGCCGGGATACAACCCGTGAGCTTATCATGACGTACAAGAAGTCTAGTACGTCTATACTAATCCTTCCTGGATGGTCCACTAGATGATGCCGGGGCTGACAGTGCGTATGGAGCTGGTGGGGCTGCAGAATTCCTCCTGGTGTTCCACAAAGTCCGAACTGTCGTTCGGGTCTCCTTGAGCGTACGGAGTGTAATAAGTGTGAAAACACTTATTCTTTTACCACTTATTTCCAATAATAACAAGACCAAAACGTGTGATTTATGTCGTAAAAGTCAGAATTATGCGTGGTTTGTGTTTTTATTGTGTTTTAGGACCAAAATATGAAAAAGGAAGAAAACACGGGTTTTCACGGGCTTTTATCGAAGAAAACGGGAAAAGACGAAGTCAAAAGATCAAGAGTGCAAAAAGAACGGAAGTCCAAGGCCTATTCTGAAGATTTATCGAAGAAAAAGTCTAAAGACGGAAGTTTAACGAAGTCGACGAACTTAAGTCTAATAGAAGAAGAAAATTAAAAGACAAGTTTAAATCCCGAGACGATGTCGAGAAAAGACGAAGAATTAAAGTCGAGTCGAGAAGAAAAAGAAAGAAGAAAGCACCACACATGCCTCCCACTTCCCTATAAATACCCTCCTAATCACATTAGGAGGAGAGTTAGCTAGTTTTAATTTTTAAGTTTCTTTCTAGTTTTTAGAGAGAGAAAGTCTTAAACTTTCTCTCACTAAACTTTTCATTTTTTTCTTCCAAGCTTTCATTAATCTTTGTATTGGAGTTCATTTTAATCAAGAGTTAAGTTTTTTTTTTATGTTCCTTTATCTCATTCTACATTTCTTGGCTTATTTGAATTTTTGGTCCGAAATCTTTTCTTTGATCCGAATCTTCCATATTTCGTGATTGAAGTTGAGATTGTATGGTTAGAAGATTTATTTCCTTTGTTCCTACATAAGCTTTCGTGTATTAGTTATAAGCTCTCAATGCTTCTTGGCTAGTTACAAGTCTTAGCTTATTGGTTTTCGGATTTTGCAAAAGGTTTTAGTAAGTTTAAAGTTCATTCCATAAAGTTTTGATCTTTCATGTTTTAGAAGTCATTAAATTTAAGCTTTTTGAATTGTTTAAGATCCGGTTAGAATAGCTTATTTCATTTGCTTATTGAGTTTCACTCTTGCCACCAATTTCGGAAACTGTTGCCTTCCATCGCAATTCAAGGGACTTTATACACATTCCGACGGGACTCTACCCATTCCGATAGGTTCTTGGTTTAGATCGCAATAACCCAATAGGGTTCTACTTTGCGATCGGGTTGGTTTTCCCCTTATTCCGATCTAGGATTGCGATCGCATATTGCGATCGCATATTCCGACGGGTCTTAAGGTCTTTGTTAAGACGAAGTGCTGCCCATTTTTCGAAAGGAACATTGCGACAGCATCATTCCGATAGATTCACATTGCGACAGTAGAATTCACAACATTCCGATGGTAGTAAGTTTAACAGTCCGATGGACCCTTGTTTGATATTCCGATGGCTACCATTTGGTGTATTCCGATGGACATGAATTGTTTTATTGCGATTAACTAAGATTTTACGTTTTAAAGGTTTTCAAAGTTTTAAGTTTCAAGCATTAACTTTAAGTTTAGTTTTGTCAAAACTTCTACTTTACTCAACGACACTTTCATTACTTGCTTTTAAGTTATAGTTTAAATTAGACAAACAAACTAAACCATTCTCTTGATTCACCAAAAGACGATTGAGTCACACTCTTAAGACCGGTTTTCAATTCGAAAATACTTGGGACTACGAATTTTGATACTTGGTTGCAAAAGCGAGAATTAAATGGCACCGCTGCCGGCTCTTTTCGTTACGATTAACGGTTTCTAGTGAGAGACGCATTGAATTTTGGGATCCGTTCTTTGGACGTTATTTTCCTTGCTTTAAAAATTTTTTAAAAAAAAAATCCAAAAAAATATAAAACTCTTCAAAAATACAAAAACATTGAAAAATTATTAAAAGAAATTCTTTTCAAAAGGTTTTGCACCAAAAAGATTATATAGATATTCTTTGTGTATATTTTTCTTCTGCAGGTGTATGCGTACTAGATCTTCGAACTATTCTGAGCCCGAGACTCGTGAAGATTTAGATATGGCTGGTGTTAATAACAACAATAATCACCCACCTCAACCCAATTTGAATAATAACAACAACAACAATGTCCTCCTACCTGATTTACGAAACATGGAGGAATTGTGCCAACCCACCATGAACGGACGCGGAGGCCCGATTGCGCCAATGCACGTCACGGCTCAGGAGTTTTCGTTGAAGCATCACATGATCCAGCAAGTGCAAACGAACCCATTTCGTGGAATTCCGGATGATGATGCCAACAAACACCTCGACAAATTCATTACCATGACCCAAAGCATGAAGTGCTCCGGTGTTTCTATGGATGACCTTCGCCTTCAACTCTTTCCCCACTCGCTTTCTCACCATGCCGAAAAATGGTTTGACCGTCTTCCTAAGAATTCTATTCATACGTGGATGACATGACTCAACGCTTTTTATCGCGCTACTTTCCCCCATCCATGGTCACTAGCCTTCGTAACCAAATCAGTGGATTCATGCAAGAGAATGATGAATCGCTTTTCGATGCTTGGGAACGATACAATGATTTGATCGACCGCTGTCCAAATCACAATATGCTCCCCGTCACTCTCATTGACACCTTCTACAATGGTCTCACATGTCGTGATCGTGACACGATCAATGCCGCCGCCGGTGGTACTTTTATGAAAAGGAGACCGGAGGAGTGTCGAGAGTTGATCGAAAACATGACTACTCACCACAAGAATTGGGATTCATCCGCATCCTCAAGATCTAACTCGAGAGTCAATGTTTCTTCTACTACTTCCAATCCTGAGATATCCGAACTTACCCGACAAATCGCGAGTATGCACAAGGATTTCATGTCCATAGCCACAAACCAATTTCAACAAGCTAAAGCCGTTGCTATTTCCTGTGACACATGTGGTGGTCCTCATTCTTACAATGATTGTCCTTCCACTCAAGGCAATTATTCTGAAAACGTTAACGCAACTTATGGCACTTATCCCACGGGATGCTATCAAGCCCGCCCTCAAGGAGACCGTGGCTTGCTAAGTTATCGTTCCAACAATTATCTTGCTCCTCCCGGTTTCCCTCCTGCAAACCAAAACCAACAACAAAGCTATAACCGAAACAACCAATCCCAACCTCGTGCTCAAAATCAATACCAATCCCAAAGAAACCCATACCCAACTCAAGGAAATTCTCAAGCTTACCAAGCTCCACCTCTCAATCAACCGATGGCAGTAAACCAAGACGTCGAGACGTTCACGAATCTTCAGAGTCAATTTGTCAACTTGAAGAATGACATGGTGAAACAAGGGAGCGATATTCGAGCCGAACTAAGGAATGATATGGCCAAACACAGCAATGAAATTAATGCAAACATACAAAACTCTTTCAATAATCAAGCGGTTCACCTTCATGATATGATTGGTTCACTCATCCAAGGTAATCAACCCTATTCTTCGGGTACTCTTCCGAGTAATACCGTTGCGAATCCAAGAGGGGAGATGAAAGCAATCACCACCCGTAGTGGAAAAGGTTATATGGAACCCGAGCTTCCTACACCTCCACCCGTGATTGTGAACAAGGAAAAAGAGCAACTTTCTCCACCTCCTTCACCTTCTATCCCCATTTCCCCACCACCCGTGGTTGTGAGTGATCCTATTCCCCTTAAGCCTTCTTCTTCATCCAATATACCTTATCCTTCAAGGTTGAGGAAAGAGAAGCAAAAGAGCAAGGATGATATTCAGGTTTCAAACTTTCTAAAAATGTTTAAACAATTGAATTTTAACATCTCCTTTGCCGAGGCTCTCGCTCACATGCCCAAATACGCTAAGATGTTCAAATATCTTCTAAGTGATAAGGAAAAGCTTCTTGACATTGCTCAGACCCAACTTAATGAGAACTGCTCCGCAGTGCTCTTAAGGAAATTGCCCACCAAACTTGGTGATCCGGGTCGCTTCTTGATTCCTAGCAACTTCCCGGGAGTAGAGAATTGCATGGCCCTAGCCGATCTAGGTGCCAGTATAAACTTAATGCCTTTAAGTGTTTGGAAGCAATTATCTCTCCCCGAGCTAGTTCCCACCAAAATGACTTTGGAATTAGCCAACCGTACGGTTGCTTATCCAGTGGGGATAGCCGAAGATGTCTTTGTTGGTGCAGATAAATTCACCTTCCCGGCGGATTTTTTCGTCGTTGACTACGAGATGGATCCTCGTGTTCCATTAATCGTTGGACGTCCATTCCTGAGGACCGGTCGCACTCTCATTGATGTAGCCGCAGGCGAAATAATCATGAGAGTTGGTGACGATAAAATTGTCTTCAACATGGGTAAGATTTCTAAGCAACCTTATTCATATGAGAGTGTTAATGCTATTGATGTTCTCGATGAGGCTTGTGAAGAAAATTTTCATGATGCTTGCAAAAGTACTATTTCTTCTCTACCCAATGTTGAGACCGTTGCCTTAATTGCTCCAGCATTGACTCCTTTTGGAGAAAGTGACTTGGATGATTTTGAAGCTAGCTTGGGTCCTCTCGATATTAAGTATGATAATTTGTCCACCAATTGGGACGAAGATATTCGTACTATTGAGAGACTTCTTAATGAGGACCCGTTGTCTCCTCCTTCTCCTAAAGAGGTGACTAATGATGATCCATCGTTAGTTTCACCATCTATTGAGGATCCTCCCACTCTCGAGCTTAAGGACCTACCTCCTCATCTTGAGTACGTTTTACTGGAAGACAACGAGAAGTTACCGGTCATCATCGTAAAGGATCTGAAAGAAGACGAAAAAGCCCGACTTGTCACCGTGTTGAAGAAGCATAAAAGAGCTATCGCTTGGAAAATCTCTGACATCCGTGGAATTGATCCTCACTTCTGCACACATAAAATTCTCATAAAGGACGACTTTAAGCCCACAATTCAAAGCCAACGAAGGGTGAATCCCAAAATCCATGAAGTCATCAAAAAAGAGGTTATCAAACTTCTTGATGCGGGTATGATTTACCCTATTTCGGATTCACCATGGGTTAGTCCAGTCCATTGTGTGCCTAAGAAAGGAGGAATTACCGTTGTGCCCAATGCAAACAACGAGTTGATTCCTACCCGTCTCGTTACTGGGTGGAGAGTTTGTATAGACTACCGCAAACTCAATGATGCCACGAGAAAGGATCATTTCCCTCTACCTTTTATGGACCAAATGCTTGAACGTTTAGCGGGTAATGAATATTACTGCTTTCTTGATGGTTTCTCGGGTTATTTCCAAATACCCATCGATCTCCATGATCAAGAGAAGACAACATTCACTTGTCCCTATGGCACATTTGCTTATAAAAGAATGCCTTTTGGCTTATGCAATACCCCCGGGACTTTCCAAAGGTGCATGTTGGCTATCTTCCATGATATGGTTGATCAAACCATGGAAGTCTTCATGGATGATTTCTCGGTCTTCGGGGATTCCTTCTCTTCTTGCCTCGCCAATTTGGAACGTATGCTTAAGCGGTTCGAAGACACTCGCCTTGTTCTAAATTGGGAAAAATGCCATTTTATGGTAAAAGAAGGCATTGTGCTAGGACACAAAATTTCTAAAGCCGGTCTTGAAGTCGACCGTGCTAAAGTTTATGTCATAGCCAAATTACCTCCACCTTCAACCGTGAAGGGTGTGAGAAGTTTTCTGGGTCATGCGGGCTTCTATCGTCGATTCATTCAGGATTTCTCTAAAATCGCTCGCCCGATGACCCACCTCTTAGAAAAAGATACTCCTTTTATCTTTTCTAAAGAGTGTCTCAAAGCTTTCAATCTTCTTAAGGATAGGCTAACTAAGGCACCGGTCTTGGTTACCCATAATTGGGAGTTGCCTTTTGAATTGATGTGCGATGCTAGCGACTTTGCTATTTGTGCGGTTTTGGGCCAAAGAGTGAATAAACACTTCCAACCAATCCACTACGCTAGCAAAACGATGACGGGGGCTCAATTGCATTATACGACAACCGAAAAAGAGCTTTTAGCTGTTGTCTATGCTTTTGAGAAATTTCGCCCCTATCTTGTTTTATCCCCCACCATCGTATACACGGACCATTCCGCGTTGAAGTACTTGATGACAAAGCATGATTCTAAGCCAAGACTTCTTCGCTGGGTTTTACTCCTTCAAGAATTCAACATTGAAATTCGTGACAAGAAGGGAGCCGAAAACCTGGCCGCGGATCATCTGAGCAGACTTGAGGATCCATATCAAAGGGATCATCCGAACAAAGAGATCAATGACTCTTTCCCCCTGGAGACCTTAATGTCTATAAATCTCAATCTTGATGGCACCCCGTGGTTTGCGGACATTGCAAACTACTTAGCAGGTGGTATTCTCATCAAAGGGTTAACATCCAAACAAAAGAAGAAGTTCTTGAATGATGTTAAGACTTACTTTTGGGATGACCTTTATCTATTCAAACAATGTGCTGACCTGATCATTCGTCGATGTGTTGACGGACCGGCAGCTTTTGACATCCTCCAAGCTTGCCACAAAGGACCCACCGGTGGTCACTTTGGTCCCAACTACACCGCTAAAAAACTGTTTGATTCTGGATTCTATTGGCCCACAATTTATCGTGACGCTCACGAAATGGTTAAGCATTGTGATGCCTGCCAACGACAAGGAAAGATCACACATAAGGATGAGATGCCTCAAAATTTCATACAGGAATGTGAAATCTTTGATGTATGGGGCATCGACTTTATGGGGCCATTTCCATCCTCCAAAGGGAATAAGTACATCCTCGTCGCCGTCGACTACGTTTCTAAATGGGTTTAAGCTAAGGCTCTCCCTACAAATGATGCGAGGGTGGTTGTGAACTTTTTAAAGCAGCTTTTCGCTCGATTTGGCGTTTCTCGTGCTATTATCAGTGATCGTCGGACTCATTTTTGCAACGATCAATTTGCAAGAGTCATGGCTAAGTATGGTGTAAATCACCGTCTTTCCACCGCTTATCATCCCCAAACCAATGGGCAAGCCGATATATCCAACCGTGGCTTAAAGAGAATTTTGGAGCGTACTGTGGGAGAGCATCGCGCCGCGTGGGCCGATAAGTTAGATGATGCTCTGTGGGCTTTCCGTACTGCTTACAAGACCCCGATCGGTTGTACACCTTATCGTCTTGTGTACGGGAAAGCCTACCACCTCCCAATCGAGCTGGAGCATAAGGCGCACTGGGCCTTGAAGTGGGCTAACTTCGACATCAACAAAGCCGGTGATCATCGCAAGATTCAACTCAACGAGCTAAACGAACTACGAAATGAAGCTTATGAGAACTCGCTGATCTACAAGGAGAAGACCAAGATTATTCATGACGCAAAAATCAAGAACCGAGAGTTCCACGTTGGGGATCAAGTCTTACTCTTTAACTCTCGGTTGAAGATCTTCTCTGGCAAGTTGAAGAGCCGCTGGTCTGGTCCATTCACAGTCACCAAAGTCTTTCCTTATGGGACCATTGAGCTTTCTCAGCCGAATGGGCCCAATTTCAAGGTAAATGGCCAGCGTCTGAAGCTGTACTTTGGTGACGACATCTCTCAAGAGATGATTCCATACCTCACCACGTTCCCCATGAACTAAATTGGGTCGAGTCAGGCTCGTGACTCGGTCATAAAAAACAAGCGCTTCTCGGGAGGCAACCCGTGATCTATCCTTTACTGCTTTCATAATAAGTGTAGGGGGGAGCCCCGCATATGTTTGTTGTCTTTTTTCTTGTGCTATGCAGGGATTAAAGCTTCGCAGAGCATCTTGATGACTTTTGACGAACCGTGATACCGTGTTCCCATCTTCCCGGTTCTATCCTAAACTCTTGTGATTCAATATTTCATATTTTATATGTTCACATTGAATTCACTTTTGTTGGAGCATAATTTGGCTAGGCCGGTCTGACGACTCTCCTGGGCCGTTAATCGTCTTCCCCGGTCCTGAGTAATGCTGTAAACAAAGGTAAACCGGTTAGACGTGGACCCGAGGCCGTAGCCCCGGGGTCCACCTCCGACGGTCAAGTTAGTATCGGATGAATATGTGGTATAAGAGGTGTAGTTATGAGAGAGAACCTGATGTAGAATGAGACCCCCTACCCCTGTTTATATAGGCTTAGGGTTTCTTAAAGGATAAGTTAAGGTGTGTGTGGGCTGCGGGCCTGCTGGGCCGGGCCAAATACCGACTGTACGTCGACATGTCCCCCAGTCTAGTATGACATGGTCCATGATCATGTTATGCTAGACTCATTCGTGTATCATGCTCACTAAACAACCGCGTGCGGCTTGCTGCTAGGACATCCTCGTAGGTTGTCCGTAACATATGGCTCCACTCGTAATGGGCTTCCTTTAGCAAAAAGATGATGGGCTGGGATTGCGAATAGTGAGCATAGCCACTATACGCCATCATGTCCCCCCAGTCTAGTATGCGAGGTTGTCACCGAGGTTACTAGACTTTACACCATATCTGCTACCTGTAAGCATATCCACGTCAAAAGAAATGGGAAAACATGTATACGTAAGACGGGTGGTTGTGCTCGAATGCTTGGTTTCCCGTGATTAGACGGTAAGGACCCCGTAAGAAGAAAGCGTGTTCTATAGCCGGGGTAACACTGGCATTGGCAAGGTATCATTCTTATTCATCTCTAACGTGAGGATGATAAGAAGGTTTTATGAAGGTGAAGGTGGAACCCGTATGATGCATTGTGAATATTTTGAAGGCGTACTTCTTGTACCCACTGATGATGCAACATAATGCGAATATTTCATTCGTCTTATGGCAAATAGAAGACGTACTTCTGTGGCAAGGTGATACGGATGGTACATCCGTCTTGTGGCCACGACACACGATAATGACTTAAAAATTTTGTCACGGTTTTTTTTGAACTAGGCGTAGTTGATCAGGCTTTGCCTAATAAAGGTCAAACAATGCAAACTTTGAAGAAATCACTTCGTGGCCGGGCAAAGTAATTCGTCGCGGAAGACGTACTTCCGTAACAAAGATATGAACCAACAGAAGACGTACTTCTGTGGCCGAAAGAGCCAGTGGAAGGCGTACTTCCACGGCAAAGGTAACAAGAGAGTGGAAGACGTATTTCCACGACGAAGACAGCGAGCCCATGGAAGGAATACTTCCACGACTAAAATAAGGCGCCAGTGGAAGAGTACTCCCACGATGAAGGAAAATGAGCCCGTGGAAGAATACTTCCACGACTAAAATAAGGCGCCAGTGGAAGAGTACTTCCACGATGAAGGAAAATGAGCCCGTGGAAGAATACTTCCACGACGAACGATAAGGAGGCCGTGGAAGAATACTTCCACGGCGAAAGATAATGAGCCCGTGGAAGAATACTTCCACGACGAAAGATAATGAGCCCGTGGAAGAGTACTTCCACGGCGAATGATAATGAGGCCGTGGAAGAATTCTTCCACGGCGAAAGATAATGAGCACGTGGAAGAATACTTCCACGGCGAAAGATAAAGAGCACGTGGAAGAATAATTCCACGGCGAAAGATAATGAGACCGTGTAAGAATACTTCCACGGCGAAAGATAATGACCCCGTGGAAAAGTACTTCCACGACGAATGATAATAAGGCCGTGGAAGAATACTTCCACGGCGAAAGATAATGAGCACGTGGAAGAATACTTCCACGGCGAAAGATAAAGAGCACGTGGAAGAATAATTCCACGGCGAAAGATAATGAGACCGTGTAAGAATACTTCCACGGCGAAAGATAATGACCCCGTGGAAGAGTACTTCCACGGCGAATGATAATGAGGCCGTGGAAGAATACTTCCACGGCAAAAGATAATGAGCACGTGGAAGAATACTTCCACGGCGAAAGATAATGAGACCGTGTAAGAATACTTCCACGACGAAAGATAATGAGCACGTGGAAGAATACTTCCACGGCGAAAGATAATGAGACCGTGTAAGAATACTTCCACGGCGAAAGATAATGAGCACGTGGAAGAATACTTCCACGGCGAATGATAATGAGGCCGTGGAAGAATACTTCCATGGCGAAAGATAATCAGCACGTGGAAGAATACTTCCACGACGAAAGATAATGAGCACGTGGAAGAATACTTCCACGACAAAAGATAATGAGCACGTGGAAGAATACTTCCACGGCGAAAGATAATGAGACCGTGTAAGAATACTTCCACGGCGAAAGATAATGAGCACATGGAAGAAATACTTCCAAGGCGAAGATAATAAGCACATGGAAGAGATACTTCCATGACGAATATAATAAGCACGTGGAAGAGATACTTCCACGGCAAAGATAAGAAGCACGTGGAAGAGACACTTCCACGGCAAAGATAATAAGCACGTAGAAGAAATACTTCCACGGCGAAGATAAGAAGCACGTGAAAGAGATACTTCCACGGCGAGAGATAACGAGCACGTGGAAGAATACTCCCACGGCGCATGAATAAGCCAACGAAAGAGATACTTCCGTGGCGAAGGCATAAGCCAATGGAAGAGATACTTCCATGGCGCAGAGGAAGAAGCGCGCGGAAGGAGTACTTCCGCGGCGAAGGAACAAGCCAATGGAAGAGATACTTCCATGGCAAAGGAAGAAGCGCGCGGAAGGAGTACTTCCACGGCGAAAGAATAAGCCAATGGAAGTGATACTTCCATGGCAAAGGAATAACCCGGCAGAAGGCGGACTTGTGCGGCAAAGAAATATATCCAAAGATATTTGCGCGTCATGCACGGAAATAGTGGTATTATTATACCCTGGTAGCCCCCCAAGTTTAATGGTGCTAAATTCGATTAGTAATATTAAACTTTATCAAGTATTCAAAAAAATACGATCACGTAGACCAGCAAGAATGGACGTACCATAGCCGCGTACGAAAGATAGAAATTGGGTTCGAACGTGCGAACCAACGCGGATGGGTCGTGCCATAACCGCGAATTGTCACATAGTTTAAGACGTATCTTAACTAACTTATGGGATAAGCTATGCCGTTATGTGCGGCGTACCGCTACTACCATAAGGACGGTCAAAGTTTTGACAAAATTTTGTTAGACGTGCACAGTGTGTCTTTTAACAAGTCCGGCTCGGGAGGCCCGGTATGTTTTTGAAACTTACTATAACGTCTTGTGAGCAAGGTGTCTAACAAGGATACATGATCCGTGGTCGTTGGGGTTGCATCCCTCTTACACGACAAGTTGAATTATTAGGTTCACTCAATCCTCTTATTCCACCTGGGAACGATGTGTACATGTACGCCCGTAGGCTAAAGATGTTTGAAACGTGCACACAAGTGTGGATGGACGTACCATGACCGCGGATGACAAATAAAATATATTATTTAAAGAAAATATATGTAATATATCTTAAAGATTTTGAAAGATATATATAATATCTTTTATAAATAATATCGGAATATATTATAACCAAATTTAAAAGATAAATAATATCATGTAGTAGTTTAAATGATATGTGTAATATCCTTTATAAAAAATATTGATAATATATATTTTTGGGATATACCCTTTACCCAATTTAAAAGATTACAAATATCTTTTATTAATATGAAAAATATCAACAAGATTTTTTAATAGAAGAGATACAGATAATATCTTTTATTAGTTTAAAAATATAGGTAATATCTTACCACATATTTAAAAGATATAGATAATATATTATCCATTTAGAAATATAAGAACATGCCTATACTAAGTTATAGATAAATAATATTTTGTATTAGCTTCAAAGATATGCGTAATATCTTATTAATATAAATAGTATGTCCGAATAGGCGGATTAACGCAAAAGGAGGCAACTTATGACCGCGAATAAAAAATAAAATAAGACAGGTTTGGACGCACGGACGAGCGCGAAAAGACTAGCACACGATAAATTATATGTTTTACCAACAAGTACTTCCATATTTCTAGGTAGTCAATTAATTTAATGTCTATTAGACACATAAGTCGTACGTAGGAAAATTTAGAAAAAAAATTCCTACATCTTAGGAAGACTATCAAATCATGTATTCATGTTTTATTGTTTTTGATATACTTTCTCTTACAAGCCGACAAGTATAAATAGGGGGTTGTCCTCCATCTTTTGCAAGCTAATAATTTATAAAGAAGTAAATTATTTATTATTGATAAAAATATCTAAGCGACCTTTCAAAACAAGATGTTCGCTATATTTGTAAAAGATAATTACAAATATTAATAAATAAATATTTGCTAAAAAATCTTTGTAAACATGATATATTATTTTGATATATATGAAAGAAAATCCAATCTGTTTTGAATGATGCAATGCAAATAATTCAATTCATGCGACTCGAAAAAACGTGATGTTCACTATATGAAATATTAGTGATATACATAGGCATGATATCCCATTAGTTTAGTGGCGTAAATAATTTTTATTTGTTAAAGCAATTATATGAGGGATTTGTCCCATATAAACAAGTGAGAAAACTTATTCCAAGGTGATATATCATGAAAAAAGAATGAACTGTTTACGTAGTATCAAAGGTGTTGATAAAACTAAGCACATTGCTTAAAGGTTATATGATAGTAATTGATTTAACAAATCAATGTTTTACACATGGTGACAGATTGTTTAATAGACCGAAGAAAAAATCAAAGTTCAATAGTTTGAGAGTTACCGATTTCTGGAATTAATTTTTTCTTCCCGTAACGTGAGACTACGACACATGGTTTAGTCAGGTCCCACGGATGGCGCCAACTTGTTGGAGCATAATTTGGCTAGGCCGGTCTGACGACTCTCCTGGGCCGTTAATCGTCTTCCCCGGTCCTGAGTAATGCTGTAAACAAAGGTAAACCGGTTAGACGTGGACCCGAGGCCGTAGCCCCGGGGTCCACCTCCGACGGTCAAGTTAGTATCGGATGAATATGTGGTATAAGAGGTGTAGTTATGAGAGAGAACCTGATGTAGAATGAGACCCCCTACCCCTATTTATATAGGCTTAGGGTTTCTTAAAGGATAAGTTAAGGTGTGTGTGGGCTGCGGGCCTGCTGGGCCGGGCCAAATACCGACTGTACGTCGACAACTTTAGTTGTCCTTTCCTTAGCAAGATTTAAACAAAGTGCACAATGCCCTAAGTGTAGGGGAGTTTACTCCCACATGCTTAAACATTGAGGACAATGTTTATCTCAAGTGTAGGGGGACTTCTATCGAAGTAAGTGGTCTTTTCCATGAATTTGCCCTCATTTTAACTGGAAAATTTGATTTTTCGATATTTTTCAAAATTTTTAATCTATTTTGGCCTAGTTGTATAGTTGCATTTTCCTTTGTTATGTTTCCATTGCTAGTATAGTTTTTCAATAAAGTGGTTTTAGATTTTTCTTAGTCGTGAACATTTTCACTCAACCCGAGTTTACTTGCCTAAGTTTACTCTAGCTAGTATCCTTAACGTGTTTAAGTCAAGTTTTGCTAGGCTTTTATATAGGGAGCTATAAAACGCGAAAGTCTTAACTCTCACGGGTTAAGAAGAAGAACTTTTCGCAAGTTCCTATAATTGATCCTAGAGAGTCGTTTATCAAGGGAACTTTAAAATGCGATTTCTAAACTTGAAAAAGTCTAAGAATTTGCAAGATCCTATAGATGACTCGAAAACCCAAAACTTTGAATTAATAGGCTAAGCATCCACGAGTCTCATTCCTTGAGATTTTAAACTGTGGAGAACGAGAGATGATAGAGTCAATTATAAGTTCGGTATCCTTTCGTGAATTTATGTGAGTTAATTATAAGCCTATTATCCCTCCGCTTGTTAATAAATTTATCTGCAATAAATAAGGTTGTACGATTTAAAAGGTTACTTAGCTTCTAGCCCCAGATCGTTTAAAAGTTGCTCGGTAAGGATTAGAGTTCATAGCCAAGGCATAACTTATTGAAACGGGATGCGAAGATTGGCGAGTCCGAAAAGGCCCTAACAAGGCATGAGGGCTACATTTTGTTGCTAAAGATCCAAAAGTGATGTGAAGAATCATTTATCGAAAATCAATATGAAGGATCGAGACACACAACGAAAAGCAAGAACTCCCCAAAAGGTCATGGAGAAGTCTATCCAAAAAGACCCTAACAAGGTATGAGGATAAATAGATCCAAGTCCTAAAAGGAGACGGATCGTTGTATATCAAAGTCCAAAATAAAGATTGGAGAAAAATGAAGAAGTCGTGGTCTAAAGATGAAGAATCACTCAAAACTTCAAGTGAAGAAATTTCTATTATGAAGAGAAGACCATAATTTCAAGAACGTCTCTCAAAGATTCGAAGTATGAAGTCGCTGCCAAATATCGGTCCGAGAAAGGTCTCAAATCGTGAAGCGAGTTATGCCAATATATGAACTTTATGAGGTCCTGAGAAGCAGTTTTAAAAGATTTGGTCCTTTAGCTAACTATTGATTAAATCGTTCACCTTATTTTCGGACTAAATAACTATCGAAATAAGTCAAACAATGCATCCTCGTGATCATTCAAGACAAAAATAAAATATAAGAGATACACTTAGGAATAAGGGAGTCTAAGTGAGTAATTGGCCCACATGAGTTCGTGATAGTTTGCTAACTTATAATAACAATGATCTCGTTTTTAAGCTTGGTATGGGGAACGTGAAACTTGAGCATGATAAACGTTCATGGCTGCCAAAACCAATGTAAGTGTTTGATTTCTTTTCTTGTTCTATCTTTTTATGTTTAGTAGTTAATAAAGGCCAAGGTGGGTTATTTATGATGGAAAATGTAAACCGTGCTTTAAAATTATTGCATTGCATGAGGGCATTGCAATGGTCAAGTGTAGGGGATTTAATAAGTGTGAAAACACTTATTATTTTACCACTTATTTCCAATAATAACAAGACCAAACGTGTGATTTATGTCGTAAAAGTCGGAATTATGCGTGGTTTGTGTTTTTATTGTGTTTTAGGACCAAAATATGAAAAAGGAAGAAAACACGGGTTTTCACGGGCTTTTATCGAAGAAAACGGGAAAAGACGAAGTCAAAAGATCAAGAGTGCAAAAAGAACGGAAGTCCAAGGCCTATTCTGAAGATTTATCGAAGAAAAAGTCTAAAGACGGAAGTTTAACGAAGTCGACGAACTTAAGTCTAATAGAAGAAGAAAATTAAAAGACAAGTTTAAATCCCGAGACGATGTCGAGAAAAGACGTAGAATTAAAGTCGAGTCGAGAAGAAAAAGAAAGAAGAAAGCACCACACATGCCTCCCACTTCGATATAAATACCCTCCTAATCACATTAGGAGGGGAGTTAGCTAGTTTTAATTTTTAAGTTTCTTTCTAGTTTTTAGAGAGAGAAAGTCTTAAACTTTCTCTCACTAAACTTTTCATTTTTTTCTTCCAAGCTTTCATTAATCTTTGTATTGGAGTTCATTTTAATCAAGAGTTAAGTTTTTTTTTATGTTCCTTTATCTCATTCTACATTTCTTGGCTTATTTGAATTTTTGGTCCGAAATCTTTTCTTTGATCCGAATATTCCATATTTCGTGATTGAAGTTGAGATTGTATGGTTAGAAGATTTATTTCCTTTGTTCCTACATAAGCTTTCGTGTATTAGTTATAAGCTCTCAATGCTTATTGGCTAGTTACAAGTCTTAGCTTATTGGTTTTCGGATTTTGCAAAAGGTTTTAGTAAGTTTAAAGTTCATTCCATAAAGTTTTGATCTTTCATGTTTTAGAAGTCATTAAATTTAAGCTTTTTGAATTGTTTAAGATCCGGTTAGAATAGCTTATTTCATTTGCTTATTGAGTTTCACTCTTGCCACCAATTTCGGAAACTGTTGCCTTCCATCGCAATTCAAGGGACTTTGTACACATTCCGACGGGACTCTACCCATTCCGATAGGTTCTTGGTTTAGATCGTAATAACCCAATAGGGTTCTACTTTGCGATCGGGTTGGTTTTCCCCTTATTCCGATCTGGGATTGCGATCGCATATTCCGACGGGTCTTAAGGTCTTTGTTAAGACGAAGTGCTGCCCATTTTTCGAAAGGAACATTGCGACAGCATCATTCTGATAGATTCACATTGCGACAGTAGAATTCACAACATTCCGATGGTAGTAAGTTTAACATTCCGATGGACCCTTGTTTGATATTACGATGGCTACCATTTGGTGTATTCCGATGGACATGAATTGTTTTATTCCGATTAACTAAGATTTTACGTTTTAAAGGTTTTCAAAGTTTTAAGTTTCAAGCATTAACTTTAAGTTTAGTTTTGTCAAAACTTCTACTTTACTCAACGACACTTTCATTACTTGCTTTTAAGTTATAGTTTAAATTAGACAAACAAACTAAACCATTCTCTTGATTCACCAAAAGACGATTGAGTCACACTCTTAAGACCGGTTTTCAATTCGAAAATACTTGGGACTACGAATTTTGATACTTGGTTGCAAAAGCGAGAATTAAATGGCACCGCTGCCGGCTCTTTTCGTTACGATTAACGGTTTCTAGTGAGAGACGCATTGAATTTTGGGATCCGTTCTTTGGACGTTATTTTCCTTGCTTTAAAAATTTTTTAAAAAAAAAATCCAAAAAAATATAAAACTCTTCAAAAATACAAAAACATTGAAAAATTATTAAAAGAAATTCTTTTCAAAAGGTTTTGCACCAAAAAGATTATATAGATATTCTTTGTGTATATTTTTCTTCTGCAGGTGTATGCGTACTAGATCTTCGAACTATTCTGAGCCCGAGACTCGTGAAGATTTAGATATGGCTGGTGTTAATAACAACAATAATCACCCACCTCAACCCAATTTGAATAATAACAACAACAACAATGTCCTCCTACCTGATTTACGAAACATGGAGGAATTGTGCCAACCCACCATGAACGGACGCGGAGGCCCGATTGCGCCAATGCACGTCACGGCTCAGGAGTTTTCGTTGAAGCATCACATGATCCAGCAAGTGCAAACGAACCCATTTCGTGGAATTCCGGATGATGATGCCAACAAACACCTCGACAAATTCATTACCATGACCCAAAGCATGAAGTGCTCCGGTGTTTCTATGGATGACCTTCGCCTTCAACTCTTTCCCCACTCGCTTTCTCACCATGCCGAAAAATGGTTTGACCGTCTTCCTAAGAATTCTATTCATACGTGGAATGACATGACTCAACGCTTTTTATCGCGCTACTTTCCCCCATCCATGGTCACTAGCCTTCGTAACCAAATCAGTGGATTCATGCAAGAGAATGATGAATCGCTTTTCGATGCTTGGGAACGATACAATGATTTGATCGACCGCTGTCCAAATCACAATATGCTCCCCGTCACTCTCATTGACACCTTCTACAATGGTCTCACATTTCGTGATCGTGACACGATCAATGCCGCCGCCGGTGGTACTTTTATGAAAAGGAGACCGGAGGAGTGTCGAGAGTTGATCGAAAACATGACTACTCACCACAAGAATTGGGATTCATCCGCATCCTCAAGATCTAACTCGAGAGTCAATGTTTCTTCTACTACTTCCAATCCTGAGATATCCGAACTTACCCGACAAATCGCGAGTATGCACAAGGATTTCATGTCCATAGCCACAAACCAATTTCAACAAGCTAAAGTCGTTGCTATTTCCTGTGACACATGTGGTGGTCCTCATTCTTACAATGATTGTCCTTCCACTCAAGGCAATTATTCTGAAAACGTTAACGCAACTTATGGCACTTATCCCACGGGAGGCTATCAAGCCCGCCCTCAAGGAGACCGTGGCTTGCTAAGTTATCGTTCTAACAATTATCTTGCTCCTCCCGGTTTCCCTCCTGCAAACCAAAACCAACAACAAAGCTATAACCGAAACAACCAATCCCAACCTCGTGCTCAAAATCAATACCAATCCCAAAGAAACCCATACCCAACTCAAGGAAATTCTCAAGCTTACCAATTTCCACCTCTCAATCAACCGATGGCAGTAAACCAAGACGTCGAGACGTTCACGAATCTTCAGAGTCAATTTGTCAACTTGAAGAATGACATGGTGAAACAAGGGAGCGATATTCGAGCCGAACTAAGGAATGATATGGCCAAACACAGCAATGAAATTAATGCAAACATGCAAAACTCTTTCAATAATCAAGCGGTTCACCTTCATGATATGATTGGTTCACTCATCCAAGGTAATCAACCCTATTCTTCGGGTACTCTTCCGAGTAATACCGTTGCGAATCCAAGAGGGGAGATGAAAGCAATCACCACTCGTAGTGGAAAAGGGTATATGGAACCCGAGCTTCCTACACCCCCACCCGTGATTGTGAACAAGGAAAAAGAGCAACTTTCTCAACCTCCTTCACCTTCTATCCCCATTTCCCCACCACCCGTGGTTGTGAGTGATCCTATTCCCCTTAAGCCTTCTTCTTCATCCAATATACCTTATCCTTCAAGGTTGAGGAAAGAGAAGCAAAAGAGCAAGGATGATATTCAGGTTTCAAACTTTCTAAAAATGTTTAAACAATTGAATTTTAACATCTCCTTTGCCGAGGCTCTTGCTCACATGCCCAAATACGCTAAGATGTTCAAATATCTTCTAAGTGATAAGGAAAAGCTTCTTGACATTGCTCAGACCCAACTTAATGAGAACTGCTCCGCAGTGCTCTTAAGGAAATTGCCCACCAAACTTGGTGATCCGGGTCGCTTCTTGATTCCTAGCAACTTCCCGGGAGTAGAGAATTGCATGGCCCTAGCCGATCTAGGTGCCAGTATAAACTTAATGCCTTTAAGTGTTTGGAAGCAATTATCTCTCCCCGAGCTAGTTCCCACCAAAATGACTTTGGAATTAGCCAACCGTACGGTTGCTTATCCAGTGGGGATAGCCGAAGATGTCTTTGTTGGCGTTGATAAATTCACCTTCCCGGCGGATTTTGTCGTCGTTGACTACGAGATGGATCCTCGTGTTCCATTAATCGTTGGACGTCCATTCCTGAGGACCGGTCTCACTCTCATTGATGTAGCCGCAGGCGAAATAATCATGAGAGTTGGTGACGATAAAATTATCTTCAACATGGGTAAGATTTCTAAGCAACCTTATTCATATGAGAGTGTTAATGCTATTGATGTTCTCGATGAGGCTTGTGAAGAAAATTTTCATGATGCTTGCAAAAGTACTCTTTCTTCTCTACCCAATGTTGAGACCGTTGCCTCAATTGCTCCAGCATTGACTCCTTTTGGAGAAAGTGACTTGGATGATTTCGAAGCTAGCTTGGGTCCTCTCGAGCTTAAGGACCTACCTCCTCATCTTGAGTACGTTTTACTGGAAGACAACGAGAAGTTACCGGTCATCATCGTAAAGGATCTGAAAGAAGACGAAAAAGCCCGACTTGTCGCCGTGTTGAAGAAGCATAAAAGAGCTATCGCTTGGAAAATCTCTGACATCCGTGGAATTGATCCTCACTTCTGCACACATAAAATTCTCATAAAGGACGACTTTAAGCCCACAATTCAAAGCCAACGAAGGGTGAATCCCAAAATCCATGAAGTCATCAAAAAAGAGGTTATCAAACTTCTTGATGCGGGTATGATTTACCCTATTTCGGATTCACCATGGGTTAGTCCAGTCCATTGTGTGCCTAAGAAAGGAGGAATTACCGTTGTGCCCAATGCAAACAACGAGTTGATTCCTACCCGTCTCGTTACTGGGTGGAGAGTTTGTATAGACTACCGCAAACTCAATGATGCCACGAGAAAGGATCATTTCCCTCTACCTTTTATGGACAAAATGCTTGAACGTTTAGCGGGTAATGAATATTACTGCTTTCTTGATGGTTTCTCGGGTTATTTCCAAATACCCATCGATCTCCATGATCAAGAGAAGACAACATTCACTTGTCCCTATGGCACATTTGCTTATAAAAGAATGCATTTTGGCTTATGCAATACCCCCGGGACTTTCCAAAGGTGCATGTTGGCTATCTTCCATGATATGGTTGAGCAAACCATGGAAGTCTTCATGGATGATTTCTCGGTCTTCGGGGATTCCTTCTCTTCTTGCCTCGCCAATTTGGAACGTATGCTTAAGCGGTTCGAAGACACTCGCCTTGTTCTAAATTAGGAAAAATGCCATTTTATGGTAAAAGAAGGCATTGTGCTAGGACACAAAATTTCTAAATCCGGTCTTGAAGTCGACAGTGCTAAAGTTTATGTCATAGCCAAATTACCTCCACCTTCAACCGTGAAGGGTGTGAGAAGTTTTCTGGGTCATCCGGGCTTCTATCGTCGATTCATTCAGGATTTCTCTAAAATCACTCGCCCGATGACCCACCTCTTGGAAAAAGATACTCCTTTTATCTTTTCTAAAGAGTGTCTCAAAGCTTTCAATCTTCTTAAGGATAAGCTAACTAAGGCACCGGTCTTGGTTACCCCTAATTGGGAGTTGCCTTTTGAATTGATGTGCGATGCTAGAGACTTTGCTATTGGTGCGGTTTTGGGCCAAAGAGTGAATAAACACTTCCAACCAATCCACTACGCTAGCAAAACGATGACGGGGGCTCAATTGCATTATACGACAACCGAAAAAGAGCTTTTAGCTGTTGTCTATGCTTTTGAGAAATTTCGCCCCTATCTTGTTTTATCCCCCACCATCGTATACACGGACCATTCCGCGTTGAAGTACTTGATGACAAAGCATGATTCTAAGCCAAGACTTCTTCGCTGGGTTTTACTCCTTCAAGAATTCAACATTGAAATTCGTGACAAGAAGGGAGCCGAAAACCTGGCCGCGGATCATCTGAGCAGACTTGAGGATCCATATCAAGGGGATCATCCAAACAAAGAGATCAATGACTCTTTCCCCCTAGAGACCTTAATGTCTATAAATCTCAATCTTGATGGAACCCCGTGGTTTGCGGACATTGCAAACTACTTAGCAGGTGGTATTCTCATCAAAGGGTTAACATCCAAACAAAAGAAGAAGTTCTTGAATGATGTTAAGACTTACTTTTGGGATGACCCTTATCTATTCAAACAATGTGCTGACCTGATCATTCGTCGATGTGTTGACGGACCGGCAGCTTTTGACATCCTCCAAGCTTGCCACAAAGGACCCACCGGTGGTCACTTTGGTCCCAACTACACCGCTAAAAAACTGTTTGATTCTGGATTCTATTGGCCCACCATTTATCGTGACGCTCACGAAATGGTTAAGCATTGTGATGCCTGCCAACGACAAGGAAAGATCACACATAAGGATGAGATGCCTCAAAATTTCATACAGGAATGTGAAATCTTTGATGTATGGGGCATCGACTTTATGGGGCCATTTCCATCCTCCAAAGGGAATAAGTACATCCTCGTCGCCGTCGACTACGTTTCTAAATGGGTTGAAGCTAAGGCTCTCCCTACAAATGATGCGAGGGTGGTTGTGAACTTTTTAAAGCAGCTTTTCGCTCGATTTGGCGTTCCTCGTGCTATTATCAGTGATCGCGGGACTCATTTTTGCAACGATCAATTTGCAAGAGTCATGGCTAAGTATGGTGTAAATCACCGTCTTTCCACCGCTTATCATCCCCAAACCAATGGGCAAGCCGATATATCCAACCGTGGCTTAAAGAGAATTTTGGAGCGTACTGTGGGAGAGCATCGCGTCGCGTGGGCCGATAAGTTAGATGATGCTCTGTGGGCTTTCCGTACTGCTTACAAGACCCCGATCGGTTGTACACCTTATCGTCTTGTGTACGGGAAAGCCTACCACCTCCCAATCGAGCTGGAGCATAAGGCGCACTGGGCCTTGAAGTGGGCTAACTTCGACATCAACAAAGCCGGTGATCATCGCAAGATTCAACTCAACGAGCTAAACGAACTACAAAATGAAGCTTATGAGAACTCGCTGATCTACAAGGAGAAGACCAAGATTATTCATGACGCAAAAATCAAGAACCGAGAGTTCCACGTTGGGGATCAAGTCTTACTCTTTAACTCTCGGTTGAAGATCTTCTCTGGCAAGTTGAAGAGCCGCTGGTCTGGTCCATTCACAGTCGCCAAAGTCTTTCCTTATGGGACCATTGAGCTTTCTCAGCCGAATGGGCCCAATTTCAAGGTAAATGGCCAGCGTCTGAAGCTGTACTTTGGTGAGGACATCTCTCAAGAGATGATTCCATCCCTCACCACGTTCCCCATGAACTAAATTGGGTCGAGTCAGGCTCGTGACTCGGTCATCAAAAACAAGCGCTTCTCGGGAGGCAACCCGTGATCTATCCTTTACTGCATTCATAATAAGTGTAGGGGGGAGCCCCGCATATGTTTGTTGTCTTTTTTCTTGTGCTATGCAGGGATTAAAGCTTCGCAGAGCATCTTGATGACTTTTGACGAACCGTGATACCGTGTTCCCATCTTCCCGGTTCTATCCTAAACTCTTGTGATTCAATATTTCATATTTTATATGTTCACATTGAATTCACTTTAGTTGTCCTTTCCTTAGCAAGATTTAAACAAAGTGCACAATGTCCTAAATGTAGGGGAGTTTACTCCCACATGCTTAAACATTGAGGACAATGTTTATCTCAAGTGTAGGGGGACTTCTATCGAAGTAAGTGGTCTTTTCCATGAATTTGCCCTCATTTTAACCGGAAAATTTGATTTTTCGACATTTTTCAAAATTTTTAATCTATTTTGGCCTAGTTGTATAGTTGCATTTTCCTTTGTTATGTTTCCATTGCTAGTATAGTTTTTCAATAAAGTGGTTTTAGATTTTTCTTAGTCGTGAACATTTTGACTCAACCCGAGTTTACTTGCCTAAGTTTACTCTAGCTAGTATCCTTAACGTGTTTAAGTCAAGTTTTGCTAGGCTTTTATATAGGGAGCTATAAAACGCGAAAGTCTTAACTCTCACGGGTTAAGAAGAAGAACTTTTCGCAAGTTCCTATAATTGATCCTAGAGAGTCGTTTATCAAGGGAACTTTAAAATGCGATTTCTAAACTTGAAAAAGTCTAAGAATTTGCAAGATCCTATAGATGACTCGAAAACCCAAAACTTTGAATTAATAGGCTAAGCATCCACGAGTCTTATTCCTTGAGATTTTAAACTGTGGAGAACGAGAGATGATAGAGTCAATTATAAGTTCGGTATCCTTTCGTAAATTTATGTGAGTTAATTATAAGCCTATTATCCCTCCGCTTGTTAATAAATTTATCTGCAATAAATAAGGTTGTACGATTTAAAAGGTTACTTAGCTTCTAGCCCCAGATCGTTTAAAAGTTGCTCGGTAAGGATTAGAGTTCATAGCCAAGGCATAACTTATTGAAACGGGATGCGAAGATTGGCGAGTCCGAAAAGGCCCTAACAAGGCATGAGGGCTACATTTTGTTGCTAAAGATCCAAAAGTGATGTGAAGAATCATTTATCGAAAATCAATATGAAGGATCGAGACACACGACAAAAAGCAAGAACTCCCCAAAAGGTCATGGAGAAGTCTATCCAAAAAGACCCTAACAAGGTATGAGGATAAATAGATCCAAGTCCTAAAAGGAGGCGGAGCGTTGTATATCAAAGTCCAAAATAAAGATTGGAGAAAAATGAAGAAGTCGTGGTCTAAAGATGAAGAATCACTCAAAACTTCAAGTGAAGAAATTTCTATTATGAAGAGAAGACCATAATTTCAAGAACGTCTCTCAAAGATTCGAAGTATGAAGTCGCTGCTAAATATCGGTCCGAGAAAGGTCTCAAATCGTGAAGCGAGTTATGCCAAGATATGAACTTTATGAGGTCACGAGAAGCAGTTTTAAAAGATTTGGTCCTTTAGCTAACTATTGATTAAATCGTTCACCTTATTTTCGGACTAAATAACTATCGAAATAAGTCAAACAATGCATCCTCGTGATCATTCAAGACAAAAATAAAATATAAGAGATACACTTAGGAATAAGGGAGTCTAAGTGAGTAATTGGCCCACATGAGTTCGTGATAGTTTGCTAACTTATAATAACAATGATCTCGTTTTTAAGCTTGGTATGGGGAACGTGAAACTTGAGCATGATAAACGTTCATGGCTGCCAAAACCAATGTAAGTGTTTGATTTCTTTTCTTGTTCTATCTTTTTATGTTTAGTAGTTAATAAAGGCCAAGGTGGGTTATTTATGATGGAAAATGTAAACCGTGCTTTAAAATTATTGCATTGCATGAGGGCATTGCTGTAAAACCCGTATTGAAATCGGGAGATGTAAATACGCAGTTAATGAATTACACAATTTACGTGGAAATTATCGACGAAAACAAACGCGAGAAATATATATATATACAAGTATTTAAAAAAAAAAATTAAGGAAAGAAAGGCTTAGGCCAGTTTGTAAAAAAAAATAAAGAAAGGAAAATTTGGGCCAAGCCCATTTAGTGAAAAGAAAAGGGACGGGGGTGTACCCCTTTTGTATTAGACAGTAAACAAAAAAAAAAGGAAAAGTCGGGAGAGCTAGGGTTAGGCGCCGGCAAGAGAAAAAAAAAGGGGTTTTGATCTAGTGTTGGTTCAGGTAGGGTGTGTTCAATCGTTTCCAATCACGAACCAAGTAAGCAAATCCTTTTCTTTTCTTTATTTATAATTAATCACGAATTAAAAAAAAGGGTGTTTGTTTAGGCTGTGAAACGGGGCGTCGGGTTTTGTTGTGATTCAAGAAATCGAGACACCACCATGTCTCGGTGGTCCCTTCCCTGCCCAGCCATGACCCACACAGGGGCGGCTAGGGCCAGATTCGAAATAAGGGGTGCGTTTGGGACGGCAGAAACATTAAGGGGTGCGTTTGGGACGGCAGAAACAATAAGGGTGCGTTTGGTGTATATAAACAGTGGGAAAACATGACCAAACAGTGGGAACCATATGTAAAACCAGTGGAAAATTGGGACTATTAAAATGGATATGTTGAATAACTTTAACGACAGTTTTTCTGTCGCAAAACTGTTATATGTATACAGTTTTTAATAAGGACAGTTTTAGCGACAGTTTTTAGTGACACAGAATTCTGTCACAAATTCTGGTGGACAGATTTATGTAGATAGATTTTATCATTTTATGTTGAATTGTTTAGTGCGACCGAGAAGGGGTATCTCGGTAGGCTCGGGTTATAGTTTAAACATATAAAACGAAGATTTTTATATTATACCTTTTTAATCTAATTGTTTTATAAATGGTTAAAATATATTTTGAATGTATTAAATTAAATAGTTCTTTAATATTTTAAATGGGTATAATTTTATTAAATGAATTAAATTATTTTGGGAACTTTCTAATTTAAGAAACTTTATATATTAAGCAGGATACTTAATACAGTTACTATAGCGTCAGAAATATGCTTGTACCGTAATTGATAGTAGAACGATAATACATTAAAAGAATTATTATAAGATCAGATTTATCAGTTAATATACGTACAGAATTTCAGAAATATAATAAATAAATTAGAAGCCAATAAAACAGTAAATTATATAGCCGGATATCAGTTAGCTTATTCGCGCATTTTATTTATGTAGCTCGCGTGAAGTCTGAGTAGGAGTTCTACTTGTATTCGTAAAGTCAGTTACTGGACACGAGGTACGGATTTCTGTCCTTTCAGTAAGGACTTCCTTTCTATGCATGATTAGGATTCCCAATCTTCAGCCAAATGTTTTCCCCAGTATATGTTTAAGTTTATCAGTAATCATATTAATAACTAAATAAATTGCCTGAGCATTATATACAAGCACGACCAGTTTATGTACTAGTTACGGAGGTACCGTAACCATGGCACTAGAGGCACCGGTGTCGTGACTCACATGCAGGAGAGTGATATCCTGCATCGTCCCAGTCAGCTCAGCTTGGCCATTTTATCAGTATTATTAGTGGGGCGTATGGATGCATCCTAGGCTTATATGTGTTACAAGTTATCAGGGTGAATGTGGTGTGTGCTCTACATCCTTCACATTGGAGCTGATCCCTCCACCCAACACAGTTATTTAGAGGTCACCCCTCTACAGCATGACGAGGTTACCCCTCCAGTTATTCATGCACGGTTGTTACAGCACGTGACCTATATAAGCTCTGGCAAATAAAATACAGTAAATGCATGTTTTTCAGAATTTATAGTTATATTTCAGTATCAGTATATATGAATCAGGTTTTTCAGATTTTATGTAGAGTTCTACCACATGTTACATATCAGTCTTATAGCTTCATTGTTGTCTTCTGTTTCATTACTTTCAGTACATTCTTATCATGCTATATCCGCCCACTGAGCGTTATGCTCAGCCGTAGTTCCTTTCATGTTTCCAAACGGCAGGTACACAGGGACGATCTTAGGACTTCTAAGAGAGTACGTGCATTTGGATGGGAGCTATCCAGACTCCTTTATTTTTATGCACACATGACGTTACTTTACTTTGGTTGTTTGGACACTGTTTCGTCCTTTTTCTTTCAGTACTTAATCTTTATATTTTTGAGCTTATGTTGGACTACCGATGTTTGATTCCGGTACTTCCGTTTGGTCAGTTAATGTTTAATACATTGCCTTGCATGCTTTGATGACACGCCATAAATACACGTAACGGTCCATTTATCCAAGTGGGGTGTTACAATTATGGTATCAGAGCCAGGTTCGACCTGTAGGCTCTAAAACTTGACCTGTGACTAGTGGGTAGTCACCAAGAACTTCCTGTATTTTGGCGTCGTTATCTTTCATGCTACTCATGGATTTTATCAGTCGAATTTTCAAAATTTTGATTAAGTAAACGGTTGGTACAGGACTGGCCATACTTAATCGCATGTGCTTTTCAAGAACCTTTCGTTTTGGTGAACTGACCATAGGCGTTCACCCTTGCCCGCTTAAATTTTGTATGGATGAACTGACCATAGGCGTTCATCCTTACTCATGTCAGATTTATGTTTCAGAAATTGTCATTTTGTGAACTGACCCTAGGCGTTCACCAGTATTCATGTCATGTTTTTTTAGCTATACCTTCATGAATTACACTAAGCATATTCAGATTTATTACTTCAGGTTCTTACGTTTCTGTCGATTTATCCTCTTTTATTTCAGATGCCACCCAGGCGCGACACCGAGAATGATCCTAACACAGCTGCCATTGCTGCTGCTGTTCAGGCTGCTATACAGGCCATGTTACCCCAAATTCGTGATGAGATCCGAGCTGAGTATCAAAATGGACCTCAGCAGAATAACAACCCTCCTGCTCCACCACCTGCCACTTTACCCGCTTGGCTGGATCTGTTCAACAAGCAGAAGCCCCGACTGTTTGAGCAGACTGTAGCTCCAACTGATGCAGAAGACTAGATCTATCATATAGAGAAAATTTTTGGGGCTATGGGTTGTGGTGATGTTTTCAAAGTTAGGCTTGCAGTTTACAAGCTGGAGGGTCCTGCTCTACATTGGTGGAGGTCTCAGAAACTGTCCAATGGGGGAGATGCTTGGGAGCTTGCATTGACCTGGGCACGTTTCAAGACGATGTTCTATGACCAGTTTTTCCCGCATGCGGAGAAAGCTAAGATGAAGAGGGACTTTCACGTTATTCGTCAGAATAATGGCGAAAACAGTATAGAGTTCATGCACCGATACCTCAGGATGGCTGGATTCTTAGGGGAGGCTGCGGGTACCGCAGAGGAGCAAGCGAAGCAATTTCGCTGGGCTCTTCACTCTAGTACTGTAGATAGACTGATGAGTGCCACATTCACTAATGTGTCACAAGTAGCTAATGCAGCTCGGGACGTCGAGATGCTTTTCGAGAGGGATGAGCTCGAGAATGTAGAGCGTCCGGAGAAGAGGTACATCTCACCCAACAAACTTAAACAATTTAGCCCCATTATTGCTTGTCAACTTATATGTTATGACTTATCCAATTATAATCTTAAAGACACAGAGGAGGAGACCGATCCCAATCGGTTACTCCGCATCAGAACTACAGGAACCACGGTCAGTCATATGACCGAAATCGGTCAGATAAGAGGAGCGGCGGTGATAATTACCGCGGCAGCTCCAACTCATCGGGCAGCTACAGGTGATTCTTTAAGCTCCAGAAATACTAAACTATCGTGTAAAGCAGATCTTAAATTTTTGTAAATTCTAACAGAGATGCTGGACAGGGGCGTGACCAAAACAACAGGGGTCAGCAGGTTGCCCGACCGGCAAATTCTGGTAATTTTAATTTCAGTCAGACAGCCTCATTTCAGGTTAAGATATCAGAATCGTGACACGTGTTTATCATCGTAAATCAGGTTCTCAGCAAACTAGAGCTGCTTCTACCGTGTATACTTATCCCACTTGCATCACATGTGGAAAGAAACACACGGGACCGTGCCGTCATGGTACAAGTGGTTGTTTCTAGTGTGGCCAGCCGGGCCATCTGAAGAGAGATTGCAAGAGCGGGAATACTGCTGGTACCTCAGGCCAGATTCCTCAGGTTTTACCTCCACCACCACCGATACCACCAACCACTGGTCGTGTCTACACTACTACCCGTGAACAAGCAAATAAGACCACAGGTACCATTACTGGCATTTTGTTTATACACGGACAGTCTGCATGCGTGCTTTTCGATACAGGCGCCACGCACTCAGTTATATCTACTTCATATGCTGCATGACCCCTACGCCACTAGACAGTGTACTTAGTATATCTACCCCCATGCGAGACTCTGTACTCATTACCCAGGTGTATAAGGATCTCCCTCTTGAGTTTGATGATAAAATCCGTCCAGTCAGTGCACTTCCTTTAGATATGTGTGAATTCGATGTTATTCTGGGTATGGATTGGTTGTCGGTTCATCGTGCCACCATAGACTGTCATGCTCACCGGGTTATCTTTGGTGATGTCCAGACACCAGAGTTTATTCACCACGGTTTCCTACCAGGAAAACATGTTCAGATCATTTCAGCTTTACAGGCTCGTACCTTACTATATCATGGTTGCGAGAGTTTCCTAGCTACAGTTCATGACACGACTTCTGAGACACCTTCAATTCATGATCAACCAGTCGTGTCAGACTTTCCAGATGTCTTTCCCGAGGAACTTCCAGGTTTACCTCCCATGCGAGAGGTAGAATTTGGTATCGATCTCATTCCAGGTGCAGAACCAGTATCTAAAGCTCCTTACCGTATGGCTCCTGTAGAGCTTAAGAAACTGAAAGATCAGCTTCAGGAACTGCTAGAAAGGGGTTTCATTCGTCCTAGCGTGTCACCTTAGGGCGCTCCAGTTTTGTTTGTCAAGAAGAAGGATGGTAGCATGCGTTTGTGTATTGACTACCGTGAGTTGAATAAGCTCACTATTCGTAACCGTTATCCACTTCCTCGTATTGACGATTTATTTGATCAGCTTCAGGGTGCCAAGCACTTCTCAAAAATCGATCTACGATCAGGTTACCATCAGCTGCGTGTAAAAGAGCAGGATATAACCAAAACTGCTTTTCGCACGAGGTACGGTCATTACGAGTTTGTTGTTATGCCATTCGGTCTCACGAATGCGCCTGCAGTATTTATGGACTTGATGAACAGAGTCTTCCACGAATTCTTAGACAAGTTTGTGATTGTATTCATCGATGACATCCTTATTTTCTCCAAATCTAAAGAGGAACATGAGGATCATCTCCGTACAGATTTGTAGATTCTCAGACGAGAAAAACTATATGCTAAATTTTCGAAGTGCGAGTTTTGGCTGAATACAGTGGCGTTTCTAGGTCATATTGTTTCTGCGGAAGGAATCACTATGGATCCTGCGAAGGTGGAGGCTATCACCAAATGGCCAAGACCGACGCCTGTCACAGAGATACGTAGTTTTCTTGGGTTGGCGGGTTATTACCGCAGGTTTGTGGAAAACTTCTCACGTTTGGCGTTACCATTGACCCAACTTATGCGAAAAGGTGAGAAGTTTATATGGACCGAGGAGAGAGAAAAGAGTTTTGAGGAACTCAAGCATCGATTGATCTCAGCACCGATACTCACTCTTCCATCCGGTACAGGTGGTTATCAGATTTACAGCGACGCATCAGGAACGGGCTTAGGCTGTGTTCTTATGCAGCATGGGAAAGTCATTGCTTATGCTTCGCGTCAGCTGAAGCCGTATGAGAAAAATTACCCTACTCATGATCTAGAGCTCGCAGCAGTCGTTTTCGCCCTTAAAATCTGGAGGCATTATTTATACGGTGAGTCGTGTGACATCTTCACCGATCACAAAAGTCTCAAGTATATATTTACACAGCGAGAGCTGAACATGAGGCAGAGGCGACAGTTAGAACTGCTAAAAGACTATGACACTAATATCCAGTATCACCCAGGTAAAGCAAATGTAGTAGCAGATGCCCTTAGCAGAAAGTCAGGTATGATAAATGGCATCAAAGTTCAGGAAGAAATTATTCGGGATTTAGAGCGGTATGATATTGAGCTCTTAGTACGCGGACAGAGGGGATACTGGGCTAGTTTGAGGGTGGAACCAGATTTACTCTCTATGATTAAAGCCTCACAAAAGGATGATGGTGAAATCTGGGCGATTATCCAGAACATTGACCAGTAGACCGAATTTCGCATCGATGACGATGGTATCGTATGGCAGGGTACCAAACTCTGCGTTCCAGAAGACCCTGCTCTCAGAGAAGCCTTAATGACTGAGGCTCACAGCTCTCCGTTCTCTATCCATCTGGGTTCCACAAAAATGTACCACGATCTTAAGCAGCATTTCTGGTGGAGCGACATGAAACAGGATGTCGCAACATTTGTGTCTAAATGCTTAACCTGTCAGTAGGTTAAGATAGAGCACCAGCGTTCCAGTGGTCTTCTCCAGCCATTAGATATTCCAATGTGGAAATGGGATAAGGTCTCTATGGATTTTGTCACCGGACTACCACAGACTCAGCAGAGACATGATGCAATCTGGGTTGTTGTCGATCGTTTGACCAAGTCGGCACATTTCATTCCTATTCGCAAAGATTTCGCAGTTAGTAAATTAGCGAAACTATTCACCGAGGAGATCGTACGATTACACGATACACCTTCTGAAATTATATCAGATAGGGATCCCCGTTTCACTTCTCACTTCTGGGAAGGTTTGCATAAAGCTTGGGGAACTAGGCTCAAGCTCAGCACAGCTTTCCATCCACAGACGGACGGTCAGTCAGAGCGTACCATCCAGACCTTAGAGGACATGCTACGCGCCTGTGCATTAGAATGGACAGGACACTGGGATGACTATATTTGCTTGGTCGAGTTTGCTTACAACAACAGTTGGCATGCTAGTATCAAGCGTGCTCCATTCGAGATGTTATACGGCAGAAAATGCCGTGCTCCTATTTGTTGGGATCAGGTGGGAGAACGTTTGATTGAAGGACCTGAACTGATAGAACTGACCAATGAAAAGGTCGCCATCGCTAGGGCAAAGCTGCAAGAAGCGCGTACTCGCCAGAAGAGTTACGCCGACAAGCATCGCAGAGATCTATCTTTTCAGACTGGGGATCGTGTGTTCCTCAAAGTATCACCCGCACGCGGTGTTAGACGTTTTGGCCTCAAAGGCAAACTTAGCCCTCGTTACATCGGACCGTTCGAAATCCTTGAACGTCTCGGTGAAGTGTCATACCGATTGGCGTTACCACCTCAGCTTTCACACGTCCACAACGTGTTTCATGTATCATTACTCAGGGGGTACAACTATCATGAGCTTAACAAAGTGAATTATCCACTCGATCAGATTCGGGAGGATTTATCTTATATTGAGGAACCCGAAGCAGTTTTAGATCGCCAGGAGCGAGTTATGAGAAGGAAGACCATTCCTTTCGTCAAAATCCTGTGGAGGAACCATACCGAGCGGGAGGCCACTTGGGAAACAGAGGAGTCTATACGGACTTCTTATCCTCACTTTCGGTTTTAATTCGGGTATGTCTCTTAAGCTTTTATGTCTTCCAGCTTATTAGCATTTTCAGCTTTTACTCCAGTCAGCTTAAATACCTTACAATTCGGGGACGAATTCTTCTTTTAGAGGGGAAGAATTGTAAAACCCAGTACGGTCGTATCCTTAATTCGGGGACGAATTATTCTTTTTAGAGGGGAAGAATTGTAAAACCCGTATTGAAATCGGGAGATGTAAATACGCAGTTAATGAATTACACAATTTACGTGGAAATTATCGACGAAAACAAACGCGAGAAATATATATATATACAAGTATTTAAAAAAAAAAATTAAGGAAAGAAAGGCTTAGGCCAGTTTGTAAAAAAAAAATAAAGAAAGGAAAATTTGGGCCAAGCCCATTTAGTGAAAAGAAAAGGGACGGGGGTGTACCCCTTTTGTATTAGACAGTAAACAAAAAAAAAAGGAAAAGTCGGGAGAGCTAGGGTTAGGCGCCGGCAAGAGAAAAAAAAAAGGGGTTTTGATCTAGTGTTGGTTCAGGTAGGGTGTGTTCAGTCGTTTCCAATCACGAACCAAGTAAGCAAATCCTTTTCTTTTCTTTATTTATAATTAATCACGAATTAAAAAAAAGGGTGTTTGTTTAGGCTGTGAAACGGGGCGTCGGGTTTTGTTGTGATTCAAGAAATCGAGACACCACCATGTCTCGGTGGTCCCTTCCCTGCCCAGCCGTGACCCACACAGGGGCGGCTAGGGCCAGATTCGAAATAAGGGGTGCGTTTGGGACGGCAGAAACATTAAGGGGTGCGTTTGGGACGGCAGAAACAATAAGGGTGCGTTTGGTGTATATAAACAGTGGGAAAACATGACCAAACAGTGGGAACCATATGTAAAACCAGTGGAAAATTGGGACTATTAAAATGGATATGTTGAATAACTTTAACGACAGTTTTTCTGTCGCAAAACTGTTATATGTATACAGTTTTTAATAAGGACAGTTTTAGCGACAGTTTTTAGTGACACAGAATTCTGTCACAAATTCTGGTGGACAGATTTATGTAGATAGATTTTATCATTTTATGTTGAATTGTTTAGTGCGACCGAGAAGGGGTATCTCGGTAGGCTCGGGTTATAGTTTAAACATATAAAACGAAGATTTTTATATTATACCTTTTTAATCTAATTGTTTTATAAATGGTTAAAATATATTTTGAATGTATTAAATTAAATAGTTCTTTAATATTTTAAATGGGTATAATTTTATTAAATGAATTAAATTATTTTGGGAACTTTCTAATTTAAGAAACTTTATATTTTAAGCAGGATACTTAATACAGTTACTATAGCGTCAGAAATATGCTTGTACCGTAATTGATAGTAGAACGATAATACATTAAAAGAATTATTATAAGATCAGATTTATCAGTTAATATACGTACAGAATTTCAGAAATATAATAAATAAATTAGAAGCCAATAAAACAGTAAATTATATAGCCGGATATCAGTTAGCTTATTCGCGCATTTTATTTATGTAGCTCGCGTGAAGTCTGAGTAGGAGTTCTACTTGTATTCGTGCAGTCAGTTACTGGACACGAGGTACGGATTTCTGTCCTTTCAGTAAGGACTTCCTTTCTATGCATGATTAGGATTCCCAATCTTCAGCCAAATTTTTTCCCCAGTATATGTTTAAGTTTATCAGTAATCATATTAATAACTAAATAAATTGCCTGAGCATTATATACAAGCACGACCAGTTTATGTACTAGTTACGGAGGTACCGTAACCATGGCACTAGAGGCACCGGTGTCGTGACTCACATGCAGGAGAGTGATATCCTGCATCGTCCCAGTCAGCTCAGCTTGGCCATTTTATCAGTATTATTAGTGGGGCGTATGGATGCATCCTAGGCTTATATGTGTTACAAGTTATCAGGGTGAATGTGGTGTGTGCTCTACATCCTTCACATTGGAGCTGATCCCTCCACCCAACACAGTTATTTAGAGGTCACCCCTCTACAGCATGACGAGGTCACCCCTCCAGTTATTCATGCACGGTTGTTACAGCACGTGACCTATATAAGCTCTGGCAAATAAAATACAGTAAATGCATGTTTTTCAGAATTTATAGTTATATTTCAGTATCAGTATATATGAATCAGGTTTTTCAGATTTTATGTAGAGTTCTACCACATGTTACATATCAGTCTTATAGCTTCATTGTTGTCTTCTGTTTCATTACTTTCAGTACATTCTTATCATGCTATATCCGCCCACTGAGCGTTATGCTCAGCCGTAGTTCCTTTCATGTTTCCAAACGGCAGGTACACAGGGACGATCTTAGGACTTCTAAGAGAGTACGTGCATTTGGATGGGAGCTATCCAGACTCCTTTATTTTTATGCACACATGACGTTACTTTACTTTGGTTGTTTGGACACTGTTTCGTCCTTTTTCTTTCAGTACTTAATCTTTATATTTTTGAGCTTATGTTGGACTACCGATGTTTGATTCCGGTACTTCCGTTTGGTCAGTTAATGTTTAATACATTGCCTTGCATGCTTTGATGACACGCCATAAATACACGTAACGGTCCATTTATCCAAGTGGGGTGTTACAATTGCAATGGTCAAGTGTAGGGGATTTAATAAGTGTGAAAACACTTATTCTTTTACCACTTATTTCCAATAATAACAAGACCAAAACGTGTGATTTATGTCGTAAAAGTCAGAATTATGCGTGGTTTGTGTTTTTATTGTGTTTTAGGACCAAAATATGAAAAAGGAAGAAAACACGGGTTTTCACGGTCTTTTATCGAAGAAAACGGGAAAAGACGAAGTCAAAAGATCAAGAGTGCAAAAAGAACGGAAGTCCAAGGCCTATTCTGAAGATTTATAGAAGAAAAAGTCTAAAGACGGAAGTTTAACGAAGTCCAAGAACTTAAGTCTAATAGAATAAGAAAATTAAAAGACAAGTTTAAATCCCGAGACGACGTCGAGAAAAGACGAAGAATTAAAGTCGAGTCGAGAAGAAAAAGAAAGAAGAAAGCACCACACATGCCTCCCACTTCCCTATAAATACCCTGCTAATCACATTAGGAGGGGAGTTAGCTAGTTTTAATTTTTAAGTTTCTTTCTAGTTTTTAGAGAGAGAAAGTCTTAAACTTTCTCTCACTAAACTTTTAATTTTTTTCTTCCAAGCTTTCATTAATCTTTGTATTGGAGTTCATTTTAATCAAGAGTTAAGTTTTTTTATATTCCTTTATCCCATTCTACATTTCTTGGCTTATTTGAATTTTTGGTCCGAAATCTTTTCTTTGATCCGAATCTTCCATATTTCGTGATTGAAGTTGAGATTGTATGGTTAGAAGATTTATTTCCTTTGTTCCTACATAAGCTTTCGTGTATTAGTTATAAGCTCTCAATGCTTATTGGCTAGTTACAAGTCTTAGCTTATTGGTTTTCGGATTTTGCAAAAGGTTTTAGTAAGTTTAAAGTTCATTCCATAAAGTTTTGATCTTTCATGTTTTAGAAGTCATTAAATTTAAGCTTTTTGAATTGTTTAAGATCCGGTTAGAATAGCTTGTTTCATTTGCTTATTGAGTTTCACTCTTGCCACCAATTTCGGAAACTGTTGCCTTCCATCGCAATTCAAGGGACTTTGTACACATTCCGACGGGACTCTACCCATTCCGATAGGTTCTTGGTTTAGATCGCAATAACCCAATAGGGTTCTACTTTACGATCTGGTTGGTTTTTCCCCTTATTCCGATCTGGGATTGCGATCGCATATTGCGATCGCATATTCCGACGGGTCTTAAGGTCTTTGTTAAGACGAAGTGCTGCCCATTTTTCGAAAGGAACATTGCGACAGCATCATTCCGATAGATTCACATTGCGACAGTAGAATTCACAACATTCCGATGGTAGTAAGTTTAACATTCCGATGGACCCTTGTTTGATATTCCGATGGCTACCATGGGGTGTATTCCGATGGACATGAATTGTTTTATTCCGATTAACTAAGATTTTACGTTTTAAAGGTTTTCAAAGTTTTAAGTTTCAAGCATTAACTTTAAGTTTAGTTTTGTCAAAACTTCTACTTTACTCAACGACACTTTCATTACTTGCTTTTAAGTTATAGTTTAAATTAGACAAACAAACCAAACCATTCTCTTGATTCACCAAAAGACGATTGAGTCACACTCTTAAGACCGGTTTTCAATTCGAAAAGACTTGGGACTACGAATTTTGATACTTGGTTGCAAAAGCGAGTATTAGAGTGCAGATAGTAGTTGGTTCCGGAGTCTATCGACGACCGCTCGGAGATAAGCCGTCTCCCCAGTAACCCCATCATGCCAGACAGTGGCGAGATCAAAGAAAATGGACAATGATTGCTCTTGAGCGGCAAGAGCAACATGGGTCTGATGCTGCAGACCCTGCATGACCTGAATGCGCTGGTGGAGGCGGTAGTTCTCATCCAATAACCACTTCACTGCCTCGTCTGTCCTAGCCTGAATGCCCTTAGTAGTCTAGGAGTCTCCCCTCATAGTGCGGAAAAGAGTGTCGATACGTTCATAGATGACAACATGGCTTTGTTGACTGACTACCAACTGGCTGCGAAGGTCGGATATCTCTCGCTGATGGCGTGCAGCTAGTGCAGAGATCTTAGCCTGGACGGAATCGACACGTCCTACCCCAGAGCCTTCCCCGGTCTCATAAGTGGAGACGGGTGCGGGCCCGGAAAAATAGCCCGATGATAAGGATGGAGGCATGAAAGATGGTTTGATAGAATGGACCCGGTCCTCCTCCATAGAGGTTGGGGACGGTGTGGCTGATGCCGAGATAGAAAAAGGGTCCTCTGGGAGTACAGCTTCGATGGCTTGGTCATCCTCTGAATCCGAGGCGGACAACTATCCACACTGCGTCGATCGTGGGGATGAACAAACAACTGGAGTAGGAGCTACTACGGGTAGAAGAGTTGAGGATGCGGTAGGCGGGGTCATGATGCTCTAAAATAGTATTATTTTAAGTTTGAAGTGAGTATAAGCTTACAATCAAAGAACAATATTATTTAGATTACATGCTTTATGAAATATATCCCTTTTAAACAATTATTATAATGTTTTAAGGTTACAAGTATTAATACTTATATATATATATATATATATATATATATATATATATATATATATATATATATATATATATATATATATATATATATATATATATATATATATATATATATATATATATATATATATATATATATATATATATATATATATATATATATATATATATATATATATATATATATATATATATATATATATATATATATATATATATATATATATATATATATATATATATATATATATATATATATATATATATATATATACATATATATATATATACATATATATATATATATACATATATATATATATATATACATATATATATATATATATATATATATATATATATATATATATATATATATATATATATATATATATATATATATATATATATATATATATATATATATATATATATATATATATATATATATATATATATATATATATATATATATATATATATATATATATATATATATATATTATCATTTAAGTAGTTCATTTATCAATTTGCATGTGCGAAATTTTGTGTAATATTACCTATATTCTCATTTCAGTATTTTACTATGTAGTGTAAAATTTTCAAGTTTAGCACGTCTAACATTTTTCATAGCAATAACTCACTAAGTTGTATTAATAATCAAGTTTAGTAAACATAAATATATATACAATTAGTTCACAAAGCATAAAATGCCCTAAGATCTATATGCTTAACTAATACGGTCCAAAAATAAAATCCCAAAAAGATTTTTATAAGTTATAGTCCAGTTTTAAATAAAAGAAAAATCATTTTATTTTTATTTTATTTAAAAATTTATCTGGTTCTCTATAACTAATGGTCTGATACCATTCTCTGTGACACCCCGGGTAGGGTCAAAATATGCGGAAATATCCACGGAGATGTCACTAGGGTGGATCGATAGCATATAGTCCATAAAGCATAAGATAAAAAGTTAGTCAAATCAGATTACATGTTTATTTAAGCAAATAAATAAAAATTGTCTTAAACATGGTGAAGAGTGATTGTTTGAGTTTCCCAAATAGAACCACTGACGAGTCCTACAATGCAGATTACTAGGATGCTGGAGACCATGCACACACCACGTACTAACTTCATATTCCTGTGCAAAACATACTAACGGGGGTCAACATAAAGTTGGTGAATTTACAGATTTTAACAATTAATTGGTTTGGACATACAATAATTATAGAAGTAATAATGCACAAAGAATTCTTACTAAAATGTAGATAACATTTTTTATTATTAGAAACTGAAGCTTAACCTCCGTAGTCCTCAACAGATGAGGACGTAGTATCTTACAAAAAGACACCCATTCCAGTTCCAACATGGTATACGTCTGTTGTCCCGGCCAAGGCACAGTGAGCATGACTCACCCAGACGGGGATGGTCAATCCCTAATAGATCAATTTATAACATTCGGGCGATTTACAACAATTTAACAGTTTCAATAATAATCAATCACAGTCACGTTTATACAATCCAGTTGTGTCCATTATGTGTTTGCATATTTTTCTTTCCCAAAAGGGAAAGTTTTATCAAAAGTTTATATGGGGCTGTAAACTCACCTGGGAGTAGGCAATTGCTGTTTAATACGAATATCCAATTAAAGCTCACGCCAAAGTTATGCCTAATCAGACAGTACAGTCTTAATAGATAATACAAAGAACATATATGTATGCTTATACAGATTTTATTCAGTTCATTTATGCTACGGTATTTATCTAAATAACCGTAGTTCAACTAGCATCAATATTCATTTAAACTTATTTATATAAGTTTCGTTTCTAAGTAAACATAAAGTGTTTAACTATTAATATAAGTTAGCATATCTGTATTTATAATAATCATAAAACTTATATTAAGTTTCTTAGTTAAGTAGACATAAAATGTTCTACTTAAAATATTAGTTTACATTTTCTGTTCAGGTATTATAATCACTCATTTATTACTAGGTTTCATTATTATGTAAACACAAAAATCCTACTTAATATTAGTTCACGTTCGTAGTTCGTGTATTATAATCATTCATTTAGACTTATTGTTAAGTTTCTTATTTTAAGTACACGTGAAGTGTTTTACTTATATATTAGCATTCAATTTGTTCAATGTTCATATAGTTTTTATTTTCTAAAAGTATATGAGTTTATGTATGAGTAATACATATTCATAATTGTTTATACAATTATATCTTAAAATAAATATAAATATTTTATTTTTGAAAAATAAATATAATATTTTATTTAACCTTAAGTTTCCATAAATTATTTTAATATTTATAAAATACTTTAAACTTAAGAATTTATACCTTAATTCTTATGGTCTAAGTATTTTAATTATGTTTTATTATAATTAAAATAGATTTTTAAGGTTAGGGCTTAGTAATGTTTCGGAATATGGCAAAATTAGTCCATCTATATTTTTAAACAAGTATAACTTTCGGATTTTACATATTTAGTACCTAGGGCTTGTTAAAGTTCCGGCTTATGACAGATTTAGTCCCCCTAGTTATATCTAGATTTTGTAACTTTACTAAAATTACAAAAACAGCCCCTAGGGCTTCTTTATGTTTCGGCAAATTACAAAAATTGTCCTTAGGGTTTTAAAATGACAAAATAACTTTTAGAAACTTCCCAAAATGGTACCTAGGGTTTAATTTGCCACGGATAGTATTTATCAAACCCTATACTTTTGGATATTTACTTTCTCAGTCCTTGTGTTTACTAGTTTATTAAAACGAGTTTCATAAGTTACAGTTTTAGTCCTTAAGTTTTATAAATTGTCATTTTCTTCCAAAAAGTTCGTATAAGTTATATTTTATTATAAAAACTTTTATTTTAACATTCAAACTTTATACGGGCTCATTAAATGGGCTAAACATCTAATGGGCTATTTTAGTGGGCTTAAATATATTCCAAGTCCACTAATTTATTTAAATGGGTCTTTAAATCATTTGTTGGGCTTAATACATTTTTAAGTCCTTTAATTAGTTAAATGGGCCTAAGTGTAATCTTAAGTCCATTATGTGTTACTAAGATTTATCAAATGGGTTTATTGGATCCATTAAGTTTTAGATTAACATTTCATGGACTTAATTAGTCCATTAACATTACTTTATATTTTATTTATGTTCTTACTTAGGATATTCTTATAAGCTTATTATGAGCTTATTAATATTTAGTTTTAAATCTAAATAGATGAATAAAAATAAGAATTTGTTTTATGTGTTACACCAAATTAGATCTAGGTGTGTTATAAGGTTACAAGTAAGTCATAAGCCCTAGTAGGAGCTTATATCCCACGGCTAACATTAGTTATAACTTATTAAGATAAGTCAAGTCTCATTTTAAGGTTGCATGTAATTTAGAAGTGTTACAAAAATAGATCTAACTATGTACACATCAAGAAAATAAGTCACAAGTCCAAAAGAAGATCTAAACTATATTTAGACCTAAAAATCAAACATAGATCCATGTACACTCATATATAGCTCACGGCTATATTTTTAGATCTTGGTATTTCCAAGATGAACACTTTAGCTAGTTTTTAAGTCTTGTAAATATTTACAAAAACACATCATGATTATCTAGGTTACATGCATGTTCCCAAGGCTACTATTATTCCAAGAAAACAATGTATAGCCCACGGCTATATTGTTTTCTCCCAATATTCCCATAAGATCTACTAGCTTATTTCATGTGTATCATGTTAAGTTAACACTTATCACTAGATCTAGATTTATATAAGCATGCATGTACATATAATCCCATTTTAGGTCTTGTGTAACTCACGGCTATATTTATACACATAAGTTGTATTTGTGATTTTTAACATCCCATTTAACATGTTACATTTCATATTCCATTATTTAAAACTAAGGAAACCAATCATATAATCACCCCTTAGTTTAGTCGTGACCTTTAAGGTCATGGTTTTTATGATCTTTAAGTTGCACAAGTTCATTTCATGTGATCTAGGGTTATTAGTTAACCAAAGTCCCATAAACAAGATTTATTAGTTAAATCATGAACATGATTTACATAAATATGCCGTGACCTATAAGGGTCATAGCTTTATCAAATCTTGATTTTTAACATGTTATTTACTTGTGTTTATAGGTGTATGATGATGCATGCATGAAAGAATGAAAGAATATGATGTGTATACCTTCCTTGCCTAAAAGTACCAAGAATTATCTAGATGAACAAAGAGGTTTGAGATCTACTCAAGGTGATGAAGAAAACCGTAATATAAATCAAGTCGTGGCCTTAAGATTTGGCTAGGGCTTGTTTATAGTGATTCCAAGAGAATGATAATACTAATGATTTGTAGTAAAGATGAGACAAGGTTCTTGGTAGATTTAATACTTGGTTTTGGATGTGTATGGCTTTAAGCCGTCTGTTTGAGAGAGAAGAGGGTGAGAGAACAAGATTGGATTTCATGTATGTGAGAATGTGTGTGTGTTTCGGCTTAAAGAGGGGAGAGGGAAAGGAATGGAAAAAGGTATGATTTACCTTGGTAAGACATATCATGCCACGTGTCCCCCTTTGCCTTTCCAAGGCAACTCTTCTTCTTCCACACAAGCCTATGCCGTGTGACACTCACCAAAGAGGGGGAAACGGATGGGCTTTGGTCATGGGCTTATGTTGGGCTTAACACAAATGAGTACATGATCTTGGGCTAGTCCAAGGAGGTTTAGGGATTCTCATAATATGCATACATATATACATGGCTATATATACATGGTGTAGCATATTTTCTAATTTTTTTGTTAAGTGTTGTTTAATCAAATGTTGGTTATGCATTTTTACTACTTGTTTTATGTACATAGTTTACATAGTCAAACTTATTATAACATGTATGTATGTAAAAATATATGTGCACATTGGACAAGTTCACACATGAGTCATAGAAATATAATACATGAGTTTGTGTACTAAGATTTAATGGGTGAAATTTCATTACATAAAATCATGGTAAAATCATGGATTTTACACTAGATCATACCCCTATCGCTACAAGTCCGAATCTAACATGATCTTGTTGTCATCAGTAGTCCCAAACGTCCCCTAAGCCTGCTGTTAGTCCCAAACAGCTGCTTAACCAATCTGCAGTCCCAAACACCCCTTTATCAGCGGATCCAAACACCCCTGAAGCTATTTGCTGCAGATCTTGAACCCAAATGCCATGCATGTCGCTCCCATTAGCAGATCAAAACATATCCGTATGGATCTATGCTAATCCAACGCACCCTTATTCGTTTTCTGCCCAAAACCAAACGCCCCCTTCTGCTGTCGTAAACAGCATATCCAAACACCCCCGTAACTGTATCAAACCCGAAAACAACTCACCACTGTTGGTTGGCGGGATTATGGTGGTGCGGGTAGGGAAAGGTGACGGTTGGAGGTGGTGGCTGTGATGATGTTGACGGGGCTGTGGTGGATCTAGGGTGGTTCGTGGCTGAGACCACGGTTATAACAGGTGATGACGGCATGCAGGAGGCTGTGATGGTGGCTAGCAGCAAGGGCTGCGATGGTGGTTGGCAGTATGGGCTGCGATGGTGGCTGGCAGTAGGGGCTGCGATGGTGGCTGGCAGTAGGGGCTGCGATGGTGATGATGTTGCATGTGGCGGGTGGTGGGTGAGGGCATCATGATGATCACCATGGATATGGTGGTAAGGTGGTTCGGATGGTGAGTGTATACATAGATCTACTTGATCTATAGATTAAAAGTGGTGGCAGAAGTATTCTGTGGTGGCCGGAATACTTGCCAGAAAAGTGACGACTGCCAAGGAGAAGGGAGGAGTGTGTGTGTAATATTAGGGTTAGGGTTTGTGAATGAAATGAAACCCTAGTTCTCCTTTTTATATGTATTAGTTAATTACAAAGCCGAGGGTTTCCCATACTATAGGGGCTAAAACGTAAGTTTTATTATTACTTTTGTTAATACACTGTTCCGGATTGGCTCGTGATTTATAAAAGTAGATTCGTGTTACAATAATTGGGCCACTGATCTTAAAATCATTTCTACAATAAAATGAAGTATTTATATGACTTATAAATATAAAAAAAATGTGTTTGTTTATTTATATGACAATTATTTATCATTTATTGTTTAAATAAAGTAAATATCATTTTAATAAGGATACTTCTCATTTAATCTCTCCGTACATTATTAAAATGAATTATTAAGCAGTTTAACCAAATCGTTTTTTCAAGTATCTCTCGACAATAATTTATGTAATTAAATTATTAAACTTTCTGTACGCAGGTTATACGACCTTTGTCTTGTTTTCAAGTCCAATAATTTATGTATTGCTCAAAATAGATTTTTGAACTATACTTTATTATTATTTAATGTACGAAAAATTTTCGGGTTTTACAACATCCACATGCCATCTTGAGTTTCGTCCTCGAAACTCGATTATTATTACTAGGTTGAGGAATGTTCTTGTATCATTGGGTAGACTTTTATTACATTTTTCTCATGGTAAAATCATGAATTTTACAGCACCACCCCGTTATTTTAGCTTCGTCCTCGAAGCTATTAAAAACTTTGTCATCTGTTAAGGTATAGATGTTATAGATCTTAAGGTTCATTTTAGACACGCTCCTAAACGAATGGTGCCAACAATGTAAAGAGATAGTTATTCGGATCGCTCTATACGTCCGAGTGAGCAGTATTTGGGTGCTGCTACAATTACGGATGAACAGAAAGCAATGCAAAGAGATCTTTATCCGGGTCGTTCTATACATCCGATTGAGCAATATTTGGATGCTGCCACCATTTCGGATGAACAAAAAGCAATGCAAAGAGATCTTTATCCGGGTCGTTCTATACATCCGATTGAGCAGTATTTGGATTCTGCTATATTACAGATGGACAAATTATCCGAGAGTTTGGCCGTCAATCTGACAAAACGGTAGAAGTTCGCGGAAACATTTAATGACAATTAAGAGAGGACGATTTAGGAAGTTGTCGACTAGGAAGAGTCGATGTAGGGTTAACTACACTTAGTTGGTTAAGCTCACGACGATTGATGTTCATTTGGAAACCCACAAGTCAAGATTTGAGGTAGGAGAGGGTCCTAGAACTGGACATGCTGATCCTGTTCAAGCCCGGATTGTTGCTCTGGCCGTACGCCAAGAGCAGGACATGACGGACGTTCGCATCCTGTTGATAGCAGGCCAGGCGGGGCACACTGTCATGCATGAGCGCATATACTCTCTATCTGGAACCATATGGGTAGATACCCAGATAGCACGAGTTTTTTGGGCCACGGCCGACGAGGCCTTACAGTGGTTGTTGGAGGAGAACTACTACCTCCATCAGCATGTTCACACATTGGAGGGGGCCTTTAGCATAAGATCCACATTTCTCTCACTGCACAAGAGCAGTCATTGCTCACCTTCTATGATCTTGCAGCTATTTGTCATGATGGAGTGGCAGTAGAGACCGCCTACCTTCTAGGAGCCATTGGCAGACTTCGGTCCCAGTTGCTAATTGTACTCCGTTTGCTTAAGAAGTCCTGATTGGCTATACAGGTATTGTAGAGTACCTTGTCGGCACCTGCAACATTACCAGCCCTACCAGTACCAGCACATCCAACAGACCTTCTAGGCATGATTTGAGTAGATGTACCGGATCTCTTGTACATCATGATAAGGTTCTGGGTTGTATTCCAGCTATCAAGCACAATTCACGAGTCATTTGGAGTTTAAGAAATCATTCGTCAAAACACAATAAGTATTGTGATGATACATTGTAAAGGTAGTTCATTACAATATGGTATGATGAATGATATTGTTAGAAATACGTTTTTAACGTATATTAGAAGTATCGGTCACTCCAACAATATAATTAAACGTTGTAGGCTCGTAGTTAGTTATTTGCTTTGTATTGTGTAAAAGCCTAGCCCATGGAAATGTCAATCGGTTGGAAGGCCCAAGCCCACCAAGGCTTGGGTATTTAAACCCTTTCCTTTGATGGAAAGGGTGTTGGTTGTTTCATTTTCACAAGTAATAAACATAGTTTTTCTTTTACTTTTCTCTACTTTCTCTCACTAGAAAACAACAACCCTCTTGAAATATCAAGATTATCATACTTCTACAATTGGTATCAAGAGTTATGGGATGAAATAAAGGTTTATTTTGTGTTGTTCATACTTACTTTTGTGTGTTCATGTGTTATTGATTGATCTTTACCCAAGTTTCAAAAATTTTTCGTGTTTTTATCATTCCAAGTGATCCATATATCTTCTAAATACTTTTGGTAGTGTTTTGGGTGCTTTGGGTTGGTTCAAATCACAGATTTCTTGTCGAAAATTTCACCTTTTTACCTCAAAATCTCAAAACAGTACCATTATTCCGATAGGTGTCACCAGAAAAGGGTTTAAGCATTCCGATAGTTATTCCGATAAGTTGCATCGGAAAAGGGTTTAAAGATTCCGACTGTTTTTCTGACATCATTCCGAAAGGGCTGAATATATTCCGACAGGTTTGATCTTTGGTATTCCGACAGTGGTTTCCGATCACATTCCGATAGTGTTTTCCGACATCATTCCGACAGGACTTTTTCGATAATATTCCGACTGAATACATTCCGACAGCTTTGAACTTAGGTATTCTGACAGAGGTTTCCGATCACATTCCGACTGGTGTTTTCCGACATCATTCCGACATGACTTTTCTGATCATATTCCGACTGATTGCATTCCGACAGTTTAGGATTTTTGGTATTCTGACGGATTAATTTTGAGAATTACGACGATTCTGAAATTTCACATTGAGATTGATGTAATTTGGGTATTGAGATAGTATTTTCACAACTTAGAGGACTTTTCAATCTTGTAATCTTCACAAAAACACACAACATAAAGATCACAACATCTTTGTTTCAACAACATTAAAACATATAACCTTATTTCATTGTTCGATCATTTTTGATAATCTTTACTAAAGGGATCATAAAATGAATTCAAATTCATATATGCCAACAATGACATCGCTTACCGATATTTCAATTATCTCGGCTACTGATACCCGCCCACCGTTGCTCATCAAAGACTTATTCGAAGCATGGCAAGGTCGCATGAGAACTTACATTATGGGTAAACCCCATGGGAGACTTATGGTTCAATCTATTGAGAAAGGTCCACTTGATTGGGGAGAAGTTACTGTCGAAAATGTGACGCGACCAAGATTGTGTCATGAGTTAACGGATGCTAACAAACTCATTGCTGATGCAGATGAAAGAGCTGTTCAGACCATACTCCAAGCTCTTCTGTAACACCCCCAAATTTATACAACTCAATACAGCGGAAGACTCGTTGGTGTTACGGGATAACACATTACTCACATCATAGACAACACATAAAAATCGTGTCGTTTAATAATAAAAGCATTTCCATTCATAAATATCAAATTTACATAGGTAAGTCATTGTATTTCATATAAGTTTTACAAAGAATTTGAATGGAAATTATTGTTTAGGTGCGGGCCATGAATTCTTGTTGTCTTTCCGAGAATTACCTTCAAGTACCTGAGATAAAACATGTTAAAAGAAAAGGTCAGCGATAACGCCGAGTGAATTAATAGAGTCTTAATTAAATACATCAATATAACATCGGTATAAAATTATTACCAAAAATCATTTTGTACAAATCATTGTAATAAGCCATAAAATAGCCAAAGTCATTTTTATACAAATCCTTATCGAAAATCATAATATAGGCATTTGCCTTAAAAATCATTATACGAGCCAATGTCGTAAAAACATCATACAATACGTCTTATGACGTTGTATAAAGTTAAATAAAAACCGTTATATGAATATGGTTATGAAAAACCAAAACACGAACATAATATCAATAGTAAGACCCCATATTGCTAGTCAGGCAATATATCGTAATTCGATGCATATAGTAGTATTTCGTTAATTGGATTATTATAAGCCGCATGACATTGTTACCTTACTACAACAAACAACGGGTAGCTAGCCCGAAACTCATTTGCCCATCTAAATTAGCGTGTCGTCACAAAGGTCACGCTATGTAAATCTTCTCATACATAAATTCGCTTACCAATCAATGTGGCACGACGGGGATCAACCGTCAAGGCGCGAACTGGGTTGATCGTCCCCAAATAGTACTATTATATGAATAAGCGTCTACCAAATCCCGGTAGTTCACAATTCATGCTAATGGGACTTTTAGTGACATAACCTAACTTTAATAATCCATTTCCTTTCATCTATCGGGTCATAAAATCATTCATCAGGTCATACAATCATTCGGGTCCAAATCAATAAACAAGCAATCGGGACAACTAGTGTCCTATTTCATAAAAACTAACATGTTATCTCCCTCGCGGGTTTATAAAACATTTCATAAAAACATTTAAAAGAGTGCGAGGCTATGAACTCACGTTGATGTGGGAAGGCGGGTTATCGGCGATTCGGACGTACGGTACGTGCTTCAATCACGGAAACCTAGACAAATAATAATCGTCTTAGACTTTTGTCCAATGACTTTATAAAATAACAATTATGTATACATATGATGATTATATATATATGATGATCAAGTGGGTTTATATATTCTCATTCACTCATATTTGTGTTTATGTATTGGTAACTTCTTACTAGTTTTCTAGTTTTACCTATTTACGTGTTTTAGGTCCAATAAGCCTATTATAAGTTTATTAACTTGTATTAATCCATTTAATACTTTTATTATCAGTATTTATACTTTACATGTTGGGCCCAAATGGGTTAAGCCCAATAAATAAGTTTATAAGTGTTTTAGTCCATTTTGTTGTATTATTAGTCCAATAATGTTAACTTAGCCCGTTAATGTCCGTATGTTATATAGTTCGGGTTTTATCGGTTTTTACTTGTTATATATGTTTATATATCAGTATATGAGTTTTAAAAACTTTACATTAGACGGGTTTGATCGTCTAAGTTTTAATTGGCGAAAAACGTTAATTTTACGGTAATAGCCGAAAAAGTCGTAAAAATCATGTTTATAGTTTTATAACTTATAAAACTTATCAAATTACCATTTTATAAAATGTATCATTTATTTATCATTGTACATACTTATAAAATGTAATATATAAGTTAGTGGGTTTTAATTCACATTTTATACTATATTTATTTGAGTGCTTATATAATACTATTATACTTTAATTTCTCAAAATCTGATTTTTACTTTCACTTTCACCATTTTTACCATATCTTGAGTTCTACAAGGAGATAGAAGCTCATTTTTTGACAACATAAACTACATGATATGTGCTAAAATTAACTTAGATTTAGCTACTGATCAATCCAACTCTAAATATCCTTAACAGTCCGTCCAAAACTGACTATTCAGATTGGTACTCTAAACTTGTTTTGATCATATCTCACTCATTATAATGATTCCATTGCATGGCCAACTCTCACATGTGTATGACATCTTATACTTACTTTATATTGATTCTACTTTGCCATTTTATCAGTTTAACTTGTGGCTAGTTACTGTTTTGATACAGCCAACAATTTAAGCAAGATTTTAACCTTGTTACTTATGGTTTTCCACCTTTTTAACCATATTTATCAATACCAAATCCCCACACAATACTTTTATCATCATATAATCATCATATACATATACAATAGGAAAGAAAGTACATGATTACATAATAAAAATAACAAGAGGATGGGAAGAACTATCTTTATACCACCAAGATGATGTAGGATGTGATTAGGACATGGATTTTGATGGAGAAACTTGTGATAAACCAATATCATCTTCAAGTCCACCAATATTCAAGAACTCCTTGTGGAAAATCAGCCCTAAGACTCCATAGAAACTCCTCCTTGGATGTTATAATCACCTCCAATCTTCAAGTCTTCTATAGGTTTCCATCTTAGGCAAGTTAAACATAAGATTTATGGTCGAAAATTTGATGAACATGGTGGTGGTGGTGGCAATAGGGACGGCAAGATGAGGGAGAGTGGAGAGAAAATGGTGGATTGCATGTTGTGAAAATGAGTTAGTGGTTTAGCTTGAATGGTTTTGTGGTGGAAGGCTTATAAGTTAAGCTAAGCAACAAGTGTTAACTTAGTTGCTACAATTTGACACATCATGAGATGTGTTGGCTTACATGTTTCCGTCCATATAGTGGGGTGGGGCAAGATTTATCTTGTCTCATCCCACTAATTTACGGGTACTCCTCGATTCTAGTTTCCTTGATTTGCGTGCCCTCAGGTCGTTTTACGAAAAACGTTTTTATAAATTATGAATCAACGGCACAAAACGAATCTAATAAAAATTGTCTCATAAAAAACGGAGTTCGAAAACGTAAATACGTAATCCTAAGGTTTCCGGTTTAATCGTAAAGGACGTTAAATTATAATCGTAAGTCCTAATCTCTTCTCGTAAATTTGTGAGTTTATGAACCAACACAAATTTAAATTTCCAAAATAATATTCACGGATAAATTTATTTTCTGAAATGTTGGACTGTCACCAAAAACGGTGTATGTAAACGTAAGCACGTAACGTAGAATCCTCCGGTTTAGACGTAGTCGATGCTACTTCAAGACGTAAATCCAAATTTCTTCCCAAAAATAAGTGAGTTCATATTGTAACATTAAAATAATGTTTTCAAATAAATATTGAGAATAAAATATCAACCATAAATTGACGGATTGTCACAGCATTTACCCCTAAACAGGATCTTTGTCCTCAAAGATCATCTTACTACTCGCTTCTTATAGAGTTAAATCCATGTGGGCATTTCCTCCACATTCGGTTTTTTTTCTCACAAGTGTAATTTATTACAATACGCGAGTTTCATCAAACATAACTACGGGAATAAGATCAGGCTTAATGTTGACTTACTTTCTCTATCCATGATGTTCACGGGTTTTTGATGAATGCAACTTTTCGCCGATCTGAACTTTATCAAGAAGAATTCAGATTTTCACTTGATAGATATTTTATCAAGTTCGATATACGAAACATAATTCACGCACCTCTTAAGTCCTAGGGTAGATCCAGCTTATATGCCTTTCAAACCAATCTTTTACATCATCTCAATGGTCCCATACAATGGGGACTTATATCCCATGATCTTTCAGATCATCGATTCACTTTTACATGGTTAAAATTTTTGGCATAACTTCGCTACCCATCTGGCACTTTAAGATCTACATTTCATATTCACATAACCTCCTGCCTACCACCGGCAGTCAATAATCATATCCTAATTTCAACAATCCCTTCAGGTCTCGCGGGTCGGGTATTTTGTAAGGTTAGGTTCGCCCTCATAGGAAACCTTAAACCTAAAAGACATGTCCAACTCACAATGGGTGTATGTCGGGTGTCTTCCTCCCAACTCCTGCTTACAGATGCTCTAATATATATCCTCACAAGATTTGATCTTGATCCTAATACGATAATTATCAAGGATAATCTCTCCAAAGGAAAACGATTTTACAGTTTATTACCAAATGTCAATCATTCAAACATAAAACAACACTTATAGTATTTTGTATCGTTACTTTACCTCGTCCCTTCGATTTGGGGTGGTAAACAGTAATATCATCAAGATTCGTTCTCAATGACTTCTGAGCAAATCTCTAGAAATTCAATGCGAAGCGAGGGTCTTGATAGAGATGATCGATACAGGCACACCATGTTTACACAACTCCTTTAAATACAAAAGAGTCAATTTCTTCATCAAGAATCTATCATTAACAGGAATGGTATTAGCAGATTTGGTCAGTCTGTCGACGATGACCCAAATTGAATCAAATTCAGATGATGGCTTTTGTAATAGCTAGACGTTTACTAATGTATGAGGCAATGTCTGCCTTCATAATTTGCCATTAGTACAACCTCTTCAGATAAAGATACATTAAATCAGAAATGACAGGAATAGAATACTTATACTTACAAGATTTCAATATGACTACATCTCTAAATCTTCATATTTAGGCAACCACGAGCGGCCTTTTATACATTTAACGCCATTGGCTTCTTAATTCTAATGGTTCACATTAGCCGCGAACCCCTTTTTATTATCTATATTATCCTTCTTATAAGCATTGTTTATTTTTATATTGTTCGGCAATTTATTTTGCACCTTCACTATTAAGGAACATGTCCTAATTGGTTCTTTATCCTTTCTATATTATGTGTCAGTATCTATATTCACCTTTCCTGGTGAAATAATTATTATAACCAAAATTCACTCAGAATTTCTTTCTTCATATTTTCTAAGTTTTAGTTTCTTCTCAACTATCATTTTAATCCGTTTTACTCAATCCGACGTCTAAAGCGTCGATAATTATTACAACTAATTAAATATTAAATATTCAATTTTTATGAAACGTAAACGTAAAAAAAAAAAATTAATTTCTCAGTTCGACCAATTATATAAAATGTTCAAAAATAAATTTGAATTTAATTAACAAGATTTTTGTTGATTTATCGAAAATATTTAATAAGATCCGTAAATGTTCGAAAAACCTTTGCTTATACTTTGGTCAAAGTTTCTTAGTTGAAAAGCAAAAATTATCGTTTCAAATTTCAAGTCATGGTTTAAAAGGTTTCCTCAATCCCTCTTAGGTTGTCTTGAGTTATACAAAAACATTTAGCTCTAGACAGGAGTTTAGTTAAATGATTTGTGTATAAGGAAATAATCCCTTAAAAATTTGTTTGATAAAATATCTATCAAAACATATTTCCATTTCTTTTTGGTGAAATCCAAAGTCTTAAAAGGGCTCTTAATTTTTGAAGAGTCAATATAGATTCCGTTATCTTATTAATCACACGGTCAAATAATGTAAAGGATTAATCCGTTAATAACATATTTATTCGAGGTACAAGTTTTCATTACTCAGTCGATTCAGGGCAGTCTGTAAATTATTAACTCATTCTTATTCTTATAATCAAACAAATGGTCCTTAATGATCACAAGCATGAATTTATCAAATTACAGCCTACACACGTGATTCACCTAATTTATGAATGCTACATGTGCATTGGTCAATCCAAACGACATAACATGAAATTCATAATGTTCATTACAAGTTCTGAATGTAGTGATTGGAATAGATAATCCTTTTCGCGGACGCGAAGTTGATGATAACCATGCCATGGATCAAATCTTTAAAACATACGCTAGAACCTTGTAAATGATCGAACAAATCTTCCATTTCGAGTCATGGATATCGTTTTCGATTGTCAATTTACTCAGTTCACAGTAATCTATGAATATAAGAAATAATAACACCATAGTTCTTCATAATGACGAGCTTAGTAGAATAAAATCTTTCTCCGACAACTCTCTCAGTTGTACGGTAATTCCTTTAATTCAGATGGTGCTGACGTACAGTGCACATGCCACAGGTGCAGCACCGGGAATATAGTCAATACCAAATTCAACTTTCCTTAATCGCGAAAGTCTAGGTAATTTACCAGCAAATACCTCCTAAAGTTTCAGATAACAGAAACATCTTTTAATAAATTCATATTAGGTTCTTTCAAGATTACCATATCTATGATCAGTTTATAACCATTCATGGTATACTTTTAAGTCTAAAAGCAGGATACAGCCACCTATCGGGAATTATTTAAATCAGTTTTGATAATCAGCATCTTATCTTTTAGGGGAATTCTACTCGAGTTCCCATCAATTAAGACAATGTCGTCATGTCATAATCAATCAATCCATTCTAATGGCACTAGCAACTTTTCAGTTTTATTGCCGTCGATAAGATGTGAACTTCTCAAAAGTCTAATAATAACTCATAATCCTTCACAAATTCAAGGATATGGAGACATAACTAACCTTAAAAGAGTAAGGTCAACGCATAATCTACGCGAGAGAATTTCAAATCAGATCAGACGAAAACATTTAACGAATATGAATATATCCCATGTTTTCATAATTTGAGTACGAATTCGAAAGATCCTCGTATCGTTACCCATGTTATTCAAATGAAATCTAATCAAAAGAAATGATACGAACGTCGATACATCCAATCGGGTATCAACACTCGGTAATCAGATACTTTTCATAAGAATCTCACTACGGGAGAATTGGACAAGAAAGAATTGTCAATTGTCAAATAAGACAATTTCCACAGATGAGTAAATTCGACTCAGAAGAATAGATGCTACAGGCACATATGTAGGTGTCCCTAACACTATGTCCCTATTTTTCACTTCTTGCAGATCTCATAAAATTTAATCTTTCACAATCTTCAAAGAAAACGTAGTGTTTATTCATTAGTTTTATGGTGACTACTAATCAGCCTTGCATGGTCCATTCCAAATTGTATGTAGGCGCGCAACTATATATAATTTCAAGATTAACGATGCAATACTCAGTTCGTCAAAATTTTATGTTCATGTTTATAATAAAAACATTTTCATGCTTAATTCTTAAGTAAGAATCAAAAATAAATTTACAAGGATTTTCTTTGTTATGAAAACAATTAAGTTTTCCAAGGTGTTTTATAAACAACTTCATTTTGATAACGATTATTTATAAGTCTCACTTTAAATAATTCATATGGTGATGAAAATTCAATTTTTCCCAAGGGATACTATCTTATCTTATAAAAACAATGAGTGATCTGCAAAAGAGTGATCAAGAGTTGTTCACCAAGAACTAACTACTATATATCAGGAAATGAGCTTAGCCACTTAATCATGAGGTTCATGACCTTGATGGCACTCAGAATGAATAATTCACAACGTAACTCAAATCGAGATGAGTACTTGTTCAATAGTTGCATCACTAATGCGAACATTAGGATGAAGCAACAAAGGATAAATAACATCGATACATGTAAAATTTAGCAATCAAAGGTAGTCTTTTCATTAATCACAAACAAGTCAAAATTGTACCGCAACACATTACGTGTCACTATGTCATACAATTCCAAGAACTCATCCTACCAACTGATGTCTCAGTTAAGTTAGGGATTTTTAAAAGATACCACAATGAATACTAATCTATAAGAGTCATTAGGTGTCCCACCTGTCCCGGAAGATCCATCGGTCCTAATTTAGAAGAAGATTATTCAATTTATTTCTTGGACACTGGGCATCCTCATTAGTGGACAATGGCCTAGGAACAACGCTTAACACGAACCAACAATCAATTAAAACCTTAAAATTCAATCACAGAACTTAACGACTTCCTCTTAACAATTTCATATTCCATACGAGTTATATTTTACTTTATTCAAGTTTCAACCAACTTAAACATAATTTGATATCCTACCTTATTTTCCAATACTTTCATCCTTATTTTTAGACCTTGACAGGGCAATAAAGGCTCGATATGAACAACACTTAACTTCCAATCCTATAGCTCTTTCCAACAATAATTATCAAATGAGTCACTAGTATGAAATGACTCACACATTCAATTAGACTTCTCGGAAAGGTACTAGTGGCATGGGGATTTTGGGTAATGGTTCTAATGACAGCCTCAAGTGCAATATTCACCCTTTCGATCTCAATTTAAGGATTGGGTGACACGAATCAGATGACATCTTTCTAGGTGATAATGTTCTGTCAAACTCCACTCTATAAGGAAAGATCGTCATGACATCGATATCAGATTTAATCTCGCCAATTCCTCTTTAATATCACAATCAACTAATATCAACATTTCTACGAATATCAACCATTTTGTTGGGATCATAATAATCCACAACTTGGTTTAGATCTAGGATAGCTAGAATTCCTACGAGAATAGCTTCGATTAATTTACTAGGGGATTTAGGGTTCCTTGTGAAAATCTACGTCATATAAATACCTCGTATAAATATCAAAATAATCATCAAACAATCATGTAATAAAATTACATCATATATATATATATATAATCCAAGTTATATATATATTAAAATAACACTTCTCAGTCTGGCCTTGTCGGTAACTCGGGAATTCTTCAGCACCGTTATAGTCAAAAGATTTTTAGACATTTTTAGAAAAATGTTTATAGTTAAAAGATTTTGAAATGTTTTATTCAAAACCTTGGTTTTAAAAATCTTTCGTTCTCTATAACGAGAGCTCTGGTACCAAACTGTAACACCCCCAAATTTATACAACTCAATACAGCGGAAGACTCGTTGGTGTTACGGGATAGCACATTACTCACATCATAGATAACGCATAAAAATCGCGTCGTTTAATAATAAAAGCATTTCCATTCATAAATATCAAATTTACATAGGTCCCAAGTCATTGTATTTCGAACAAGTTTTACAAAGAATTTGAATGGAAATTATTGTTTAGGTGCGGGCCATGAATTCTTGTTGTCTTCTCGAGAATTACCTTCAAGTACCTGAGATAAAACATGTTAAAAGAAAAGGTTAGCGATAACGCCGAGTGAATTCATAGAGTCTTAATTAAATCCATCAATATAACATCGGTATAAAATTATTACCAAATCTCATTTTGTACAAATCATTGTAATAGGCCATAAAATAGCCAAAGTCATTTTTATACAAATCCTTATCGAAAATCATAATATAGGCATTTGCCTAAAAATCATTATACGAGCCAATGTCGTAAAAACATCATACAATACGTCTTATGACGTTGTATAAAGTTAAATAAAAACCGTTATATGAATATGGTTATGAAAAACCAAAACACGAACATAATATCAATAGTAAGACCCCATATTGCTAGTCAGGCAATATATCGTAATTCGGTGCATATAGTAGTATTTCGTTAATTGGATTATTATAAGCCGCATGACATTGTTACCTTACTACAAAAAACAACGGGTAGCTAGCCCGAAACTCATTTGCCCATATAAATTAGCGTGTCATCACAAAGGTCATGCTATGTAAATCTTCTCATACATAAATTCGCTTACAAATCAATGTGGCACGACGGGGATCAACCGTCAAGGCGCGAACTGGGGTGATCGTCCCCAAATAGTACTATTATATGCATAAGCGTCTACCAAATCCCGGTAGTTCACAATTCATGCTAATGGGACTTTTAGTGACATAACCTAACTTTAATAATCCATTTCCTTTCATCTACCGGGTCATAAAATCATTCATCAGGTCATACAATCATTCGGGTCCAAATCAATAAACAAGCAATTGGGACAACTAGTGTCCTATTTCATAAAAACTAACATGTTATCTCCCTCGCGGGTTTATAAAACATTTCATAAAAACATTTAAAATAGTGTGAGGCTATGAACTCACGTTGATGTGGGAAGGCGGGTTATCGGCGATTCGGACGTACGGTACGTGCTTCAATCACCGAAACCTAGACAAATAATACTCGTCTTAGAATTTTGTCCAATGACTTTATAAAATAACAATTATGTATACATATGATGATTTTATATATATGATGATCAAGTGGGTTTATATATTCTCATTCACTCATTTTTGTGTTTATGTATTGGTAACTTCTTACTAGTTTTCTAGTTTTACCTATTTACGTGTTTTAGGTCCAATAAGCCTATTATAAGTTTATTAACTTGTATTAATCCATTTCATACATTTATTATCAGTATTTATACTTTACATATTGGGCCCAAATGGGTTAAGCCCAATAAATAAGTTTATAAGTGTTTTAGTCCATTTTGTTGTATTATTAGTCCAATAATGTTAACTTAGCCCGTTAATGTCCGTATGTTATATAGTTCGGGTTTTATCGGTTTTTAATTGTTATATACGTTTATATATCAGTATATGAGTTTTAAAAACTTTACATTAGACGGGTTTGATCGTCTAAGTTTTAATTGGCGAAAAACGTTAATTTTACGGTAATAGCCGAAAAAGTCGTAAAAATCATGTTTATAGTTTTATAACTTATAAAACTTATCAAATTACCATTTTTATAAAATGTATCATTTATTTATCATTGTACATACTTATATAAATGTAATATATAAGTTAGTGGGTTTTAATTAACATTTTATACTATATTTATTTGAGTGCTTATATAATACTATTATACTTTAATTTCTCAAAATCTGATTTTTACTTTCACTTTCACCATTTTTACCATATCTTGAGTTCTACAAGGAGATAGAAGCTCATTTTTGGACAACATAAACTACGTGATATTTGCTAAAATTAACTTAGCTTTAGCTACTGCTCAATCCAACTCTAAATATCCTTAACAGTCCGTCCAAAACTGACTATTCAGATTGGTACTCTAAACTTGTTTTGATCATATCTCACTCATTATAATGATTCCATTGCATGACCAACTCTCACATGTGTATGACGTCTTATACTTACTTTATATTGATTCTACTTTTCCATTTTATCAGTTTAACTTGTAGTTAGTTACTGTTTTGATACAGACAACAATTTAAGCAAGATTTTAACCTTGTTACTTATGGTTTTCCACCTTTTTAACCATATTTATCAACACCAAATCCCCACACAATACTTTTATCATCATATAATCATCATATACATATACAATAGGAAAGAAAATACATGATTACATAATCAAAATAACAAGAGGATGGGAAGAACTATATTTATACCACCAAGATGATGTAGGTTGTGATTAGGACATGGATTTTGATGGAGAAACTTGTGATAAACCAATATCATCTTCAAGTCCACCAATCTTCAAGAACTCCTTGTGGAAAATCAGCCCTAAGACTCCATAGAAACTCCTCCTTGGATGTTATAATCACCTCCAATCTTCAAGTCTTCTATAGGTTTCCATCTTAGGGAAGTTAAACATAAGATTTATGGTGGAAAATTTGATGAACATGGTGGTGGTGTTGGCAATAGGGACGGCAAGATGAGGGAGAGTGGAGAGAAAATGGTGGATTGCATGTTGTGAAAATGAGTTAGTGGTTTAGCTTGAATGGTTTTGTGGTGGAAGGCTTACAAGTTAAGCTAAGAAACAAGTGTTAGATTAGTTGCTACAATTTGACACATCATGAGATGTGTTGGCTTACATGTTGCCGTCCATATAGTGGGGTGGGGCAAGATTTATCTTGTCTCATCCCACTAATTTACGGGTACTCCTCGATTATAGTTACCTTGATTTGCGTGCCCTCGGGTGGTTTTATGAAAACCGTTTTTATAAATTATGAATCAACGACACAAAACGAATCTAATAAAAATTGTCTCATCAAAAACGGAGTTCGAAAACGTAAATACGTAATCCTAAGGTTTCCAGTTTTATCGTAAAGGACGTTAAATTATAATCGTAAGTCCTAACCTCTTCTCGTAAATTTGTGAGTTTATGAACCAACACAAATTTGAATATCCAAAATAATATTCACGGATAAATTTATTTTCTGAAATGTCGGACATTCACCAAAAACGGTGTATGTAAACGTAAGCACGTAACGTAGAAATCTCCGGTTTAGACGTAGTCGATGCTACTTCAAGACGTAAATCCAAATTTCTTCCCAAAAATAAGTGAGTTCATAATGTAACATTAAAATAATGTTTTCAAATAAATATTGAGAATAAAATATCAACCATAAATTGACGGATTGTCACATCTTCCACCCGATATTTATCGAATGGTAAGAGAACACACAGTGGCAAAGGATCTTTGGGATCGTTTAATTGTTTTGTTACAAGGGACTTCACTAACTAAGCAAGAACGAGAGTGTCAATTGTATGACTTGTTTGATAGGTTCACCTACATTCTAAGGGAAACACTTCATGACTACTACTGGCGTCTCACCACTTTGATGAATGATATGAACGTGTATAATCTAAGGATTGCTCAGTTTCAACTAAACACCAAGTTCTTGACCGTGTTATCCCCAGAGTGGAGCCAATATGTCATCGATGTTAAAATGATTCGAGATTTGCACAAGACAAATTTAGATCAACTGTATGCTTTCTTGTAGCAACATGAGAAGCACGTGATCCAAAAACGAATCTCTCAGGGATCTTACCAAGAACCATTAGCATTAATGGCAAATCATCCAACTTTGTCATATCACAACTCTCCGTTTGCTTTGGGACACCAATCTTCCTATCAACCGTTGTATCAAACCCCAAGATTTCCACAGTACTCGATCTTGCCACAACCACCTACATCTTATCAGCAACAATACAAGCAACCAACAACATCATCACAAGGAGACTCACATCATTTACCTTATGCTTCACAACCATATTCACCTTATCAACCTCCATCAAACCCTGCCATCAACTTTCCACAACATGAGGCTCCTCAAACCCATTACTCGCAACATGTTACTGCTCCTTCAAATCAGTTTGTAGCTCAACCAGCACCAGTATTCTATTGTGAGGATGACATTCCAGTCTCTGAGTTTAAACAAGGAGATAATCCTACTGATATACTTGCTCAAATGTCTGCTTACCTTACTCAAACGTTGAACAAACGAGGTTACAGAGGACCATCTCAAACAAACAATCAGTTGAGGAACTCTTCTAACTCTCAACAAGAAGCTACAATTCAAGATGGCAGAGTAACGGTGCAACCACTTCAGGGGAGACCAAGTTCATCTAATGCTGGTGCATGTCCATCTAACACTGCTGCTACAAGGGGTAATAACACTGGCAAAATGAAGATGATCATATGTTATAATTGTAAATGGGAAGGGCACATGGATCAAGAGTGTAAGCAGCCCAAGAGCAAAAGGGATAGCACATGGTTTCAGGAGAAGATCTACTTGGTGAATGCTCAAGCCCAAGGACGTGAGCTCGATGAAGAAGAGTTAGCATTTCTCGCAGATCCTGGAGTTGCGGACACTGACGGTCTCATAGCAGCCATCACAAACAATGCCGCATATCAATGTGATGACCTTGATGCATACGACTCTGACTGTGATGATCTCAATACCGCCAACGCAGCTCTCATGGCAAATCTTTCACTTTATGGAACTTACACAATTTTTGAGGTACCAAATACTACCAATGCTACTAGTATTGTACCTTATCAAGTTGAGCAAGTGTCTGAGTATCCGGAACAGCCTCCGGTGGTTAGTAGCTCAAACGAGGAGACAAACAATAATAGCAATATCAATGCAAGTCCCCAGACCTTGAGTGAAACACAACTAGAAGCTATTCTATCTACAAATTCATCTGCTTAACATGGTTTGGTCTCAGTGTCAGCATCTATGCTTAGCCAAATGAATAATGCGATCAATCACACCCTTGGGATTAATCAGACATTATCTGCCGAGCTTGCTTTGTATAAGGAAAAGGTTAAAACCTTAGAATTAACTCCAGTGACCACTACCTTAACCTATCCTGAATTTGATAGGTTTAGGAAAGTTCAAATGGATAACCTACTAGAAATTGAAAGTTTAAGAGAAAATCTTTCAAAAGAACTTAAAGAAAAAGAGTTAGTCGTTAATAATTTTCAACAACTTCAAACGGAATTCGAAATTCTTGAGTCTAAAAGGGTTGAAACGGAAATTAAGACGTCTGAGAGAATTAAACAAACTAAAATTAAGATTTTAAAACAATACTCTGCTTCACATCTAGTACACTTGTTTCATGCATCGTTTAAGGAATTCACTTTATCTCGTCTAATAGACTACTACCTAACCCGGGGTATGCAAAGCAAGCATTTAACCATAACCCATGACTTTACGATGCTACCAAGTTAGGTTTGGTATTAGATCCGATTGTGTTTCCAACTGAATCCGAGAATTCATCACTACATGAAGAGAATCGGTCAAAAATGATTTTTACATATCCTGGGTATGATTATGCTCAGCTTAAGGCAGAAAATGCAAAAATAGATCTGAGTATTCGCTTTAATATGCAAAGGGAATTTATCCATACACCAATTTACATGCCTACTAAAGAAAGTCTTAGTATACTTCCTATACTTGTCAATTTGGATGCACCTAAGGAAATTCCAAAGGATCTTCCACCAGTAAGTACGGTATTGCTAAACTTGAAAGAGATTTGGCGATATCTTACCAACTTTGACAAGGTCATCACGGAATGTACGACTTCAACGGCTCAAACCGCTGGAGAATGGGCTTTCGAACACATGAAAACAGTGTTTGAGAAAGAGATCGTTCCGTTTGTAAACAATGTTAAAGAAAGTCTTCTAGATCTTGGGGAAAATTTTAACTTTGAATTGGGTGAAGTTCTAAAAGTTTTTAATAAAATAGATGATGCTTATGAACAACATCTAATTGAGAAAGAAAAGATTTTGTCCTAATATGACCGATTCTTGGAACATATAGTGTCTCTCGAAGTGATGCAAGTTGTTACTAATGAATATGCTCTTGAGATTACATCTGCTGTGAATAAATGTGATGATGTGCATGATTGTTCTGTGAATATTGTTGCACCTGTGAATAATGTAGATAATCATTCTTGTCACGAATCTAACGCTGAATTTTTAAAGCTTCAAGATTCTTATCAATCACTTTCAAAACGTTTTGACGAGGTTGAACAACACTCTATGGCTCTTGAACTTGAAAATCAAACTCTTTCAAAACTAAATGTTTGTGAAAACAACATTGAGACAAGTGACAAGATGATTCAAGTGATGCAATCATTAGAGGAAGATGTTACGAGACTTAAGAGAGAATTACTAGCAACGAAAACAGAACTAGAAGCTTCAGAGACTAAAAATCATGTCCTAGAAAATAGAATTACTTCTATGCTAGGAGAGCGTGAAAAATTAAGGCAGGGTGACTCACAAAATTCTAGTTCAATAGAAGAATGCCTCGCTTTTAATGCGACATAGAAAAATTCATTAATTGACCAATTTAGCAAGAAATGTTAGGAAACCTCTGACCTAAATATTCAGCTCATAGACAAAAACATGGTTATAGCTGAATTAAAGGAGACACTTCAACTCAAAGGACGAAAAGGTGTTGATAATACAACTACAGTCTCTGCCCCGACCTCTGGTGCTCCAAAAACCAACAAGGTGGTGATCACTGCGAACCCTTACCATAATAACAATCCACTATCATATAAGTCCTATATGGAGCATGCAGTTAAGTACGCGGATCTTGCTAGGGAGGAGTTAGATGATCTTTATGAACTTGACACTAGGAATAGTTACTATTACCATGCTCATGCTTTCATTGAGAGGGTACAACAATGCTTAGAGCACTTGAAGTACATAGGACAACCGGGTTCTGCACCAGTTAAACAACAAACCACCACCATTGCCATAACTCCATTAAATAAGACCTCAGGAGCTAAGCCTGTTTTAAACACACCCATCAAGGCTAAGTTAAAATCTGTCACAAATGTTCCCTTGGCTTCTACAGGAGTAATTATGTCTACTAAGGCTAAAGGATCTCAAGACAAGAAAGATAGGATCAAGCCTTCCACTAGTAGGACTGAGAAGAAGAAAGTAGAAGTTCAACCTAGGAATGTTATTTCAGTTTTAAATAAAAAGAATCATGTAGCTAAGTAATATAGGAATTTTGCAATTCTTTTTAGATCTATTTATCGTTCCACAAATCGACTCGAACTTGATATCCAATTTACGTGGATTGATTTGTTCTTGGTGAAATGTAGTTTTGGTTTTTTAGACTAAAATCTATTTAATTAAAAACTATTTAATCTAATTTAAAAATCTAATTTAATTAATTAAAACCTTTTTAAATTTTAAAACTAATTTATACTATATTTAAAACTATTTCAACAAATTTGAAAACTAATTTAAACTAATTAAAAACAATAAAACTATTTTTTTAAATAAGACAAAAATCTAATTGAAAACTAATTTTAAAAACTAAAATTTAAAAACAATTTAAATTTCAAAAAAGTAATTAAAGTATTTTTGTTTTTTATTTTTTATTTCATTTAAAACTTAATAAAAGAAAGCTGATAAAAAACTTTTTATTAAAATTAAATATACTAAAACTTGTATTAAAACTATATTAAATAAACTGACAGCTATAACTACCCTATATTAATTAAATGATGCATAAATAAACACAAAAACAAGTCTAGCTAAGATGGTTATGGTGTTGGACGCTTAAGCGAAAGGTCCAGGGTTCGAGCCTAGGCAGAGACGATTTTTTTTGCTATTTATTTTTATTTTTTGGAATTGAAAAATCAGTATAACAGACCAAATGAGTCTGTTATATGTGCAGATCAGCCAAACTCAAAACAAATAAGCATAAAAAAAACTGAAAAACAAATAAGCTACTTAACTAGATCAAATAAGCAGTTTCAAGCATTACCGGAAATAAACAAAACCAAATAACTTACTAAATCCAAAAATCAGTATAAACTAATAAGCAGATAACAAACTAAACTATCAGCAACTTAATCTATATCCAATATCTAAAACTTGAAATAACAAATACCAAACTAGCAGATTAAAACAATAATCAAAAATTAATCAACAAGCTTAAACAAGTATCCAGTAAACTAATCCAAACAAGCAGATATACTGACCAAATATAAAGCTAAGCAGATCTAATCAGGCTAAGCAAACCAATAATACTAAGCAAATCCAGACCAACTCAAAACAAAACAGACAAGCAGAATAACAACTTAAAACTAAAAAAAGCAGATATAAGCAAACCAAACTTAACTAAAACTTATAAAAATTCAAAGAGATAAAGAACCTTGATGACGAAACCGTTGGGATGAAGATCGGCGCTGAGCCGTCTTTGTGAACAAATCAGAACCACCGTTAGTCATCAACCCGAATCATCACCATCAAACCAAACAGCTACTCGGACCAAAAAAATTCTTCGAACAGTATTTTATAATCTCCCAGTGGGGGAAATTAATAATCCACTTTCTATTTTTTTATCAATTATAATTATAACAAATAATAATATTAAAAAAACAGATTAAAGATTACTTGACAGAAAATTAAATGAGACGAAATTAATTAAAAACAACTTTTCATTAATAATAAGATATAATTACAATTACTGGAAAATTAAAAATTACAATTTAACCTAAAGAACTAATTTCAGAAATTAAAAATAAAAAATAAAAAGTGCACACCATTACATCTTTGATGGGGGTTTTTATAGGGAAACCCCTAGAAACCTTCTTGTGAACTTGGTGAGCAAGGAATTGGATCACAGCCGCTCATTCTTCTCTTTCTTCAATTTCTTCAATCAAATGGTGGAAAACATACTTGTATCACACGGATTGCCCTCGTGGCGTGATTTGTGTTTCTTGTGTTACTTTCTTGATGAGGTGGAGCCTTTTTATTGGAGGGTTTGTTATGGTGAGGTGTTGAAACCAATCAGGAGAAGGGATTTAGCCACGTGAGATGAGGAGAGATGAGGACCACCATGGTGTTCTTCCCCGAATCTTATGGGGAATTAATTTAAACTCGTGTGAATCACACGAATATGGCAAAAGCCCCAAAAATTATTTGGGTAAATTTATGATCAAGGTAAAATTAGGGTTTGAGGCTGCGTTTGTTTTTGGGAGAGAGAAAAAAAATGGGTGAGGGTGAAAGGGTTTCTTGTTTTTAACGTAGAAATAAGTGTGGGTGGGTAAAAAACTATTTATTTAAAAACGTGTGAGGGTTGGTAAGTGTGTGGGGGTTGAGAGGGTTGACCGAAGTTTTTTTTCTAGCGACTTTGTTTAACCGTCCAAAGATATTGTCCAAATGGGCTTGGCCCAATAATCATACTCTATCCGTCTCTTTTTGTTATACTACCAAATGGGCTTTTTGATCCAATGTGAAAAGATACATTTCCCCAAATGGGCTTTTGGGCCCATTTACCCAAATGTGGGACCCACAAAGCTCAAATATCTTCAAAAAGATTAAATCCGCTAAAAACGAGCTCGATTTCGGCTTTGTTGATTATTTCTTCAAAGTTGTGTCGATTTTGTCGGTTTTCGTGATCTTGGGCACACATTTGGTCTTTTGACTTTGTCTTCGTCTTTTTCTTGGACTTTTTTTCAACATTTGACCGTGAAATCTCGTGTTTTCTTTCCTTTTGATCATTTGTACCTATTTTACATAAAAAACACAAAACCACGCGTAATTCTGACTTTTACGATATTAAACACATGATTAGGTCTTGTTTTTCCTTGATTTTAGTGGCAAAAGGATAAGTGTTTACACACTTATTAAATCCCCTACACTTGACCATTGCAATGACCCCATGCAATGCATAGTTTTAAAGCATTAAGTTACATTTTTCTCATAATTAATCCATCTCGGCCTTTATTAAGATAAACTATTACTACTATGATAAAAAGAAATAAAGCTTTAAAGGACACAAAAGTTATAACAGTTTATTAATTTGGAAATTATTTGATGGAAGAAACTCGTAAAGAAATCTAAGACTTAAATTAGGGCTTTGGTGTCATGAATATTAATCACCCTCAAGTTTCACGTTCCCCATACCAAGCTTAAAAACGAGATCATTGTTTACCATAAGTCCTCCAGTTAAAACCACTTATATAAGACAATTGTGTAATACTCTTTCTCCAAGTCCTAGGTTGTATCTCTAGATTTTATTGATTGTCATTCACCCGTAGGCTCATTTGACTTATTTGATAATTATTAGTCAAAAAATGAAGGCTAAACGGTGTAAACCCGACACTCAAAATCTAACCTCGTCCTCAAAAACGTTGTCACTAAAGTAAGCCCACATCAAGGATGATTTAACACGATTTGGGGAATAAATTCCCGGACCAAAAATTTGGCCAATAGTACTACTTATTAATTATTCCTCCAAAGTCATGTAGACTTTATGTGGAGTTTAGCAAGTTCACATCATATACCCTTAGGCTCTTTAAGATGTAAAAATGCTCCTCATCTATTGTCCACACCCTAAGGCTCCTTGAACGATAAACGAGGGAATTGATTTTCGATCAATTTTTATTCAACACTTACCATGCCATACACCCTAAGGCTCTAATGAAAAGGTTCGTGCTACATGCCCCACACCCTAACTCTCCTTGAGGTCATGTTTTAATCTTATTATTTCTTATTTATGATATATATAGAAGGCCAAATTCGCGGTCCCATGGTCTGAATACCTCCTACTTAGTGGTTATGAGCCACCTTAGTCGTAATTCCACAACGCTGGCACCCTCAATGTGTTCATGCTTTAATTACAAGGAGATAAAAGATTTAGCTAAGAGTTAAGATATCGAATCTACACCGCAAAAATCCTCATTTATTAAGCAATTAAATATACAAGCGGGAAGAAAGAGCCACAAAAACCATATAAGCAAAAATTAACCCTTAAACTTATTATCAACTCTATCATCTCTCGTTCTCCACAATTTAAAATCTCAAGGAATGAGACTCGTAGATGCTTAGCCTAATAAACCAATTAAGGTCCATATGGTAAAGGAAACTAGCTAGAGTAAACTTGGATAAGTAAACTCGGGTTGAGTCAAAATATTCACGACGGGCCTAATATATCAAAGATATCTAAACTTGTTAAAACCATTTTATTCATTTATTTATTTTTTGACTTTATTCTTAAAATGGAAAATATAAATACGATGCGAAGATAAAAGGAAAGAAAATAAATGGAAATACTACTAGTCCAAAATAGATCAAAAATTTGAAAAAGGTTGAAATTTTTTTAAATTTTCCGGTTAAATGGGGTCAAATTCATGGAAAAGCCCACCAAAATTTCCATAGAAATCCCCCTACACTTAATATAAACATTGTCCTCAATGTTTAAGCATGTGGGAGAATAAACTCCCCTACAGTTAGGACATTGAGTACGTTGTTTAAAATCGAGCTAAGGAAGGGATAACTAAAGTGATTACATTTATTCGTTTTATTTATATACAAGATTGAATCACAATAGCAAAATCTAATCGAAGGAACTGGGTACACGGGAACACGGGATCACGGGTCGCGTCAAAAGTACCAAAAGTGGATCATTAAAGAACATGTCCCTACACAACATCACAACACACAAACAACCTACTTGGCTCCCCCTACACTTATTGGTGGAAATGGGTGAAGGCGAAAAAGGGTGGAAAGGATGGTAAAGGTAAAAATCTAACCTAGTTAAACGATGCTTGAGTTATTTATCACGAGTCTCTAGCTCGACTCGATTTCCCGAATGTCATCATTCAAATGGGAAAATCATGGAAAAACCGAGATTTCCAAGGGAGGAAAATCTCTCCATGATAAAGGGTGCAACAAAGTCATATAAGGCATACCCAATAAAAATCCACCCGTGTCAAACACATAATTTCCATCACAAAAGGAAATAAACCCCGAGGTGGTAAAATCACGCAAGTCAAAGAAGAGTGGGGTATCCTTAGGCAAAAATTTCTTACAAGGAAGGGTAAGGTGATTTGGAAATGATAGCACTAAAGTCTCTATTCCGGGATCAAACACCGGTTCCTTAACGGGAAAATAGCAAGAGGTGTTGAAATTTAAGCTCAAAATATCATCAAAATCCAAAGTGGGAAGGTCGTCCTCTGCCAAACTCGATGTGAAAACATAAGTATCATCGGAGTCATAGGGAAACTCATCCTCATGAGGAAAATAGGTATTTAGAAAGATATCTAAATCCTCCTCAAATGGAATAACCTCTAAAGTAGGAATGATTAATGTAGGAATTTTTACAAATTCTTTTTAAGCAATGAATGTTCGTTTTTCCTCGACTCACTCGAATTGATATCCAATTAACGTAAGATTACTTTGTTTTTGGTAAAATGTATTTTTGGTATTTTAAACTAAAACTATTTAATTAAAAACAAATTTAAAATTTAAATAAAACTAAAAATTATTTAATCTAAGAAAATCTTTGAAACTAATTAAACCAATTAAAAACAAATCTATTTTAAAAAAAAATATAAACTAATTAAAAACTTAATTTTAAACTAATAACTTTAAATGAAATATATTTTTAAACAAAACTAATTTATATAAAATTTAAACTAAATTTAAAAACATTTAAAGTTCCTAAAAGTAAATAAAATATATTTTTTTATCTTTTTATTTTTTTTTTCAAAACTGATTAAAGAAAATTAATATTAAACTTTTTAATTGATTCTAACAAAACTTAAAACTTGTATTAAACTTTTTAGTTAAATTTTAAACTAACAAAACTTAATTAAAATCTATTTAATTAAACTGCCAATCTAAAAATGAACTATAGTAATTAAACAGCTAGTAAATAAACACAAAATAAGTAATAGCAGAGTTGGTTAAGGCGTAGGCCTGTTAAGTTGGAGGTCCAGAGATCGAGTCCAAGGAGGGACAAATATTTGCTAATATTAATTTTTTTGGCCTTTTTGGAGTATGAAACAAACAGACTAAAAGAGTCTGTTATATTTATGCAACAATATCAGCAAATCAACATAAGCAGAAAAGCAAAAAAAATAAGCTGAAACCAGAAAATTAAGCAAATCAAAAAGCAGTTACTAAATAAGCAAAAACAGATTAAGCTAGAAGAAATAAGCTAAAAGCAGTAATACCTATAAGCTAAACATAAGAATAAGCAAACCAAAACAAGCAAATAATAATAAACCGAAACCTAAGCAGATCCAAACTTAAACCAATAAAAAACTAAGCAGACTAAATTTAAACTGATTACCAAATAAACCGATCCAAAACAAATTTCAACTACATCTACAGCAAACTCAGCAGATCCAAAGTCAAATACCCAAAACTTATATTAGTAAGTTAAACTTAAAACCACTAAAACAGATTCAACAATATTCAAACCAAAAACAAATAAACTAGCAGATTTAATAAACTTTAAATAAATCAAAGATTAATCTAAATTTAACATAAAAAAATAAAGAGATTAGAAGATGAACCTTGTTATGTTAACCGTTGGGTCGAAGGTGGGCGCTGAACCCCCTTGTGATCAAAACAGAAACCGAACACCACCAAATATCATCATCATTATCATCTCGATCCACGAACAGTACCTCTCGAACCAGTTTTTTATAAACTTACAGTGGGAAGTTTATTTACACTTTCTTTTTATTTTTTTTATTTTTTTAATAATAATAATAATAATAACAACAAACAGTAACAAAAAGAAACAGATTAAAGATTTGACAGAAAATTAATTGAGACGAAATTTAATTTAAATAACTTTTCATTAATAATTAAAAGAATACAAATACTGGAAAACCAAAATTACATTAAACCTAAAACTAATTTGCATAAATAATAAAAAAATAATAAAAAGTGCTCTCCCGAAAAATTACAGATGAAGAGGGTTTTAATAGGCAAACCCCTGGAAACCCTCTTCATAGCTTAAAGAGTAAGCAATAAATCTTGGCCATCCATTCTTCTCTTGACTTTCTTCTTTTCTTCATCTACGGTGGAAAACTGGTCATCAATCACATGGATCGCTAACGTGGCAGGGTGATGTGCTAGTTGTGCTTTCTCAATGATGATGTGGATAAATTTCATTGGAGGATGATGGGATAAGAGTTGTTTCCACCAATCAGGATCAAAATATGAAGAGAGAGGGTGCCACGTTAGATGAAGAACTCCATCATCTTCAACCCTATAAAGTAGGGGATTTATTATGGGGCGTGGGTTTTCACTCTCTAAAAATAAGAAAGCCCCAAAAATTGATTTTAGGGTTTGTGGAGGTTTTCTTTTTGTGTGCATCTTTTCGAGGATGTAACGAAGGAGGAGAAGGTTAAAGTTTGGTGTGTGTGGTGTTTGACTAAAGTGAAAAGTTTATTTACTTTAAATCCTTTTCAACCGTCCCAAATGTGGTTATGACTTGGGCTTGGGCCCAATTATATTATTTTCACCGTCTTTGAATTGGTCTTAGGAATTAATCACTTCATCCGTTTATTATTTATTTTTAAATGGGCTTGGACCAATAAATACAACTCCCATCCGTTTATTGAATTGGTAATTTGGGCCATATTGGGCTAATTAACAAAAAGTAGGTATTTGAAATCCTTTAATGGGCTTTTGAGCCCATTTATCCAATGTGGGACCCACTTGGCCCAATTATCTTTGTAAATGATTAAATCCATTAAAATGAGCTCGATTTCGGCTTTCTTGTTTATTTCTTCAAAACCGTGTCGAATTGCCGGTTTTCGTGATCTTAGGCACACTTTTGGTCTTTGACATTGTTTACACACTTATTAAATCCCTTACACTTGACCATTGCAATGACCCCATGAAATGCATTATTTTAAAGCATAGAGTTACATTTTTCTCATAATTAACCCATCATGGCCTTTATTAAGATATACTATTATTACTACGACGAAAAGATAAAAACTTTGAAGGAAACAAAAGTAATAACAATTTATTAACTTGAAATTATTTGATGGAAGAAACTCATAAAGAAATCAAAGACTTAGATTAGGGCTTTGGTGTCACGAATATTAATCATCCTCAAGTTTCACGTTCCCCATACCAAGCTTAAAAATGAGATCATTGTTTACCATAAGTCCTTAAGTTAAAACCACTTATATAAGACAATTGTGTAGTACTCTTTCTCCAATTCCTACATTGTATCTCTAGATTTCATTGATTTTCATTCACCCGTAGGTTCATTTGACTTATTCGATAATTGTTAGTCCAAAAATGATGGCAAAACGGTACAAACCCGATACTCAAAACCTAACCTCGTCCTCAAAAACGTTGTCCCTAAAGTAAGCCCACATCAAGGATGATTTAACACGATTTGGGGAATAAATTCCCGGACCCAAAATTTGGCCAATAGTACTACTTCTTAATTATTCCTTCAAAGTCATGTAGACTTTATGTGGAGTTTAGCAAGTTCACATCATATACCCTTAGGCTCTTTAAGATGTAAAAATGCTCCTCTTCTATTGTCCACACCCTAAGGCTCCTTGAACGATAAACGAGGGAATTGATTTTTGATCAATTTTTATTCAACACTTACCATGCCATACACCCTAAGGCTCTAATGACAAGGTTCGTGCTACATGCCCACACCCTAAGGCTCCTTGAGGTCATGTTTTAATCTTATTCTTTCTTTATTTATGATATGTATAGTAGGCCAAATTTCGCGGTCCCATGGTCTGAATACCTCCTACTTAGTGGTTATGAGCCACCTTAGTCGGAAGTCCACAACGCTGGCACCCTCAATGTGTTCATGCTTTAATTACAAGGAGAATAAAGATTTGGCTAAGAGTTAAGATATCAAATCTACACCACAAAAATCCTCATTTATTAAGCAGTTAAATATACAAGCGGGAAGAAAGAGCCACAAAAACTCATATAAGCAAGAATTAACCCTAAAGCTTATTATCAACCCTATCATCTCTCGTTCTCCACAATTTAAAATCTCAAAGAATGAGACTCGTGGGTGCTTAGCCTAATAAACCAATTAAGGTCCATATGGTTAAGGATACTAGCTAGAGTAAACTTGGATAAGTAAACTCAGGTTGAGTCAAAATATTCACGACGGGCCTAATATATCAAAGATATCAAAACTTGTTAAAACCATTTTATTCATTTATTTATTTTTTTACTTTATTCTTGAAATGGAAATTATTACGTTGCGATGACAAAAAGAAAAGAAAATACTACTAGGCCAAAATAGATCAAAATTTTGAAAAACGTTGAAATTTTTTTAAATTTTCCGGTTAAATGAGGTCAAATTCATGGAAAAGCCCACTAAAATTTGATAGAAGTCCCCTACACTTAATATAAACATTGTCCTCAATGTTTAAGCATGTGGGAGAATAAACTCCCCTACACTTAGGACATTGAGTACGTTGTTTAAATCGAGCTAAGGAAGAGAAAACTAAAGTGATTACATTTATTCATCTTATTTATATACAAGTATGAACCACAATAGAAAAAACTTATCGAAGGAACCGGGTACACGGGAAACCACGGGAACACGGGTCGCGTCAAGAACACCAAAAGTGGATCATTAAAGCTCATGTCCCTGCACACAACATCACAACACACAAACAAGCTACTTGGCTCCCCCTACACTTATTTGGTGAAAATGGGTGAAGGTGAAAAAGGGTGGAAAAGTGTAAAAATCTAACCTAGTTATACGATGCTTGATTTATTTATCACGAGTCTCTAGCTCGACTCGATTTCCCGAATGTCATAATTCAAATGGGAAAATCATGGAAAAACCGAGATTTCCAAGGGAGGAAAATCTCTCCATGAAAAAGGGTGAAATAAAGTCATATAAGGAATACCCCATGAAAATCCACCCGGGTTAAACACATAATTTCCATCACAAAAGAAAATAAACCCCGAGGTGGTAAAATCACGCAAGTCAAAGAAGATTGGGGTATCCTTAGGCAACAATTTCTTACTAGGAAAGGTGTTATGTTAATAAGGCAATGAAAGCATGAAGTCTCTATTCCAGGATCAAACACCGATTCCTTAACGGGAAAATAGCAAGAGGTGTTGACATTTAAGCTCAAAATATCATCAAAATCCAAAGTGGGAAAGTTGTCCTCGTCCAAACTTGATGTGAAAACATAAGTATCGTCAGAGTCATAGGAAAACTCTTCCTCATGAAGAAAATAGGTATTTAGAAAGATATCTAAATCCTCCTCAAATAGAATAACCTCTAAAGTCGGAATGATCTCTACGAGTGGAGGATCCTCCTCAAATGTCATGACTTCTAAAATTGGAGTATTAAAGTCAAAAGGAGTTTCCATGGAAGAATCACTCATAAAGATATGAGGTGCATTAAGATCATGGGGTGGGTCATCAAAGTTTATGAGATCACTTAAAGAAGTGTCATCATCGTAAGTATCAAAGATTGGGGTATCAAAAATGGGTGGGTCAAAGTGGGTGGGTCAAAAGATGAGTCGTCTAAACCGAAGATAGTGTGATCACTTGAAGAAGTGTCATCACTATAGGTGTCATAAATAGGAGTTTCAAAAATTTGAGGCTCTAAGGGAAGGGATGAAGTTATCACAAAATCATTTTGATTAGACTTTTCAATTCCAAAAGGATTAATAAAAATCTCTTCATTGTCATAATTAAGAACATCAATCATATTGACCGACTCTTTTCCATTTGATTTTGTTGTGAATTTTCCCATTTTAAAAACTTGTTTTTCATCCCGAACCCTAAGAATTAACTCCCCTTCGGCCACATCAACTAAGGCTCTTCCGGATCGTAAGAATGGTCTACCAAGTATTAACGGAATACAAGGATCCATCTCATAGTCGACGACGACAAAGTCCACGGGAAAAGTGAATGTACCAACTCGAACAAAAACGTCTTCGGCAATACCAACGGGGTATGCGAGAGTTCGATTAGCTAACTCGAGAGTCATGCGAGTCGGTACAAGGTCGGATAATGATAATTGTTTCCAAACCGAAAGTGGCATAAGATTGATGCTAGCACCGAGATCCGCTAAAGCCATACAATCATTGATTTGAGGAAACGAGCAAGGTAACACGAATCGTCCGGGATCTCCTAGCTTTTCGGGAAGCTCTTTGAGAAGAATCGCGGAACAATTCTCATTTAAACGAGTACTAACGAGCTCAACCATTTTTTTTTTCTTATTAAGCAAATCCTTGAACATTTTCACAAATTTTGGCATTTGAGCAAGTGATTCAATAACGCTAAAGTTGACATTGACGTTGGAAATCATTTTCAAAAAGTTGGAGACATGAACGTCATATTTGGTGAGCACTTTAGCCTTGTTCAATCTAGAGGGATAAGGGATATTGGGTTTAGATGGTGAAGGTTGAAAAGGAGGAGGACTCGCTTCTTGAACAACCGTAGGGATAGGCTCTTTGAGCAATGGAGCACTAGTACTAGGAGTGGTAGTCGGAGGAATCACCAGAGGGGGAGTAGGATTACTCATTATGACCTCTGGGCCTTGTCTCTCCTTTATGGGCGAAGAGATGGAAGGTCCTACTAAAGTGGCTCCACTTAGAATAGTGATAGCACTCACATTAGCACGAGGGTTAATCTCGGTATTGGATGGTAAGGCTCCTTGGGGTCTAAGGGCTTGAATCGTTGTCAAAAATTTCTTATCGTTGGACTCTTGCATTTGTCTAGTAGATTCTTGCATAGCTTTCATGATTTTCTCATGTTCGGTCAATTTTTGTAGAACCAAGTCCATTTGAGGGTTGTGCATGTTCATTTGATTAAACCCTTGATTGTTAACCCTATGATTAGGAAAACCTTGGTTTTGATATTGAGATTGAAAACCGTTTTTATTATAAAAACCTTGGTTTTTATTTTGAAAACCTTGATTTTGACCATTAAAATTCCCTTGATTAGCATTCCCTTGAAAATTACCCATTTGAGGACCTTGGTTCCTATTTTGTTATTGGGAATTTTGGGCGGGTGGGAGTGGTCTTTTTGGTGCTACAAAACCCGGGGGAGCCAAATAATTAGTACTCTTATAAGACAAATGGTTAACATCAACATTAGGTTTAAATTGAACCCTCTCATTAGCATTAAAAGCACAAACTTGTTGTTGTTTATTGTAAACCTTGTCACAATTAAAATATGAATGTGGTCCACCACATGTCTCACACGTTTCACTAGTTTCTTTCAAGGCATTCACTTGACCATTGAGGGCTTGGGTTTGTAAAGCAATTGTTTCAACAAGCGAAGTGAGTTTATCGATTCTCTTGTCACTTTCACTAGAACTAGAACTTGCCATAGTGGCCCTAACACTCTTGGTTTGTACTTTAGCCTTGATTTCAATTATAGCCCAAGCCTCGTTCATGGTTTTCACAAGAATATTGCCCCCCGCGGCACTATTAAGTGAGTCTTGGTCATTTAGAGTTTAACCATTGTAAAACGTATTAATTTGATGCACTTTAGTGAAACCATGTTGTGGAAATTTGCTTAAAAGCTCTTTAAATCGATCCCAAGACTCACTAAACGTTTCCCCATATTTTTGTTCAAAGGTAATTATTTCATTCCTTAAAGAAGTGGTCCATGATGGTGGGAAAAAGTAGTTTATGAACTTGGTCTCTAAGTCAATCCATGTTGTAATACTTTAGGGTGGTTCCTTATCAAGCCAAATCCGGGTTGTCCCTCGAGGGAAAAAAGAAAGAGTTGTAAACGAATAGCCTCTTGTGGCACCCCATTGTATTTGACGGTGTTTGCCAATTGTATGAAACGTTTGATATGAGCGTGTGGGTCTTCATTAGTACGGCCTAAAAATGGTGTAGCAGAAACCATTTGAATAAAACCCGTTTTAAGTTCAAAATGATTAGCTCCAATATCCGGCACCACAATCGCGTCATCGTTTCCTTCAACGTGAGATTGGAGAATCTCAATCATTGGTCGATTATCCGTTGCCATCGTATTGTCGAAATCTCAATTCTCGGGATCGGCTTGAATGACGGTCTTTTTGTTTTTCTTCTTCTTCTTCTTTTTGGAAGAATTGGAAGATTTTGGTACACCAATCGATATGTATGTATGCGCGCGAGTGCGCATATAATTAAAACTTTAGGAATGAGGTAGGAGACCTCGGTCGACTTTGAGAAGAAAAGGATTGTTCCTCTCGAGGTGCAATATTAAAAAGCTACAAAAATATATACTTAATACTAATTTAGTTGGCAAACCAATAATCGGTCGTCCCTCTCAATATACGCACAAGCAAGCGGGGAATGAGATGGCACAAAGCACTTAAAAACCTTTTTCCTTAGACGGGCTTTTATAGCGCGTCGCCTTATACCCACCTTATAGTTTGTATATATCGAGTTCAAACGTCTTACTAGTATTTATCTATTTTGCCCTTTTATTTCGTTTAGGATGCGAATACAATAGTTAGGTGATGAAATCCCAACTAAGGTCTTATTTGAAAAGTAGGTAAATTAATGTTCTACGTAATATACTATAGTAAAAGAAAAATCTTTTTGTATTTTTTAGGAAAAATATATTCACAAGAGAAATCGAAAGAAATGGAACTTAAAAAAAAAACACTAATACGTAATATTTTTGGTGTAATACTTTTAGGAAAAAGTATTACTTTTTTATTTTTTAATTTTTTTGATGCAAATCTTAGGAAAGAATTTGCTTTTGTGGTTTTATTAATTTTTTTTTATTTTTATATTTTTGATTTTTTTGTGTTTTTGATTTTTTGCAAGAAAATTAACGTTCAAAATGAACGGATACTAAAATCCAAACGTCTCACGAAATCGTCAATCGTAACGAGCGAAGCGGCAGCGGCGCCATTTTAATGTAGGAATTTTTACAAATTCTTTTTAATCAATGAATGTTCGTTTTTCCTCGACTCACTCGAATTGATATCCTATTAAAGTAAGATTATTTTGTTTTTTGGTAAAATGTATTTTTGGTATTTAAAACTAAAACTATTTAATTAAAAACTAATTTAAAATTTAAATAAAACTAAAAATTATTTAATCTAAGAAAATCTTTGAAACTAATTAAACCAATTAAAAACAAATTTATTTTTAAAAAATATAAACTAATTAAAAACTTAATTTTAAACTAATAACTTTAAATGAAATCTATTTTTAAACAAAACTAATTTATATAAAATTTAAACTAAATTTAAAAACATTTAAAGTTCCTAAAAGTAAATAAAATATCTTTTTTTTTTATCTTTTTATTTTTTTTTTCAAAACTGATTAAAGAAAATTAATATTAAACTTTTTAATTAAATTTAACAAAACTTATAACTTGTATTAAACTTTTTAATTAAAATTTAAACTAACAAAACTTAATTAAATTCTATTTAATTAAACTGCCAATCTAAAAATGAACTATATTAATAACAGCTAGTAAATAAACACAAAATAAGTAATAGCAGAGTTGGTTAAGGCGTTGGCCTGTTAAGTTGAAGGTCCAGAGATCGAGTCCAAGGAGGGACAAATATTTGCTAATATTAATTTTTTTGGACTTTTGGGAATATGAAACAAACAGACTAATAGAGTCTGTTATATTTATGAAGCAATATTAGCAAATCAACATAAGCAGAAAAGCAAAAAAAATAAGCTGAAACCAGAAAATTAAGCAAATCAAAAAGCAGTTACTAAATAAGAAAAACCAGATTAAGCTAGAACAAATAACCTAAAAGCAGTAATACCTATAAGCTGAACATAAGAATAAGCAAACCAAAACAAGCAGATAATAATAAACCGAAACCTAAGCAGATCCAAACTTAAACCAATAAAAAACTAAGCAGATTAAATTTAAACTGATTACCAAATAAAACAGATCCAAAACACTACATCTACAGCAAACTAAGCAGATCCAAAGTCAAATACCCAAAACTTATATCAGTATGTTAAACTTAAAACTACTAAAACAGATTCAAAAATATTCAAACCCAAAACAAATAAACTAGCAGATTTAATAAACTTTAAATAAATCAAAGATTAATCTAAATATTTACATAAAAAAATAAAGAGATTAGAAGATGAACCTTGTGATGTTAACCGTTGGGTCGAAGGTGGGCGCTGAACCCCCTTGTGATCAAAACCGAAACCGAACACCACCAAATATCATCATCATTATCATCTCGATCCACGAATAGTACCTCTCGAACCAGTTTTTAATAAACTTCCAGTGGGAAGTTTATTTACACTTTCTTTTTATTTTTTTATTTTTTTAATCATAATAATAATAATAATAAACAGTAACAAAAAGAAACAGATTAAAGATTTGAAAGAAAATTAATTGAGACGAAATTTAATTTAAATAACTTTTCATTAATAATTAAAAGAGTACAAATACTGGAAAATTAAAATTACATTAAACCTAAAACTAATTTGCAGAAATAATAAAAAAATAATAAAACAGATGAAGGGGGGTTTTATAGGCAAACCCCTGGAAACCCTCTTCATAGCTTAAAGAGTAAGCAATAAATCTTGGCCATCCATTCTTTTCTTCTCTTTCTTCTTTTCTTCATCTACGGTGGAAAAGTGGTCATCAATCACATGGATCGCCAACGTGGCAGGGTGATGTGCTAGTTGTGCTTTCTCAAGGATGATGTGGCTAAATTTCATTGGAGGATGATGGGATAAGAGTTGTTTCCACCAATCAGGATCAAAGACGAAGAGAGAGGGTGTCACGTTAGATAAAGTAGGGGATTTATTATGGCGCGTGGGTTTTCACTCTCCAAAAATAATAAAGCCTCAAAAATTGATTTTAGGGTTTGTGGAGGTTTTCTTTTTATGTGCGTCTTTTCTAGGATGTAATGAAGGAGGTGAAGGTTAAAGTTTGGTGTGTGTCGTGTTTGACTAAAGTGAAAAGTTTATTTACTTTAAATCCTTTTCAACCGTCCCAAATGTGGTTATGACTTGCGGTTGGGCCCAATTATATTATTTTCACCGTCTCTGAATTGGTCTTAGGAATTAATCACTTCATCCGTTTATTATTTATTTTTAAATGGGCTTGGCTCAATAAAAACAACTCCCATCCGCTTATTGAATTGGTAATTTGGGCCATATTGGGCTAATTAACAAAAAGTAGGTACTTGAAATCCTTAAATGGGCTTTTGAGCCCATTTATCCAATGTGGGACCCACTTGGCCCAATTATCTTCGTAAATGATTAAATCCACTAAAATGAGCTCGATTTCGGCTTTCTTGTTCATTTCTTCAAAACCGTGTCGAATTGCCGGTTTTCATGATCTTAGGCACACTTTTGGTCTTTGACATTGTCTTTGTCTCTTTCTTGGACTTTTCTTCAACATTTGACCGTGAAATCCCGTGTTTTCTCTTCTTTTGATCATTTGTACCTATTTAACACAAAAACACAAAACCACGCGTAAATCCGACTTCTACGATAATAAACACATGATTAGGTCTCGTTTTTCCTTGATTTTATTGGCAAAAGGATAAGTGTTTACACACTTATTAGTGATCTCTAAGAGTGGAGGATTCTCCTCAAAAGTCATAACTTATAAAATTAGAGTATAAAAGTCAAAAGGAGTCTCCATGGAATAATCACTCATAGAGATATGAGGTGCATTAAGATCATGGGATGGGTCATCAAAGTTAATGAGATCACTTAACGAAGTGTCATCATCGTAGGTATCAAAGATTGGTGTATCATAAATGGGTGGGTCAAAAGTGGGTGGGTCAAAAGATAGGTCGTCTAAACCGAAGATAGTGTGATCACTTAAAGAAGTGTCATCACTATAGGTATCATAAATAGGAGTTTCAAAAATTTGAGGCTCTAAGGGAAGGGATGAAGTTATCACAAAAACATTTTGATTAGACTTTTTAATTCCAAAAGGATTAATAAAAATCTCGTCATTATCATAATTAAGAACATCAATCATATTGACCGATTATTTTCCATTTGATTTTGTTGTGATTTTTCCAATTTTAAAAACTTGTTGTTCATCCTGAACCCTAAGAATTAACTCCCCTTCGGCCACATCAACTAATGCTTTTCTGGATCTTAAGAATGGTCTACCAAGTATTAACGGAATACGAGGATCCATCTCATAGTCGACGACGACAAAGTCCACGGGAAAAGTGAATGTACCAACTCGAACAAAAACATCTTCGACAATACCAATGGGGTATGCGAAAGTTCTATTAGCTAACTCGAGAGTCATGCGAGTCGGTACAAGGTCGGGTAATGATAATTGTTTCCATAGCTAAAGTGGCATAAGATTGATGTTAGCACCGAGGTCCGCTAAAACCATACAATCATTAATTTGAGGAAACGAGAAAGGTAACACGAATCGTCCGAGATCTCCTAGCTTTTCGCGAAGCTCTTTGAGAAGAATCGCGGAACAATTCTCATTTAAACGGGTGTTAACGAGCTCAACCATTTTTTCTTTCTTATTAAGCAAATCTTTGAACATTTTCACAAATTTTGGCATTTGAGCAAGTGCTTCAATAAGGCTAATGTTAACATTGACGTTGGAAATCATTTTCAAAAAGTTGGAGACATGAACGTTATCTTTTGTGAGCACTTTAGCCTTGTCTAACTTAGAGGGATAAGGAATATTAGGCTTAGACTCTGAAGGTTGAGAAGGAGAAGGACTAGCTTCTTAAACAACCTTATGGATAGGCTCTTTGGGCAATGGAGAACTAGTACTAGGAGTGGTAGTGGGAGGAATCACCGAAGGGGGAGTAGGATTACTCATTATGACCTCCGGGCCTTGTCTCTCCTTTATGGGCGAAGAGATGGAAGGTCCCACTAAAGTGGCTCCACTTCGAGTAGTCATAGCACTCAAATTAGCATGAGGGTTAATCTCGGTATTAGAAGGTAAGGCTCCTTGGTGTCTAAGGGCTTGAATCATTGTCAAAAATTTCTTATCGGTCGATTCTTGCATCTCTCTCATAATTCGCTCATGGTCTGTCAATTTTTGTAGAACCAAGTCTATTTGAGGATTATGCATGTTCATTTGATTATACCCTTGATTAGGAAAACCTTGATTAGGAAAACCTTGGTTTTGATATTGATGTTGAAAACCGTTGTTATTATGAAAACCTTGGTTATTATTTTGAAACCCTTGATTTTAACCATTAAAATTCCCTTGATTTGCATTCCCTTGAAAATTACCCATTTGAGGACCTTGGTTCCTATTTTGGTTTTGGGAATTTTAGGCGGGTGGGGGTGGTTTTTGTGGAGAAACAAAACCCGAGGGAGCCAAATAGTTAGTACTTTTATAAGACAAATGGTTAACATCAACATTTGGTTTAAAATGAACCTTCTCATTAGCATTGGTGTTAAAAGGACAAACTTGTTGTTGATTGTAAACCTTGTCACAATTAAAATATGAATGTGGTCCACCACAAGTCTCACACGTTTCACTAGTTTCTTTCAAGGTATTAACTTGACCATTGAGGGCCTTGGTTTGTAGAGCAATTGATTCAACAAGTGAAGTAAGCTTATCAATTCTCTTGTCATTCTCACTAGAACTAGCACTTGCCATAGTATCCCTAACACTCTTGGTTTGTACTTTTGCCTTATTTTCAATTATAGCCCAAGCCTCGTTCATTGATTTCACAAGAATATTGCCCCCCGCGACACTATTAAGTGAGTCTTGGTCATTTAGAGTTAAACCATTGTAAAACGAATTAATTTGATGCACTTTAGTGAAACCATGTTGTGGACATTTTCTTAAAAGCTCTTTAAATCGATCCCAAGACTCATTAAACGTTTCCCCATATTTTTGTTCAAAAGTAATGATGTCATTCCTTAAAGAGGTGTCCGTGATGGTGGAAAAAAGTAGTTAATGAACTTGGTCTGTAAATCAATCCATGTAGTAATACTTTGGGGTGGTTCCTTATCAAGCCAAATCCTGGCTTGTCCCTCGAGGGAAAAAGGAAAGAGTTGTAAACGAATAGCCTCTTGTGGCACCCCATTGTATTTGACGGTGTTAGTCAAATGGATAAATCTCTTGATATGATCATGGGGGTCATCTTGGGAACGACCCAAAAATGGTGTAGCGGAAACCATTTGAATAAAATCCGTTTTGATTTCAAAATTATTTGCTCCAATTGCGGGAAAACGATAGCGTCATCATTTCCCTCAACGTGAGATTGTAGAATCTCAATCATAGGTCGAGTATCCGTTGCCATTGTATTGTCGAAAGCGCGATTCTCGGGATCGGCTTGAATGATGGTCTTTTTGTTTTTCTTCTTCTTCTTTTTGGAAGAATTAGAATTATTTGGTACACCAATCGGTATGTATGTACGCGCGCGAGTGCGCATACAATTAAAACTTTAGGAATGAGGTAGGAAACCTCGGTCGACTTTGAGAGGAAAGGGATTATCCCTCTCGAGGTGCAATATTAAAAAGCTACAAAAATATATACTTAATACTAATTGAGTTGGCAAACCAATAATCGGTCGTCCCTCTCAATATACGCATAAGCAAGCGGGGAAACGAGGTGGCACAAAGCACTTAAAAACCTTTTTCCTTAGACGGCGTTTTATAGCGCGTCGCCTTATACTCACCTTATAGGTTGTATATATCGAGTTCAAACGTCTTACTAGTATTTATCTATTTTGCCCTTTTATTTCGTTTAGGATTCGAATACAATAGTTAGGTGATGAAATCCCAACTAAGGTCTTATTTGAAAAGTAGGTAAATTAATTGTGCTACGTAATATAATATAGTAAAAGAAAAATCTTTTTGTTTTTTTTTAGAAAAATATATATTCACAATAAAAATCGAAAAACATCAAACTAAGAAAAATAACACTAATACGTAATATTTTTGGTGTAATACTTTTAGGAAAAAGTATTACATTTTGATTTTTTAAAATTTTTTGTGCAAATCTTAGGAAAGAGTTTTCTTTTGTGATTTTTTAATTTTTTGTATTTTTAAGTTTTTGATTTTTTTGTGTTTTTGATTTTTTTTGCAAGAAAATTAACTTTCAAAATGAACGGATCCCAAAATTCAAACGTCTCACGAAATCTTCAATCGTAACGAGCGAAGCGGTAGCGGCGCCAATTTAATATAGGAATTTTGCAATTGTTTTTAGATCTATTTATCGTTCCACAAATCGACTCGGAATTGATATCCAATTTACTTGGATTGATTTGTTCTTGGTGAAATGTATTTTTGGTATTTTTAGACTAAAATCTATTTAATTAAAAACTATTTAATCTAATTTAAAAATCTAATTTAATTAACTAAAACCTTTTTGAATTTTAAAACTAATTTATACTATATTTAAAACTATTTCAACAAAATTTGAAAACTAATTTAAACTAATTAAAAACAATAAAACTATTTTTGTAAATAAAACAAAAATATAATTGAAAACTAATTTTAAAAACTAAAATTTAAAAACAATTTAAATTTCAAAAAAGTAATTAAAATATTTTTGTTTTTTGTTTTTTATTTTTTATTTTTATTTAAAACTTAATAAAAGAAAGCTGATACAAAACTTTTAATTAAAATTAAATATACTAAAACTTGTATTAAAACTATATTAAATAAACTGACAACTATAACTACCCTATATTAATTAAATGATGCATAAATAAACACAAAAACAAGTCTAGCTAAGATGGTTATGGTGTTAGACGCTTAAGCGAAAGGTCCAGGGTTTGAGCCTAGGCAGAGACGATTTTTTTTGCTATTTATTTTTATTTTTTTGGAATTGAAAAATCAGTATAACAGACCAAATGAGTCAGTTATATGTGCAGATCAGCCAAACTCAAAACCAAATAAGCATAAAAAAACTGAAAAGATAATAAGCTACTTAACTAGATCAAATAAGCAGTTTCAAGCCTTATCGAAAATAAACAAAACCAAATACCTTAATAAATCCAAAAAGCAGAATAAACTAATAAGTGTTGAATCCCAAACTTAGATCGATTAAGCTTTGTGTATACGAGATTAGATCAAGTAATACACGTAGAGAAACCTTTGCTTATGAATAAAGTAACTAAGTGTTATGCGGAATTAACACTTAATCTAAAACACAAAGATGTTAAACAAACTTTCACTTGTATTAGAATGATCGAACTTGATTACAATGAAAGAGGTTTAACTTGTGAAAACTTATGAAAACTAATTGATTAACTTTAACCTAAAAGATCTTCTTTTATAGATTAAGAAGTCTTGTACAATAAGCTACGAATCAACTATTCTAGGTAAAGATAATAATAGAAAATACAATGTCGAGCTTATCTTTACCATACACAAATAAAGAAACAAATAAACAAAAAGATTCGTATGAAGATATATTACATCAGTGTTAATCTTCAAGGCTGTCAGCGTTGACTTCTTCAAGTGTCAACGCTTGGCTGTCAGCGTCCAATGTCATCCTATCAGCGCTTGAATTCTTCTTATCAGCGTCTAGTGAACTGACCCATAATTTATTCCCAACAATCCTCCCCTAAACTTGATATCTATTTCAATGATCAAGTTTCTGAATAAAAACTTAAGACTTAGGAGGAATCTTGCAAAAACTTCTTATGTTGGTGATAAACATATCTAATCAAGTCTTTGGCCACGTCACTAGTATAATCAATCTCCAAGGGTGTCTCCTTCATCTTCTCCAATACTTCTTTGGACAAGAAATAGTTAGCATCCACAAGTAGATACTCTGAAAACTTTGTAGAGCTCAAATGAAATACACCACAAGTAGAATAAAGCCTCCAATGAAGATTACTGAGGTCATCTTCAAGATCCTTCCATATGGCAGGATCTGCTTCCCTTGGACCACACAAAGTCAAAAATGTGTTCCATAGTCTTATTCCATTTGCTGAAGTAGGTGCTTCAGCTGTATACTTGGCCTCTATCAATCTCCATAGATGCACCAAGTCTTCTCTGTCTATGCTTGCAAAGATAGAAATAATTGAAGTGAAAGTGTGTACCTCCTTTCCAAACCTGCCAATCTTCCAAAATCCACACTCATCTTCATCAAAACTTATGATTAGATTTCTGTCATCTAGAGGTACTACATTAACCAAATCTGAAGCTTCCAATGGAGAAAGCTTGAGATGCTTCCTTATGACACTTTCAGTTGGATAATACACATCCATATCTTTGGGAAATTGGAGAGGATCTCCTTTCTTCACTGGTCTTTGAGCAATCCTCATCTCCTTTTGAATCTGCATTTCCTCAGCAAGCTCTTGTTTCCTTTCTTCTGAAAGAAACTGGTAGACATTATTTTCTTGCACATGCCTCCAAATAGGATGTTCCCTATACTCTAGCTCCTCAAAAGATAAAGCCAGCAACTTCTTGTATGTCCATCTAGGTTGATGGCATCTAAGCAACTTGTAATACAACTGCCTTCTATCTCTTTTAAGCCAAGTCTTGACCTCTTGTGCATTAAACCTCAAAATCACCTTTATATCATGTTGTACCCTGAGAAGAACTTCCAACCCCCAAATTTGATCTGACAAACTCATTCCTGGGTTGTTCATTACCTTGTCTTCCCAAGCATGGTACATTCTGGTGATTTCTGGAAGGTCCCAATCAATCTGATTCTTCAAATCACTCAATCTTTCCTTTGCTAACTCATCCCTATATTCAAGTCTTTCTGGATCTTCAATAATTTGAACACTTGAATCTGAGCTATCTTCTTCTTTTTCATCACCACTCTCTTCCTCACTCTCAGAAGTAGCAACAAATGGTGATCTACCACTTCTCTTCAAATCTCTTTCCAAAAGTTGTGCAGCCAACTGTTCATCAAATGCAATTTGTGCTGCATCTTTCTTTGGAACATCTTCTTCAACCAAAATTCCTTTACCCTTGTCTTTTGGATCAATAATAGGTAAGGTAGAAGAAGAAACCTGTGTGGACACATCTTTGATGATTGCTGATGACTGGAATACATCAACACCACCTGCAACTTTGTCAGCGTTCAAGTTACCTCTATCAGCGCCCCGATTACCTTTGTCAGCGCTGGATGTGTCAGCGTTCAAACCTGTATCAGCGCCCATTGTTGCTGTGAAAGATCCTTCCAAGTTCAATGGAGTTACCTTCGATGTATCAATAATTGGGTGCTTCTTCAAGTTGGTGAGTACTTCAGCAATATTTAAAGATTCACTAAATTGTGAACTCTTCTCACTGGCTGTATGAATCAGCTCATCCTCTTCATCCTCCCCTTTGGAAGATTCCTCCATTCTACTCCTGCTACTTGGATTCTCCAAAACAGTTACCCGCTCCCTCAATACTTGGAGTTCACGGCCCTGATTATTGACAATTTGTACAAGGCTGACATTTTGCTTTTGCAAGCTAATGACAGCAGCCGTCAATTCAATCAATGTCATAGGTTCCAATCTGCCCTCAGCTAGAATGGGAATTTGACCTCCCAAAATAGAATCATAGGGCGTGGATGAGGTCTTAATGATGTTGGGACTGTCTTGACCAGCATCTAAGCTTGTGTCAATAGCCCCAGCCTCATCCATGGCACCAGCCACACTTGTGGAGGTAGTTCTCTCTGCAACAAGGCTAGGACCACTAGAGGAGAACACTCCAGTAGTCCGTTGGCGTTTATTCAACCTAGATTGTAATGGGGTGGAAGATGAGGTAGATTGTGTGGGTGTTGGTTGGTTAAGGGGTGTTTGGGATTGTTCAAGGATGTCATCAGCGTTGAGATTGGCTGTGTCAGCGCCAACATTTAGAGTGTCAGCGTTGACATTGGGTTGGTCAACGTCCATGTGGTCAGGTGAAGGTAATGGTTCAAGGATAGGCTCAAGTTGAGGTGCTGGATCTGGTTGTGGTTGAGCAGCCTGAATTACTTCAAGCATGGCTTGGGTGAGAGGGATAGATCTGTTTGTGGAGCTCATCTTGTCAAAAATGGTTTTCTTTTGCTTAGGGATCTCATAAAAAGTGTCATGATCCCTAGTACAATATTCTTGTAAATCAAACACCATTTGCAAAAATCTTGGATAAGCCAAAGTCATTTTACTTCCCTTGTTTTTACACATCCCTTCAAAAATCATTTTTGAAAAATTATACTTAAGCCCACGTGACATACAAACCAAAGCACTTACAATTGACCTGTTTATTTCATTAAAAGCAGTACATTTTGGACTTAAGCATTGAAGAAGGACATGTATCAAATATTTCCAGTCAGAGGGAAATTCCTGCTTATGATATTTATTTAAAGATTTACCAGCAGGAATAGGATAACCCAATTCCCTAAGACCTTGTTCTATTGTTGCAACGGCAAGGGTAGTCACACCATCAGCGTCATCAAGACGCAAAGCTTGGCGAACCAAGGCTTCAGTGACCACCCATGGTCTTCCATGAACAGTAGATGTTAATGTGGTCACTCCATTAGCTGTTGTGGAACTAACATTGTTCCAAAACTGTCTAATGTGTGCGACAGGGACTAATGGTTCATGAGAAAGTGCATACCTTATTGAGGATGCATTTAAAAATGCCACCATTTGTGAATACTGAGGGAACAAATCATTATCAGCAGCCAAGTAAGCGACCATATTATGTTGGCTCTTGAACTCCAATGTCAGATTGGTTGAGTTGAACTTTGGTGCCATATTTAAAGCTGTTTAGGGTAAGTGATATGGGAAAAATCTAGGAGAAAAATGTTAGACAAGAAAATAGGAATACCCAGAACAAAAAGTTTAGCCAAATTTATAGGAGAGATGCATGATTTGGATTGGTAAAAAATGAGGCAGTTATATTCAAAGAGAGATGATGAAAATATTGAATCAAATATAACTTATCTCATGCATTAATTAAAAGTAACAACTCCCCAAAATTACGGCCAAAGATTAGTCAAAAATAACAACTGGGTAGGGCCCACTAGGTGTCAACGGTAAAAAATAGCCCATCAACGCCCAACGGCTATATTTTCTTGTCAGCGTTTGCCTAAAGCCTTGTCAGCGTCACGATTGGACGTAACAGCGTTTGGAGAAAAACTTGTCAGCGTCTAAAATAAAAAAAATATTTAAAAAGAAAAAGACCTTAACAAAGTAATTTATCCTAAGGGAAATATCTTGCAAGTTGATAATAATTACTGGGCGGCAAGCACTGTCCATTTATGCACACTTGCTTAAGCAAGATAGACACAAATGTCCTCTAGTGTCCCTTGCTAACCAAAATACTTACCAACAAAGTTATTTCATAAAATTCTTTGTAACTCCCAGGTAAACCCATAACAAAACTATTCCCAAGTCTCCCATCAGACCACAACTAATTCTAGGCCAAAAATGTCTTGGCAGCATGCATAGTTTGTCAACTTTGCATGCTACAGTGCCTCATGGTTTAGTAAAACTAACCCATACTCACCTGTGGACACAATCTAGAATTGTGATAAGAGCATTATAAGAATGCCCAAAAGTCCTAAAGGTTCCTTAAACCTCCCCTTAAACTATGATACATGAGTTTCTCAAAATATATATGAACATTAAAAATTTATGTCAAGATAGGAATATAAATATTCCAACCATCATCCATAAACAAAAACATGTCCAAATAGCTCTTCAAAGATCCATAAGCAACTCTGTATCCAATGGCATAAAGCTACCACCACCTACACATTTAGATTGAAAACCACAAAACTAACATTTGTTGCTGACAGCGCCCCGACAACACGTATCAGCGTTGAAGAAACTCTTGTCAGCGTTAGACAATAATATCTCTAACAACGGCAAAATAACACTTATCAGCGTTACATTTACCTTTGTCAGTGTTAGAAAAATAAAGTGGAAAAATCTAAATCATCACAAAGACCAATAACAATGCATTATCCTGTACATACTTTTACAAAAAGGTTCCAAAACACATATTAAGTGAGATTAACCATTCCAATATTTGTTACCAAATATTGAAATCTTCCAGTATCAAAAGGTTTAGTTAATAATTCAGCCACATTATCTTCTGTGTCTACCCTATCTGGTTGTATTAAACCTTTCTCAAAGCAATCTCTTATAAAATGATGTCTAATTTCTATGTGTTTGGTTTTAGAATGATGTATAGGATTTTTAATAATGCATAAAGTACTGTTATTGTCTACAAAAATCTTGGTATGCATGAAATTATACCCATAATCCAACAGCTGGTTCTGAATCCATAAGACTTGTCCACAACAAGCAGCTGCTGCAACATATTCTGCTTGAGTTGTAGAGTTTGCCACCACTGTTTGTTTCTTGCATTGCCAAGATATCAATCTACTCCCAAGAAATTGACATCCACCAGTTGTGGATTTCCTATCAAACTTGTCACCACCATAGTCACTGTCTGAATATGCAATAAGCTCCAATGGAGAATCTTTTGGGTACCATAAGCCAAGATCTGGATAACATCTTAGGTACCTAAAAATTCTTTTAACAGCAAAAAGGTGACATTCTTTGGGAGTCACTTGATGGCGTGCACAAGCACACACAGCAAACATGATGTCAGGTCTTGAGGCTGTAAGATACATCAATGAACCAATCATTGATCTATAGTGCCTAACATCCACATCCTTTCCAGCTCCAATTTTTCCCCAAGGGTGTTCCCTATCCATAGGAGTGGAAGCACTCTTTTCATGTGGAGAAAAACCATATTTCTTCAAGATTTCAGCTACATACTTGTCTTGGGAGATGAAGATACCATCTTCTTTCTGCTGAACTTGTAAGCCTAGAAAGAAGTTCATCTCACCCATTGCACTCATCTTGAATTTATCTGTCATAAGCTTGGAAAAGTCTTCACTCATCTTTGGATTAGTTGATCCAAAAATGATATCATCAACATAGACCTGGACAAGTAAGACATCCTTACCTTTCTTCTTTGTGAACAATGTCTGATCTATGGTGCCCCTTTTAAAACCATTTTCCACCAAGTAGGTGGACAATGTACCATACCATGCTCTTGGGGCCTGATGAAGTCCATACATAGCTTTCTTCACTCTATAAACCTTGTCTGGATTCTCAGGATCTTCAAAACCAGGAGGTTGCATAACATATACCTCCTCAACAATTGTTCCATAGAGGAAAGCACTCTTCACATCCATTTGATAAACAGTGAAGTTCATACAAGAGGCATAAGCTAGGAAAATTCTTATAGCTTCAATTCTTGCAACAGGAGCAAAGACCTCTTCATAATCTATACCTTCCTCTTGTGTATATCCCTGAGCTACCAAACGTGCCTTGTTTCTGACCACAATACCCCTTTCATCTTTCTTGTTCCTTAGAACCCATCTTGTCCCAATGGGTCTCACATATCTAGGACAATCAACCAGCTCCCAAACATCCTGTATAGCAAATTGGTGAAGCTCATCCTGCATTGCTTCCACCCAACTAGGTTCTTTGAGAGCATCAAAAATCTTCTTGGGTTCTTCTTGTGACAGAAAACATGCAAACAAACATGCTTGTACAAGAGGGGTATCAACCTTCTTGTGTATATTGGCAATAAATCCACCAAGATTTTGATGGGATCTTCGTGTCTGAACTGGAGCCATAGCATCACCAATGATCTGAGATGAGGGGTGATCCTTATTTGTGGAAGTGAGAACCCCTCCTTCAAAAAGTCTGGTGTCCTCAACTTCACGCTCCATGTTGCCAATATCTTGTTCATCAGACTCTCTTTGATCAACAGGAATCTCTTCATGGACATTGGAAGGTCCACCTTGTTCAAAATGGGAAGAGAAAAGATGTGCAAAGGTGTCATCAGCGTCTGAACCTTGTTTGTCAGCGCTTGGGCTAACAACGCTTGAACTATTGTTGTCAACGTCTGATCCATCAGCGTCTGAATTGCTCTTGTCAGCGCTTGATTTGCCTTTGTCAGCGCCTGAAGAACCATGCATGTTTGTATTTGGTGGTATTTAGAAACCACCATTATCTTTTCTAGCAGCAGCAGCAGCAGCATAATACTCATCTGTCCATATAGGAAGTGTAACATATTCTTGTGTGGGAGATGACTCAACTGCTGGTGGTCCATCCTTCTTAGCAACCTGTATACCTGAAACATTACCAATTCTCTTTTCCAAAACACTTGAAGTTACCTTCACAATGTCTGGATCAGTAACAGGCATATAATTTAAAGCTCTAGATAAAGGTTCCAAGTCAAACAACCAATTTGGACCACTTTCAGGATCACTAGGTTTACTCTCTAAAAACCTAACATGTACTTTTTCAAGTATACGTTTTTCCTTTTTAATGTAAACCCTATATCCTTTGCTCTGCACTGAATAACCCATGAAGTAGCCTTCATCACCTTTTGTATCAAATTTACCTAGGGCATCACTAGTTTCTAAAACAACTACATGACAACCAAAAGGCTTGAGAAAGCCAATATTTGGCTTCCTTCCCCAAAGTAACTCATAAGGTGTCTTATTATGTATTTTGTTGACCAATGCCCTATTTTGAACATAACAAGCTGTGTTAACAGCTTCAGCCCAAAAGGCTATAGGAAAGTGGGCATCAGCCAACATGGTTCTGGCTGCTTCAATTAGGGTTCTATTCTTCCTTTCAGCAACCCCATTTTGCTGTGGGGTTCTAGCTATACTAAACTGCCTAGTAATCCCTTTCTTGTCACAAAAATCATCTAACAGCTGATTTCTAAACTCACCCCCATTGTCACTTCTAAGAATTTTGACCTCATTACCATTCTTCTTCTCAATCTGGGTAATGAAATTAATCAGACTTTGGGCAGTTTCACTTTTCTTGGCTAAAAAGAAAGTCCATGTAAACCTGGAAAAATCATCAGTGATGACAAAACAATATGATTTACCCTTCAAACTTTCTATATTAGTTGGACCAAAGAGGTCCATATGCAATAAGTGAAGTGGTTTAGAACTAGAGTACACCTGTTTAGATCTGAATGAGACCTTGTGCTGCTTGCCCTTAAGACATGCAACACAAGAATGGTCATTGTGGAAAGCCTTTTCAGGCAAACCATCAACTAAACCAAGCCTCACAAGTCTATTGATATTTTTAAAATTTATGTGCCCTAATCTCCTGTGCCAAAGATTACTTTCATCTACTGAGGCTTTAGCATAAAAACATGACATCATTTTATTATTCATCTTAATTCCATTAAGATTCACATTATATATGTCTTTATGCCTTGGTGTTCTAAATTCTATGTATTTCTCCTCAGGGAGCTTGTAATCTTTGCTTAACACCAAGCACTCAGTATCTGTGAAAAGAACCTTATTTTTGTTATCACACACTTGTGATACACTAAACAAATTATAATCCAATTCTTTTACCAGGAAGACATTCTCAAAACGTAGATTATTGGTAATAAGGGTTCCTTTTCCTGTGATGGTGCCATAGCCCCCTCCAAAGTATACCTTATCACCATCTTGAATAGGAGTGAAGTTTGTCAGATAGTCTTCCTTTCCTGTCATGTGCCTTGAGCATCCACTATCCCAATATCCATAATCATTGATCTTCTTCTGAATGCCCTGCACATAAAGAAAACACATTAGTTTTCTTTGGGAAACCAAGCCTTGGAAGACTCGGATTCATTTGGTTGTTCAACAAGAACAGACTTGGTTCTCATAACAACCCCATTTTCATCCCTTTTTGGATGAAAAGCCCAGTTAACCCCAATTGGTCTTGACATGACCTTTGAAATATAATGAAACCTGTTACATGTCATAGAAAGACCAGTAGAATTAGGGTTTTGGTCTTGTTTTGGTCTCCATGATAAGCTAGTAGAGGCTTTAGACCCATTTCCCTGTGGTTGCAAATACCTAGGTTTGGCAGTGTGTCTGTCAGCGCTGAAATTGTTCTTGTCAGCGCCCCGATTGCCTTTATCAGCGTTAAACCTAGGGTTTGCTACAGGAACCCATTGCCTATTGGACCAAGTGTTTGACTTTTGAAAAGGTCTTAGGCCATGTGTGTTAGACCCTCTAGTAAAGAATGGGGCTGGTCTAACAACTTGTGAACTTTTGTTCACAAAGGTATTGGGTCTGACAGTGTTTGACCTATGTTGACTTTTGTAAGCGCTGAAATGTTTCCTATCAGCGTTGACATTGGAAGCGTTGACACATTTGTATGCCAAATGTGAAAAGCTACCACATGAGTAACAAGCTTTTCTAGACATAGTCTTAGGTCTAGAAGCAAAGAAGCCTGTTCCATGGTTACTAACTTGGCTTTTTGGTGACCTAGTATTCCTATACATCTCTGCATACTTAACACTAGGTTTTCTAACAGTTTGTGGGCCAAGGTCAACAGCTTTGCCAGTGGTTGGGTGTGTGATTTTAATAGGTGTAGGATCATGGCTCGTGATTGGTGTGGGCTCATTTGGACTTTCACACAACAACCCTCCCTTAACAAACAAAGTGTGGTTAGCTTTCTTCCACTCATCTAGGTCAGTCAGTTTTTGTTTGTATTCTTCAACTGGGGAAGTCACTCTAGGTGGAGGAATGAATTCCTTCTCTTGGAGTTCTGGCAAGCCAGTCCAAGATAAGTCCTTTGATTGGACACCATAGAAATCCCCAGCTGGTGGTGGAACACCAGTATAATCTTTCATCCCAATCCCACTCATGTCCTTAGAGTCTCTTTGTTTACTAACACACTCTCCTAGGGATTGTGTGGCCTTGTCAAATCTCTGGATTTTAAGACTTACATTATCTTTATTTTTGTTAGCCTCATCTAACTGAGCTATCAAATCAAGATTAACCCTGTTTGAATATCTTTACTTTGATGTAACTCATGATTTAAGATATTTATTTTATCCTTTAAATCAAACTCCATTTTCTTATACTCAGCTACTGTCTTTTCTGTTTGGGTAAGAGCAATTTGATAATTAGATACTTTGCATCTTTCAGCACTTGCCTCATCTAATAATTTTACTATCCCTTGATTTAGTTTTTCAGTATTTAAACGACAACCCTTAGAACAGAAAGCATCATCATATACCTCATTATCTGATGAAGAGGAGGAGTGTGCCATGAGAGCATATTCAACATGCTCTTCTTTAACTTCAGCAACCAAGGCTCTATCCTCTTCCTCATTCTTAGCCAAAAAGTTCCAGCTCCAGTCCCATCCTCCAACACCATCAATTTGTTGAACAGCAACCATGGCCTTGGGATCTTGGCTCTTAACCATTTGGCTTGAAGGCTTACCAGCATCAGATCTTCTTGGAGATCTACATTCCCTCATAAAGTGCCCCATCCGATGAAAATTGTAGCACTCAACTTTGGATTTGTCAAATCCAGCAACATCCTTAGCATTAAAGGTCATCTTCTTCTTGAACCTTTTATTAAACCTGTTTGCTCTTAAACTTACAAGAGCCATAGTCCACTTGATGTCCATCTCTTCCAATTGCTCATCACTTATCTGCTCAAGATCTTCATATGTAATCCTTGAATCACTGGGCAAAGAAGCAATGAATGCACACACAGTATCTAGATCTAAACCAGCAGGTTTAATTCTATCAGCGCCAAAGTTGTGTGTGTCAGCGCTTGAGTATAAAGCGTTGACAGGATATGATCCAGCGCTGACAGACTGTGATCCAGCGTTGACACATTGAGATCCAGTGACTGGATGTCCATAGGAGTTCATGGAATCAAATTGGCCTTCACTTTGTGAGAAGAAGGCCATGTTGCTACTGGAAGATTTATTATCACTCTCCAAAAGCCATTCATTCTCCAACAGTCTTAGTTTGTTGAAGATATCATCAAACCTGGAGGTCTTGTGGGTGTTATTGACAAGAATGGATCTTGTCTCAATCTTCCATACATCACCAAGGCTTTTGAGAAAAGTAGCATTCAAGTCAGGGTCATCAATCTGCGTTCCCATGAAGGAAAGTTGACTTGTGATGTCAAGCAGTCTACTTCTCACACTGCTGAGATTCTCATTGGGTTGAGCCTTAAAGACAGCATACTCATGCATGAGTTGCTTCTTCTTTTCTTCTTTTGTGTCAGCATTGCCACCATGTGCTACTTCAAGAGCTTCCCAAAGCTCTTTTGCAGACTCAAAGCGTTTGTACTTGTGCTGATTCTCATGACCTAAGGCGTGTTTCATGATGTTCAAGATTTTCATGTCCACCCTTTTCTTGGCTATATCTTCAGCAGATACAACTCTTCCATCTTCAGGCTTTTCCTTCTTATCAGCTTCAGGACAATTAGGAACAGCTATCCTTGTGGCAATAGCATTAGCAATCTTTTGAGCTTTGTTGAATGTGTTCCCATATTCAACAATCTCCCAAAGAGTGTAGTCATGGATGGCGATATATTGCTCAAAATTAGACTTCCAAAGCTCGAAGTTCCTGGCATCAAACATGGGAATTTTGATACTAGGGTTTGTGGTGTTGTTTAGCAAAACTGGAGCAGGAGGTTGATTTGTGCCAGACATGATGTTTTTAGGGTTTTGAGAAATTTAGGGTTTTTAGGGTTTTTGGTGTTTTAGGGTTCTTGCGTTACTTAAAGATCAAAAGTTTCTCAACAAGCTCTGATACCACTTGTTGAATCCCAAACTTAGATCGATTAAGCTTTGTGTATACAAGATTAGATCAAGTAATACACGTAGAGAAACCTTTGCTTATGAATAAAGTAACTAAGTGTTATGCGGAATTAACACTTAATCTAAAACACAAAGATGTTAAACAAACTTTCACTTGTATTAGAATGATCGAAATTGATTACAATGAAAGAGGTTTAACTTGTGAAAACTTATGAAAACTAATTGATTAACTTTAACCTAAAAGATCTTCTTTTATAGATTAAGAAGTCTTGTACAATAAGCTACGAATCAACTATTCTAGGTAAAGATAATAATAGAAAATACAATGTCGAACTTATCTTTACCATACACAAATAAAGAAACAAATAAACAAAAAGATTCGTATGAAGATATATTCCATCAGTGTTAATCTTCAAGGCTGTCAGCGTTGACTTCTTCAAGTGTCAACGCTTGGCTGTCAGCGTCCAATGTCATCCTATCAGCGCTTGAATTCTTCTTATCAGCGTCTAGTGAACTGACCCATAATTTATTCCCAACAATAAGCAGATAACAAACTAAACTATCAGCAACTTAATCTATATCCAATATCTAAAACTTGAAATAACAAATACCAAACTAGCAGATTAAAACAATAATAAAAAATTAATCAACAAGCTTAAACAAGTATCCAGTAAACTAATCCAAACAAACAGATTTATTGACCAAATATAAAGCTAAACAGATCTAATCAGGCTAAGCAAACCAATAATACTAAGCAAATCCAAACCAACTCAAAACAAAACAGACAAGCAGAATAACAACTTAAAACTAAAAAAGCAGATATAAGCAAATCAAACTTAACTAAAACTTATAAAAATTCAAAGAGAGAAAGAACCTTGATGAAGAAACCGTTGGGATGAAGATCGGCGCTGAGCCGTCTTTGTGAACAAATCAGAACCACCGTTAATCATCAACCCGAATCATCACCATCAAACCAAACAGCTACTCGAACCAAAAAAAATTCTTCGAACAGTATTTTATAATCTCCCAGTGGGGGAAATTAAGAATCCACTTTCTATTTTTTTATTTTTTTTATTTTATCAATTATAATTAAAACAAATAATAATATTAAAAAACAGATTAAAGATTACTTGATAGAAAATTAAATGAGACGAAATTAATTAAAAACAACTTTTCATTAATAATAAGATAAAATTACAATTACTGGAAAATTAAAAATTACAATTTAACCTAAAGAACTAATTTTCAGAAATTAAAAAAAAAGTGCACACCATTACATCTTTGATGGGGTTTTTTATAGGGAAACCCCTAGAAACCTTCTTGTGAACTTGGTGAGCAAGGAATTGGATCACAACCGCTCATTCTTCTCTTTCTTCAATTTCTTCAATCAAACAGTAGAAAACACACTTGTATCACACGGATTGCCCTTTGTGGCGTGATTTGTGTTTCTTGTGTTACTTTCTTGATGAGGTGGATCCTTCTTATTGGAGGGTTTGTTGTGGTGAGGTGTTGAAACCAATCAAGAGAAGGGATTTAGCCACGTGAGATGAGAAGAGATGAGGACCACCATGGTGTTCTTCCCTGAATCTTATGGGGAATTAATTTAAACTCGTGTGAATCACACGAATATGGAAAAAGCCCCAAAACTTATTTGGGTAAATTTGTGATCAAGGTAAAATTAGGGTTTGAGGCTGCGTTTGTTTTTGGGAGAGAGAGAAAAAATGGGTGAGGGTGAAAGGGTTTCTTGTTTTTAACGTAGAAATAAGTGTGGGTGGGTAAAAAACTATTTATTTAAAAACGTGTGAGGGTTGGTAAGTGTGTGGGGGTTGAGAGGGTTGACCGAAGGTTTTTTTCTAGCAAATTTGTTTAACCATCCAAAGATATTGTCCAAATGGGCTTGGCCCAATAATCATACTCCATCCGTCTCTTTTTGTTATACTACCAAATGGGCTTTTTGATCCAATGTGAAAAGATACATTTCCCCAAATGGGCTTTTGGGCCCATTTACCCAAATGTGGGACCCATAAATCTCAAATATCTTCAAAAAGATTAAATCCGCTAAAAACGAGCTCGATTTCGACTTTGTTGGTTATTTCTTCAAAGTTGTGTCGATTTTGTCGGTTTTCGTGATCTTGGGCACATTTTTGGTCTTTTGACTTTGTCTTCGTCTTTTTCTTGGACTTTTCTTCAACATTTGACCGTGAAATCCTGTATTTTCTTTCCTTTTGATCATTTGTACCTATTTTACACAAAAAACACAAAACCACGCGTAATTCCGACTTTTACGATATTAAACACATGATTAGGTCTTGTTTTTCCTTGATTTTAGTGGCAAAAGGATAAGTGTTTACACACTTATTACTAAGACAAAAGGTTCTCCCTCTGAGTGGAAACCTAAGCAAAATGTGAATGATTTGAAATGTTGGAATTGTAATGAATGCATGTTTTCTCAGTGTCATGATTCATGCCTTGTTGACCATGTAAATGAAATGAATGCCATTAGAAACAATCTTGAATGGAAACCAACGGGGAAGAAATTCACCCAGGTTGGATGGAAATGGTTACCCACTGGTAGGACCTAGACTGCAAATGAAACTAAGTGCCCTTTAACTAGGATCACATCCACTGAAGTTAGGTCTCAGCGTCCTTTAAAAAGGAACACAAGCACTAAAAAATGGAAAAAACGCCATTTCACTAGGTCTGCCTTCACTATTGTGCCTACCAGTGATGAAGTCCCCAGTCAAAAAGTACCTCAGAATACTAGACAACTAGAATCTAAGCCAACAACTAGTAAGCAAATTTGGAAGCCTAAAAACTCTTCTGATAGTAAATCTAAGATAATTACATATGTACCTGCTAACTCAGAGGAACAATTAGATTCTGATACATCGTCTTTGTTTGGTGATATTTTCAGGTCGTCCAAATTATTCTTTGGTATTTCGACTCGGGGTGTTCCAAACATATGACTGGAGACCGCTCGATGCTTAGAAATTTCGTCAGCAAGTTTCTAGGAACGGTGAAATTCGGCAACGACCATATTGCGAAGATCATGGGTTACGGTGAATATGAAATTGGGAATGTTACAATCTCAAGGGTATATTATGTGGAGGGACTTGGTCATAATTTATTTTCAATAGGACAATTTTGCGATTCAAACCTTGAGGTGGCTTTTCGAAAACATACTTGCTTTATTCGCGATCTTGCATGAAATGATTTGTTAAAAGGTTCTCGAGGGGATAATCTCTACACACTGTCCATTCAAAACATGATGGCTGCCTCTCCAGTATGCCTTCTCTCCAAAGCATCTAAGACCAAGTCATGGTTGTGGCATCGCCGGTTATCTCATCTTAACTTTGATGTTATTAACCATTTGGCTAAACACAAACTTGTTCGTAGTCTTCCAAAACTTAAGTTCGACAAGGATCATTTATGTTCCGCGTTTTCTTTGGGGAAAAGCACCAAGAAATCATACAAACCTAAAGTTGGACACCAACCAAGAACCACTATATCTTTTGCACATGGATCTTTGCGGGCCAATGCGTACGGCTAGTGTGAGTGGTAGAAAGTATATCCTCGTCATGGTGTATGATTTCTACAGGTTTACATGGGTAACGTTCTTAGCAACCAAGGATCAAGTACCAAACTATATCATTTCTTTTCTTAAGATGATCTAAGTACGCCTTAATGCTACTGTTCGCCGCATTAGGACTGATAACGGAACTGAGTTTGTTAATCAGACTCTACGAAATTCTTATGAAAAGGTTGGTATTTCTCATGAAACTTCAGTAGCTCGCACTCCACAACAAAACGGTGTCGTGGAAAGACGTAACCGTACACTAATGGAAGCTGCTAGAACTATGTTGATTTATGCGAATGCTCCTTTATTCTTATGGGCTGAAGCAGTGGCAACCGCATATTATACCCAAAACTGCTCCATCATTTGTAAACGCCATGGTAAAACTCCATATGAGCTACTTCATGGACACAAACCCGATATTTCATTTCTTCATGTGTTTGGTATACTTTTCTATCCGAATACTAATAGTGAGAATTTGGGAAAACTTCAACCGAAGGCTGATATTGGAATTTTCATTGGTTACTCACCCGCAAAGAAAGCTTACCAGATTTATAACCGTCGTCTTGGCAAGATAATAGAAACTTTGGATGCCGATTTTGATGAGCTGATAGCGATGGCTTCTGAGCAACACAGCTCTAAACCCGCATTACATGAGATGGGAACCGGTAAAATTAGTTCCGAATTAACTCCCAACAATCCTGTTTCTCCATCATTCACACCACCTACAAGGTCCGAGTGGGATGAGTTATTTCAACCTATGTTTGATGAATTCTTTGATCCACCTAGTGATGATTCTCCAACACCTGCAGCAGTAGCTCCGATTCCCGAAGTTGTCGCTCAAGATAATAGAAATCTGTCTGATGCATCTACTGTTACTATTGCACCAGATGTACCATCCCCGACCAATTCTAAAACTACACCCGAATCATCACCCCCACTCGTTCCTAATGATGTTGAAGATGATTTCTTTGATCACAATTTGGAAATAGCTCACCTACAAGAGCTTCCATTCTTTGGTTCACAAATACCCGAAAAACCTAACGGTGAGTCTACCTCAGAGGAAGCTCCTGTAATCGTTCACTCCCGACCACCACGGATTGAAAATGACAACACCAAATGGACAAAGGATCACCCAATCCGCAATATTATTGGTGACATCGATAGACTAGTCTTAACACGCCACCAACTCCAAGAACATGCATTATATTGCTACTTTGATGCATTTCTTTCCGATATTGAACCTAAAAATTGGCAACAACCCATGACACAATCATCTTAGATTGAAGCCATGCAAGAGGAACTTAATGAATTTCAACGTCTTGAAGTGTGGGAATTAGTTCTTTTACCCAACAACGTTGACATCCTTACATTGTTGTGGGTATATAAGGTTAAACTCGATGAGTTAGGTGGAGTGTTAAAGAACAAAGCTAGATTGGTTGCTAGAGGTTACAAACAAGCTTTGGGTATTGATTTTGAAGAATCCTTTGCTCATGTTGCACGATTGGAGGCGATTAGACTATTCCTTGCCTATGCTGCACACATGAACATGATCGTCTACCAAATGGATGTTAAGAAAGAATTTCTTAATGGTTAATTAAGGGAAGATGTCTACGTAAGCCAGCCGAATGGATTCGTCAACTCGAGAAGGCTCTTTATGGGTTGAAACAAGCTCCACGCGCATGGTACGATCTCCTATCGTCTTATCTGATCTCGGAAGGCTTCTCCAAAGGCAAAGTGGACCCAACATTATTCATTCTCAAGGAGGACAAGGACATGATACTGGTACAAATTTATGTTGACGATATAATATTTGCTGCCACTACTCAAAGACTGTCTGACCATTTTGAGAAAATCATGTCCACATGTTTTAAGATGTCGATGATGGGAAAAATTTCTTTTTTCTTAGGGTTGCAAATTTCTCAAAATCTCAGAGGCATCTTCATTAATCAATCCAAATATGCTCTAGAATCTTTGAAAAAGTATCATTTTGAAAACTGTGACCCCGTGGATACTCCAATGGTAGAGAGATCCAAGTTAGATGAGGATAGGGATGGGATTGTTGTCGATCCTAAACATTACCGTGGAATGATCGGCACCCTTCTCTATCTGACTGCTAGCAGGCCTGATTTGCAATTTGCTATATGTATTTGTGCCCGGTATCAGGCTCGGCCTACCGAAAAGCACTTACATGTTGTGAAAAGGATCTTTCGGTATCTTAAAGGAACACTTAATTGTGGTATGTGGTATCCGAAGGATTCCTCTATTTCACTAGTATCATATGCGGATGCGGATTATGCTGGGTGTCAAGATACTCGACGTAGCACTTCTGGCAGTGTGCAACTTCTTGGAGAAAGACTGATTAGTTGGGCATCCAAAAGGCAGAAAAGCGATGCGAAATCCAGTACATAGGCTGAATACATTGCTATGTCCGGTTGTTGTGCTTAAGTTCTTTGGATGAGATCACAATTAACTGACTATGGTCTTGGATTCAACAAAATCCCGATGTACTGTGACAACAAAAGCGCCATTGCCCTTTGCTGCAACTACGTTCAACATTCCCGGGAAAAGCACATTGATATACGCTACCACTTCATCAAAGAGCAATTGGAAAATGGAGTGATCGAACTGTATTTTTTCAACACTGAGTATCAGCTGGCGGATATTTTCACAAAGGCCTTAGATCGAGGACGTATCGAGTTTTTGATCGAAAAGCTAGGCATGAAATCATTCTCACCAGCGACACTTAAGGAGTTGGCAGAAGAATCTGCATAATAGTGGTGGTAAACTATTCTAGAGTATCCTTTTATCGTGATCTTGTATATTATCGTATTTATATAAACCACCAAAAAAAAATACAAAAATATAAAACATACAAAAACCATAAAAAATATAAAATCAAGAAAATCCAAAAATATTTTTCTTTTTAAATCGGGCATGTCTTTTAGTATGGTAATATTTACGGCCTTAGAAATGTCGATTAAAATTGACACGGCGTCATAAATAGAGTCCGTATAAAAGTTGTACATATTTTAAAAACATGTCCATTATGGCTTGTAGTTATTTCTGACTACAACCCGCTTTTCGCATTAAAGTCATGTATTTCTTTTGAAAACATTGTCTCACAACGGGAATTATTTTTCTCAGGCAAGGTTTACTTAAAAACCTTGTAAGGGATCAAGTTTACTTTATAACTTGGTCTAACACAAATTCGTGTACGCTTCAGTGCACTTATTTTGTTAAAATAAGAGAAATCTTATTGCCCACAAAATCGTTTTAGAAAATCATTAAAAGGAAAAGGTCTTCATAGATATTTGTCTCCTTAAAAGCTATGACTACAGCTCTTTAAATAGAAAACGGGTCAGCATTTGAAGGAGAGCAAATATTAAATTGTCTTGAAAATAAATTAGTCTTCACATAATTCTTCAGTCATCTTACTTTATGTGCCTTATGTGCAAAGTGTGCCTTGCATGGATTTTCATTTGGGCCTTAGGTTTTACCTCTCCTGCCTTAAATCATATCGATACAAATTTTTTTGCCGTGTTTGTGTTTGCAACTCAAAAGAAATCGGGAAATGTGTTGTTCACTTGTTATATTACAAATCTTTTACATGTTTGAAAAATGGGGGGGCCAATTTGCAATTTTGGCAAAATTGGTCTGAAAGGTTGACTCTCGTCAAACAATCCTACCCCCTTTTTGTTTTCATTCACGTCTAATAAACACACTCACATACTTACACTTCTTGCCGCCATAAACAGTTCTTTCAATCCTTCATTTGCTGTGTTTTATCTGCTGTGTTTATCTTCTAGGTAATGTTGCATACATGTTCTGATCTTGATTTATCCATTCATTTGCATCGTTCATCTCGTTAGAATCAAGATCTAGGGTTTCAATTTTTTGTGGTAAAAATCATGTTTGTTAGAGGGGTTTTGATCTTATTCGCATAATAAACATAGGTTATTAACAGTTTTGATTCAAACATACCTCATGTCATGAAAATAGATAGATAATATCCAACCTCGTAAAAACCGCCCAGATTCCGATGCTTTTTAGATGATGGATTCCGATCGTATTCCGATAGAAAGATTTAAATGATAAGATTCCGATGGAAGTATTCCGATGTTGGTATTCCGATGCTTCGTATTCCGATGCTTCTTATTCTGATGATTGGTGGTTTGATTCCGATAGGATGTCATTCCGATAGGATGTCATTCCGATAGGATGTCATTCCGATAGAAGGTCATTCCGATAGAAGATCATTCCGATAAGGGATCATTCCGATAGCGGATCATTCCAATAGGGGATCATTCTGATAGAGTGATGAGATGGTATTTATACATGATCTCATCGTTCTTTTCGGGCTTTAAATGCATAAAAATGTCATAAAATACCATATATATGCTTGTGTTTGTTTACTTGTGTATTTTAGGTATGGATATCGTGAAAAAGACAAAAAATCACAAGTTACAAGGAAAAACGGACACGAGAAACGAAGCCGTACAAAGAACCGGGCCTTAATCATGGAATTCTCAACAAATACCCTTGAAGACTTGAAGACAAACAAGATTGATCCTCATTTATTGAAGAAATGACACTTAAAACCCTTGTATATTCATAATTACAAGTTTGGTCCCTTAAGTTTGTCAAAATTACACAAATGGTCCTTCAACTTTGAAGAAATGGCAAGAATAGTCCCTCAACAAATCAAAATTGCCAATAATGGTCCCTCATGAAGTCAAAGTCACAATGAAGACCTTTGAAGATCAACAATGTCCAAGATCAGTCCTTGAAATATCTCAAAATGGCAAATATAACCCTTGAAACACTTTTTATAAAGTTTTGTGCCAAAATTGCCAAGTTGTGAAACGTTGATACAAAGGAAATTGGCGCTGATAGAAGTTTATATCCAAGTGACAAAAGAAATGAAGAGAAAGGGCTAAAGTTGTGTATTTGAAACATTCAAACGTAATAATGCGCCAAACAACTTTCACTTCCCCTAATATCGGATCAAAAGGTTTACTATTCACCCCAAGAACCCAGTTACCACTTCACTTAAAACAAAGGGTAAAAACAAATTACCCAGGCACATGCTTGATTCACATGCCCAGAAACCTATCCCACACCAAATACCCTCATCTCCACTCACCAAAGGGGTCCCACCCACTCACCCGTCCACCTATCACATCACACCCTCCTCTCCAAGTCATCCTATGTGGCAAAATCAACAGCCAAGAACCTTAGCTTCATCCTAAAGCTAAAATGAACGTCCTTGATCAATTTGAACAGCACATTCCATCAAAACGTCTAGAAGACCTCAAGGACAAATGTGGAATTTCACTTCTAGGGTTTATGAATAGTGTTTAGCCAGGCATTTGCCTATAAAAGGAGACCTCAACATGTGAGAGTCCCTTTGTTCCAGTTTTAGGCTATCAATCTTTGTAATTCCTTTTTATGAAATAAAGTTTGAATTTCTTAAAATTTTGAGTTCTAATCTGTTATTTATAAAAGTTTGGTGTTTGAGTAGCCTAATTCTGAGTTCCATTTGATTGTTAAGGCCTACCTTAATCTTGTGGTTAAGGCACGTCTTGTTTCATAAGGTTTTTAAGGTTTGAATACCTTGAAATCCTAGGTTCTGTTTTGGTTTATTTTGTGTACTAACCCTTGACCATTTGCTATAAGCTCTTACAAGCTTGTTGACACCAAGCTTGTGAAGGGATTAGAGCCCTTGGTTGAGTTGTTTGCTGCTTGTGTTGAAGACATCAAGTCCTTGAGGTTCTACTTTGAACCATCAACCAAGGCAATTTGCATCTCCTTATTTGAAGTATCTTGGTCTTGTTCTAGTTGTTGAACAAGGTCCAAGGAGCATTGCTGGCCTTCCTAGGATGTTGTGGAAGGCAGGTATAAGCTCTTGTTAAGATTCCCCTAAAAATTTCATGTTTATGACTGTTTTTGATTTGGTGCTTTGATTTTGAGAATTGGTGTTTGTGCTGGTGATTTTTGAGTTTGATTGTGTTAGTTGCTATTGTTTAAGTGTTTTTGATCATTAAAATCAGTAGGTTATTAGTTAAAATCAGAAGTTTGTTTGTTAGGTGCTTGATTAAGGGTTGTTTGGGATTACTGGTACATAAGGCCTTGTGGCCTTGTGCCCTTGGTTCTTAGGGTTTGGAAGGTCTAAACAAGCTCTAATATACAAGTTTTAGTCATTGGTTTACTTTCTGAAAGTTTGAAAAAGGGATTCTAAGTTTTGCAAAAATCTGATAAAATTGGTTTTGAATTTGGTCAAACACATCAGATCCAATAACTTCTTTGTTTGTTGGATCTAAGGTCTGAAATTTGGTTTGGGAATAGTTTGGGTGATAAGCTATCTATTGGTTATCTGCTTGTTGATTTTGGTGGCTTATTGTGGTTTTTATAGCTTATCAAAGTCTGCTGAAGTGGTCATTTGCATCAGCAAAGTGACCACCTCATTTGGTGTTGCATTGTGATTTCTAGCATTAGGATTGTTGTATTGTTGCTTGGATCTTATTTGTTTGCTGCTTGTGAGGATATTTGGCTATTTGGATTGCTTGTTCATAGCTTATAAGCTCACTGGCTTATTGGCTTACTTGTGCCAAAATACATCAAGTTTACCCAACTGGTAAGCCTTGATTCACAAGGTTTGCACTCAAACCTTCACCAGCAGGGTGAAAAACAAGTCCTTACACTTCATTAAGTCTGTCAACGCCTACTTTGTTCCTGTCAGCGTTTGATTTCAACTTATCAGCGTTTGACTTTTGGTCAAACTTGGTTTCAAGCTTATTTGAATCTGTTTTGCTTATTGGTACATGCAACAACTTATCTTTTGTAATAGAAATCATTTTTCTCAGCTTAATATCAAATCTGGAAGGTTACAAGTCTTTTGGTTAAGCTTTTGCTAGAAAACTAGCTTATTTGGCTTTTTTAGCCAGCTTATCTGTTCTTACAGCTTTTTCTACTTGGCTTTTTGTGATTTTCTTGATTGATAATTCTTATTTAAGCTATTTGTGAGCTTTTGCATGTTGAATCAGCCTTTGAGGTGCATTATTTCTCAAAAACGACTATTTTGTCGTTTTGTGGATTTTTGCTTTTCTATTTTCTGGCTTATTGAGTGAGCTTATTGGAAATTTCTTTTGACAGATCTCTTAAGCATCCTAAAAGAGGGTTGTGTGTCAAATTAGAGCTTATGGCATTAGCTTATGGCTTAATGGGCTGAAAAGCCCAATAAGAATAAGCTTTGTGTTCAATAAGCTATGATAAGCACATTTTCAGCTTTTGGGCCTTTAGAGTTTTGTTCTTAGAATTAAATTTTAAGTCAGATAGGGCTTTTCCAAGTCAATTGGGCCAAGTTTGACTTTTTGGGCCCAAAAGCCCATTTAGGTTGACTGTTTTTGGATTTGGCCCATTTGAGGGCCCATTAGGGGTATTTTGGTAATTTCACTTTCATTTTCTGATTATTTAGGTTAAAATAAACTACTTTGCAACTTTTTAGAATTTTTTATGATTTTTGGATTTTTAATATTATTTTATTATTATTTTATTATTATTTTTAAAATTTCACATTTTCCAACTTTTTACATTTTTATTAGGTTTAATACATTAAAATAGGAATTTAGCAACTTTTAGAATAATTTTATCACTTTTAGATTAATGTTTATAATTAATTTAAGTTTTAATAATTTTTAAATCATTTTAAAAAGTTTTTATTAGTTTTAAAATTTCCAAAAATAGTTTTTAATCTTTTTTGGTCATTTTAGAGGTTTATCAATTGAAAAATCTTTATTTGGACTTTTTGATAATTTATTTGATTTTTAGGGCTTTTATTAGCATTTAAAAATTGAATATTTAATTATTTAAAAGGTTTGAAAAAGTTTTGATCATTGGTAAACTCTTAGTTTATTATTTTTGATTTTTGGTAAATTTTTGGTAATTTTTAGAATTTATTTTTATTTTGGTGATTTTTAAGGTTCTACGTTTTAACTTTCTAATAGTGATTTTGTGTTAATTTTTATTTTTACGACTTCGTCATTTTCTCTTCTAATCCCCTTCTAAACCAAATATTAATCTCAAAGTCTTGTACATCTTAGTCACAAACATATACCTCCTTGGGAAACGAACTTAATTGGGTCATTAACACTTGATTTTTCCTAAAATCATTTGTTCAATACTTACCGCTCATATACACTCTTTTGTTTTCCTAAACAAGAGGTGTATTTTTACCGCAATCACTTTGGCGCCGCTGCCGGGGAGGTGTGTCGTGATTAATTTGCATTGTTGTTGTTAATATTAACCAAATAGTATTTGTATTAGTAGAACTCTACTAATACGTATTATCGGTTTTCTTGGTTTTTCTTGTAAAAATATTATTACTATATTGTATTAAGTATCACAATCAAAATACAATATCTCCAAAAGTGTGAAAACACAACCTTAATTGGCATTTGATCTCCTAATTATTGTATTCGAATCTCAAACAAAAAGAAAAGGCAAAAATTGATAAATACTTTCGTGAAGCTCGATTTTGAAAGATACAAACTATAAGGTGGGTATAAGGCGGGTATTATAAAATATACCCTAAGGAAAAAGGCTCTTAAGTGCTTCGCGCCGCCTCGTTTCCCCGCTTGCTTGTGAGTATTTTGAGATTGAAGGCTAATCGAGGGTTTTGCCGCCCAAAGTATTATTACGTATACTATATTTGCTTGGTTTCTTTGTGATTAAACCCTCTTGAACAATTTGGTTTTCACCAAAGTTCTAAAGTCATTCGAAGGCGTTCACTCCACTTGATCGTTTTCATTCCTTTGAGGCTTCTTTAATCAAGAGTTTGATTCGAGGAGAGATTTTGTAGATTGTTGTCTACGAAGATACACCAAAATCCAAAAAATTTAAATATCATCAAAAACACAAAAAAAAAAAAAAAAAATTGAAAATTCACAAAACACCCAAAAAGAATCTTCTTTGCTCACCTCCCATTCTTCATGAAGTTTATGATCACTCGTAATCAAGCAAAACGAGCTCCAATTGTTGATTGTTGAAGAACCTCCAATTGTTGAACCTATTGTAGAACAAGAAGTCGTCATGGCTAATCGTACTATGATGGAGTTGCTACAAGCACCCACCGAGGGTTTTGGAGAGGCTATTGTGATTCACGCCATCCTTGCGGAGAATTTCGAGATTAAGACGGGTTTAATGTCGATGTTGCAAGCAAATAAGTTTAGAGGTCACGAGAAAGATAACCCGCATTACCATATTAGGAATTTTAACCGTCTCACCGCCACTAGCAAGTTTAAGGATGTTCCACATGACGCTATTAAGATGATGTTGTTTCCATACTCGTTGGATGGACCCACAAAAATTTGGCTCGAGAAAGAACCGCCAAATTCGATTTTGACATGGGCCGATCTCGTTTCTAAGTTTGTGAACAAGTTTTTTCCACCATCTAAAACAACACACTTAAAAAATGAGATTTCACGATTTGTGCAAAGAAATAATGAAAGTTTTTCAATGGCATGGGAACAATTTAAAGAGATGTTACATGAATGTCCACACCATGATTTTACGGAATTGCATCAAGTGGATACTTTTTATAATGGGCTTAATGATCATGAACGAGATTATTTGAACGCCGCCGCGGGTGGTAATTTTTTGTGCAAGACGACAAATGAGGCTTTACAAATCATTGAAAATAGATCTAAGGTTTATAACCCTCGTAACACACCGAGTGTTGCCAATATGGGTTCGTCATCTTCGTCACAATCGTCTCGTAGCATTAACGCCTTACATGATGAAGCTAATGAGGAAAATCGGTTTTTTGATAGATTTTCTAATCTAATGTCCCATTGGAAGGCTCAAGAAGCTTCCAATTCCGCTTCGGTTAAAGCGGTTGTTAAGAGTTGTTTATCTTGTGGGGGAGCTCATGATCTTTCCGAGTGCATTACCGCGGATGGTAACACTTCGAGTGCTTATATAGCAACGGGAACTTACAACCAAAACGGTCAAGGTTCCCGTCCAAATCAAGCTCCACCAACCCAAAATGTTAACAATTATAGAAACAACAACCAAGGTAATTACCAAGGCAACACACGCAATTACAACAAAGGGAATTATCAAAGTGGGAATGGACAAATCTCTAATCAAAACCAAAACCGTGATTTTCAAAACACCACACAAGGTTTTCAAAATGCTCACACTAAAAATTTTCAAGGAGAATTTTTGGATTATGCAAAAGCAAATGATGCTAAATTTGGTAATATGCAACATGAGATGATTAGCTTAAGATCCGAGTTGAAAAACGAGCTTAAAAATGAACTTGCTAATGAACATAAAGCTCATGCAAACAAAATGGAAGGAAATGTCCAACGTCTTCAACAAAACCAACAAAAGATGGAATTAGGACAACATGAGATTAAGCAAGAGTTATTAAAAGCGGATGCTAGGCAATCAAAATTTGAGGACCGAATGGCTAAGATGTTTGAAGCAATCATGTGCAAACCCTCTTCCTCGGGTGGTCTTCCTAGTGATACCATTAACAACCCGAGGGGAGAAATGAAGGTTATTACTACACGAAGTGGTAAAACTTTCAAGGAACCAATCTCTCGTCCAAGTACTTCTACGGAGAAGGAAATCGAGAAAGAACCCGAGGTGATGGTCGAAAAGGAGCATATTACAATCCCACGAAGTACCGCTCATGCCACACCTACGGTTGAACCAATACCAATTGTGGAACCCGAGTTTCCAAGGCCGTTGCCTAATGACCAACCTACACCACCTTTACCTTACCCTTCAAAACGAAACAAAGAGAAAGCACAAGAACGGAACAATTATCAATTTGAGCTATTTATGAAAATGTTTCGTGATATGCATTTTAACATAAGTTTTGCCGACGCTCTTATCATGATGCCTCGATTCGCCGCAAACTTCAAAAGTATGCTAAACAACAAAGAGAAGTTACAACAATCGTCTAGTTGTTCATCGGTTTTTCTTAGCCGCATACCACAAAAAGTCGGTGATCCCGGTAAATTTTTGATTCCGTGTGCAATTCAAGATATGGAGGAATGCTACGCCTTGGCCGATCTTGGCGCTAGTATTAATTTAATGCCTCTCGAGATTTTCAAATCGCTTTCGCTTCCGGCTCTTACTCCTTCGAACATGTCTATCGAGATGGCCGATCATTCTACGATTTTAGCATGTGGAGTAGCCGAGGACGTTTTCGTTAAAGTCGGAAAGTTTTACTATCCCGTTGACTTTATCGTTGTAGACATTCCTATCGATCGAAAAGTTCCTCTCATTTTGGGTCGTTCATTTTTGGATACATCAAGAGCACTTATCAATGTTCATGCTCGAAAAATCACCCTTCGATTCAATGAAGAAGAACTTGTCATCAATGCAACACAAAACTCCAATCTTTCTCATGTCTATTCTATTGCAACTTTAAACCATGGTGACTCAACCAATGTCGTTTGCAAAGAATTTTAACCAAGAGTTTTAGGAAATGTCGCCAAAAACAATTTACCATTTCCTCCGCCGGTGGAGGTTATGAGTGTAAAGCCTACAAAGAAGAAACCATCAATACTTGAATCGAAAAATCCTTCGCCTAACCTCAAACATTCATTCTTGAAAAGTGTTGATAAGTTGCCGGTTTCTACGGAAGATCTTTCGGATGATGAATATGTAGACCCCGATGGGGAGGTTTTCTTCGTCGATAAACGTTTTGAGAACTTGCCACCACCAAAACCAAAACGGTTTCAAAATGTGAGAATTTTTAGTGTGACTAACATCGTCTTAGAAACACCGAATATTTTCGACATAATCAAAAAGGGTTTTCATAAGGAGAGTTTAAAAGATAAAAAAGGAAAAGATCTTAAATGTGATTTAATTGATTTTTCTACAAATCTAACTCCGTCATCACCACGTGTTTTGAGTGCTACAAGCTCGTCTACTCCTTTTGACGATGCTTTGTGTGGTTTTAGTATGGGGAAACCCCTTATGTTCCCTCATCTTTGTCCACCGAGAACGAGATATTCGATCCCGGAATTTCATGTAAAGGGAAATCTCGGTCTTCCACCGATGCAATAAATGGAAAATCTTTCTATTTGATTAGTGCGAGTCTACCTCGAGTAGCTCAAAAGTTTGTCTTACCAATTGTCCCACCCTTCTACTTCTCATCTCTTTTCTTCAAACTCTTTGAGTTTATGGCACATGTTGAAGTGGCGTTAATTTGTTTTTCCAATGAAAACGAGAACGCCGTCTTCGACCCCGGTATTTTGCATCATTTAAAGACTTAGTCCTTTATACCGGTTGCTTTTTGGGCCTTGTTTATCATGTAAGCCCCGCCAAAAATCGACCACACCAAGTTAATCCCTAAATGTTCACATTTTGAGGGGATCGAGTCGAGCTCATGACTCGGTAATCAAAAACGAGGTGCCTCGTGGGGGAGATCCCATGCTTATCTTTTATGCTCACTATTCACTAAAAAGGGGACTTGTACCCTTTCAACTCGTTGTCTCGTGGTTGTTTCTGATTTTGTTATCTAGATCATCATCATCGTCTACGATTGAAGACTCTCGTGTTCGTTTACGTGAGCTTCCATCGTTCGTTTGAAGAAGTTTTTCACGAATTCATGACATATCCTTTATTGTTCTAACAATTATCTTTTAGCATACTTAATAAACGGCTTTAGATATATTGTTGATCACCCTTTCCATGCTAGATCCTAAGCATTCGACTCTTCGTCTCTAGTATGGGGGTGATCCACCTTTAGACTCGAAACATTGAGGATAATGTTTACTTTTAGTATGGGGGGTGAATAGGTACTTGCTTTGCTACGCCCTCACGCTTTCCAATTTTCAATGTTTTGCAAATAAGGCTAAAAATGGCCAAATTTTAAAAATTTTCTTAGTTTTCATAAGTGTTTTTAAGACACGAATGTATATTTTTCGATGGGTAGAATAAGAGTTAATTTTTGACTTGATGGGCATTTGGAGCCATTTACATTCCTTAAGCCGCTCAATTCAAGTTTTGCTAGACTTTTATATAGGGAGCTTTAAAACGCGAAAGTCTTAATTCATTCGGGTTAAGAACAAGAACTTTTCGCAAGTTCCTATAATTTATTCTAGAAAGTCACTTATCAAGGGAACTTTAAAATGCATTCTTTAAACTTGAAAAAGTCCAAGAAAGTGCATGATCCTATAGGTGGCTTGAAAACCCAAAACTTTGATTTGATATAGTCTTAATGAAAGCTAATCCAAATTTGGCTTAATTTTGACTTGCATGGCTAAGTATTCACGAGTCTCTTTAATTAGAGGTCTTTATATAGTGAAGAACGAGAAATGATAGAGTTAGACAAGTGATCATGCTAAACGTAGAACATGAAAGTGTTCTTTCAAAAACTCATATGTCTTAAATTGTGGCTTTTTCTTCCCATAAGATCAATGCATTAGGAATAAATCATAATTGCAATAAGTAAGGTCGTACGATTTGAAAGGTTACTTAGCCTCTAGCGCAAGATCGTTTAAAAGTTGCTCGGGGTTGAATAGAGTTCATAGCCAAGGCATAACTTATTGAAGCGGGACGCGAAGATTGGCGATCATCCAAAAAGGCTCTAACAAGGCATGAGGAGCTCTATTTTTGCTAAAGATCCAAAGATGATGTGAAGTATCATTATTCCTAAATCAATATGAAGGATCAAGACACACGAGGAAAAGCTATTACTCCCCTAAAGAATGGAGAAAGTCTATCCAAAAAGACCCTAACAAGGTATGAGGATAAATATATCCAAGTCCGAAAAGGAGGCGGATCGTTGTATATCAAAATCCAAAGTAAAGATTGAAGAAAAATGATGAAGTCGTGGTCCAATATGAAGAATCTCTCAAAAAAGTCAAGTGAAGAAATTCCAAATATATGAAGAGAAGACCATAATTTCAAGAACGTCTTCCCAAGATTTGAAGTATGAAGTACATGCCAAATATCGGTCCGAGAAAGGTCTCAAATCGTGAAACGAGTTATGACAAGATACGAACTTAAGGAGATACACGAGAAGCCGTTTTAAAAGATTTTGTCCTTCGGCTAACTATTGATCAAATCGTGCTACTTTGCTTTCGGACTAATAACTACTCAAATAAGTCAATATGAGTCACTTGTGATCCATGACAAATAAATAAAAAATGCTAGTAACCCATTTCCTTTTATAATAACTAGGATTGCGGGGAGAAAAAGTATTACACAATTTGGACGTATGAGTAGTGTTAGCATTGTGACTTGTACCAACAATGATCTTGTTTTTGCACTTAGCATGGAATGTATGACGATCAAGGATGACGAAGTTTACTCGAAGGTACATTTACTTGTTTCTATTCTTTGACCCTAAAAGTCACTTTTTGTGATGAAAATCATACATTATGTCTTTTCACATCATCGTAGTATGTTGTAAGTCTTTTACTCTTCAATAAAGTTAATAAAATTGAACTTTGGTGATTCTTAGATACTTTATTCTAGCATTGTGTGAGGGCACGGCAATGGCTTAGTATGGGGGAGTGATGAGATGGCATTTATACATGATCTCATCGTTCTTTTCGGGCTTTAAATGCATAAAAATGTCATAAAATACCATATATATGCTTGTGTTTTTTTACTTGTGTATTTTAGGTATGGATATCGTGAAAAAGACAAAAGATCACAAGTTACAAGGAAAAACGGACACGAGAAACGAAGCCGTACAAAGAACCGGGCCTTAATCATGGAATTCTCAACAAATACCCTTGAAGACTTGAAGACAAACAAGATTGTTCCTCATTTATTGAAGAAATGACACTTAAAACCCTTGTATATTCATAATTACAAGTTTGGTCCCTTAAGTTTGTCAAAATTACACAAATGGTCCTTCAACTTTGAAGAAATGGCACGAATTGTCCCTCAACAAATCAAAATTGCCAATAATGGTCCCTCATGAAGTCAAAGTTACAATGAAGACCTTTGAAGATCAACAATTTCCAAGATCAGTCCTTGAAATATCTCAAAATGGCAAATATAACCCTTGAAACACTTTTTATAATGTTTTGTGCCAAAATTGCCAAGTTGTGAAACGTTGATACAAAGGAAATGGGCGCTGATAGAAGTTTATATCCAAGTGACAAAAGAAATGAAGAGGAAGGGCTAAAGTTGTGTATTTGAAACATTCAAACGTAATAATGCGCCAAACAACTTTCACTTCCCCTAATATCGGATCAAAAGGTTTACTATTCACCCCAAGAACCCAGTTACCACTTCACTTAAAACAAAGGGTAAAAACAAATTACCCAGGCACATGCTTGATTCACATGCCCAGAAACCTATCCCACACCAAATACCCTCATCTCCACTCACCAAAGGGGTCCCACCCACTCACCCGTCCACCTATCACATCACACCCTCCTCTCCAAGTCATCCTATGTGGCAAAATCAACAGCCAAGAACCTTAGCTTCATTCTAAAGCTAAAATGAACGTCCTTGATCAATTTGGACAGCACATTCCATCAAAACGTCTAGAAGACCTCAAGGACAAATGTGGAATTTCACTTCTAGGGTTTATGAATAGTGTTTAGCCAGGCATTTGCCTATAAAAGGAGACCTCAACATGTGAGAGTCCCTTTGTTCCAGTTTTAGGCTATCAATCTTTGTAATTCCTTTTTATGAAATAAAGTTTGAATTTCTTAAAATTTTGAGTTCTAATCTGTTATTTATTAAAGTTTGGTGTTTGAGTAGCCTAATTCTGAGTTCCATTTGATTGTTAAGGCCTACCTTAATCTTGTGGTTAAGGCACGTCTTGTTTCATAAGGTTTTTAAGGTTTGAATACCTTGAAATCCTAGGTTCTGTTTTGGTTTATTTTGTGTACTAACCCTTGACCATTTGCTATAAGCTCTTACAAGCTTGTTGACACCAAGCTTGTGAAGGGATTAGAGCCCTTGGTTGAGTTGTTTGCTGCTTGTGTTGAAGACATCAAGTCCTTAAGGTTCTACTTTGAACCATCAACCAAGGCAATTTGCATCTCCTTATTTGAAGTACCTTGGTCTTGTTCTAGTTGTTGAACAAGGTCCAAGGAGCATTGCTGGCCTTCCTAGGATGTTGTGGAAGGCAGGTATAAGCTCTTGTTAAGATTCCCCTAAAAATTTCATGTTTATGACTGTTTTTGATTTGGTGCTTTGATTTTGAGAATTGGTGTTTGTGCTGGTGATTTTTTAGTTTGATTGTGTTAGTTGCTATTGTTTAAGTGTTTTTGATCATTAAAATCAGTAGGTTATTAGTTAAAATCAGAAGTTTGTTTGTTAAGTGCTTGATTAAGGGTTGTTTAGGATTACTGGTACATAAGGCCTTGTGGCCTTGTGCCCTTGGTTCTTAGGGTTTGGAAGGTCTAAACAAGCTCTAATATACAAGTTTTAGTCATTGGTTTACTTTCTGAAAGTTTGAGAAAGGGATTCTAAGTTTTGCAAAAATCTGATAAAATTGGTTTTGAATTTGGTCAAACACATCAGATCCAATAACTTCTCTGTTTGTTGGATCTAAGGTCTGAAATCTGGTTTGGGAATAGTTTGGGTGATAAGCTATCTATTGGTTATCTGCTTGTTGAATTTGGTGGCTTATTGTGGTTTTTATAGCTTATCAAAGTCTGCTGAAGTGGTCATTTGCATCAGCAAAGTGACCACCTCATTTGGTGTTTCATTGTGATTTCTAGCATTAGGATTGTTGTATTGTTGCTTGGATCTTATTTGTTTGCTGCTTGTGAGGATATTTGGCTATTTGGATTGCTTTGTTCATAGCTTATAAGCTCACTGGCTTATTGGCTTATTTGTGCCAAAATACATCAAGTTTACCCAACTGGTAAGCCTTGATTCACAAGGTTTGCACTCAAACCTTGACCAGCAGGGTGAAAAACAAGTCCTTACACTTCATTAAGTCTGTCAACGCCTACTTTGTTCCTGTCAGCGTTTGATTTCAACTTATCAGCGTTTGACTTTTGGTCAAACTTGGTTTCAAGCTTATTTGAATCTGTTTTGCTTATTGGTACATGCAACAACTTATCTTTTGTAATAGAAATCATTTTTCTCAGCTTAATATCAAATCTGGAAGGTTACAAGTCTTTTGGTTAAGCTTTTTCTAGAAAACTAGCTTATTGGGCTTTTTCAGCCAGCTTATCTGTTCTTACAGCTTTTTCTACTTGGCTTTTTGTGATTTTCTTGATTGATAATTCTTATTTAAGCTATTTGTGAGCTTTTGCAAGTTGAATCAGCCTTTGAGGTGCATTATTTCTCAAAAACGACTATTTTGTCGTTTTGTGGATTTTTGCTTTTCTATTTTCTGGCTTATTGAGTGAGCTTATTGGAAATTTCTTTTGACAGATCTCTTAAGCATCCTAAAAGAGGGTTGTGTGTCAAATTAGAGCTTATGGCATTAGCTTATGGCTTAATGGGCTGAAAAGCCCAATAAGAATAAGCTTTGTGTTCAATAAGCTGTGATAAGCACATTTTCAGCTTTTGGGCCTTTAGAGTTTTGTTCTTAGAATTAAATTTTAAGTCAGATAGGGCTTTTCCAAGTCAATTGGGCCAAGTTTGACTTTTTGGGCCCAAAAGCCCATTTAGGTTGACTGTTTTTGGATTTGGCCCATTTGAGGGCCCATTAGGGGTATTTTGGTAATTTCACTTTCATTTTCTGATTATTTAGGTTAAAATAAACTAGTTTGCAAGTTTTTAGAATTTTTTATGATTTTTGGATTTTTAATATTATTTTATTATTATTTTTAAAATTTCACATTTTCCAACTTTTTACATTTTTATTAGGTTTAATACATTAAAATAGGAATTTAGCAACTTTTAGAATAATTTTATCACTTTTAGATTAATTTTTATAATTAATTTAAGTTTTAATAATTTTTAAATCATTTTAAATAGTTTTTATTAGTTTTAAAATTTCCAAAAATAGTTTTTAATCTTTTTAGGTCATTTTAGAGGTTTATCAATTGAAAAATCTTTATTTGGGCTTTTTGATAATTTATTTGATTTTTAGGGCTTTTATTAGCATTTAAAAATTGAATATTTAATTATTTAAAAGGTTTGAAAAAGTTTTGATCATTGGTAAACTCTTAGTTTATTATTTTTGATTTTTGGTAAATTTTTGGTAATTTTTAGAATTTATTTTTATTTTGGTGATTTTTAAGGTTCTACGTTTTAACTTTCTAGTAGTGATTTTGTGTTAATTTTTATTTTTACGACTTCGTCATTTTCTCTTCTAATCCCCTTCTAAACCAAATATTAATCTCAAAGTCTTGTACATCTTAGTCACACACATATACCTCCTTGAGAAACGAACTTAATTGGGTCATTAACACTTGATTTTTCCTAAAATCATTTGTTCAATACTTACCGCTCATATACGCTCTTTTGTTTTCCTAAACAAGAGGTGTATTTTTACCGCAATCATAGAACCTTTCCGATATGGTGCATTCCGATAGAATCTTTCCCTTGGGTGCATTCCTATGGGTGCATTCCGATGAGTTACTTTCTGATGGGTGCATTCTGATGGGTGCATTTCGACGGGTCAGTGCATTGTGTTATATAGATTTTGTGATAGATTGTCCTTGCGATAAGTGGTCTAATAGAAAAATTGTTGTTGTATCATCACCTTAAGTTAGTATGCTTCCACACTATGCTTTTGACTTAGAACTAGGGCTTCTATAACGAACACAATTTCGATTGGAGGTAATTAACTTTTCTCATAAGAATACTTAAAAGGTTTGTTATGACAAATTCATCTTATTTTTACAAGTTTATATTTCTGTAAACGAAAGAGGTAAAATTATGTATTCCATATATTGTGTTTTGTTCTCAGGCAATGGAAGCAATCGCTGAGTTCAAACCTACTGAGGTTGAGGTTTTGCGAACACCTACTAAGGTCAAGGTTTTGCCAACACCTACTGCGGTTGAGGTTTTGCCAACACCTAGTGAGGTTGTAGTAATGCCTAGGCCTACTGAAGTGGTTGTGGAACTTCGTAGTCGGCTTTATTCTAGTTCTCCCACTGAAGTAGTGGTTATGACAACCAGTAAACCTAAATCCTCAAGTAATTAAAGCTAGGTTGTTGGGTCCCCAGAATAACATGTCTTTGCTATACCACCATGCCTTTAGGTTTTTATATCTGATTGTATGAGTGTATTTCATTTGAACATTGTCTGTATGATATTATTGTGGTTAACATGATGACATTTGTTATGCTATATTATGAATTTTCATGGATAATGCGATGTATATGTTTGTATATATCAATTGTGTCTGTGTTATCTTCAGCAGGAACCATGGCAATCACCGAAGAACAACAACAACAACAACAATCCGACCTCGTATTAGTTTCACTTAGTAACCGACTACCACTTGCAGAGAACAACTTCCGTCTGAGAGACGATTTTGATCCAAAGGTAGCAGCTTTCAAAGTTGCAATGGACATCCTTGACATGTCACCTATAAAAGATGCCCTTAGAGCTACTGCATCAGTTCCCGAAATCTACATTCATGAGTTTTGTGTAACACCTGGTAATTTTCCCTACTTTGTAAAATGACTATTTTACCCTTTGACTTTTTATTTAGTCAACTATGTGATTTAACTGTGTTGGAACCGGGAAGTTATCCCGCGTTTTCTGAAAAACTGTTTGCTGACGAGTAATGGCCTGACTCTGAGCTCAGTCATTAATCTGAACATTTTCTGTGAACCTGACCAAATTGCTGAGACGGTCAATGAATTGACGATAATCCATGAGATTATTCTTTATCTGTGAATTATGTGCTTAACTGTTTAGTTTTTAACAGGGTGATCGTATTTTCTTGAGCAGCGTATTTAAATATTTCTGTATATATTTATATATGCCTGTATTTTAGTATTTTTGCTATTTATAGTAATAAATCGTATTTACTGTGAATATTTAATTAACGTATCGCGTTTTCGTATTTTACGTCGTTTTTACGTTTAACCGTCGTTAACATGCATAAAATACTTTACCAATTATAAAATGTCAGTTTTCGTCGATTCGTCGTAAATTTAATATATTTCGTCAAATTTTTAAGTTTTACGTAATTTTTAACTTAACTATATACTTTTTGATATTTACCTAAAACTAACTAACCTTTTTACCTTAAATCTTTTAACTAATTACCACAGTAAAAATTTTGAAAAATTTACCCCCATTGGGACCCCCATAACCGGCCAAAAACCCTCACCACATGCAAGATACACCAACACTTCACTCTTTGCCAAATTGAGCTTAACTTACACATCTTACATTTGGTTTAACCTTATACCACAAATACACTTCATATACTTACACTTATTCATTTCACCTCAAACAAAAACACACACAACTCTTCCTGTCTCTCTCTAAACACACGACACAAACACAAACTCCTTTCCACCATTGTTGATTTCTAAAAAGCTTCATTTTACCAAGATTTAACACAAAACAAATACACCCTAGAGCTTGTATAAGCATAAAGAAGAATGGACTTTCTTGGTTTGACGATTTGAGTAGTTTTTGGGTTGAAGATTTAGGGTAGAATTCTTGTTGATTATTAGTGGGTTATATTGTAGATCGGATCGTTGTGGTTACGTAGGATCGTTACACAAGGTCATTTCTTAAACCTTTTCATCTTTTCATTTTTCCATGCATGATCTTTGTAGATCTATGCATGCATGTTACTCATCAACTATTTTCTTGAAATAAAATGATAAAAACTATTTTTGGTCATAAAATATTTTAGATCTATGAAAATTGTGTGTGGATCTATTAGATCCATGCATAAAAATGGTTTAATTGAAAGACTTGTGAAAATATAAGTATGTATATTTTTAGATTTGTGAACTTGAAGTAAAATCTTTGATTTTGATGGTGTTTATGAATAATTGGAGGGAACTAGTAGTGTTACTCCTAGTGGTTACGCTTGAAAATTGTCGAAAACGAGTTTTTACGAAAAACATACAATCTGTCCGATTTTTATAAGAGGCGTAGAGGGTCGTAAAAATTGTTTTGACACTAGTTTACTACGATATTATGAAAATACAAGTTAATACCTTCGTTTCGATATATTATGGGTTAAAAACGGAGCTATAATGACTAAGATATGGTCGTTTAAATTTCGTTGTCGGAAAACTTAATTTTTGTGAAAAACACTAAGGTGTTTGCTGTCTAGATTTTTAAAGTGGTCGAAATGACGTTTTCGAGTTAAACGGAGTTGTTTTAAGTGTCGAAATGGCTACTAAATGGTATGTATGGATGTTGGACTTGTTTTGTAAAAGCGTGTTAGCTCGAAAAGTGAATACTTGTTGTACTATTGAAAGTTTGAACGTTGGAAGTTGAAATGGTTACGATTGTGAAAAATGAATTGTTGAATTGTTAGCAATTGAGAAATTGTTGAAAATAGGGGTTTTTAGGACGAGATTTGAGTATTTACTAAAAATGGCAAATTTTTATCTGACGCCGAAATGCTGCCGAATTTTCGTTAGAATTTACGTAGGAAAATTTGTTAAGATAAATTTTGGTAAATTAAAATTTACGCCGAAAGGCTGTCGAAATTTCGTCGAGTCAAAAATAAATACTTTTGCCTAAGTATATATATATATACTATAATGTTATAACGATGTAACATTTACAAGTCACGATTTTAACAACAAAATATATACTTGATCGATGAGTAACGTATGTGATGAACTATTGTGACTTATTTGCTAGCGCCTAAACTATAGTATTATATTTAGGTTGTTGCTAGAGTTGCTCGCTACTATTTGATCTTACTTGTGCGGTTTGAATCGTTGCTTAAGGTGAGTTTATAGATCCCTATTAAACTGTTTTTATACGTTTAATGTTTTGGGATGTGATAAATGCTTTGATGACTTGCTTCTGGACGCAAGTAAAACTTGATTTCTGTGAACGCTTTGTGAACACTATTTATGAGATAGCTTAAGTTGCTTAGCCATAGTCCCCACTATCGTGAATCGTTAGTTACTCTGCTAGAGTAAGCTCTTATGTTACGGATAGATCTATTGAGGGTTGACAACCTCCACTCGGGCATTCTGACGCCGGACGAGTGTGTACCATTTGTATGAACGAAGTCATCTTGGCTAGGTACTCCATTGGGGCAATTTATGTATGCAATCTATTGTATGCACTGGATCACTAGTTTCGATGTCACGAGCTTAGCTATCATAAATATTGTGAACACCCAATTTATCCTACACGTGGCACTATATCTCCTATAGTTGCACGTGTACATGAAATGAAACCTGAAATTGAATGACTATGAATTTTTACTTGAAACCTATATTCTCACCAACTTTATGTTGACCCAATTTAGCATTTATCTCAGGTAATTGATGATGAGTTGTATCTGCTGTGTGAAGTACTTGGAGTCCGCATGCATTTCTTGGCTATCTTCGGACATTTGTTTACTTATGCTTTTGAACTATTATCTCGTTGATGTTTAAAACTTTTACATTCCGCTGCACTATCTTTTGAAACTGAGACCTTTGTACTGTGATGCCTTTTAATTTAAATTCAACTAGGTATTTTTATAAAACGTCTCATTTAGAGTCGTTCTCTTGTAACTTGAACTATGATACAATGATGTAACAGCCCCCGAGCTTCACCGCTTCCGCATATCACATTTTGGGGTGTTACAGAATTGGTAATCAGAGCCTTGGTTATAGAGAACTAGGTTTGCATCTTAGGCCTAGACTATAACCGATGTGGCTACTTGTTACTCTGCATATATATGTGTACTACGTAATGTATTACGTAGGATAACACTATAAGTAATATGTAATATATATTATGTAATACGTAATATGTATTATATACATATGCATCTCGTTGATTTGCATACTCTAATTTCTATACATGATTATTTCATGCATACCCTACAACTGCTTAATACGCATTTTGGTTGTTGCAGGTTATGTTGTCATCTACTGTTTCTTACCAACCCGACTCTGCCGACGAAGAGTGGGAAGACGAGGTTGAGATGGTACCAGATCATGTTGAGCCAGAGAATGACCAAGAGGAGGCTGATCCTGAGGAGGAAGGTGCGGAGTATGACCCTGACGAGGATCCGGAGGAGGATGATGAGGGTGAGCATGATGTGTCGTCTGATACTTCCGATGTTGTTGATGGGATGCCACCGGTTGTGCATCGTACTTTGATCGAGTGGGTTAGTGGTAATGAGGACGATGAGGATGACGTGGATGGTATTGAGGTAGATCACGAGGGTGATGAGGATATGGATGGACATGAGGTAGGTCATGAGGATGATATGGATGGTGTTGAGGTAGATCATGAGGGTGATGATGATATGGATGGATATGAGTTAGACCGCGAGGATGATGAGGACATGGATGATGAGATTGAGAGTGATACTGACGTTAGGATGGTTGTGGTTAGTAGTGATAGCGAGGATGTTGAGGCTGATGATGATATTAGGGTTGATGCTTTGACTGTTGTACCTGAGAGAGTTGAGCCTAGTAGGAGGAGTGAGATTAGGAAGACGTCCAACTTGAGGAAGAATCCTACTGTTCCCTGTCAGCGACTTAGAGAGGAGAGGGAAGCTTTATTGGGTACGCCGCCAGCTGAGGTTTATACTGATTCCGATGATACTGTACCACCTGCTGATGGAGCTGGACCATCCGGTGTTAGATCTCGAGCTTTGTCCGATTCTGATTCACCATGCCAACGGAAGAAGATCCGTATGTCTGATTCACACACTTGTGACAACCCTAGGTTTTGGATTTGTCACTTGGTCTTACTTTTAAGTTATTTTATGTGTGCTTACTTGAATTGTATGTTTACGTGTTTATTTTGTGTGAACGAGGTTGGTGTGGTTATTATTTATGAGTATAGAAGTACTCATAAGTAAATCGAGGAACGGTTATTTCATGTTCATGAGCTCACAATTAGTGACTATGAAATGAAATGGTGATATTTTGGTGTTTACGTATACGTATAAGTATTATCGTAATAGTGTATTTTTTAGGATTTACGGTTTAGCATTTAGAGGTCTCGGGTGAGGTAATTATCCATATGAATATTTTTCGGTATGGTTTTAAGTCATTTAGGACTTAGTTATAAAGTTTATTTCAAAATTTGAGATTTTTTTTTAAAAGTGTATATTTTACGTCTTTTACGGTAATCGCGTAAAAACTGACTAGTTTTACGGTTTTGAGGTTTTGGAGGCATTAGGAGCTGAAATAAATTAAGGAAAATCAAGGTAATATTATTAATACATATATTAATAATAAAAGAAAAAAAAACGAAGTTTAAGGGTGCATAGTCGATTTTTGGACGCAGAAAAGAAGGGAAAAAGGGAAAAAGAGGGAAAAAAAGGAAAGTGGGCTTATTTTTGGACTAGGATTTTATGTACACCCTATATATTGTTTTTAATCACAATCAAAATTCACTATTATTCCCTGGAGATTAAAAAAATTCGTGGGTTTTCATGAGGGTTTTTAGGGTTCTTCATTAATTTGGGGGTTTTCATAAATCAAAGGTAAACCTTCATAACCCTTTTTAATTTAATTGTTTTTATGTTTTTATAATCATTCTTATGATGGAATTAGGGTTAGGGTTCATATAAAATCAGTAAATTAATGATGTGATAATCATGATATGATGATCATATATATTAGGTCTTGTAATTAGAGGGATTAGGGTTAATTAATGAGGTTGATTTTGTTAAACCCGTTTTTAAAAACTGGGCAGATTTTGTGTCAATTGTTTTGATCATATCGGGAGTTCTATAAACTCTTCTTTTACGATCCAAGTACCCCTGGAAAGATATTTGAAGTGACTTTCCAATGCAAGAAACGAGAACTAAATTGGAGGTCGGAAAGTGGGTCAAAAACAGGTTACAACAGTCGGAGGTCAAAACAGTTTTCAATTCAGCCCCGTTTTCTTTTTAAGTTTTGGGTTGTTTGGGGTACTTAGGGTTGCATTGGGATCTTCTCACGAACGTGAGAGATGGTTTATATATTGTAGTAAGTATCTGCACTTGGGCTAAGGTTGTGCTTTAGGGTAAGACCCCTTAATGGTAACAAACTTTTAGTATGTTTAAAATCAGGAAATATGGAATGACAAAAGTAGATATATGTATATCGGGGCCTTAACAGTAGCTTTAAGGTTAGGTCAAGTGGGAGGTGTTAGCCAACATATTTAACGGTATGAATATTCCTTTTACAGAAACCATGGGTATGTTTAAGTGGATGTTTGACTTAAAGTTATGAGACCTAAAAACTGGGACTGTTTTGGGTAAAATATGAACGGGTTAGTTATTAAATTTAACCAAGTTAAGGACTTGTTAAGGAAGGGTAATGGGGTGATTAGAGCTTATCAATGAGGTAAATATGTGGGGATAGGCTAGATGTCCATCATAGGTTAATGAGCCATCTTAGTGATTGGTTCGTGTATTAATTGCGTGTTTTTGGTTTGTTAGTTTGTTGCTAGTGCAAGGACTTGTGAAGAAGCTATCAGGTGAGTTTCATAGTCTCATGTTTACTATTGTTTTTGACTTCCAGATGGGATGGAAGAGACACTGTGTTGAATTATTTTCTAAATTAATGTTGTGAATGTTTTAAGGTTTGAGATGGACTTGTGTGTACATGTATGTGATTAACTGCTATGTGATTCTTGTTTGTGTGTGATCTAGATTGGAAAGGTACATAGGTGTATGGGCGCCTATGGGACCTATGGTTAATGATAAGGCGTGATGCCTTGGAAATTGTGATTGTTGGTAAGGCGTGATGCCTTGGAAATTGTGATTGTTGGTAAGGCGTGATGCCTTGGAAATTGTGATTGTTGGTAAGGCGTGATGCCTTGGAATTGTAATGATTGATTGAACTTGAATGCTAGTTGTTAGTACATGATTGTAGCGCATTGTCCATATGTTTATTGGTTTATGGTATTCACAGGTTATGACTTTTCATGTGTTGGAGTCTAAACCTATGACTCTCATCAACTTTATGTTAACGTGTTTTAGTGTCTCTTTCAGGTGATACTATGGTTAAGCATGAGAACATAAGTGGCTAGGATTGGAGAAGCTTAGGAATGCATATAGAAGGAGAATCCCCGTTTCCTTCTTAGTTTTATTTGATTGTTCATTTTAATAAGTGATACTGTTGGCACCTATATGTTTGTTTGTGTTATTTGTTTGTCTTGGGTAAGAGGTAGGACTGTTACCTACTTACCTAGACTCCTGCATTGTTGAGATATTGTCATGACATTTGTGTCACCATTTTATGACATTTCTTATATCATTTAGTTATCTCTATAGACACGATATTGTTGTGATGATATCCATACGTCGTGCCCCATATTCCGCCATGGTGGGGTGTGACAGAATGGTATCAGAGACAATGGTTATAGAGAATTAGGTTGCCTAGTCGTGTAGCCTAGTCTATAGCTTAAGGGTCCCTACATATAGGCGTCATAGGAGTATGTGTGCATTTTATATTAATTGATGTGTTTGGATGTTATTTATTGCGATATTTTGACTAGTATGAATTGAACCATAGTAAGTTCATACTTAACTACAAGTTATTTTCTTTACGAGTTTTGATTAGTGCGGGTGGAACCATGGTCGTATGCGCTAGTCATTGTTGGATTTCGCTTAATTATGTTTTCATGTTCTTTATACATTTTGAATTTTGTCTACGCTAGTTCAGTTGGACTACGAGTTTATGTGTTTCGTGCATTGGCTATGTTATTTTAATACATGGGGTTTTGGATCTTATCTTGTGTGGTTATGTGCTTGTGAGTTGTTGGATTATGTGTTATGTGTAGTATTAATTTCTTATAAGTGTCATCATAGGAGGGAGTACATTGGTGAAATGGAACATGTATAATTATGGAGGCCTACATAATTATATATGTGCCACAACACCACTGGACTTTCAAGTATGATTGCATGAAAGAGAGTTAATACATGCTTGTATAGTATATGTTGGATGGATTTGAGTGTAGGTACGCTTATGCCTATGTATGTAAAATTATTTTCTACTTACCGGTTGTATTCTTGGGATGGTTGCTAGCTCGTTTCTCTTTGAGATGTTCAACTTCTGTAGTAGCGCATTTCTCGGGTCCTCATTTCACGTGTTTGTTTGTACGGTACTTTTGGCGTGAAGGATTTTGAGATGGTGGATATTTCTTTTTGGGGTAACGATGTCTTTTGTTTCGAGTTATACATGGTAAAAAAATAGAACTTGCAAATTGAAAAAAAAATAGTTGTTGGTAGTCGATGAAATAAGGAAGTGTCGGGATCATGTTTCAAATAAGGTGTAATATAAATTCTTTAACATATAAGCATGACTCGGTTATTTTAAAATATTTTGGTTTTGATCACCTAAAGTTATTGTTCTTAAGTTAAAAATTTTGTTCTTATTTAGTGAAATATATTAAATCATGTAATTAATAGAGTTTTAATTTTCTGGAATTAAAATAAATTAGGTTCTAGTTTTGGTAATTAATGGGGGGTTTTAGAGTTTTAAAATCGTTTTTTTTTTGGTATAAATCGGAGTAGGCAGAAACTGTCGCTAAACTGTCAAAATATGTCGCTAACTGTTAGAAACTGTCGCTAATACCTAGGCAGATTTTGAGAAAAATCGTTTTGGTCATAACTTATTCGTTTTTAAAGCTTTTTGAGTGATTCAAAAGCCTAAAATTATGTAATCGGAACGTACTTTTCGAATATTCATAAAGTTTCGTAATTAGAAGTCAGTAGCTTGGTCGAATTAATTGTGCAAGTGTCGAGTTCAAGGTTAATTTTTGGACAACATTGATTAAACTTGTGTTTTGGGTATTTTGTGGTAATGAACACTTGGAGGGTTAACATAGAGATGGGTTGGGATGGAATGTGAGAGTTCTTTAGACTTTAGAATACGTGGTTATATTTGATGAGATCTGATTTATGGTATTTATGAGTAAGACTGAAATCGGGGTGACAGTTTTAAACCCGTCGAGTTATGTGATGGCTCCTAACTTGGTTTCAAGACAGTTCTTGTTTGATGAGTTGCGAGATTTAGTTATGTTGGTTACATAACTTTATGGTTTTGATAAGTTTCCTCGCGGACGGTTAAGGCTCATGTCTTGTTGGTTGAGATTATTTTAGTATAAACTGAGTTCACGTTTGAACGTGGAGGTTTTATCAGGGATATGTATCCTCGTTTGTTTGCTGAGAATAAGTTGGAGTTTGGGAGTAAATCTCGGGACGAGATTTCTATTAGGAGGGAGTGATGTGACAACCCTAGGTTTTTTATTTGTCACTTGGTCTTACTTTTAAGTTATTTTTTGTGTGCTTACTTGAATTGTGTGTTTACGTGTTTATTTTGTGTGAACGAGGTTGGTGTGGTTATTATTTATGAGTATAGAAGTACTCATAAGTAAATCGAGGAACGGTTATTTCATGTTCATGAGCTCACAATTAGTGACTATGAAATGAAATGGTGATATTTTGGTGTTTACGTATACGTATAAGTATTATCGTAATAGTGTATTTTTAGGATTTACGGTTTAGCATTTAGAGGTCTCGGGTGAGGTAATTATCCATATGAATATTTTTTGGGATGGTTTTAAGTCATTTAGGACTTAGTTATAAAGTTTATTTCAAAATTTGAGATTTTTTTTAAAAGTGTATATTTTACGTCTTTTACGGTAATCGCGTAAAAACTGACTAGTTTTACGGTTTTGAGGTTTTGGAGGCTTTAGGAGCTGAAATAAATTAAGGAAAATTAAGGTAATATTATTAATACATATATTAATAATAAAAAGGAAAAAAAAACGAATTTTAAGGGTGCATAGTCGGTTTTGGACGCAGAAAAGAAGGGAAAAAGGGAAAAAGAGGGAAAAAAATGAAAGTGGGCTTATTTTTGGACTAGGATTTTATGTACACCCTATATATTGTTTTTAATCACAATCAAAATTCCCTATTATTCCCTGGAGATTAAAAAATTCGTGGGTTTTCATGAGGGTTTTTAGGGTTCTTCATAATTTTGGGGGTTTTCATAAATCAAAGGTAAACCTTCATAACCCTTTTTAATTTAATTGTTTTTTTGTTTTTATAATCATTCTTATGATGGAATTAGGGTTAGGGTTCATATAAAATCAGTAAATTAATGATGTGATAATCATAATATGATGATCATATAAATTAGGGCTTGTAATTAAAGTGATTAGGGTTAATTAAAGAGGTTGATTTTGTTAAACCCGCTTTTAAAAACTGGGCAGAATTTATGTCAATTGTTTTGATCATATCGGGAGTTCTATAAACTCTTATTTTACGATCCAAGTACCCCTGGAAAGATACTTGAAGTGGCTTTCCAATGCAAGAAACGAGAACTAAATTGGAGGTGGGGAAGTGGGTCAAAAACAGGTTACAACAGTCGGAGGTCAAAATAGTTTTGAATTCAGCCCCGTTTTCTTTTTAAGTTTTGGGTTGTTTGGGGTACTTAGGGTTGCATTGGGATCTTCTCACGAACGTGAGAGATGGTTTATATATTGTAGTAAGTATCTCCACTTGGGCTAAGGTTGTGGTTTAGGGTAAGACCCCTTAATGGTAACAAACTGTTAGTACGTTTAAAATAAGGAAATCTGGAATGACAAAAGTAGATATATGTATATCAGGGCCTTAACAGTAGCTTTAAGGTTAGGGCAAGTGGGATGTGTTAGCCAACATATTTAAGGGTATGAATATTCCTTTTACAGAAACCATGGGTATTTTTAAGTGGATGTTTGACTTAAAGTTTTGAGACCTAAAAACTGGGACTGCTTTGGGTAAAATATGAACGGGTTAGTTATTAAACTTAACCAAGTTAAGGACTTGTTAAGGAAGGGTATTGGGGTGATTAGAGCTTATCAATGAGGTAAATATGTTGGAATAGGCTAGATGTCCATCATAGGTTAATGAGCCATCTTAGTGATTGGTTCGTGTATTAATTGCGTGTTTTTGGTTTGTTAGTTTGTTGCTAGTGCAAGGACTTGTGAAGAAGCTTTCAGGTGAGTTTCATAGTCCCATGTTTACTATTGTTTTTGACTTCCAGATGGGATGGAAGAGACACTGTGTTGAATTATTTTCTAAATTATTTCTGTGAATGTTTTAAGGTTTGAGATGGACTTGTGTGTACATTTATGTGATTAACTGCTATGTGATTCTTGTTTGTGTGTGATCTGGATTGGAAAGGTACATAGGTGTATAGGCGCCTATGGGACCTATGGTTAATGATAAGGCATGATGCCTTGGAAATTGTGATTGTTGGTAAGGCGTGATGCCTTGGAAATTGTGATTGTTGGTAAGGCGTGATCCCTTGGAAATTGTGATTGTTGGTAAGGCGTGATGCCTTGGAATTGTAATGATTGATTGAACTTGAATGCTAGTTGTTAGTACATGATTGTAGCGCATTGTCCATATGTTTATTGGTTTATGGTATTCACAGCTTATGACTTGTCTTGTGTTAGAGTCTAAACCTATGACTCTCACCAACTTTATGTTGACGTGTTTTAGTGTCTCTTTCAGGTGATACTATGGTTAAGCATGAGAACATAAGTGGCTAGGATTGGAGAAGCTTAGGAATGCATATAGAAGGAGAATCCCCGTTTCCTTCTTAGTTTTATTTGATTGTTCATTTTAATAAGTGATACTGTTGGCACCTATATGTTTGTTTGTTTGTGTTATTTGTTTGTCTTGGGTAAGAGGTAGGACTGTTACCTACTTACCTAGACTCCTGCATTGTTGAGATATTGTCATGACATTTGTGTCACCATTTTATGACATTTCTTATATCATTTAGTTATCTCTATAGACACGCTATTGTTGTGATGTTATCCATATGTGTGCCCCATATTCCGCCATGGTGGGGTGTGACACACTACACCTGAGGCATCGCCTACTCTTGAGATTCGAGCTGCTACTGCTGTTTCTACACCACGTACTCATCATGTTGGAGAGCCCTCTAGACCTAGGTCATGTGTTGTTATGATAGGATCTGCTAGGGATTCAGATGCTGTTCATTTTCGTTTACTTGAGAATGCGGTTTTTGGATTGTTAGAGGATAACGAGGGTACCTGTGACTTGTTGGATACCACACTTGAGGAGGTTGCTAGGTTGAGGCGTGAGTTAGAGTCAGTTCGTGGAGGAGACCGCACTGCAGATGGAGACCCGAGGAGTGATTCACCGAGATGTGCTGAGTGTGATCGTCGTCGTCGCACTTAGAGATTCATCGTTATTGTGCTTAATTCTAGAGTAGATTGACATCTTTATCTTTTGGGTATTGTATCCACTAAACTAGAGTAGTACTCGGTTAGTTGGAATAGACTAGATGTAATCGTACTCTTATTTTATGACTATGTACTTGGTATTTTGATTATGAATGGGAATTTAACTTTATGACCTTGACCAGTGACTATCCTTTTTATGTTTATACTGTTAAATATTGCATTCTATTTTAGCATATTAAATATATAACGTGTATATTCATGCTTGAACCTTAATTGAGTTGTTGTCTTAACGCAGAGAAACAATGGTGAACACACGTAACGGAATGACTGACGCTCAATTGGAAGCACTGATTACGCAACGAGTGACTGCTACACTGGCAAACGTTCAAGCTAACAACAACGTGAACGAAGCACCTCCGAACAATGTTGACAATCGACCGCCTAAGCCGTGTACTTACAAGGACTTTAGGAGCTGTGACCCTTTGACTTTTAATGGTACTGAAGGAGCTGTCGGACTAGCTCGTTGGGTCGAAAAGATGGAAGTTGTGTTCCGTGTTAGTGGATGTGTTGTTGAGAACCAAGTGACTTATTCTACTTGTACTTTAGCTGCTGGAGCGTTGACATGGTGGAACACCCATGTGCAGACGGATGGAGCCAAGGAGGCGTATGCAATGAGTTGGGAGGAACTTAAGAAGTTGTTCACTAAGAAGTACTGTCCTCGTAATGAGATTCAGAAAATGGAAGTCGAATTGTGGAACTTGACTGTAAAGAACAATGATATTGGGACGTACACTAGGAGGTTTCAAGAATTGTGTTTGCTATGTCCTGGAATGGTTCCGGATGAAGAGAAGAAGGTTGAACGCTATATTTAGGGTTTACCTGGTAGAGTTCAAGGGAATGTGACATCATCTGGACCGAAAAACGTTAGTGATGCTATAAGGATGGCTCACAGTCTGATGGACCAAGTTGTTCGAGCAAATGCTGGGTATGCCGCGGACAACAAGAGAAAGTGGGGGAATAACCAAAGGAACTACCCGAATAAGAGGCAAGACACTGTGAAAGCGTACACTGCTGGTACTGGGGAAAAGGGAGTGTACAATGGGACGTTACCTCTGTGCAATCGATGCAAGCATCACCATAATGGACAATGCAATGTACAGTGTCACAACTGCAAGAAAACTGGACACATTGCTAAGAACTGTAAGTCACCACCCAACACGAAAGCCAACGTCACTTTCTTTGAATGTCAGCAGAAGGGACACTACAACAATGAGTGCCCAAAGAAATAGAACAAGGACAAGGACCAAGGAAAGAATGCTAAAGCTGGGGAAGCTCGTGGTAGGGTCTATGTGATTGGAGGAGGAGAAGCGCAACAAAACCCCGACGTCGTGATGGGTACGTTTCTTCTCAATGGTCATTATGCTTCTATTTTATTTGCTACTGGAGCCGATAGGAGTTTTGTGTCGACTGCTTTTAGTGTTTTACTTGATGTGACCCCTTCGCCCTTAGACACTAAGTACACTATCGAGTTAGCTAATGGGAAGTTGATAGAAGCCGACACTATACTTCGTGGATGCACTTTAAATCTTCTAGGTCATCCTTTCGTAATAGACCTTATGCCTGTTGAGTTAGGGAGTTTTGACGTGATTGTCGGAATGGATTGGTTGTCGAGATATCGTTCTACGATTGTATGTGACGAGAAGATCGTTCGTTTACCATTTGGTGATGAAGTTTTGGAGGTACAAGGGGATACAAGTAACGGAAAAGGGAAGTCACGACTGAACATTATCTCGCGTGTCAAGGCTCAGAAGTTGTTATCGGAAGGTTGCTACGTATTCTTAGCCTGTGTTACTGAAAAGCAGACGGAAGAAAAACGGTTGGAAGATGTACCTATCGTACGGGATTTTCCGGAAGTCTTTCCTGAAGATTTGCCTGGATTACCGCCGGCTAGACAAGTTGAATTCCAGATCGATTTAATACCGGGAGCTGCACCTATTGCTCGAGCGCCTTATCGTTTAGCACCATCGGAATTGTAAGAACTAGCGACGCAACTACAATAGTTGACTGATAAAGGATTCATAAGACCGAGTTCTTCACCCTGGGGAGATCCAGTCTTATTTGTAAAGAAGAAGGATGGGAGTTTTCAGATGTGTATCGACTATCGTGAGTTGAACAAACTTACCATCAAGAACCGTTACCCGTTACCTAGGATCGATGATATGTTTGATCAGTTGCAAGGATCGAGCGTTTACTCGAAGATTGACCTTAGGTCTGGTTATCACCAATTGAGAGTCCGTGAGGAAGATGTTGCAAAGACTGCTTTTAGGACTAGGTATGGACATTATGAGTTCCAAGTGATGCCGTTCGGTTTGACAAACGCACCTGCTGTGTTTATGGACCTCATGAACCGGGTGTGTAAACCGTATTTGGACAAGTTTGTCATTGTGTTCATCGATGACATACTAATTTACTCAAGGAATGAGAAGGAACATGATGAACATCTTAAGATAATATTAGAATTGCTTAAGAAGGAGGAATAGTACGCTAAGTTCTCGAAGTGTGATTTTTGGTTTCCAAGAGTACAATTTCTAGGTCACGTTATTGATAGCAAGGGGATTCATGTTGATCCTGCCAAGATTGAATCAATTAGGGAGTGGACTGCTCCTACGACACCGACTGAAATTCGCCAATTCTTAGGACTCGCCGGATACTACCGAAGGTTCATCGAGGGATTCTCGAAGATCGCGAAACCATTGACGAAGTTGACTCAAAAGAAGGTGAAATACGAATGGGGAGATAAGGAGGAATTAGCATTCCAGAAGTTGAAACAAATGTTGTGTAGTGCGCCTATTCTATCGTTACCAGAAGGATCGGAAGACTTTGTGGTCTACTGTGATGCATCAGCAAAAGGATTGGGAGCTGTGTTGATGCAGAGGAAGAAAGTTATCGCCTACGCGTCACGAAAACTGAAAACGCATGAGAAAAACTATACTACGCACGACTTGGAGCTAGGAGCGGTAGTATTTGCCTTGAAGTTGTGGAGACACTACTTGTATGGAACCAAGTGTGTCGTCTATACCGATCACAAGAGTTTACAACATATTCTTGATCAGAAGGAACTGAACATGAGACAACGTCGATGGATCGAGTTGCTCAGCGATTATGACTGTGAAATCCGTTACCACCCTGGGAAGGCCAATGTAGTGGCGGATGCGCTAAGTAGAAAGGAACAACTGGTGACACGTAGAGTTAGATCGTTAGCTATGGTTATCAATCCGAACTTACCTGTGCAAATTCGTGAAGCACAAACTGAAGCCCTTAAGCCTGAACATGTTGAAGCCGAGAAACTAGGAGGAATGGTTACTAAGAAATTAGAGACTAGCACTAATGGAACGCTATGTCTGAATGGTAGAAGTTGGTTACCACGGTTTGGAGGACTAAGGGACGTGATTATGCACGAGTCACATAAATCTGAGTATTCGATTCACCCAGGATCTGACAAAATGTATCAGGATATGAAGAAGCTATATTGGTGGCCAAATATGAAAGCTGAAATCGCTACTTACGTAGGGAAGTGTCTGACTTGTGCTAGAGTGAAAACAGAACACCAAAAACCATCTGGATTGTTGGTTCAACCTATAATTCCTATGTGGAAATGGGAAAATATAACCATGGACTTCATAACTAAGCTACCCAAAACGACAAACGGATATGACACAATTTGGGTAATTGTGGATCGACTTACGAATTCTGCACACTTTTTGGCTATGAAGGAAGATGATTCGATGGATAAGCTTACGAGACTTTATCTGAAGGAAATAGTCGCAAAACATGGGATACCGATCTCGATAATTTCTGATAGAGATGGTAGATTTACTTCGGAATTCTGTAAATCACTTCAGAAAGCGTTGGGTACGCAATTGGACATGAGTACTGCTTATCACCCGCAGACTGACGGACAGAGTGAGAGAACTATTCAAACGCTGGAGGACATGTTGCGTGCTTGTGTGCTTGACTTTGGAAAGCAATGGGACAGACATTTGCCTCTAGTGGAATTCTCTTACAACAATAGTTATCATACCAGTATTAAGGCTGCACCGTTTGAAGCGTTGTATGGTCGTAAATGTCGCTCGCCTGTGTGTTGGAGTGAGGTTGGGGATAGTCAACTCACTGGCCCTGAACTCATCCGTGAAACGACTGAGAAGATTTTTCAAATCAAGAGCCGAATTCAAGCAGCCCGTGATCGTCAAAAGAGTTACGCCGACGTTCGACGTAAGCCTCTCGAATTTCAAGTGGGAGACAAAGTGATGCTAAAAGTATCGCCTTGGAAAGGTGTGGTACGTTTTGGCAAGCGAGGAAAGCTGAACCCCCGTTATATTGGACCTTTCAAAATTCTGGCAAAGGTTAGAACTGTAGCCTATCGTCTCGAATTACCTCAAGCGTTGAGCCGCGTGCACATCACTTTTCATGTGTCGAACTTGAAGAAGTGCCTATCTGATGAGACACTCGTTATACCATTGGAGGAACTCCGAATTGACGACAAGATGCATGAACCTGTTGAAATCATGGACCGTGAGGTCAAACGATTGAAACAGAGTCATATTCCTATCATCAAGGTGAGGTGGAATTCTAAACGTGGACCTGAATTCACTTGGGAGCGTGAGGATCAATTTCGCAAGAAATATCCGCAACTCTTTGACAATTCTAGAAACCGTGACACTCCTAAGCTTTGAGGACAAAGCTTCTCTATCAAGGGGATGATGTAACACCTGGTAATTTTCCCTACTTTGTAAAATGACTATTTTACCCTTTGACTTTTTATTTAGTCAACTATGTGATTTAACTGTGTTGGAACCGGGAAGTTATACCGCTTTTTCTGAAAAACTGTTTGCTGACGAGTAATGGCCTGACTCTGAGCTCAGTCATTAATCTGAACATTTTCTGTGAACCTGACCAAAGTGCTGAGACAGTCAATGAATTGACGATAATCCATGAGATTATTCGTTATCTGTGAATTATGTGCTTAACTGTTTAGTTTTTAACAAGGTGATCGTATTTTCTTGAGCAGCGTATTTAAATATTTCTGTATATATTTATATATGCCTGTATTTTAGTATTTTTGCTATTTATAGTAATAAATCGTATTTACTGTGAATATTTAATTAACGTATCGCGTTTTCGTATTTTACGTCGTTTTTACGTTTAACCGTCGTTAACATGCATAAAATACTTTACCAATTATAAAATGTCAGTTTTCGTCGATTCGTCGTAAATTTAATATATTTCGTCAAATTTTTAAGTTTTACGTAATTTTTAACTTAAATATATACTTTTTGATATTTACCTAAAACTAACTAACCTTTTTACCTTAAATCTTTTAACTAATTACCATAGTAAAAATTTTGAAAAATTTATCCCCATTGGGACCCCCATAACCGGCCAAAAACCCTCACCACATGCAAGATACACCAACACTTCACTCTTTGCCAAATTGAGCTTAACTTACACATCTTACATTTGGTTTAACCTTATACCACAAATACACTTCATATACTTACACTTATTCATTTCACCTCAAACAAAAACACACAACTCTTCCTCTCTCTCTCTAAACACACGACACAAACACAAACTCCTTTCCACCATTGTTGATTTCTAAAAAGCTTCATTTTACCAAGATTTAACACAAAACAAATACACCCTAGAGCTTGTATAAGCATAAAGAAGAATGGACTTTCTTGGTTTGACGATTTGAGTAGTTTTTGGGTTGAAGATTTAGGGTAGAATTTTTGTTGATTATTAGTGGGTTATATTGTAGATCGAATCATTGTGGTTACGTAGGATCGTTACACAAGGTCATTTCTTAAACCTTTTCATCTTTTCATTTTTCCATGCATGATCTTTGTAGATCTATGCATGCATGTTACTCATCAACTCTTTTCTTGAAATAAAATGATTAAAACTATTTTTGGTCATGAAATATTTTAGATCTATGAAAATTGTGTGTGGATCTACTAGATCCATGCATAAAAATGGTTTAATTGAAAGACTTGTGAAAATATAAGTATGTATATTTTTAGATTTGTGAACTTGAAGTAAAATCTTTGATTTTGATGGTGTTTATGAATAATTGGAGGGAACTAGTAGTGTTACTACTAGTGGTTACGCTTGAAAATTGTCGAAAACGAGTTTTTACGAAAAACATACAATCTGTCCGATTTTTATAAGAGGCGTAGAGGGTCGTAAAAATTGTTTTGACACTAGTTTACTACGATATTATGAAAATATAAGTTAATACCTTCGTTTCGATATATTATGGGTTAAAAACGGAGCTATAATGAGTAAGATATGGTCGTTTAAATTTCGTTGTCGGAAAACTTAATTTTTGTGAAAAACACTATAAGGTGTTTGCTGTCTGGATTTTTAAAGTGGTCGAAATGACGTTTTCGAGTTAAACGGAGTTGTTTTATGTGTCGAAATGGCTACTAAATGGTATGTATGGATGTTGGACTTGTTTTGTAAAAGCGTGTTAGCTCGAAAAGTGAATACTTGTTGTACTATTGAAAGTTTGAACGTTGGAAGTTGAAATGGTTACGATTGTGAAAAATGAATTGTTGAATTGTTGGCGATTGAGAAATTGTTGAAAATAGGGGTTTTTAGGACGAGATTTGAGTATTTACTGAAAATGGCAAATTTTTATGTGACGCCGAAAGGCTGCCGAATTTTCGTTAGAATTTACGTAGGAAAATTTGTTAAGATAAATTTTGGTAAATTAAAATTTACGCCGAAAGGCTGTCGAAATTTCGTCAAGTCAAAAATAAATATTTTTGCCTAAGTATATATATATATATATATATATATATATATATACATATATATATATATATATATATATATATATATATATATATATATATATATATATATATATATATATATATATATATATATATATATATATATATATATATATATATATATATATATATATATATATATATATATATATATATACTATAATGTTATAACGATGTAACATTTACAAGTCACGATTTTAACAACAAAATATATACTTGATCGATGAGTAACGTACGTGATGAACTATTGTGACTTATTTGCTAGCGCCTAAACTATAGTATTATATTTAGGTTGTTGCTAGAGTTGCTCGCTACTATTTGATCTTACTTGTGCGGTTTGAATCGTTGCTTAAGGTGAGTTTATAGATCCCTATTAAACTGTTTTTATACGTTTAATGTTTTGGGATGTGATAAATGCTTTGATGACTTGCTTCTGGACGCAAGTAAAACTTGATTTCTGTGAACGCTTTGTGAACACTATTTATGAGATAGCTTAAGTTGCTTTAGCCATAGTCCCCACTATCGTGAATCTTTAGTTACTCTGCTGGAGTAAGCTCTTATGTTACAGATAGATCTATTGAGGGTTGACAACCTCCACTCGGGCATTCTGACGCCGGACGAGTGTGTACCATTTGTATGAACGGAGTCATCTTGGCTAGGTACTCCATTGGGGTAATTTATGTACGCAATCTATTGTATGCACTGGATCACTAGTTTCGATGTCACGAGCTTAGCTATCATAAATATTGTGAACACCCAATTTATCCTACACTTGGCACTATATCTCCTATAGTTGCACATGTACATGAAATGAAACCTGAAATTGAATGACTATGAATTTTTACTTGAAACCTATATTCTCACCAACTTTATGTTGACCCAATTTAGCATTTATCTCAGGTAATTGATGATGAGTTGTATCTGCTGTGTGAAGTACTTGGAGTCCGCATGCATTTCTTGGCTATCTTCGGACATTTGTTTACTTATGCTTTTGAACTATTATCTCGTTGATGTTTAAAACTTTTACATTCCGCTGCACTATCTTTTGAAACTGAGACCTTTGTACTGTGATGCCTTTTAATTTAAATTCAACGAGGTATTTTTATAAAACGTCTCATTTAGAGTCGTTCTCTTGTACCTTGAACTATGATAAAATGACGTAACATCCCCCGAGCTTCACCGCTTCCGCATATCACATTTTGGGGTGTTACATTTTGGGCAACAGCATTGATTACAACGGCAAAATAATTTTCTAAGAAATTTATCACTTTCAAGATCAACAGGCAAAATTTTACTCTTGATTTAACTCAATTCAGGAAATTGTTTAAGTTTCCCAAATTAGCAAAAGGAGAAAAGTTTGTGCCCAATCCAAACACACATGAATTGCTTCGAGTAAATAGAGATCTAAACTATGATGGTGATATTCACAATCTATCTTAGTTTTCTACTTCACACATTGGTCAACCATGGAAAGCACTCGTCACCATCTTCACCAAGTGCCTCACTTCAAAGGCTCACGGTTTTGCCCAAATGAGACCACCTCAGGCTTATGTACTTTGGGGCCTATACACTGCATCTAATGTGGATTATGCTCTTCTTCTTTGTGAAGAATTTTGCTACCAATTCATCGGCACCAAGAAGAAATCACAGCATCTTCCGTTTCCAAGGTTCACAAAACTTATCATCAACCTATTCATGAAGAGTGTCCCATCTATTGACAAGCGTGGAAATTTCTTCTACCATACATCAGATGATGACCACGTGTTGGATCTGATGGGTGAAGACAATTATTCTACTAAGTACTCATTGCGTCCAGCTTTAGTGCCAGACACAATGATCAATGATTGGATCAAGGACAGTGGACCTTACAAACAAATGCTCCTGGATATTGAGGCTCAGATTAAAAGAGAAAACGAAGATCCATCCGAAAAGCAAAAGGGTAAAAGGAAAAAGACTGTTGTCAAACTCCAAAAGACCTCCTCACCCCAAACCAAAGGCAAGGCTAAAGGGAAGAGAAACTACGTGATGAAGATGTAGACGAACAAGATTCTTCAGTATTAATGTCTGAAGAAAAACAGATGCGAATAGCACGTAAGATAAGTAGGATGGAGGAACAGGTTAAGAAAACAGGTAGTGGTTCTAGATCAAAAACTCCTGTACAATTAGCCCTGGAACTTTTGGAGATCCAAACGACTCAAACGATGAAGAAGAACAAGATTTCAGACTAGAGGAAAGGATCACAGACCAAACAAACCAAGATGATGACAACATAGATGATTATTTCAACTATGATTTTGAAGACCAAAATTTAGAAGGTGGAGAAGATATGGAAACACTCCTGTACGAGGACGTCAACCTTAGCAAACCACTTCCAACTCCTTCAAAAATGATAGCAGCAGAAGATGCTCATCTGACGATGTTTCCTATCCAACAACAAATACCCCCTCCGCCACTAGTATTCAACACTGTCGTGACAACCGTCCCCCATATTGAACCTATAATCGAAACCATTCAACCTGTACCAACCACCACCCAAGTAATTAGACCAACGCCGCCACCGGTCATCCTTCAACCTGTACCAACCACCATCCAAGTAATTACACCAACGCCACTACCGGTCATCCATCAACCTGTACTAACCAACACCCAAGTAATTACACCAACGCCTCCACCGATTGTCGATCTTCCTGTACCAACCACTGCCCCAGTGATTGTACCAACATCGCCATCTATCCTCGAACAACCTATACAAACCACCATCCAATCCACAACTTTAGCACTTTTGGTAACTCCTCCACCAACAACAACATTACAACTACCATCCACTTCCATTCCATTCCTCATGATCAATGATCCTCTCATTCAGCACATCCAAAAACAGTTGGAAGAACAGGCAAAAACGATTGAAGGTCTACAGTCAAGTATTACTAAGCCTGATACAAAAGCCTACAGAGCACAAAAACACGAGAAATCCAAACTTGATGATGCTTATGGCGGAGTTTTAAAACTTCAAGACCAACATAAGAAGTTTATTGTCGAAAAGGAAGCACGTGATAAAGAAAACAATGTCTTCCTCAACTCCATCAATGATACCATGACTAACATTATTCAGCGTGAAGTTAGGTCATGTGTCAATCAGGAGCTTCCAGTATTGTTTACTAAAGGCCTTACTAACTTGCAATTAATGCAAACTTTGGTGACTCGATTAACCAACATTGAGTTACCAGAAACAAAATCTCAACACAAATTGCAAAACGCTCTTGTTAAAGTCATAATGGAAGCTTCTAACACATCACCATTAGAAGACACTGAAGTTCCCCAATCTTCCAAGAAAAGGAAACGTCAGGAGCCTGAAAATGACGATGAGGCAGAAAATGAGGAAGAAGAGGAAGAGAATGAGGATGAGAAATAACATTCTTATAAGAATGAAGAAGAAGAGGACGAGGACGAGGATGAGGATGATGATGAGGATGAGGACAATGAGGAGGATGAGGATGACGAGGAAGATGAGGATAACGATAGTGATGGGGATGACGATAATGATAATGAGGACGGTAATGGAAATGGTAAGGATAAGGATAAAGGGGATGGTGCTAAGGAGAAAGGTAATGGTACTGATGGGGAAGAATCTGAAGAATCCGAGGACGGTGATGAGGAAGAGGAAGAAAGTGATGCAAGCTCAAAAGAAAAAGTTGGCGATAAACAAGACGAGAGTGAAATCAACACCAATGACGAGCATGATGAAACCAATGTCAACACCACAGGTAAGTCATCTGAACCGGCTCTTAATAATGTATCACAAGATGAACCTGTAGAGCCAGTGCTACAAGACGAACCAATGATAGAAGACGAACCGTCACCGTCTATGGAACATCACTCTCCACTGCCTACACCTGCTCAACTTCACACAGAAACAGACACAGGTATGTCTTCTGAATCGGTTCCTACTAATGTCTCATCAACAGCACCTGTAGAACACGAACCTATGCAAGAAGACGAACCGATACCATCTGTGATACATAACTCTCCACCTCATCACTACATCGATATGGATATTGACGATATAAATCAACCAGATCCTGAGTTTGCTGATACGTTCACTATTGATGAGACGGTTCAAGTGCAGTCATGGCTTACACAGGCAGCAACCGCACGTACAATTTCTGACTGTGAAAAGGCGGATCTCACATAATTCCTCAATAATCCACTCGACTTCTCTGGATTCTTAATGTATAAATATGGATTGCCTACCATGGATACAAATACACTTCAAACAACGATCAAAGACAAGAACTTTTGGGCTTCCATGCAGATTGCCAAAATAGAGGGAGAATATCATTTCAATAAGCTCATGAAAGCAATCAAATCAATAGCATCAGGTGAACAAGATCAAATACTTCTTCCACTAACACCCTCAGTTATTGCAGCAGCCAAGCACCTGTCAATGCAATACTTTACCAACCGTGATCTTGATTTCTTAGAACGCAGCGCGGACAAGTAAGCTACATCATTAACAATGGTCAAAGCAGTCAATTTGGAGGGTGTCCCTTGTATTGAAGATAAAGTTCCAGACCTATGGAGCAAAATGCTTGTCAAGGTATATGATCAATATACGGAATTAGGCATCTCACATTGGCGGGGCATCAAGAGGTCGGCTTACTACTTCTATAATCACACCAAGAAAGGTACACCTATAATTTCAACCAGTCGAATCTCAAGCATACAGGGTGTTAGCTTTCACCATATATTCGGATATTCGTATGTGAAAGATATCAGATTCAAGCGAGAAGACGGTAAGACTTATAGTGTCAGTGAAGGGGATCTTCAATTCCAACATTCGCCAATTTACTCGTAGAATTGTGATCAAGCAAAGGGTTGAAGGCCTACTACTTGGGATAGAGAGTTATCAATCATGGCTAAATCTAGAACGACCTCATACAACACCAGTGAGTCGTTTCACCAAGCTAAGGAGCCATATATGGGTACACTCCAACCAGAGATGGGCATATTTTACCAGAATGAAGCAGAGGTCATGCAATACATGCGACTCTCAGAACTGCACAAATTCAGCGATTGTACTCTCAAGCATGTACGTGACAAGCTGTTGATGCTCAACTCAGGTCAAGGTCTCCCATAGGTAAAGTATATATGGTTAGGATGATTTAAGAAGAGTGCCAACCATACCATCCAGATGATTGAGGAGAAGTTAAGGGATCGACGGTTGATCCACAGTATCGAACGATTCGTGGGGGGAAGACCATATGAAGCACATCACAGGCTTGCGGACCGATCCACTTAACAGTGTTGATCACACTACATTCGGGTCAACTCCATATACTCACTTGTGAATATGTATATAACTGTGCATACGGATTTTGTGGCTTATTGTAGTGTGAATGTATGAAATTTTTCAAGAATTTCTCACGACATTCTAAATCTTCAAACATTTCATACTAAAGCACTACAACTTACCCTCATTAATTTAAGGGGGAGCATTAATATGTTCTTTGGCCAGAAACTGATTTCATTTTGTTACCCAAAGACTGGTTAATCTATTAATATCCAAAATATTGATGGTTAACATTTTGGATAAGGGGAGAAAATGGGATTAAGGAGACTTAATGATATTTGGCTAAAAAATGAAAAAGACTTAAAAGATAAACCAACTTAATATGTGTAAGGCACATGTTAAGGGGAGCATTTTTTATGAACAAAACACTAAAGGCACAAAAACTTTGATTATAATATCACAAGTGCTTTAAGTGATTTTCAAGGATTTTTCATGGTGATAATACTTACCCAAAAAACACTTAATTCACGACGGATGTGGTGACAAAAGCGTGGTAGGATTAGGTATTAGTCCAATGATTCATCAGAACCGATGGAATCTTCCCAAGGACAATTCCCTAGATAGAATTAGAAGTCCTAGGAAAGTTGGAGATGATTGTGAACGTAGCAGAGTACCGACTAATTACAACAAGGTGCTAGTGATGATGTATTGGTAAGTACTGAAGGGGTTAAAGAATGAAAAAGAAATGTAAAGATAAAGGGTGTAAAGAAAGAATCCCTCCTTACAACTTAGGACAGAAACCGGGTCAACACATCTATTATTGGGATCATTTTTAAATGATTCTCAATGTTGAAGACAAGATATCATGGACCCAGTGATGTCATGTACAACTCCTCCCAGCTAACTCAAATATCTCTCCAAAGATGTTTGTTTTAATCACACGGAGATCAACACGTTATCTATTGGTTTATTCACTCCGAATAGATTGATATTGAATAGGTGGCCATCCTCTCCAGCCATCGTTCACTAAATAAAAACGCACTATCGAGTCTAGAGCCACGAGATCATCAAAAGTCTCATTATGACACTTTCCATTTATTACTTGCTTCTTCACACACTGTGTAAAGTAAGAGATCTTTATGAGTCCTACGCAGTATTCCTGTAATATTGGCAGAACATCCGAGTGATACACAAGTATTACAATGAAGATGGAAATCTTGCTTGAGCCAACATCAAACAAACTCATGGTAGGTGACACGTGCGGTTCTTTAAAGAACCAATCTTGTGAAAACTGGAAAGAAACAGTAGTTTTATTCTTAATTGAACTTAAAATCGTTCCAGGCCTCTACGCATTATCGTATGATCTTGCCAGAACACTCAGAGTGACACTCTTTAGTGTTCACAGTGACGAGTGGAAATCTTTCTAGTGTTAACATCAAACAGCACTTGGTAGGTGACGTGCAAGATTCTATATGAATCAAGCTCGTGACAACTGGAAAGAAACAATGGTGAAAATCTTAAGTGAAATTCACTTGTTCCAGGTTCATGATTTGACGGCTTCAATCAAAAGGATAATTTATCCAAGTGATTAACTCTTTATGTTCGCAGTCAGGTTTAGTGATCGCCGAATAAAGAGAACGGGTTTACCCGCGAAATCCTGTCAGGAAGTTACTTAATTGAAACTATCCGTCACAGGTACGATATCTAATATCGTCCAACGGTCTTCACCGACAGGAGGTAAAATGCTACCGATTTAGAATGAAATGTTCTAATCCATTTCGTTCGTGTCTTGTTATGTTACGGCATTTGAAGCCGGTGGCGTTGCGGTGTACCAGATGAAGTCGTTCCCACATGGTTATGTTTTTCTACATCAATTTCAGCAAAATTCAAGAAAGTTCAAAATGAAGTCTTCTGCTGTACCAAACTCTGAAGCTTTTAAGAATTCAACAAAAAACATAAGTGTGTGGAACATGGAGTCACAAGGAGGCGAGAATCACAAGAAGGCAAAAAATCGCACGTGAAGGGTCAAAAGAACAATGCTCTCAGCCAAAGTTATAAGATTATCAACATATTCACAAAAGAATAGAAAGAAGAAAAGAGAAAACAACTAACGAGCTCAAGATGAAGACTTAGTATAGTATGTTAGGTTTAGGACATTGTAATTTGGAGTGACCTCCCTTAGGAGGAGATTGTTGGAAATACGTTTTTAACGTATATTAGATGTATCGGTCACTCCAACAATATAATTAAACGTTGTAGGCTCGTAGTTAGTTATTTACTTTGTATTGTGTAAAAACCTAGCCCATGGAAATGTCCATGGGTTGGAAGGCCCAAGCCCACTAAGGCTTGGCTATTTAAACCCTTTTCTTTGATGGAAAGGGTGTTGGTTGTTTCATTTTCACAAGTAATAAACATAGTTTTTCTTTCACTTCTCTCTCTACTTTCTATCACTAGAAAACAACAACGCTCTTGAAATATCAAGATTATCATACTTCTACAGATGTCAATAATGAAGCCGGTGACGTGTGTAAAAACCCAAATTTTAGGGGTTTTACACCACCTACTCGTTATTTTAGCTTCGTTCTCGAAACTAAAAATGAGGTTACTCGTTCAGGTAACAAGTGAGGGCACTTTTTCTTGAACATGTAATCTTGTGAACTCGAATTCTAAGTTTACAAGGTTGGGTTGACTAGGACAAACTCGTCTTAAGTCTTGGTTTTTCTTAGATGTGCCCCCGGGGCCCCAATATGTCTTGATGAGCATAGATAACAATTCATTAATGTTTCTAATAGTTCTTCAAGAGGCTTTTAAGTCTATTAAGCTTTAATAGGCTTATGCGATGTCGAGTTAGAAATATAGTTTTGGCTGGTATCGCTCTTGCGTCAACAATTTTACGCGAAGGGCTTTCCGATATATTTCTAGCCTGTAGAATGCAAACATTAGTTTGACACCAAATCTTCACTCAGCGAAAAGGTAAGATCATTGTTGATGTTGATTGGGTAGGAAGTTGCAAAGAATCTGCTTCAATTGTGGCTGAGCTGGGGCATAAGTTGCATAGAAAAGAAGTACTCCAAATGATGGAAATCAAAATAGATACCAAGAATAAAGAAGTGTGTATCTCTGGTGAGATGCTGAAAGGGTCATGCATCTACTGTTGGTGGTCCAAAAATTTGCATAAATTTCCACTTTGAAAAGAGGAAGTTATTCATTTCAAGGCTAGTTGGACATGGGTGTTGTCGAACTAATTGGATCCTAAGAGGAAGAAGATTGTACAAAAGTATGGGACATCAAATATCTCCTTGTGGAAGGTGACAACCATAACCCTACAAAATACACCCGTCGTGAGTTGGGCATGTCTTTTACGCTTGGGTTTGTCTTCCTCGTCGATTTGGGAAATGCGAGCTATGAAGATAAGGCATCCTCTTACTAAGTATTTCGGGGCTTCGGTACAAGAAATGACACTAAGTCTTGTGTCGATAAATTCTTGGTTATCGTCTCCTAGAATGATCGAGGTTTCATTTCCTCATGGCAGATGAACCAACTTTATTTTCTGTGACACCCCGGAGGGGTCAAATGAAACGGAAGTGGGAACACACAAAGAGGGTTCAAATGCAACGGAAGTGGACACCCCCAAAGGGTCCGAATGCAGCAGAAGTGTATACTCCCAAGAGGGTCAAATGCAGCAGAAAAGAACACCCCCAAAGGGTTCAATATGCAGCAGAAAATGGACACCCCCAAGACGGTCAAATGCAACGGAAATGGACACTCCCAAAGGAGTCAAATGCAGCGGAAGTGATATTTGGGTTAAGGATAAGCCAAAATCAAGAGCACAATGCTATGATCCAAAAGAGATGAACACGAGTCTTCTTAGTTTTCTGGATAAGGATGTAATGACATCAAATATAAGTTATCTTAATGATAAGATATTTTGAAGGAATCGTGAGTAAAAAAGGGATACGTTACATAGCTGGATAAATAAAATAATACTAATAATGCGTCATGTCGAATATATTTAAGCCCATGTGATTATAAATTTTTATTTACATCGATAAGCGTCCTCATCCATGTAAGGTAAAATTTATAACTCCATTCGGTGACCTATAATTTCTTTATTCAAACGAACAAGAGTCCTCACTCGTTTCAATAAGGATTTCATAGCCCACCTTACCTAAATACTCCCGGCAAGGCTTACTATTAAGGACAATATAACGTCTAAGATAATAGATATTACTAAGATACTTTACAACCCGTTTATTTATAACCTTCATCTTCAGACGTCTCATAACATCTTAATACGAATTTATAATTAAACTTGTGGTCCGGTGACTTATGATTTCACCTTTAGACGTCCCATAACATCTTGAGTCGAAATCATAATTAACTTAGGATCAAGAGACTCATGTCCTATATGTAAAATATAGGATCATAAGTACCTTGATTTTGGGTTCCACTACATCATTTAAAGATGCAAATTTATCCAAATAATACCACATGAAATTGCTAAAAGCAAACGTGTATAATTCGTTAATAAGTTGCGTTCCGTATGTATACGTACAAAACTATAAGCGGAAGAGAATAAATGTGGACGCGCGATAACGTGCGCAAGAATACATATCAAACAAGGAGCTAATATATATATAATATAATGATATATTACAATCATTAGTACAGGCATTGTATCATATAGTTCCTTCTAGTAAGGTATATATATATACACACATAAAGGCAAGTTCAAACATTTAATAAAATGTAGTACATGAGATAATGCTCCCTAGTCCGTTTTTAAATATTCCAATATGTACTGTTGTTGTAATTCCGTTTTCATTATGTGGCCAGTCAGTTGTCCAAGTAGTCATAATAGACTAACCGTTTCATAATTATCAATTTACTATGTAAAGATAGTATGCTCAAGTAGAGATTTAACACATCGTAAAATTATACAAAGGTGGTAATAATTAAGTTCTAGAATCATTGTATACAATGGTTTATAAAACCAAAAGGGTAAAATCAGGGATTTATAATATAAGGGTATATTACAATAGTTATCAAATAATTATACTGAATAATCAGCGTATATGAAATAATTAGCGTATAAGCTTAAACTGATACATAATCAATCGTGGAGGATTTTAAACATCTTAGTATAATATTTTTAGGATTTATTTGGATTTCATTACGAAATCCACTCGTTTTTAGGCAGTTCATTTACGTTACTGTATTTTTGTTAAATACATCGTTGTACAAGTATTAATAACTTCTATTTAAATTTTGTTATTAATAATACTGTTTAAGTAAAAAAAATAATTTACTTACAATTTTTGTATTTTTACCTTTATAATCTATGTATATTAAATTTTATACAATTTATATAACCAATTTATAAAAATAATAATACTTCATTAATTTAATTTAATGTCCCTAAAGTTTCCACCACTTTATAAATAGTCCCTTAATTACAAGTTTGAGGAAATGATGTTTCTAGTCCTTTTTGTTTAGGGTTTATTCAAGTTCCAATAAATTAGATGAAATAAGGGTTTTATGGTTTGTTCAAGTTTCGGACATAGGCAAAACAAGTCCCTCCAGATTTTATTAAATGTAAACCTTCCGAATCTTAAACAAGTCCCTCCAGTTTTAGTCCTTATGGCTTCTAGTATTTTTAGGATACGGTAAAAATAGTCCCTCTAGTTAAAATTAGGTTTTATAAATTTCATTTAATGGGGAGAATAATTCCCTAGGGCTCCTAAAGGTTTCAGCTAATTACACAATTAGTCCTTAGAGTTGTAAAATGACAATTTAACTTTCAAGAATTTGCAAAAGTGGTCCTTAAGGTTTAATAAGTCACGCATGGCATTTATTAATCCCCAGACTTTCAAATATTTACAATATTAGTCCTTGTAATTACTGTTTTATCAAGACAAGTTTCAAATGTTACAGTTTTAATCCATATACTTTATGAATTTACATTTTTAGTCAAATAGTTTTTATAAATTATATTTTTGGTATAAAAACTTTATTCAAGTATAACAACACTAAGTGGGCTTATTAAATGTGCCAAAAGAGCTAGTGGGTTTTCTAAACATATTTTAAGTTCATTAATATATCAAGATTTGCTAAGTGGGGTCACAAGGTAATAAATGGGCCTAATGTGCTCTTGCATATACACGGCTATATTGTATTGGGCCTATAGGGCGTATTCAAATTTTTGGGCATTTGTTGCATGGGCTTAACTAGTCCATTAATAATACTTAACCATTTATCTAGGTGTGAAATTTTTGAAACCTTACAAGCTTATTACTGGTTTATAAAGATTAAGTCTAGATCTCCAAATAGAGAGTAAAAACCTACGGTTTTTTTTATTTCCGTGTGTTTCAAATAAGATCCAAGTTAATTACAAGTTTGTATGTTGGTTATAAGCTTTAAGACGAGCTTATAACCCACGGCTAATATTATTTATAGTATTTCAAGATAAAGTCCAATCTTGTTTTATGTTTATATTTAATTTACAAGGTCCCAAAAATTGATATTTAGGTTAATTATAAGTTACAAGTTTATTACAAGTTCAAAAATGAATCAGATAGCCCAAGCTATATTTGTTTTCCATGTGTTTTCATTATGAAATCTAGGTTCATTACTTGGTTAAAAGTAAAGTTTAAAGTCTATACATAATATCTAGGTTTTTACAAGTTTATTATAAGTTCAATAGGATTTAATCAAGATCTCCTAAAAAAATCTAATTTTAGATTTTTCCAAGATTTATAAAAATCTAGTTAAGTTTACCAAAGACATGGTAAGCATTTTAAAGATACATTAAGATTTTACAAAAATTTGGAGATTTCCCCAATATTTTGTTAAATTTTTCAATATTTATAAAATCTAATTAGGTTTACCAAGGATTTATAAAATCTAGTTTAGATTTCCCCCAATATTTTGCAAGACGTATATTATTCAGTTAGATTTTTATAAAATCAATTTAGATTGTTCCACATAATAAAAAAAATTCATTTAGGTTCTTCAGAGATTTGAAATCTTCTTAGATTTTCTAACGATTTCTAGAGATTCTGCTAGATTTCCAAGTGTTTCCAAAGATTTTATTTAAATTTCATTTAAATATTTCCAATGGTTTGTTATATATTAGATTGTTCGTGGTTATAATGCATAGTTCGCGCCATCATACTTTAGAAGCCATTCTATAAACGTTTGAGGAGCGAGGGCACTTTAAATCATAAACCTAACCACTCAGTCAAAACATACTATCGAGATGGAACATTTTTAGTATAAAGCTCCCTACTAACATGGCATTTTTATTTGCTCATCAAATACTTGAGTATTTTAATATTTTTATAATAAATATTAAATAGTCATAATACGTAAATACGTACAGAGTTAGCATCTAATACCATCAATTGTTAAAAACGCATAGAATAATGAATACGCACTTAAATCATATAGTTATGCATGCTCTCTATGCTACATGCTCTCTAAGTATGTCCCAAAAAAAATCCCCAAAATATTTTTGTAAAGTTATAGTCAAGTTTTAAATAAAAGAAAAATATTTTTATTCTTATTTTATTTAAAAATTTATCTGGTTCTCTATAACTAATGCTCTGATACCATTCTCTGTAACACCCCCGGATCGGGTATCAAAGTGGTGGATCGATGAGCAAATAGCTTACAAAGCACAGATCATAAATATATGATTTTTGAAATACAATCGATATAAACATTAATTTGGTACAATCGTTTAAACTGTTGAATATCTAATAAGTGTGAAAACACTTATCCTTTTACCACTTAATTATAATAATAACCAAGACAAAACGTGTATTTTATGTCGTAAATGTCGGAATTATGCGTGGTTTGTGTTTTTGTTGTGATTTAGGATCAAAATGTGAAAAGGGAAGAAAACACGGTCTTTCACGGGCTTTTATCGAAGAAAAAGACAAAAGACGAAGTCAAAAGATCAAGAGTGCAAAAGAACGGAAGTCCAAGGCCTATTCTGAAGATTTATCGAAGAAAAAGTCTAAAGACGGAAGTTTAATGAAGTCGAAGAACTCAAGTCTAATTAATGAAGAAATTATAAGACGAGTTCAATTTATCCCGAGACAACGTCGAGAAAGTCGAAGAATTTACAAAGATGAAAAGACGAGAAAACGAAGAAAAGATCAACACTTGCTAATCTCCCTATAAATACCCTCCTAATGACACATTAGGAGGTGTTAGCTAATTTGACACATTAGTCTTTCCACCTTTATTTATATTGTCATTTACTTCATTCTCATTTAATTACCTTGTCTTGCACCTTAAATTTGTAAGTTTCTTTAATTCTTGCTTTTACTTTTATTGTTGAATCCTTAATTTTAATTAAGTTTTATATTAATCTCTCCTTCTACCTTTCTTATTTTTGTTAATCTTTATGCTTGTTATCTTATTGTCATGCTTATTTGATTAATTGTTATGTTTTTATGTGTTTGATTGTGTTAGCTTATTGATTTTATAGCTTATTGTGTGTTTGATTTGATTTTAGTTAAGTATTTTTATTAGTTTATTTTATTAAAAGCTGATATTTAATTTTTAGATTTATTAGTGTTTTTCAAGTTTTTGATTTGTGGTTGAATTAGTTTTTTTTAAAAGTGTTTTAGATTAAGTTTTGGTTATTTGCTTATTTGATTTTAGCTTATTCGTGGCTTATTTTCTGATTTTTAATATTACTGTGTCTGTTTTTATGTTTTCAGATTAGGATTTTATTATTCCGAAGTTTTCTCTGAATTTGTCAATTTTTTCTGAAATTATTGCTTTTCCGAATATATGTCATTTCTCTGAAATCTTATTTTTTCTTAAAAAGTAAAAAGTTCTGAAAAGATTTATTCTGAAGAAAGTTGTGAAAAAGTATTATTCCGAAGAAATCTCTGAAAAAGAATTATTCCGAAGAAGCAAAACTCTGAAATAGAAAATATTCCGAAAAAGTGAAAAGTTCTGAAAACTTAGTTATTGCGAAGAAGTTCATATTGCGAAGAACATTGTTCTTATTGTGAAATAGTTAGACGTGCCTTCTTGACTGCTTTCTAGTTTTGGCGCCAAAATGACCAGGCAGCTTGCTAGCTTCCAGCTAGCTGCCTGCTAGCTTGTTTATTTATTAGTATTGTTCCGTAATTGTTTAGTTTTATCTGAAAGTTGTTCCATTTTTAATTTTGAAAGTTACGTATTTTTAGTTGAATTTTTCTTCGATTTTTAGTATTAATATTTTCTCGTAAAGTTCAAGTTTTATCTTTTACTAAGTACCCGCTTTAGGTTTTGCCTCGTTTAGCTTTAAAGTACCATTTTAGTTTTATTCTCTCCTTTTTCATTAAGTAAACTTTATTTTTCAGTCGAAAGTTAATTTCTCCGCTTAATTTTATTTTTATTAATTGTTTCGTTTTAAATTTACGTTTTATTATTTGTTGCGCTCCGTTATTGTTAGTTATTTGTTTTTATTTCTCGTCATTTACGTTTTAATCATTTATAGCTTTATTTACCTTGCCTCTTACTTTAAAGTTTTGCAATTTAATTTTACTACAAGGACCAAACCTTTTCTTTTCCACCAAAAGACGACTGAGTCGCACGTTAACCGGAAATCAATTCGATTAGACAAACGACAAAGAACTTAATTTTTATACTAGGTAAAAGCTAGTTATCAAATGGCGCTGCTGCCGGCTCTTTTCGTAAAGATTAACGGTTTTCTGTGAGAGACGCGTTGAATTTTGGGATCCGTTCACTCGTGAACGTTATTTTTCTTGATCAAAAATATTCAAAAATCCATAAAAATTAAAAAAACTTCAAAAATCCAAAAAGATTTTTTATTTTTATAGTGTATATATATTGTCTATTTCTTTGGTATCTTTTTCTTTTGCTTTTGCAGGTGTATGCGTACTATATCTTCAACTTATTCAGAGCCCGAGACTCGTGAAGATTTAGATATGGCAGGTGTGAACAACAACAATAACCCACCGCACCTCAACGATAATAATAACAACAATGTTCCCCCACCCGATCTTAGGACAATGGAGGAGCTTTGTCAACCTACGATGAATGGACGAGGAGGACCGATTGCGCCGATGCAAATCACGGCTCCGGAGTTTTCATTGAAGCATCACATGATCCATCAAGTTCAAAACACTTGTCCATTTCGCGGATTGCCGGATGATGATGCCAAAAAACACTTCGACAAGTTCATTACTGTTACTCAAAGCATGAAGTTTCCCGGGGTTACAATGGATTTTCTTCGCCTTCACCTATTTCCATACACCTTATCCCACCATGCCAAAAAATGGTTTGATTGTCTTCCGAAGAATTCAATTCATACTTGGGATGAGATGACTCAACGCTTTTTGTCGTGCTACTTTCCACCATCCATGGTCACGAGCCTTCGGAATCAAATTAGTGGATTTACCCAAGAACCTGATGAATCATTTTTTGATGCTTGGGAACGATATAATGTTTTGATCGATCGATGTCCAAACCACAACATGCTCCCCTTCACCTTAATTGATACTTTCTACAACGGTTTAACTTTTTGTGATCGTGATACGATTAATGCAGCCGCCGGTGGCACATTTATGAAAAGAAGACCTGAGGAGTGTAGAGAGATTTTAGAGAACATGACTACTCATCACAAAAATTGGGATTCATCCGTATCCTCAAGATCAAACCCGAGAGTCAATGTGTCTTCTACTTCTTCAAACCCTGATATCACCGAATTGACCCGCGCAATGGTCGAAATGAGCAAAAACATGAAACTCTTGGCTACAAATCAACAACAACAAGTTAAAGCTGTTGCAACTTCTTGTGAGATCTGCGGCGGTCCTCATTCATATACTGATTGTCCTTCTACTCATGACAATCCGGAAAACGTGTATGCGGCTCATGGTAACTATTCAACGGAAAGCTATCAAGCCCGACCTCAAGGTGATCGTAACTTGCTAAGTTACCGTTCTAACAACTTTCTTTCACCCGGTTTTTCACCTCAAAACACCCCAACAACTACAATAGAAGCAACCTAAACCTACCCCGAGCTTCTAATCCTTATCACCCACCCGCTCAACAAGCCCCACCCATTAATCATGATGTTGAAGCTTTCATGAGAACCCAAGGAGAGCAAATTAAGAATCTGCAAAGCCAAATTATCAACTTGAAAGGAGATATCACTAAGCAAGGTAATGATGTTAGATCCGAGCTTCGACATGATATACAAAACTCTTTTAGCACTCAAACAAATGATTTGAAGAATATGCTGGCTAGTTTCTTACCAACTACTCAACCCTCTACTTCGGGCTCTCTTCCTTCAACTACCGTCACCAACCCAAGAGCGAATGTGAGTGCTATTACTACACGCAGTGGAGCAACCTTAGTAGGACCATCTACCCCTTCCCTAGTTACTCCATATACACCTCCTCCACCACCATTTATCCCTCCTACTCCCACGCCGAGTATTAGTTCTCCATTACCGTCTCCACCTCTTACTGAAGTACCCAAGAAGAACCCTTCACCAACCCCACCTTCCACCTTTAAACCTTCAACATCTCAACCTTTACCTACTACACCTTCCACCTATAAACCTAACATCCCTTATCCTTCTCGCTTAGACAAGGTCAAATTGCTCACCAAGGATGACATTCAAGTGTCGAACTATTTGAAGAAGATTTCGGGACTAACCATCACCTTTAGCCTTGTTGAAGCTCTAGCCCAAATGCCTAAATTTGTTAAGATGTTTAAGGAATTTCTTAATAAGAAGGAGAAGATGGTTTAGTTTGTCAACACACGATTGAATGAAAACTGTTCTGCAGTCCTTCTTAAAGAACTTCCGGAAAAACTTGAAGATCCCGGTCGTTTTGTGCTACCATGTATCTTTAACCAAACCGAAGAATTTACTACCTTAGCCGATCTCGGGGCAAGTATTAATTTGATGCCTTTAAGTGTTTGGAAAAAGTTATCATTACCCGATCTTACTCCAACAAAGATGACTATTGAGCTAGCAAATCGCACCCTCGCTTATCCCGTTGGTATTGCCGAAGATGTGTTCATTAAAGTTGGCACCTTCACTTTTCCGGTCGATTTTGTTGTTGTTGATTATGAAATGGACCCTCGTATTCCGTTAATACTTGGTCGGCCATTAGTCGATGTTGCCGAAGGTGAGTTAATCTTAAGGGTCGGGAATGATGCACAAGTTTTTAAAATGGGGAAGATCACAACCAAACCCAATGGAAGAGAATCAGCGAATATGATTAATGTGCTTGATGATTTTGTCGTCTAAAACAATCCTCTATACGATTCTTGCTATGATAATCCATTGTTCCAAGATGATGTGGATGATTCTCTATCCAATTTAGATCCTCCACCAATATTTGAGTCTCCACCAATCTATGATGACTATGATGACAATTCTAGTTCTGATATGGATGATTCTAATGATTTTACTTCTGAGTATCCAGACATGCCAACTTATGATGACTTAGATGATGTCGATACTCTTTCGAGTGATTCTTCACATGATGAAGATACTCCACCAACCATGCTTGATCCTACTTATGATGACTACTCATTTGAGGAAGACTTTGCTACTTTTCTCAACACTTACTTCCCAAATGAGAGTGATTCTCCTCCTTTGGACTTTGATGATACTCTTTATCCTCCTTTGGATATGAATAAACCCGTTTCAAAGGAGAAGAAGCCGGAAGACACCGATATCCGCAGTACTTATGTCTTGACACCTCTTTATCCACCTTTTGAGGATGAGATTGTGCGATTTATGAGCGGATCTTCTTTAATGTCTACTTAGCCTGAGTGTTATTTTCCCCTAAAGGAAAAGGTGTTCGATCCCGGTATTGCAATTGTTAAGCCATCTCAGTATCCATCTGATGAAATAAAAGGAAAGATTTTTGGAACTTATGGAGATATGCTTGCACCTCATCACACTGTCTACCACCGTGCTCAATCTTTGCTTAAGGGAACCTTGCCTACTCTTTTTTGGCTTGCCTTGTTCGCCTTAAGCTTGTGCTATTTTTTGGATGAAAAGCATGTCTTTGATCCCGGTGGATGTGTTTTAAGCTTCTTACCATGCTAATAAAGGTCGAGTCAGGCTCACGACTCGGTTAACAAAAACAAGCGCTTCTCGGGAGGCAACCCGCAATATCTATCCTTTTTCTTATGTTTTTATAATAAGTGTAGGGGGAGACCCTAGTATGTGTTTGTTGTTTTCTTTCTAATCATGTGCAGGGACTCGCGCTTTCAAAGATCCATTCTTGATGACTTTGGACGACCCGTGATTCCGTGTTCCCGTCTTCCCAGTTCTATCCTAAACTCTTTTGATTCATTATTTTATCAATTATGATTGAAATAGGAATCACTTTAGTTGTCCTTTCCTTAGCAAGATTTAAACAAAGTACACAATGTCCTAAGTGTAGGGGAGTGATACAATGTTTTTCATATGGGTTCAGAATTAATCTCGGTATCTCCTCGAATTGATCATAGCTAAAAGTGGAATGATTTGTTCTTGGTGACAAATAGTGGGTTTGGTTTTCTATTCTATTAAAAAGGTAAATGAAGTAAATAAAGATTTAAACCAAAAACAGTTAATGAAGTAAAACTTGAATTAAAATTAAACAATTAAACGATAAAGCTGAAAAGTAACCTTACTGAAGAAATGGTGCTATTCGGAATAATGATCATGGGGAAGAAATGATGCTATCCGGAATATAGAAGCTATGATTACTCGGAATAGATGATCCTATTCGGAATAAAAAGGCTATAAAATACTACCCGGAATATTAAGGCTATTCGGAATAAAAGTATTATGCGGAGTATATTGCTATTCGGAATAACTAAGCTTATGCGGAATAAAGTCCTACCCGGAATAATGAACTCTATGCGGAATAATCAATACTATGCGGAATAAAGTGCTACCCGGAATAAAAATCCTATCCGGAATATTGTGACCATTCGGAATATTGAGACCATTCGGAATAAACGGGCTCTATCCGGAATATACAATTATTCCGAATAGAAGAAAATGTAAGAAGACTATCCGGAATATAAATATTCCGAATAAGGGAAAAAGTAAACAGACTATTCGGAATGTCTGGGCAGGAAGAACAGTAAGCAGAAATTTAAAACAGGGGAACGATTTTTAACCAAACAAACCAAATTTTACCAAAGGATTCGAACAAAACTAAACACAATTCGTTTACTAACCATAAACAACAAATCCCAATCATAAAAACACAAAACCCATTAACTTTTGAAGATCAAAATCAACTAAACTAGAACTTTAAAACTTTGAATAAAAAGAGAGGATGAACAAGATGATAGAAAGATTAAATGTAAACTTGAATTGATGATTAAGATTCAACAAACAAAATGGAAGGATTAAACTTACAAGATTCAAGAAGAAATCAAAGAAAATGAAAACCACTCCTTAAGGGAGATGGTTCTTCCTACGAACTAGGAGAAAAAAAAATGTAACTGAATAAAAAACTAGTGCCAAATGTGTGAGGGGTTTTCCTTATATAGGCTAGTGGTTGGTTGGTGGAGTGGGCTTTCTTCCTCTCTTCTTGTCTTCTCGTCTTTTCAGAAAAGTTGACGTTTTCGATTCTGATTCGGGATTTGTCGACGATTAAATTCAACTCGTCTTTTAATTTCTTCGTTTAATAGACTTGAGTTTCTTCGACATTTGTAAATCTTCCATCTTTGGTCCTTTTCTTCGATAAATCTTCAAATAGGCCCATTGACTTCAAATCTTTTGCATCTCTTGGACAATAGACTTCGTCTTGAGTCTTTTTCCTCGATAAAACCTGTGCAATCCCATGTTTTCTTCATTATTCATCCGGTTGGCTCTAAAAACACAATAAACACAAAAACCACGCATAATTCCAAACAAATGATATTAAACACGCGTTTTGGTCTTGTTTTAGTAAGAAATAAGTGGTAAAAGGATGGGTGTTTTCACACCTATCAAATCCCCTACACTTAACCATTGCCATGCCCTCATGCAATGCTTAGTGATAAAGCAAATTTACATTTTTCTCATAATCAATCAACATTGGCCTTATTAACATACTACTAACAAAAATTAAAGTACTAAGAGAAATTAAAACTTTAAAGTAAACAAAAGGATAGAAACGCATTTTCACTTGAAAATAGCTATATGGAAATAACTTGCAAAGAGATCAAGGACTTACATTAGGGCTTTGGTGCTGCGAAGATTTATCACCCTCAAGTTTGACGTTCCCAAAACTAAGCTTAAAAACGAGATCATTGTTATTATAAGTTAGCAAATCAAACACTTACACACATAGATTAATTAAATGCTTAAACTCCCTTATTCATCTCTTATATTTTATTTTTGTCTTAGAATGATCATGAAGATGCATTTTTGGACTTATTTCGATATTTTATTTAGGCTGAAAGCAAAGTAGGACGATTTGATCAATAGTTAGCTAAAGGACAAAATCTCTTAAAACTGCTTCTCGGGATATCAAAAAGTTCATATCTTGGCATAACTTGGTTCACGATTTGAGACCTTTCTCGGGCCGATATTTGGCATGTACTTCATACTTCATATCTTGAGAGACGTGCTTGAGATAATGGTCTTCTCATCGTTAATAGAGTTTCTTCACTTGGAGACTTTTGAGGGGTACTCCAACTTTGTTGACCAAGAATTCATGATTATTTCTTCAATCTCTAATTGGGATTTTGAGATACAACGATCCGCCTCATTTTCATACTTGGATCTATTTATCCTCATACCTTGTTAGGGTCTTTTCGGATAGACTTCTCCATGATCTTTATGGGAGTTGAATGCTTTTCGTCGTGAGTCTTGATCCTTCATATTGATTTTGGGAATAATGCTTTTCACATCACCTTGGATCTTTAGCAATAAGATTGAATCTTCATGCCTTGTTAGGGTCTTTTCGGACTCGCCAATCTTCGCGCCCCGCTTCATAAGTTATGCCTTGGCTATGAACTCTTATCATTACCGAGCAACTTTTAAACGATCTTGGGCTAGAAGCTAAGTAACTTTTCAAATCGTACGACCTTACTTATTGCAGATAAATTATTAGCAAGTGATGGGAGAATAGGCAAATAATTACACCAAGTGAGCTTGTGCGAGATTACCGACTTATAATTGACTCTATCATTTCTCGTTCTACACAATTTAAAATCTCAAGTAATGAGACTTGTGGATGCTTATCCGAGTAAACCAATTAAGGTCTATATGGTTAAGGATATTAGCTAGAATAAACTTGGATAAGTCTATTCGGGTTGAGTCAAAATAATCGCAACGGGCCTAATATGTCAAAGATTTCAAAACTAGCTACACCACTTTATTAATATTTTTGACTTTATTGCGGGATATATACATATGAAAGCAATGATAAAAATTTAAAAATTACGACTACATGGCCAAACTTAATTAAAATTTTGAAATATGCTGAAAAAGACGATTTTCCGGTTAAATAAAGGCATTTTCATGGAAAAGTCCACTTAAAACTTCGATAGAAGTCCCCCCTACACTTAAGATAAACATTGTCCTCAATGTTTAAGCATGTGGGAAAAATCTCCCCTACACTTATGACATTGTGCACGTTGGTTAAATCAAGCTAAGGAAGAGATGACTAAAGTGATCAATTTCAAATGTGAGTAGGAAGAAAATTGAATCACGATAGTTGAGAGATAGAACCGGATTTCGGATAACACGGGAGCACGGTTCTTCAAAGGTTCCAAAAGTGCATTCATCCCTGTAATCACATCACCACACAAATACAAACACCTATATAGGTCCCCCTACACTTAGGAGGTTAAAACAGAAAAGGATAGATACTCGGGCTGCCTCCCGAGGAGCGCTTGTTTTTGATAACCGAGTCACGAGCCTGACTCGACCCAAAATTAGTTCATGGGATGGAATCATCTCGGGAGAGATGTCCTCACCAAAGTACAACTTCACTCGTTGGCCATTCACCTTAAAATTAGGTCCATTAGGTTGAGCGAGCTCGAGAGTACCATATGGAAAAATTTGGGCAATGGTGAATGGGCCGGACCAACGAGATTTTAGCTTGCCCGAAAAGATTTTCAACCGAGAGTTAAAGAGTAAAACTTTGTCTCCAACTTGGAACTCTCGGTTCTTAATCTTAGAGTCGTGAATGAGCTTAGTCTTGTCCTTATAGATCAAAGAATTTTCATAACCCTCATTACGGAGTTCATTCAGCTCATTGAGTTGGATCTTGTGTAGGTCACCGGCTTTGTTGATATCAAAATTAACCCACTTCAAGGCCCAGTAAGCCTTGTGCTCCAACTCAATGGGGAGGTGGCATGCTTTCCCGTACACGAGACGATATGGTGTACAACCAATCGGAGTCTTATATGCGGTACAAAAAGCCCACAAAGCATCATCAAGTTTATCAGCCCATGAGGCACGATGCTCTCCCACGGTTCTTTCTAGAATTCGCTTTAATCCTTGGTTAGAGATTTCAGCCTGGCCATTAGTTTGTGGGTGGTAGGCAATGGAAAGACGATGATTTACACCATACTTAGCCATGACTCTTACAAATTGGTCATTGCAAAAATGAGTCCCGCGATCACTAATAACGAGAAAAGATCATGATGCCACGAGAAAACAACGAGTTGATTCCTACTCGTCTCGTTACTGGGTGGAGAGTTTGTATTGACTATCGCAAGCTCAATGATGCCACGAGAAAAGATCATTTTCCTCTTCCCTTCATGGATCAAATGCTCGAGCGTCTAGCTGGTAATGACTATTACTGCTTTTTAGACGGTTTCTCCGGATATTTTCAAATTCCATTCGATCCCAAGGACCAAGAAAATACCACATTCACTTGTCCCTACGGAACATTTGCTTACAAACGCATGCCTTTTGGTTTATGTAATGCTCCTGGGACGTTCCAAAGGTGTATGATGGCTATCTTCCATGACATGGTGGAAGACACAATGGAAGTATTCATGGATGATTTCTCGGTTTATGATGATTCTTTCTCTGCTTGCCTTGCCAATTTAGAACGTATGCTTAAGCGGTGTGAAGACACTCGCCTTGTTCTTAATTGGGAAAAATGCCATTTCATGGTGAAAGAGGGCATCGTGCTAGGACACAAGATCTCCAAAGCCGGTCTTGAAGTAGACCGTGCTAAAGTTGATGTTATTTCTAAGCTGCCTCCACCTTCAACCGTGAAGGGTGTGAGAAGTTTCCTCGGTCATGCGGGCTTCTACCGTCGATTCATCAAAGATTTTTCTAAAATCTCTCGTCCGATGACCCACCTCTTGGAGAAAGATACTCCTTTTATCTTTTCCAACGAGTGTATTGAAGCCTTCAACTTGCTTAAGGATAAGCTTACTAAGGCACCCGTCTTGGTTACCCCTAACTGGGAGCTTCCCTTTGAGTTGATGTGCGATGCTAGTGACTTTGCTATTGGTGCGGTTTTGGGCCAAAGAGTGAGTAAACACTTCCAACCAATCCACTATGCTAGCAAGACAATGACGGGGGCACAATTGCATTACACGACAACCAAAAAAGAGCTTTTAGCCGTTGTCTATGCTTTTGAAAAGTTCCGCCCCTATCTTGTCCTTTCCACCACAATCGTTTATACCGATCATTCCGCGTTGAAGTACTTGTTGACTAAACAAGATTCCAAACCAAGACTTCTCCGCTAGGTTTTGCTACTCTAAGAATTTAAAATCGAAATTCGTGATAAGAAAGGAGCTGAAAACCTAGCCGCGGATCATCTCAGCAGACTTGAGGATCCTTACCAAGGGGATCATCCGAACAAAGAGATCAATGACTCCTTTCCCCTGGAGACCTTAATGTCTATCAACTCGACTTCTGATGAAACCCCGTGGTTTGCGGACATTGCAAACTACTTGGCGGGTGGAATTCTCGTCGACGGGTTAACATCCCAACAAAAGAAGAAGTGCTTCAAAGACATTAAGACTTACTTTTGGGATGACCCGTATCTATTCAAACAATGTGCTGATTTGATTATTCGCTGATGTGTTGATGGACCGGCAACTTTAGAAATCCTTGACGCTTGCCACAAAGGACCCACCGGTGGTCACTTTGGTCCCAACTACACCGCCAAAAAAGTGTTTGACTCGGGATTTTATTGGCCCACCATTTACCGTGACGCTCACGAGATGGTTAAACGTTGTGATGCTTGCCAAAAACAAGGCAAGATATCACATAAAGATAAGATGCCTCAGAATTTCATTCAAGAATGTGAAATCTTTGATGTTTGGGGTATCGACTTTATGGGGCCATTCCCTTCCTCTAAAGGAAACAAATACATCCTTGTAGCCGTTGACTACGTTTCTAAGTGGGTTGAAGCAAAAGCTTTACCCACTAATGACGCAAGGGTGGTTTGTAACTTTTGAAGTCGCTATTCGCTAGATTCGGTGTGCCTCGTGCAATTATTAGTGATCGCGGGACTCATTTTTGCAATGACCAATTTGAAAGAGTCATGGCTAAGTATGGTGTAAATCATCGTCTTTCCATTGCCTACCACCCACAAACTAATGGCCAGGCTGAAATCTCTAACCAAGGATTAAAGCGAATTCTGGAAAGAACCATGGGAGAGCATCGTGCCTCATGGGCTGATAAACTTGATGATGCTTTGTGGGCTTTTCGTACCGCATATAAGACTCCGATTGGTTGTACACCATATCGTCTCGTGTACGGGAAAGCATGCCACCTCCCCATTGAGTTGGAGCACAAGGCTTACTGGGCCTTGATGTGGGCTAATTTTGATATCAACAAAGTCGGTGACCTACACAAGATCCAACTCAATGAGCTGAATGAACTCCGTAATGAGGGTTATGAAAATTCTTTGATCTATAAGGAGAAGACTAAGCTCATTCACGACTCTAAGATTAAGAACCGAGAGTTCTAAGTTGGAGACAAAGTTTTACTCTTTAACTCTCGGTTGAAAATCTTTTCGGGCAAGCTAAAATCTCGTTGGTCCGGCCCATTCACCATTGCCCAAATTTTTCCATATGGTACTCTCGAGCTCGCTCAACCTAATGGACCTAATTTTAAGGTGAATGGCCAACGAGTGAAGTTTTACTTTGCTGCAGGAAGATATTCTTCCAAGTCCCCCTCCCGTGCACCTTTCATCCACTCTGTTAGAGACCATCACGGAGGATGAGTGCTTTGACCCGGGAGGTGACATTGATTATGCTATGATTGATAACAATACGGCTTTGCCGCTTGCTCAGCATCTATTGTCTTTGGGGGAGGACAATGTGCTTACTTTACCCAACCCACCTCCCGTGGATCTTGATTTCACATACTTTTCGTATGTTGAAAGGGTCTTTCTCGCATTCAGGACTTATCCCCCCGCCTCTCCTTTGTTGATGTCAACCGGGAACGAGGACAAGGTCTTTGATCCCGGTATCACATTCGAGGCTTCCCCATGGACCATTTAATTTGGGGATGAGTCAGGCTCGTGACTCGGTTAATATAAACAAGCGCTTTTTGGGAGGCAACCCAATTATCTATCTATTTTCACCATAAGTGTAAGGGGAGCCCCGTGGTGTTTCTTGCTTTCTTTCTTATCATGTGCAGGGATTAGAGCTTCAAAGACACACTCTTGATGACTTTTGACGAACCATGATTCCGTGTTCCTATCTTCCCGGTTCTATCCTAAACTCTTGTGATTCAATATTTCATATTCTATATGTTCACATTGAATTCACTTTAGTTGTCCTTCCCTTAGCAAGATTTAAACAAAGTGCACAATGTCCTAAGTGTAGGGGAGTTTACTCCCACATGCTTAAACATTGAGGACAATGTTTATCTCAAGTGTAGGGGGGACTTCTATTGAAGTAAGTGGTCTTTTCCATGAATTTGCCCTCATTTCAACCGGAAATTTGATTTTTCGACATTTTTCAAAATTTTTAATCTATTTTGGCCTAGTTGTATAGTTATATTTGCCTTTGTTATGTTTCCTTTACTAGAATAATTTTCAATAAAGTGGTTTTAAATTTTTCTTAGTTGTGAACATTTTGACTCAACCCGAGTTTACTTACCTAAGTTTACTCTAGCTAGTATCCTTAACGTGTTTAAGTCAAGTTTTGCTAAGCTTTTATATAGGGAGCTATAAAACGCGAAAGTCTTAACTCTCACGGGTTAAGAACAAGAACTTGTCGCAAGTTCCTATAATTTATCCTAGAGAGTCGTTTATCAAGGGAACTTTAAAACGCGATTTCTAAACTTGAAAAAGTCTAAGAATTTGCAAGATCCTATAGATGACTCGAAAACCCAAAACTTTGATTTAATAGGCTAAGCATCCACGAGTCTCATTCCTTGAGATTTTAAACTGTGGAGAACGAGAGATGATAGAGCCAATTATAAGTTTGGTTTTCTTTCGTGAATTTATGTGAGTTAATTATAAGCCTATTCTCCCATCGCTTGTTAATAAATTTATCTGCAATAAATAAGGTTGTACTATTTGAAAAGTTACTTAGCTTCTAGCCCAAGATCGTTTAAAAGTTGCTCGGTATTAATTAGAGTTCATAGCCAAGGCATAACTTATTGAAGCGGGATGCGAAGATTGGCGAGTCCGAAAAGGCCCTAACAAGGCATGAGGGCTATATTTTGTTGCTAAAGATCCAAAGTGATGTGAAGAATCATTTATCGAAAATCAATATGAAGGATCGAGACACACGACGAAAAGCAAAAACTCCCCAAAAGTCATGGAGAAGTCTATCCGAAAAGACCCTAGCAAGGTATGAGGATAAATAGATCCAAGTCTTAAAATGAGGCGGATCGTTGTATATCAAAGTCCAATATAAAGATTGGAGAAAAATGAAGAAGTCGTTGTCCAAGTATGAATCTCTCAAAACTTCAAGTGAAGAAATTCCATTATGGAGAGAAGACCATTATTTCATGAACGTCTCTCAAGATTTGAAGTATGAAGTCGCTGCCAAATATCGGTCCGAGAAAGATCTCAAATCGCGAAGCGAGTTATGCCAAGATATGAATTTATGAGGTCCCGAGAAGCAGTTTTAAAAGATTTTGTCCTTTAGCTAACTATTGATTAAATCGTTCACTTTATTTTCGGACTAAATAAACATCAAAATAAGTCAAAAATGCATCCTCGTGATCATTCAAGACAACAATAAAATAAAAGAGATACACCTAGGAATAAGGGAGTCTAAGTGAATAATTGGCCCACATGAGTTCGTGTTAGTTTGCTAACTTATAATAACAATGATCTCATTTCTAAGCTTGGTTTGGAGAAAGTGAAAACTTGAGAATGATGATCATTCATGACATTTCCAAAACCCAAAGGTATGTTTTTGATTTCTTTACTTTGTATGTTTATAATTTTCTATCTCTTTAATAAAGGCCAACGTGGATTGATTATGATGGAAAAATGTAATCTTGCTTTGTAACTAATGCATTGCATGAGGACATTGCAATGGTTAAGTGTAGGGGATTTGATAGGTGTGAAAACACCCATCCTTTTTACCACTTAATTACAATACTAACCGAGCCAAAACGTGTATTTTATGTCATTTATGTCGGAATTATGCGTGGTTTGCGTTTTTGTTGTGATTTAGGACGAAAAGGTGAAAAGTGGAGAAAACACGGGATTTCACGGGCTTTTATCGAAGAAAAAGACGAAAGATGAAGTCGAAAGATCAAGAGTGAAAAAAAGAACGGAAGTCCAAGATCAATTCTGAAGATTTATCGAAGAAAAAGTCAAAAGACGGAAGTTTACTTAAAGTCGAAGAACTCGAGTCTTATTTATGAAGAAATATCAAGACAAGTTCAAAGAAATTCCGAGACAAAGTCATTAAGTCCAATATTAACAAAAGATTAAGAAGAAAAGGACTTGAGTGTGCAATTAAGGAAAAGAGGAAAGAGGGAGGAAGCTTCCTAAGCTCCTCCCTAATCACCACTATAAATAGGCCATTAGTTCTTTCATTTCATGTTGTTGGGTGGTTTGACAAACCACCACTTCCACCATTTTCATTTCTTGTCATTTCATTTCTTTCACTTTAATTAATTGTTATGCAATTTTAATCATTTAATTTTCAAGTAAGTTTTCAATTATTGTTCTTTAATCATTACTTTTCTTGTCTTAATCTCTCATCTTCCATTCTTGATTTTCGTTTGCTTTTGGTGCGATTACATTTGATCCGTGTTGTTCATTCATGTTTTCGTGCTTAAAAGTTCATCTTTTTATATTTTGATTCAAAAAGTTTGTTTCTTTTACGTTGGATAAGCTGTATTTCATGCTTATTTTGTCCTTTTCATTATTAGATTCGAGCTAGTTTTGAGTTTAAGCTTATTGTTTTAGCTTATCTTTCGGATCAAGAAACCAATCGGAAAGGGTTTTAAAACCCTTTTCTGACCTGTTATTCCGATCGAGCACCCCCCTTCATTCCGATCACCCGATCGGAATTGGGTTTAGTGTTTTCCGATTGGTTTGTTTAGTCATTCCGATTATTCTTGTTTTCCCCTTATTCCGATTAGACATGTTTTGATTATTCCGATTGTGCCCTCTTGTCCCTTATTCCGATCAGTATGATTGTTAAATATTCCGATTATGATCTTTTTCTATATTCCGATTGATTGTCCTTAATATATTCCGATCTTGCCCTTTTTAAGATATTCCGATCTAACGATCGGAATATATTCCGATCAGGATTTTTCCGATGGAGTGTTTTGTTTTGTTTTAGTGTTTAGTTTGTTTATTTTTCCGCCACTTCACTCGTTTTATTTTTAGTTCATTTTAATTCCGTTTTGTGTTTTTATTTGATTGTTGATTTACTTTTCGCTAAGTTTTAATTTTACGTCATTTAATTTCACGTCATTTACTTTTAACGTTCTAAATATTGCACCGTTTACGTTTCAACTAGTTTTAGTTTTAATTTCCCGTCCTTTATTATTAAGTCTTGCACATTTATTTTACCAAATCCAAAAATATTATTTTCACCAAGGACAACTAATCTCACACAATTTACCGGAAATCAATTCGAGAAGATACCGAGAATAACGAACTTTCAACGAGTAAAATCTCTACATTAGCCACCAAATGATCAAGGCTTCAAGAGAACACCTTAATAGGACTAGTAAACATGTGGTTTATGGCTAGAAAAGATCAAATGGGGGGTTTGTTGGCTTATTTGGGACGGCAAAGGAGAGAGTTGAGAGAGTTTTTGGAGTGGATTGCATGTAAGAAATGGTGTAAATGAAACAAGTAGCTAGTTTTGGCTAGTTAGTGGTATGGTTAGCTTAACATGTAAGCATATGCTTACACTTGTATAAGTGTTAGCTAAACTTGATGCCACCTTGTGTTGTGGTGTCAAGTTAGCCGTCCCTTACAAGCTAGTGGGGTGGGACAAAGTGTTTTGTCCCATCTCACTAGTTTACGGGTATTTCTCGATTCTAGTTTTCTCGATTTGCGTGCCCTCGGGTCGTTTTACGAAAAACGTTTTTATAAATTATGAATCACCGTCACAAAACGAATCCAATAAAAATTGTCTCATCAAAAACGGATTTCAAAAACGTAAATACGTAATCCTAAGGTTTCCGGTTTAGTCGTAAAAGACGTCAAATTATGCACGTAAGCCCAAATTTAAATCCGTAAATTGTGAGTTCGTCAACCAACACAAAAATAAGTTTCAAAATATTATACGAGAAAATATTTCACTACCTGAAAATGTTAGATTTGTCACAGCTTTTCCTCCTAAAAGGGATCAACGTCCTCGTGATCCATTTCATTTGGATGTCCGTTTCTTATTGAAATCGAAGAGGTGCGGATATTTCTTCCACATTTCATCCTCTCGTTCCCAAGTATACTCCGGTCCATGCTTTGAATTCCATCGGATCTTGACAATAGGTATCCGACTTTGTTTTAGTTGCTTTACCTCACGGTCCATAACTTCTACGGGCTCTTCGATAAAATGCATCTTCCCATCTATTCGAACCTTACCTAACGGAATTTTCTCATCACTCACTGCTAGACATTTCTTCAGATTAGATACATGGAATGTGTTGTGAACACCATGAAGTTCTGGGGGTAACTCTAGTTTGTAAGCCACTGGACCTACTCTAGATAAAATCTTAAAGGGTCCAATATAACGGGGATTCAATTTTCCTCGCTTTCCAAATCTTATAACGCCTTTCCATGGCGATACCTTCAACATTACTCGGTCACCCACTTCAAACTCCATTGGCTTCCGCCGCACATCCACGTAACTTTTCTGTCTACTACGGGCAGTCAACAACCTCTTCTTAATCTGAACTATCATCTTCGTAGTCTCCCGGATCAATTCCGGTCCCGTGAGCTGGGTATCCCCAACTTCACTCCAACATACAGGAGATCTACACTTCCTACCATACAAAGCTTCAAACGGTGCAGCCTTAATACTTGAATGGTAACTATTGTTATACGAAAACTCTGCTAACGACAAATGTTTATCCCAATTCTTATCAAAGTTTAACACACAAGCTCTCAACATATCTTCCAGTGTTTGTATCGTCCTTTCACTCTGCCCATCAGTCTGGGGGTGATAAGCAATGCTCATATCGAGATTCGTTCCCAAAGATCTTTGGAGAGATTTCCAAAAATTCGATGCGAATCTAGGATCTCGATCTGAAATGATCGATACAGGCACTCCATGCTTGCATACAACATTATCAAGGTATATTCGAGTCAGCTTCTCCAGTGAGAACTGCTCCTTAACCGGAATGAAGTGTGCTGATTTGGTCAGTCTATCGACAATAACCCAAATCGAATTGTTTCCAGATGATGTTCTAGGAAGCTTGGTGATAAAGTCCATCGTAATTCGCTCCCACTTCCATTCAGGAATCTTTGGTTGTTGAAGTAGTCCTGATGGCTTTTGATGTTCCGCTTTAACTCTAGCACAAGTCAAGCATTGGAGAACATACATAGCTATGTCAGCTTTCATATTCAGCCACCAATACAACTTCTTCAAATCATGGTACATCTTATCAGATCCCGTATGAATGGAATACTTAGATTTATGGGATTCTAACATAATCAAGTCTCTTAAGCCTCCAAACTTAGGTATCCACGTACGACCTCTTAAGCATTTCACTCCATCAGCTCTAACCTCTAAAGGATCTCCTTCTCCTCGGAACCCTTCATTAACAAAATTCTCCTTCTTACAAGCTTCTATCTGCGCATTTTTAATTTGCTCAGGCAAATTATTGTGCACGGTCAAGACTAGAGAACGCACCCTGATAGGCTCTCTATCTTTCCTACTTAACGCATCAGCAACAACATTGGCTTTTCCTGGGTGATATTTTATATCACAATCATAATCACTTAACAACTCTATCCATCTTCGTTGCCTCATGTTCAATTCCTTCTGGTCGAGAATATACTGTAGGCTTTTGTGATCGGTGAATACCGTACACTTGGTGCCATACAGATAATGTCTCCACAACCTAAGAGCAATGACTACAGCTCCTAACTCAAGATCATGAGTAGTATAATTCTCCTCATTCTTCCTTAATTGCCTAGAAGCATAAGCTATCACTTTCTCTCTCTGCATCAAAACAGCTCCATAACCTCTAAGAGATGCATCACAATACACTACGAAATCTTCACTCCCGTCGGGTAATGATAAGATTGGCGCACTACATAATTTTTGCTTCAATGTCTGAAATGCTCCATCTTCATCACTTCCCCAAACGAAAGGTTTATTCTTCTGAGTAAGCTTAGTCAAGGGTTTAGCTATCAAAGAAAATTCTTTAATGAATCGCCTATAATAGCCAGCCAATCCTAAGAACTGTCGCACTTCCGTTAGCGTTGTCGGTGCAGACCAATTCTTAATAGCTTCAACCTTTGCAGGATCAACATGAGTTCCATCTTTGTTAATCACATGACCAAGAAATTGCACAGAATCTAACCAGAAATCACACTTCGAAAACTTAGCATACAACTTTTCATCCTTCAACAACTTCAAAACAATCCTCAAATGTTCTCTATGCTCATCTTCATTCTTAGAATAGATTAGAATATCGTCAATAAACACAATCAAAAATTTATCCAAGTAGGGCTTGTACACTCGATTCATTAAATCCATGAAAATCGTAGGTGCGTTAGTTAACCCAAATGGCATTACTTGAAATTCATAGTGTCCATAACGAGTTCTAAATGCAGTTATAGGAATATCTTCTTCACGGACGCGAAGTTGGTGATATCCTGACCGCAAATCTATCTTAGAATACACACTAGATCCTTACAGTTGATCAAACAAATCATCAATCCTAGGTAAAGGATATCGATTCTTAATTGTCAACTTATTCAGTTCCCTATAATCAATGCACATACGAAAAGATCCATCCTTCTTCTTAACGAACAAGACTGGAGCTCCCCAAGGCGACGAGCTCGGTCGAATAAAACCTTTATCAGACAACTCCTTAAGTTGCTCAGATAACTCCTTTAATTCAGAAGGGGCTAATCGGTAAGGCGCACGTGCCACCGGTGCAGCACCAGGAATTAAATCGAATCGAAACTCTACTTGCCTTATCGGTGGAAGTCCGGGTAATCTTTAGGAAATACCTCAGGAAATTCACAAATAATAGGTACATCTTCCAATCGTTTCTCCCTAGACTCATTCCCGGTCACTTGAGCTAAGAATAACTCACAACCGTTCCTGATGTACTTTTGGACTTTAATACATGAAACGATTTTCAAACGGGATTCACCTCGACTACCATCAATTACTAACGTCCTATTCCTAAGAGGAATCTTAACCTTCTTCTCTCCACATAAAATAGTAGCATTATTCAACGACAACCAATCCATACCAATAATAATATCAAAACTACCTAATTCTATCAACATCAAATCAATCGGAAAGGAATGGTTCAAGAGATTTAGAGAGCATCCTTCTAATAGCTTATTAGTTTTCACTAATTTACCATCAGCCAATTCCACCTCGTAACTGGTACTTATCTCAACAGGTTCAATATCAATAAGGGCACTAAATTTAGTGGATACAAAGCTCCTATCGGCACCCGAATCGAATAAAGCAACAGCATAATGATTGTTGAGTAAAAACGTACCGGTAACGACATTCAGATCCTCTTTCTTCACCTCAATTGTTCCAAGTTGGTAGATACCACCCTGGGGGTTTCTTCCAGGTACAATCGCTTTCAACTTGGGGCATTCCGATTTCCTATGACCTTCCTCATTACAGTTGAAGCAAATGGTTCCCTTCTTACACCTTTCAACCTTGTGTCCAAGCTTTCCGCAATTTCAGCACTTCCAGCAGTCGCCAGCATGCCTCTTGTTGCCACACTTAGGACATCTATCATCGTTGCGCGGTGCATTGTTGGTAAGAGCATTTGCATTCCCCTTTCTCTTGTTCTGACGACGGTTGAAATTCTTCCTATTATCACCTCTATCTACACGCTCACCGTCTCCCTTTCTTTTCTCACCAACACGGGCTTCATCTTCCTTATCCTGAATTATCTGTCCAATGAGTTGGTAAGCCATTCGAACAACATCATCAATGGTCAGTGGTTTAGATGATGTCACGTCCCCCCGGATATTCCTGGTCAACCCTTTAACATATTGCTCAATTCGGATTTCTTCGGGTTCAACCAATCGAGGACATAGCAAGGCCAACTCATGGAATCGATTCGTGTAACTATCAATGTCCACACCTTTCATTCTCAAATGAATCAACTCTTGTTCTAACCTAATAATCACACTACGAGGACAAAACTCCAAAGTCATCCACTTCTTAATTTCAGCCCAAGGAGTAGCATTAGCAGCATCAAGACCCATGAAAGCAATTCTCCCGTTCCACCAAGTCAACGCACGACCTTTAAGAGTATCCATAGCAAAAGTCACCTTATCTTCCTCCTTACACTTACTAATCCTAAACACCGATTCAATCTTTTCAATCCAATGGCTTAGTCCTACAGCACCTTCAGTTCCATTAAAAGGTAGAGGTTCACACTTCATGAACGTCACATAAGTACAGCCACCAACTTCAGGTGCATTCGTTCCAAGTCCTCCTTCATTTCCTCTAGCATTAGCATTCACATTATTAGCATTCACATTCACATTAGTACCGCCAATTCCACTACCGCCAGCTCCACTACCGCCAGCTTCATTTCTAGCATTTGCCATAAATTCAGTCATAGATGCGGTAACTTGCTCCGTAATAATCCTACGTACATCATCCTCAGTCACAGCCTTCTTGGGCGGCATAGTTATATAATTTCACAATTTCAAAGTATTAAGCATTCACCCAACAAAGGATTTATATAATATGGATTGAATTCATAATCAAGATATAAATAAGGCACAATATGGAATTCAAGACAAGATACATATTTCATTCGATCTGAAACAAAAGTATTGTCTTAGTTACATCCCATATTAAAGTTCTAGCACTATATACACTCAAAATTCGTGCCAAATCTACTACTAACAAGTCGGTTCAGTCAAAGCTACAAGCACAAAAGATATAAAGGTCACTACTAAATACAGACTGGTCTACTGAGAACCGCTAGATGGTCCATCATCCATCGTCTTCTGGATCTTCGCCGGACGATCACTAGACACATCTTCAGCTGGGCGCTTACGGATTACTCCTCTTTCAACCATGTCGACATAAAATCTACTGTTCCAACCCACGGATATATTCAACTCCTTTTCGGCTTTCTCACGCATCGCACGAGCCACACTCAACTGAATCTCCATAGAATTCACCTTTCTCTTCATTTCAGCATACTCACCACTTTCCAACACCGATAACCTCCTAAAAGCCTCATTCAAACCACGTTCTACATCACTCAAATCCAAACTAAGCAATTCTCGCTCTTTCTCGCCAACCTTTGTCTTCGACTCCAAATAAGCAACCTGAGTCTGAACAACACCTAATCCAACCTATGTCACACCACTCTTAACACGGGAAGCATCTAGATCACGTCTCAAGGCCCATGGTGCAAGACCATCAATATGAGTAGCCTCTCGAGTACTAGACGACTCTCCTATCTCACGTCTACGAGTAGCAATACCATCAGTACCGTCAGGTGCATCATCATCCTCATCCTCCTCTGATTCAGAATCAGATTCAGAAGATTCAGACATTTCCTCCCTAGGTAACTCATCCTCAGAATCAGACAAACAAACTGGTGGGGGCAAAGGCTCGCCCTCTGGAACATCATATGGATAAATAAGCTCGACTTCCTCATCGTCATCAACCTCAACATCTATACCTACATCCTCCTCGACATCCTCGTCGTCAATCTCGTCATATAAATTATCTAATCCAATCTCATCATCGTTCTCAATATCGACATTCTCAATATCCACATTCTCAATATCCACATTCTCAATATCCACATTCTCAATCTCATTCTCTACTAAGTCTACCTGAGGGGCAATCTGATCTCCTAGTCCTAACTCGGGCTCGGGATCCTCAAATGGTTCCTCCTCATCATCTATATCATAATCTACTAAGTCTAAATAAGGATCATCTTCTATATTAGGTTCAGGAATAGCATGGTTTTCTACAGGAATATTAGGGTCAGCCATGACAATCTGCATTTATATATATATCTCGTATTAGGATAACATACTAGTTAAACAATTACATAATGAAATCACGATATATACATATATATAAATTAAATTATATATATCAAAATATATATCTTCTCAATAGGGCTTGTTGGTAACGTCGGAGATCTCTTGCACCGTTATAGTCAAAAGATTTTTCAAATATTTTCTTAAATGTTCATTGTCAAAAGATTTTGAAAAGTTTTGTTCAAAACCTTGGTTTTTAAAATCTTTTGTTCTCTACAACGAGAGCTCTGATACCAAACTGTAACACTCTCATTTTTCGTATCGGTACAGCGGAAGGGTCTTTCAGAGTGTTACGGGATAGCACAATAACTCCAATCATAGACAACACATAAAAATGGTTGTACAAGGTTTAGCAAACATTCATTCGATAAAAAGTTTCAAAAGCGTACAACAGGTCCCAAATTATACAGGTCATTAAGTTTACAAAACATAGATCGAATGAACATTTTTAATATTAAGTGTGGGCCATCAGAGTCGATCTCCATCCGGATTACCTTCAAGCACCTGAGATAAAAACATGCAAAAATCATATCAGCGAATGCCGAGTGAATTCATAGAGTTTAATGAAAACCGTTATATAAAAACAATCATTTACAATCATTTAAAATCAGAACACAAGTATAATATCGGAAGTAAGTCCTCATATTGCTAGTCAGGCAATATATATCAAGCATACATCTGAAACCGTCCATGAGACCGTAGTCTCTATATTACCATGATAGGTAATATATTCATCGTAATAGCGTCGTTATCTTTTATTATTTATGTCTTATATTGTATTAGGATTATTATTAGCCGCATGACATTGTTACCTTACTATGAAAACAGCGGGCCGCGAACCCGACAAACAATTTGCCCATCTAAGTTAGCGTGTCGTCACAAAAATCACGCTATGGAATCTTCTCATACATAAATTCGCTTACCAATCAATGTGGTATGACGGGGATCAACCGTCAAGGCGCGAACTGGGGTGATCGTCCACAAATAGTACTATCAAATGCATAAGCGTCTACCAAATCCCGGTAGTTCACAGTTCATGCTAATGGGACTTTAAGTGACATAACCTAACTACTAATAATCCTTTTTGTCTTGAATATAGGGTCATAGCATCATTCGGGTCCATCTCATTTAGCATACAATCGGGACTACTTGTGTTCTATTTTTATAAAATCTAGCAAGTTATCTCCCTCGCGGGTTTACAAATCATTTTATAAAACATTTAAAAGAGTGCGAGGCTATGAACTCACGTTGTTAATGAATGGCGGATTATCGGCTACGGGCGTGCTTCGGTCACGGAAACCTATATAAATAATAATCGGTCTTAGACTCGGTCCAATGAATTTTATCAAAATAATAATATACATATGATGATTTTGTACATATGATGATGATCAAGTGGGTTTATACATCCTTGTTTACTCAATTTAGTGTTTACGTTTTGGTAACGTTTTACTAGTTCACTAGTTTTACCGATTTTACCTAATTTAAGTCCATTAAGTCTTTTATAAGTTCTTTAACTTGTTTTTACCCATTTTATACCTATATTATCAGTATATATACTTTTCATGTTGGGCCCAAATGGGTTAAGCCCAATAAGCTCTTTTTATAAGTTTTATCTTATTAAGTCCAATTATTAGTCTAATGTGTTTAGTTAGCTCGTAAATGTCCGTAATTCTTATAGTTCGGGTTTTATCGGTTTTTACTTGTCTTAGTTATCTATACATCAGTATATGACTTTTATAAACTTCACATTAGACGGGTTTGGTCTTCTAAGTTTTATTTGGCGAAAAACGTTAATTTCACGGCGATAGCCGAAAAAGTCGTAAAAATCAAGTTTATAGTTTTTATTACTTATAAATATTATTTTACCACCATTTATATAATTTACCCATTTAATTAACCTTTTATACATTTATATAAATAAGTTTTATAAGTTAGTGGGTTTATATTTTTACATTTTATAAATTATAATGTGAGTGCTTATATAATAATAATAAACATTATTTCCAAAATCTGATTTTTAACTTCATATTCACCATTTTTACCATATCTAGAGTTCTATAATGACTTAGAAGCTCATTTTTGGATGACATGTTCTTCATAATATGTGCTACATATAACTTAGTTATAGCTACTGCCCATTTTGAGTTTAAGTTGCCTTAACAGTCCCTACAAAACTGCTTATTCAGATTACACCACCTAACTTGTTTTATCATATCTCACTCATTATTTTGATTCCATTGCATGGCCAACTCTCACATGTGTATAACATCATCTACTTACTGTAAATGGATCAAACCATGCAATTTTATCAGTTCATCTTTTAGTTATCTACTGTTTTTATACAGCCAACTAATTAGTCAAGATTTTAGCTTCATTTCTTATAGTTATCATCATTTTTAAGCATATTTATCAACACTTGATCCCCACACAACATTTTTATCATCATATATACATCATATACATATACAAATGAAAGAAAATACATTTATTATTTACAAAATAACAAGAGAAAAATGGAGAGGATGATCTTCTTTACCAATCCAAGTGGATTTCTTGTTTTAGGAAGAGAAGAACTTGATGAACACAACAAGTATCTCCAAGACCATCAAATATCAAGAACATAGGTTGGAAAATCAGCCCTAGGACACAAGCAAATCACCTCCAAAGTTGTTAATATGTCCACCAAATGATCAAGGCTTCAAGAGAACACCTTAATAGGACTAGTAAACATGTGGTTTATGGCTAGAAAAGATCAAATGGGGGGTTTGTTGGCTTATTTGGGACGGCAAAGGAGAGAGTTGAGAGAGTTTTTGGAGTGGATTGCATGTAAGAAATGGTGTAAATGAAACAAGTAGCTAGTTTTGGCTAGTTAGTGGTATGGTTAGCTTAACATGTAAGCATATGCTTACACTTGTATAAGTGTTAGCTAAACTTGATGCCACCTTGTGTTGTGGTGTCAAGTTAGCCGTCCCTTACAAGCTAGTGGGGTGGGACAAAGTGTTTTGTCCCATCTCACTAGTTTACGGGTATTTCTCGATTCTAGTTTTCTCGATTTGCGTGCCCTCGGGTCGTTTTACGAAAAACGTTTTTATAAATTATGAATCACCGTCACAAAACGAATCCAATAAAAATTGTCTCATCAAAAACGGAGTTCAAAAACGTAAATACGTAATCCTAAGGTTTCCGGTTTAGTCGTAAAAGACGCCAAATTATGCACGTAAGCCCAAATTTAAATCCGTAAATTGTGAGTTCGTTAACCAACACAAAAATAAGTTTCAAAATATTATACGAGAAAATATTTCACTACCTGAAAATGTTAGATTTGTCACAGACTCCGAATTGCTTCATATTCCGAATTGAACAAGGATTCCGAATTGTTCAGACTTTCAAGGATTCCGAATGGAACAATGATTCCGAATTGCTTCATATTCCGAATTGAACAAGGATTCCGAATTGTTCAGTTGTTTCATATTCTGAATTGTTGTTATTCAGAATTCAAGAATAGTTTCATGTTCCGAATTGAAGACAATTAATTATTCTGAATTGAAGAGGTGCTTGCATTTTTCCGAATTGAAGACCAAAGTTATATTCCGAATTCATAAATTTAAAAAAAAACATGTTTTAGAAAAGTTTGTACGTGAGTTATTTGGTCTTGGAGAATTTTTGGTTTCTCAAGAACACATATTTTGTAACACCTCATTTTGGTAAATGGAATATGATAGGATAATTATGGCGTGTCATCAAAGCATGTAATGTAAATGTCCAAAAACATTAAATGACCATGAATGGAAATACCGAAAATAAATATCGGTAGTCCAAGTATAAGCTCACACACATGAATATAAGTACTGAAATGGAAAAGGACTAAACAATGTCCAAAGAAATAAAGTAACGTAAAGTATGGAAATGCATAAAGTAATGAGGGATAGATAGCTTCCATCCGTATGCACATACTCTCAAAGTTTATGAGCGTCCTTGAGTACCTGCTGTTTGGGAACATGAAAGGAAAACGAATGAGCATAACGCCCAGTGAATGGATATACAAGTATAGCATGAAATGACATAAGCATAAAAGACTAATAGTAGCGGAAATGTATAAGTCCTAGATAACCTGGAACATGTTTATAAAAACTGGTTTTATAGTTTGAAAAGACTTGTGTTTTTATATGAAAATTGTATTAATTAGGCAATATCCCATATAGGTCATGAGGTTCCACCGTGCATGAATACTTGAAGGGGAGACCTCATCATGCAATTAGAAGGGTTACCTCTAATTAATTAGTCTGGGTAGGAAGGATCAACTCCTTGTGAAGGATGCAAGGCACAAATCGCATTCACCATGAAAATCCTATAAAACATGTAACTAGGATGCACCCATACGCCCCACATGATAATATAAATATAAGGCCAAAACAGTAATGGGATGCCACGAGCAATCACTCCGCCGTAGGGAAGTCATAACACTGGTGCCTCCAATGTTATGGTTATGGTACCTCCATAACTAGGTGCCACTGGTCATGCATGTATATGTCTTAGGCATTTAAAACTAACATAAGTTATCAAAACATATAAAACATATACTAGGGAAAATATTTGGCTGCAAACGGGGAATCCTAATAAGGAAAGAATGTCCATACTGAAAGACAGAAAATCCGTACCTTGTGTCATGTGAACGAGGAAAGATGAAAGGATTAATAGTCCTACTCTGACCTTTCTAATGCTACATAAATAAAGGACATATATAAGTTGTCTAATTACTGAGTACGCTACTGATTCTTGTAGGTTCTTAGTTTGTTTTATATGTTCTTGTCTTATTTACTATTTTAAATGATATATTGTATTAATCATGTATTTCATGTATTCTGACTACGTATTATCTTGTATTCTTGTAGTATTATACTTGTTACGTAATAATAAGTAACATTCTAAAAATAGAAGGTTTCCAAAAATAGAAAGTTGCCAAAAATAGAAAGTTTCCAAAAATAGATCAGTTTCTAAAAATAGTAATGTAACACTCTCAAATCGGGTCACACTAGCGGAAGGGTCCTTGAGTGTTACTTACATGATACAATCACACAATTATAGAAAACAGCTCAAAACGAGTCGTTTAAATAAAAACATCCATTCATTCATTCAAAAGATAATAATCCATACACGGTCCCAGATAATTTTAAAATATTTATAGTAACTTCAAAAGATAAAAGTTGTTTTGAATGGATATATTTTATTAAAGCGGGCCAACGTCACCAAAATTAAGCAAGCTTCATGAAACAACCTTCCTTTAGTACCTTCTTTATGGACCTGAGATAAAACATGCTATAAAATCAACAAAAATTGTTGAGTGAATCCATAGAGTCTAAAATATATAAATCGAACACAAGTATCTGGATAAACCTTCATCGAAAGACAATTATGTTGTATGGACATAATTATCATTGTTATTACATAAGCCTCATGACATTGAACGTTAACATATATTATTTCAGCTTAACACACCTAGCCAAGTGCGTATATTTCTCTTATACGTATGCATCCGATGTTTCATTACTAGTGCTTCACTACACCACGCGATAGCTAGTCGCAACCGGACTGGGCGTCACCCCGATAGATCTATCCATAGTATTAGCGTTCTTTCGATTAACAATTCACGATTCAATGGGTCTTTTAAGGCTAAAGCTAACTTATGTAATAATTTTCATCTAAGCATACAATCGGGTCCCTTGTGTTTTATTTTAAAATAAATAGGGTTTACTACAACTTCTGGTTGCACCCATTCATGAGTTTACAGCAACTCTTGTTGTACCCTTCATTTTCAATAAATACTTTTCAAGTAAATAGAGCTTCCATAACTACTAGTTGCACCATTCAATTGGTTTACTGCAACTTATAGTTGTACTCTTTATTTTAAATAAAACAAGCATGCTATCCCCTCGCAAGTTTCTAAAACAAATAAAGAATTTAAAAGCTAGGCTATAGACTCACCTTAGCGATAAAAATATCAAACGAGGATAACGATAAAGATAATTGTAACACGAGTGAAACGATGAATTAAGATAAGCCGAGAAATCATGAGCTTCTAACGACGACCTAAAAATAAATTGGCGCGTCTTAGAAATATACACGACTACGGACAAAGTTGAAATGATTTTTCTTTATAATCGAACTTTATTGATAAAATAACTAATTTATAATCTTAAGACTAGTTTTGAAGAGCTTAAAACGAACAAGGACCAAAAGTGTTATAGTAAAAATGTATTTTATACATTGGTATACAATTTTAGAACTTAAGGACTAACATTGTAAATATGAAATATGATTGCATGAGTTTGACGTAAATAAATCTATCTTCATTCATAAACTAGTTTATTGGAAATCTTCATTTCAAATATTTTACTCGAATGGTTTAGTAATAACAAATCGTAATATTAAGAGATGTCAAGTGATACCTTAGCTCAACACCGAATTCGAGTGATCTGGTGTCGTGATGCGTGAGCATAGATACGGGCCGAACACTAATGAAGTTGAACTTGCCCTCGACTCAATCGAACATGAACTCGAAACCACGGCTAATGAATCGAATACGAACTATTAAGAAAGCAAAGCTTGAATCACACCGACTTGAATTAAGACCGTGGATTGAACCCATAAAAAATAGAGTTCTAACCTTTAACGACTAAAACATAGTTGCGAACGTGAGCATAAGCACTAACACGAACGCAAGCGATAAGATTTGTGTAGTTTGATTATAACTCAAACGGGATTTGAGTTACTTTAAGGAATACTTCCTTTAATAAACTAACAAACCCCTATCATTAAATCAAGCACGAGCCAACCATATCAACCCCTAAATGAGAACAGTCATTGATAACTAGGGTTTTACCTAATTAAAAAGATTCGTTTAAGTATGTCTCTTCGAATTGAAAAATGAGTTTAATGTGTGACTTTGAAGCTGTCTTTGGTGAAACAAATAGTTGTGTCATTGTAGTATTTAAAATAAAAGTGCAAAAACAATTAAAGTAAATGTGCTTTAAAATAAATCTAAATCTAACTAAAGTAAATGGGTGCAAGTATTTAAAAGCGTGATTAAAATTAAAAGGCACGAAATGTAAATAACGCAAACTTAAATCTAACTAAGGCAAACTTAAAACGCAACTAAAACTAAAACTAAGGAAAAGCTAAAATAAATCTAAGGCAATAAACTTAAAGTGCGTCTAAGGAAAAAGGCAGGAAAAATAAAGCTTGAAAATAAAAAGGCAGAAACTTAAAAACTGAATTTAAAGAAACTGAAATTTTCCTATTCGGAATAAATACCCTTATCCGGAATAAATGACTATTCGGAATATGTCACCTATCCGGAATGTCACCCTACTCGGAATAATGGTCTATTCGGAATGTTCTTGCCTATCCGGAATACAGCCCTATTCGGAATAAAACCCTACTCGGAATATCCTCTTTATGCGGAATAATGTTCTCTATTCGGAATGTAACCCTATGCGGAACAGTGTGACTATTCGGAATAAAGTCGTATGCGGAATAAAGTTCACTATGCGGAATATCCAGGACCATTCGGAATCTTGCTCTATCCGGAATAAACCTTACTCGGAATAACCTATTCCTATTCGGAATATCCTACCTTTTCGGAATAATGGATATTCCGAATAAACCTCCTTTGCTAAAACCTTAATCCAGAATATTGTCACCTATTCGGAATACTCAGCTCTATGCGGAATACTTACTCAATTCGGAATATTGCTGGGCAAGATCAGTGCCTGGGAAATGCATAAACAAACAAGCCGAAGAACAAGGAGAACAAAATATAGCACGAATATAATCAAAACAAAGCTAAATCAACCATAAGAATAAATCAAACAAACAAATAAGCATCTATTAAGCATAAACAATTAATCCAAAACAATCAAACTCACAAAACTAATCAAAATAAACAAAAACCACTTTGATCAAAATAAGAAAAATAAGAACATGAACATGAGCATAAACAATAAAAATCAAAGATTAAGAAAGGTAGAATGAGATTAACAAGATAAAGATAAAGATTAACAAGAATTAAAAGAAAAACTTACTTGAAATTAAATGGTAATTAAGGTGCAAGACAAGAATTTAAATTTGACAAGTATTTAAATGACAAGGTAATTAAAAGTGGAAGAACTAATTGTCACTATTAGCCAACAAAGAAAAATAATTAACAACTAATCTATATATATAAGGGAGGATTAGGAAGCTTCCTTCCCTCCTTCATTTTCTCTTAATTACAAGATTAAGTCCTTCCTTCTTTAATCTTCTTTTAATTGCACCATTAGTCCTTAAGCCTTTATTTTTCATTAATCTTGGACTTTAAATGGTTTTGTCTCGGGATTTCTTTGAACTCGTCTTGTAATTCTTCAGTAAATTAGACTTGAGTTCTTCGGCTTTAAGTAAACTTCCGTCTTTCGACTTTTTCTTCGATAAATCTTCAGAATTGGTCTTGGACTTCCGATCTTTTTGCACTCTTGACTTCTCGACTTCATTTTTCATCTTTTTCTTCAATAAAAGCCCGTGAATGCCGTGTTTTCCCCACTTTTCACAATTTCCTCCTAAATCACAACAAAAACACAAACCACGCATAATTCCGACATAAAAGACATAAAATACACGTTTGGCTCGGTTATTATTGTAATTAAGTGGTAAAAAGGATGGGTGTTTACACACCTATCAAATCCCCTACACTTGACCATTGCAATGTCCTCATGCAATGCATTAGTTACAAAGCACGTTTACACTTTTCATCATAATCAATCCAAAGTGGCCTTTATTAAAGAGATAGAAAACTATAAACATTCAAAGTAAAGAAATCAAAAAGCATACCTTGGGTTTTGGAAATGTTATGAATAATCATCATCCTCAAGTTTTCACTTTCTCCAAACCAAGCTTAAAAACGAGATCATTGTTATTATAAGTTAGCAAACTAACACGAACTCATGTGGGCCAATTATTCACTTAGACTCCCTTATTCCTAGGTGTATCTATTATATTTTATTGTTGTCTTGAATGATCACGAGGATGCATTGTTGACTTATTTCGGTAGTTTATTAGGCCGAAAATAAAGTGAACGATTTAATCAATAGTTAGCTAAAGGACAAAATCTTTTAAACTGCTTCTCGGGACCTCATAAAGTTCATATCTTGGCATAACTCGCTTCGCGATTTGAGACCTTTCTCGGACCGATATTTGGCAACCTTGAGAGACGTTCATGAAATAATGGCCTTCTCTTCATAATAGGAATTTCTTCACTTGAAGTTTTGAGAGATTCATACTTGGACCACGACTTCTTCATTTTTCTCTAATCTTTATTTTGGACTTTGATATACAACGATCCGCCTCCTTTTTGGACTTGGCTTCATTTATCCTCATACCTTGCTAGGGTCTTTTCGGATACACTTCTCCATGACTTTTGGGGAGTATTTGCTTTTCGTCGTGTGTCTCGATCCTTCATATTGATTTTTGATAAATGATTCTTCACATCACTTTGGATCTTTAGCAACAAAATATAGCCCTCATGCCTTGTTAGGACCTTTTTGGACTCGCCAATCTTCGCGTCCCGCTTCAATAAGTTATGCCTTGGCTATGAACTCTAATCCATACCGAGCAACTTTTAAACGACCTTGGGCTAGAAGCTAAGTAACTTTTAAAATCGTACAACCTTATTTATTGCAGATAAATTTATTAGCAAGCGATGGGAGAATAGGCTTAGAATTAACTCACATAAATTCTCGAAAGAATACCAAACTTATAATTGGCTCTATCATCTCTCGTTCTCCACAGTTTAAAATCTCAAGGAATGAGACTCGTGGATGCTTAGCCTATTAAATCAAAGTTTTGGGTTTTCGAGTCGCCTATAGGATCTTGCAAACTCTTAGACTTTTTCAAGTTTAAAAATCGCATTTTAAAGTTCCCTTGATAAACGACTCTCTAGGATCAATTATAGGAACTTGCGAAAAGTTCTTGTTCTTAACCCGTGAGAGTTAAGACTTTCGCGTTTTATAGCTCCCTATATAAAAGCCTAGCAAAACTTGACTTAAACATGTTAAGGATACTAGCTAGAGTAACTTAAACAAGTAAACTCGGGTTGAGTCAAAAGATTCACAACGTTTGAAAATTAAAACCACTTTATTAAACTTTATTCTAATAAGGGAAGAAAATAACTATACAAAAGGAAAAACTAATAGGCCAAAATAGATCAAAAATTTTGAAAAATGTCAAAAAATCAAATTTTCCGGTTAAAATGAGGACAAATACAAGGAAAAGGCCACTTAACTTCGATAGAAGTCCCCCCTACACTTAAGATAAACATTGTCCTCAATGTTTAAGCATGTGGGAGTAAACTCCCCTACACTTAGGACATTGTGCACTTTGTTTAAATCTCGCTAAGGAAAAGACACCTAAAGAGATTCCTATTTTAATATTGGAAAATATAAAATAGTGAATCGAAAAGAGTTTAGGATAGAACCGGGAAGAAGTGAACACGGAATCACGGGTCGTCAAGAATCATCAAGAGTGGATCATTGAAGCTCGAAACCCTGATTAAAAGAGAGGAGAGGAAATAGCAAACCAACGGGTCTCCCCTACACTTAGGATAAAGAAAGCGAAAAGATAGATGCATGGGTTGCCACCCAAGAAGCGCTTGATTTTTGTTAACCGAGTCAAGAGCCTGACTCGACCTTGATGATCAACGGAAGAAGCATGAAACATATCCACCAGGATCAAAGACATAGTTTTCGTCCATCAAATAGCACAAGCTTAAGGCGAACAAGGCAAGCCAAAGAAGAATAGGCAAGGTTCCCTTAAGCAGCGATGGAGCATGGTGGGAGCAAGTATGGTGAGGTGCAAGCATGTATTCAATAGTTCCAAAGATTTTGCCTTTTATTTCATCAGGTGGATACTGAGATGGCTTAAAGATTTCAATACCGGGGTCGAACACCTTTTCCTTTAGGGGAAAATAGCACTCAGGCTCAGCAGAATGGGAAGAAGATCCGCGAAGAAGCACAACCTTGTCCTCAGAAGGGGGACAAAGAGGTGTTAACTCATACGTGATGCGGATATTGGTGTCGACCGGTTTCTTCTCCTTTGAAAGAATGTTCTTCAAATCCAAAGTAGGATCAAGACGATAATCTTCAAAATCATAAGGAGGAGCATCACTCTCATGAGGAAAGTAAGTATTAAGAAACGTAGAGAAGTCTTCCTCAAATGAGTAATCATCCAAAGTAGGATCGAGTGATGGCGGAGGATCTTCATCATGTGAAGAATCGCTCGAAAGAGTATCGGCCTCATCGAAATCATCATACGTGGGCAGCTCGGGATACTCAGAGGTAAGGTCATCATAATCATCCGAATCTGAGCTAGAATCATCATCATCATAAGAATCAAAGATCGGTGGAGAATCATATATGGGAGAAGGTTCCAAAGTAGGGAGAGAATCATCCACATCATCATGAAAAAGTGGATTATCGATGCAAGAGTCGAATAGAGGATTGTTGTAGACAACGAAGTCATCATGCACATTAATCATATTCACTGATTCTCGTCCTCCAAAGGTTGTACTGGTAAGCTTCCCCATTTTGAAAACTTGTGCATCATTCCCGACTCTTAAGATTAACTCACCTTCGGCCACATCAACAAGAGCTCGTCCGGTTCTCAAGAATGGCCGACCAAGTATTAAAGGAATACGAGGGTCCATTTCATAATCAACAACGACAAAATAGACCGGGAAAGTAAATGTGCCAACTTTGATGAACACGTCTTCGGCAATACCAACGGGGTAAGCGAGAGTGCGATTTGCAAGTTCAAGAGTCATCTTTGTTGGAGTGAGGTCGGGTAATGAAAGTGTTTTCCAAACACTCAAAGGCATCAAATTAATACTGGCCCCGAGATCAGCAAGGGCAGTAAATTTTTCAGTTTTATTGAACACGCAAGGCAACACAAAACGACCGGGATCTCCAATCTTTTCCGGAAGTTCTTTAAGAATAACTACAGAGCAGTTTTCATTTAAGCTTGTGTTGGCAAGTTCAATCAGCTTCTCCTTCTTGTTAAGCAATTCCTTAAATGCTTTGACAAATTTGGGCATGTGGACAAGTGCTTCAAGAAAACTAATGTTGAAGTTCATCTGAGAGATCATCTTCACATAGCGTGTCACGTCAGAGTCATCCTTGGTTAGCATTTTGGTCTTGCCTAAACGAGAGGGATAAGGGATATTAGGTTTGGGTGGTGAAGGTGAAGGTGTAGCAGGTAAAGGTTGAGATGTTGAAGGTTCCTTCCTAGAGACATTGTCATGGCGAGGCGGAGATGGTAATGGTGCACTAATACTAGGTGTAGGAGGAGTAGGGATAAATGATGGTGGAGGAGGTGTAGATGATGGGGGTGGGATTGGTGGATCGACAATGGTAATTCCACTACGAGTAGTAATAGCACTCACATTTGCTCGCGGATTGGTGACGGTGTTTGAAGGTAGAGAACTCGAAGTAGAAGGTTGAGCTGCGGGCAAGAAACTAGCAAGCATATTCTTCAAATCAGTCGTTTGATTGCTGAAGGAGGATTGAATATTATCTCGAAGCTCGGATCGAATCTCATTTCCTTGCTTGGTGATATCTCCTTTTAGATTGATAATTTGGCTTTGCAGATTCTTGATTTGCTCACCTTGGGTTCTCATGATGGCTTCAACATCAGGGTTAATGGGTGGGGCTTGTTGGGCGGGTGGGTGATAAGGATTAGAAGCTCTTGGTGGGATTTGGTTGCTTCTATTGTAGTTGTTGGCGGGGTTTTGGTTTTGAGGAGAAAAACCGGGGGAAAGGTAGTTGTTGGACCGGTAACTCAGCAAATTTCTATCCCCTTGAGGTCGAGCTTGGTAATTTTCCGGCGAATAATTACCATAAGCTGCATACACATTTTCCGGATTTCCTTGTGTAGAAGGACAATCCGTGTATGAATGAGGACCGCCGCATGTTTCACAAGGATTAGCAACCGCTTTAACTTGTTGTTGTTGTTGGTTTGAAGCGAGAAGCGTATCACTTTTGCTCATTTCAGTCATCATGCGGGTGAGTTCGGTCATATCAGGGTTTGCTGAGGTAGAAGAAACATTGACTCTCGGGTTGTTCCTTGAAGAAGCAGAGGAATCCCAGTTTTTGTGGTGAGTAGTCATGTTCTCAATAAGCTCTCTACACTCCTCGGGTCTCCTTTTCATAAATGTGCCACCGGCGGCTGCATTAATCGTATCACGATCTCGAAAAGTCAAACCGTTGTAGAAGGTATCTATTAAGGTCACAGGGAGCATGTTGTGGTTTGGACAACGATCAATCAAGACATTATATCTTTCCCAAGCATAAAAAAGAGATTCATCGGGATCTTGCATGAAACCGCTGATTTGATTGCGAAGGCTCGTGACCATGGATGGTGGAAAGTAGCACGACAAAAAGCGTTGAGTCATGTCATCCCAAGTGTGAATAGAATTCTTCGGTAGACGATCAAACCATTTCTCGGCATGATGTGATAAAGTATGTGGGAAGAGTTGTAGGCGAAGAACATCCATTGTGGCACCAGGCAACTTCATGCTTTGGGTGATTGTAATGAACTTGTCGAGGTGTTTGTTGGCATCATCATCAGGCAATCCACGGAATGGGTTAGTTTTCACTTGCTGAATCAGTGGTGCTTCAACGAAAACTCCGGAGCGTTGATTTGCATCGGCGCAATCGGTCCTCCTCGTCCAAACATGGTAGGTTGACAAAGCTCCTCCATTGTTCGAAGATCGGGCGGTGGAAGAACATTGTTGTTATTGTTGAGGTGCGGTGGATTATTGTTGTTGTTAACACCTGACATACTTAAATCTTCTCGAGTCTCGGGATCTTGATAATTAGAAGATCTAGTACGCATACACCTGAAAATGCAAAAGAAAAAGAAACCAAACACAAAGACAATATATATACACAATAAAGATAAAATCTTTTTGGATTTTTGAAATTTTTTATTTTTATGGATTTTTATCAATTTTTAATTTTTATGATTTTTTGAATTTTTTATGCAACAAAAATAACGCTCACGAGTGAACGGATCCCAAAAAGCAACGCGTCTCTCACAAAAAACCGTTAATCTTTACGAAAAGAGCCGGCAGCGGTGCCATTTGATAACTAGGGTTCTACCTAATTAAAAAGATTCGTTTAAGTATGTCTCTTCCAATTGAAAAATGAGTTTAATGTGTGACTTTGAAGCTGTCTTTGGTGAAACAAATAGTTGTGTCGTTGTAGTATTTAAAATAAAAGTGCAAAAACAATTAAAGTAAACGTGCGTTAAAATAAATCTAAATCTAATTAAAGTAAATGGGTGCAAGTATTTAAAAGCGTGATTAAAATTAAAAGGCACGAAATGTAAATAACGCAAACTTAAATCTAACTAAGGCAAACTTAAAACGCAACTAAAACTAAAACTAAGGCAAAGATAAAATAAATCTAAGGCAATAAACTTAAAGTGCGTCTAAGGAAAAAGGCAGGAAAAATAAAGCTTGAAAATAAAAAGGCAGAAACTTAAAAGCTGAATTTAAAGAAACTTAAATTTTCCTATTCGGAATAAATACCCTTATCCGGAATAAATGACTATTCGGAATATGCCACCTATCCGGAATGTCACCCTACTCGGAATAATGGTCTATTCGGAATGTTCTTGCCTATCCGGAATACAGCCCTATTCGGAATAAAACCCTACTCGGAATATCCTCTTTATGCGGAATAATGTTCTCTATTCGGAATGTAACCCTATGCGGAATAGTGTGACTATTCGGAATAAAGTCCTATGCGGAATAAATTTCACTATGCGGAATATCCAGAACCATTCAGAATCTTGCTCTATCCGGAATAAACCTTACTCGGAATAACCTATTCCTATTCGGAATATCCTTCCTATTCGTAATAATGGATATTCTGAATAAACCTCCTTTGCTATAACCTTAATCCAGAATATTGTCACCTACTCGGAACACTCGGCTCTATGCGGAATACTTACTCAATTCGGAATATTGCTGGGCAAGATCAGTGCCTGGGAAATGCATAAACAAACAAGCCGAAGAACAAGGAGAACAAAATATAGCACGAATATAATCAAAACAAAGCTAAATCAACCACAAGAATAAATCAATAAAAGTCAAAGATTAAGAAAGGTAGTATGAGATTAACAAGATAAAGATAAAGATTAACAAGAATTAAAAGAAACAAAAACCAGTTTGATCAAAATAAGAAAAATAAGAACATGAACATCTGCATAAACAATAAAAGTCAAAGATTAAGAAAGGTAGAATAAGATTAACAAGATAAAGATAAAGATTAACAAGAATTAAAAGAAAAACTTACTTGAAATTAAATGGTAATTAAGGTGCAAGACAATAATTTAAATTTGACAAGTATTTAAATGACAAGGTAATTAAAAGTGGAAGAACTAATTGTCACTATTAGCCAACAAAGAAAAATAATTAACAACTAATCTATATATATAGGGGAGGATTAGGAAGCTTCCTCCCCTCCTTCATTTTCTCTTAATTACAAGATTAAGTCCTTCCTTCTTTAATCTTCTTTTAATTGCACCATTAGTCCTTAAGCCTTTATTTTTCATCAATTTTGGACTTTAAATGGTTTTTTCTCGGGATTTCTTTGAACTCGTCTTGTAATTCTTCAATAAATTAGACTTGAGTTCTTCGGCTTTAAGTAAACTTCCGTCTTTCGACTTTTTCTTCGATAAATGTTCAGAATTGGTCTTGGACTTCCGTTCTTTTTGCACTCTTGACTTCTCGACTTCATTTTTCATCTTTTTCTTCAATAAAAGCCCGTGAATGCCGTGTTTTCCCCACTTTTCACAATTTCGTCCTAAATCACAACAAAAACACAAACCACGCATAATTCCGACATAAAAGACATAAAATACACGTTTGGCTCGGTTATTATTGTAATTAAGTGGTAAAAAGGATGGGTGTTTACACACCTATCAGTCATGGTGAGAATCGGGACCCGAGCTCAGCTCATATTTTGGTTAACAATTTATTTGTAGCGGCAACATTCTAGTTTATGAAACTATTAATACTTGTTACGATAGGATTTAAAATTGATGAACCCATATCATATCATGTGAATGACGTGGGATAATGAACGTTTGCCATTTGCAATATACATGATAAATGAAGCAGACTTATTTGACTTTGGTTGGGAATATTAGCCAAGTCTTCTTATCTTGATGCTATCCTCAACTATTCTTGTAGTCTTTTAGTACTTGTATACAATTTGACATCTTTATCAAATATAAGAAATGAAGATATGCATAAACGGCATATATATCCATGAAGTAAAACAAATACATATGGGTATTTTTTGTAGTGAGACGTCACTTTAGATGGGTGATGTGTTCATATATAAATTTATTTGTTAATTTTCAATAAGCGGGTATTATCGATATCCGATATTTTAAAAGTTACACAATTTAAAAATTACGCCTAAAATACGAAAAATAAATGCTCATTATAAAATAAAAACATCGACATTCGGAGGACATTTTTATTTTAAATAAATAAATGACTTAAAATACATTAATTTGTCGAATGAAAGAATGACACGTAAAGGCTTAACGTAAATGACAAAAAAATACTATTAAAACGAAAAATTAAATGACGACAATAAAAAATATTTACGGGGCTCGGGTTTCGTAAAAATACTTTTCAAAAGTTAAAACGCTTCATAAATATAATAATATAGTTTCGACACGACTTAAAACGTAAATCGAAAACGTCGAAAATATTAAATATCGAAACAATCGATAATAAAACATAAATTTTCGGGCATCCATCGATATCGCGATCACTAATAGTTCTCGTCATTCGTTAAAACGTAAATCACGTGAAATTAAAATAAATACAATAAAGTTATTAATATAAAAATTTAGAATATAATATCGATACCTAACGTATTCCTTGTCGGTTTTCATCTAAACGACATTCTTACGTTAAGTTTCAAGCCATAACCTTCTCGGTTAACCGATAATTCAACATTCTCGTTAAAGTAATCATATAATACTTAATAGTCGAGATTAAAATATCGACCTGAAATTCACGGATTGTCACATCATCCCCACCAAATAGGGATCTTCGTCCCGAAGATCAACTTGCGTTCTTCCTCGATCTTTCGTTGAAGTCAAGAGTTAAATATATTTTGGCCCTCGTCTTGAGTTCCATCAGACTTTGAAAATAGGAATACGACTTTGCTTCAGTTGCCTAACTTCCTTATCGATAGTATCAAAAAGTTCTTTGATGAAATGCAACCTCCGTCGATTCATACTTCAATAAGAGGGATAATAAGATCTTTGCGAGAAAGAAATTTTTTGTAAGTTCGACATATGAAAGAGTATTGTGAATTCCTTGTAGTTCTCGAGGTAATTTAAGTTTTCATGCCACCGGACTCACTTTCGATATCATCTCGAAGGGTCCAAACTAACGGGGACTTAACTTCCCACGTTTTCTAAAATATATAGCACTTTTTCCATGGTGATAACCTTGGCATAAATTCACCTACCTCGAATTTAAAAGGTTTTCGCTTCACATCATCATAACTTTCATGTCTACTACGAGCAGTTAATAAACGATTATTATTAGTTAGCGCGATCGATTTATTTATCGGAATAGAATGAGCATAGTCAATCAATAAACATTGAAACAAATTGAATCATATTCAGACTGGGTTTTCAAGAGCTTAACAATGAATTCATTATAATTTTCTCTTACTTCCCAGATGATAACGATTAACACAATCTAATCACTTAAAGGCTTATTTACCTCTTTTTATTCCATAATACATTGTAGGCTCTTTCTATCGGTGGATACCGTAAACTTAGTGCCATACAAATAATGTTTCCATAGGCGAAGAGTAAAAATCACCACTTTTATCGATCATATGTCAGAGAAATGGTATAGAACTAGCCAAAGATCACACTTTGAGAATTTCGCGTACAACTTTTCTTTCTTTAACAAGTTCAATATAGTCCTTAAGTGTTTGGCATGTCCTTCCTCGCTCTTAGAGCAGATAAAAATATCATCAAACGATCATGAATTTATCAAGATACGGCTTACAAATGCGATTCATTAAGTCAATGGATACAGCAGGTGCATTGGTCAACCTCAAAAGGTATAACCCGAAACTCATAATGACCATAACGATTCTAAACGCCATAATAGGAATTTATTCCTCGCGTATGCGAAATTGATGGTAAACAGAACGAAGATTAATCGTGGAGAAAACATGAGAATCTTAAAGTTGATCAAGTAGATCATAAATTCTTGGAGATGGGTAACGATTTTCAATCGTCAGCTTATTCAACTCCAGAAGACTATTTTTACTAACTGATGTTATAATTTAGTTAGTGATTTAAAAAGGATACTACACATGATAAGCTAAATCACTAAGGGTTACTAGGTGATTTATGTGGCTCAGAAGGCTCCTCGGTCCCACTAGAAGAAGATTTCTTTAGTGTCTTTCTAGGACGCTCGGTATCCTCCTGAATTGGCGGCTTTGGAATAGCCCCAATATAAATAATCGTATGATCACAGAATTTATGGCATCAAGTTAAGTAGCTTACACCAAGTATAAGCATAAGCTTACCTTTCAAGCTAACCTTTACCACTTTACCACAAAACTAGCTACTTGTTTTCATTTCCATCATTTCTTACATGCAATCCACTCTAAAAACTCTCTCAACTCCTCCCTTGCACCTTTCATCTCGGGAGAGATGTCCTCACCAAAGTACAACTTCACTCGTTGGCCATTCACCTTAAAATTAGGTCATTAGGTTGAGCGAGCTCGAGAGTACCATATGGAAAAATTTGGGCAATGGTGAATGGGCCAGACCAACGAGATTTTAGCTTGCCCGAAAAGATTTTCAACCGAGAGTTAAAGAGTAAAACTTTGTCTCCAACTTGGAACTCTCAGTTCTTAATCTTAGAGTCGTGAATGAGCTTAGTCTTCTCCTTATAGATCAAAGAATTTTCATAACCCTCATTACGGAGTTCATTCAGCTCATTGAGTTGGATCTTGTGTAGGTCACCGGCTTTGTTGATATCAAAATTAGCCCACTTCAAGGCCCAGTAAGCCTTGTGCTCTAACTCAATGGGGAGGTGGCATGCTTTCCCGTACACGAGACGATATGGTGTACAACCAATCGGAGTCTTATATGCGGTACGAAAAGCCCACAAAGCATCATCAAGTTTATCAGCCCATGAGGCACGATGCTCTCCCACGGTTCTTTCCAGAATTCGCTTTAATCCTTGGTTAGAAATTTCAGCCTGGCCATTAGTTTGTGTGTGGTAGGCAATGGAAAGACGATGATTTACACCATACTTAGCCATGACTCTTGCAAATTGGTCATTGCAAAAATGAGTACCGCGATCACTAATAATTGCACGAGGCACACCGAATCTAGCGAATAGCGACTTCAAAAAGTTACAAACCACCCTTGCGTCATTAGTGGGTAAAGCTTTTGCTTCAACCCACTTAGAAACGTAGTCAACGGCTACAAGGATGTATTTGTTTCCTTTAGAGGAAGGGAATGGCCCCATAAAGTCGATACCTCAAACATCAAAGATTTCACATTCTTGAATGAAATTCTGAGGCATCTCATCTTTATGTGATATCTTGCCTTGTTTTTGGCAAGCATCACAACGTTTAACCATCTCGTGAGCGTCACGGTAAATGATGGGCCAATAAAATCCCGAGTCAAACACTTTTTTGGCGGTGTAGTTGGGACCAAAGTGACCACCGGTGGGTCCTTTGTGGCAAGCGTCAAGGATTTCTAAAGTTGCCGGTCCATCAACACATCGGCGAATAATCAAATCAGCACATTGTTTGAATAGATACGGGTCATCCCAAAAGTAAGTCTTAATGTCTTTGAAGAACTTCTTATTTTGTTGGGATGTTAACCCGTCGACGAGAATTACACCCGCCAAGTAGTTTGCAATGTCCGCAAACCACGGGGTTTCATCAGAAGTCGAGTTGATAGACATTAAGGTCTCCAGGGGAAAGGAGTTATTGATCTCTTTGTTCGGATGATCCCCTTGGTAAGGATCCTCAAGTATGCTGAGATGATCCGCGGCTAGGTTTTCAGCTCCTTTCTTATCACGAATTTCGATTTTAACTTCTTGGAGTAGCAAAACCCAGCGGAGAAGTCTTGGTTTGGAATCTTGTTTAGTCAACAAGTACTTCAACGCGGAATGATCGGTATAAACGATTGTGGTGGAAAGGACAAGATAGGGGCGGAACTTTTCAAAAGCATAGACAACGGCTAAAAGCTCTTTTCGGTTGTCGTGTAATGCAATTGTGCCCCCATCATTGTCTTGCTAGCATAGTGGATTGGTTGGAAGTGTTTACTCACTCTTTGGCCCAAAACCGCACCAATAGCAAAGTCACTAGCATCGCACATCAACTCAAAGGGAAGCTCCCAATTAGGGGTAACCAAGACGGGTGCCTTAGTAAGCTTATCCTTAAGCAAGTTGAAGGCTTCAATACACTCGTTGGAAAAGATAAAAGGAGTATCTTTCTCCAAGAGGTGGGTCATTGGACGAGCGATTTTAGAAAAATCTTTGATGAATCGACGGTAGAAGCCCGCATGACCGAGGAAACTTCTCACACCCTTCACGGTTGAAGGTGGAGGCAGCTTAGAAATAACATCGACTTTAGCACGGTCTACTTCAAGACCGGCTTTGGAGATCTTGTGTCCTAGCACGATGCCCTCTTTCACCATGAAATGGCATTTTTCCCAATTAAGAACAAGGCGAGTGTCTTCACACCGCTTAGGCATACGTTCTAAATTGGCAAGGCAAGCAGAGAAAGAATCATCATAAACCGAGAAATCATCCATGAATACTTCCATAGTGTCTTCCACCATGTCATGGAAGATAGCCATCATACACCTTTGGAACATCCCAGGAGCATTACATAAACCAAAAGGCATGCGTTTGTAAGCAAATGTTCCGTAGGGACAAGTGAATGTGGTATTTTCTTGGTCCTTGGGATCGAATGGAATTTGAAAATATCCGGAGAAACCGTCTAAAAAGCAGTAATAGTCATTACCAGCTAGACGCTCGAGCATTTGATCCATGAAGGGAAGAGGAAAATGATCTTTTCTCGTGGCATCATTGAGCTTGCGATAGTCAATACAAACTCTCCACCCAGTAACGAGACGAGTAGGAATCAACTCGTTGTGTTCATTGGGAACAAAGGTTATTCCGCCCTTCTTGGGCACACAATGGACGGGACTTACCCATGGCGAATCCGAAATAGGGTAAATCGAGCCGGCATCAAGAAGTTTGATAACCTCTTGTTTGATGACTTCATGAATACGAGGATTAACCCTTCGTTGGCTCTGGATTGCGGGTTTAAAGTCATCTTCCATGAGAATCTTGTGAGTACAAAAGTTCGGATCAATTCCGCGGATATCGGAAATTTTCCAAGCAATTGCCTTCTTATGATCTTTAAGCACGGCGATGAGGCGAGTTTTCTCTTCTTCTTTCAAGTCCTTAGCAATGATGACGGGCGACTTCTTATTTTCTTCAAGGAACACGTACTCGAGATGGGGTGGTAACTCCTTAAGTTCTAAATCCGGAGGATTTTCGATGTGAGGCGTTTTCAAAGTCGGAGCATCGATAGCAATAACCGTGGGAGATGGTGGAGAAATATTGTCTCCTTTAAGAAGGTTCTCAAGGAGGCGAAGATCTTCATCCCAATCGGTGGGAGAATCGTCATTAGCTAAGTTCACATCTCCCATGGTGGCTTCCAAATCTTTCCAAAGGAAATCACTTTCTCCAAATAGAGATAGTGATGAGTCAATAGAGGAAACGGTCTCAACATTGGGAAGAGAGGTAGGAATACTTTTACAAGCATCTTTGAAGTGTTCTTCACAGGCCTCATCAAGAACGTCAATACAATTAACACTCTCTTATGAATAAGGCTGTTTAGAAAGCTTTCCCATGTTAAAGACAATTTTATCGTCACCCACTCTCATGATAAGCTCACCGGCTTCAACATCGATGAGAGTGCGACCGGTCCTCAAGAATGGACGGCCAACAATTAATGGCACACGAGGGTCCATATCATAATCGACGACAACGAAATCGGCAGGAAAAGTGAATTTGTCGACTCCTACAAAGACGTCTTCGGCTATCCCCACTGGATAAGCAACCGTACGGTTAGCTAATTCCAAAGTCATTTTGGTGGGGACTAGCTCAGGGAGAGATAATTGCTTCCACACACTTAAAGGCATTAAGTTAATACTGGCACCTAGATCGGCTTGGGCCATGCAATTCTCTACTCCCGGGAAGTTGCAAGGGATTAAGAAACGACCCGGATCACCAAGCTTAGTTGGCAATTTCCTTAAGAGCACTGCAGAGCAATTCTCATTAAGTTGGGTGTTAACAATATCAAGAAGCTTCTCTTTGTCGCTAAGAAGATCTTTGAACATTTTTGCGTATTTAGGCATGTGAGCGAGAGCCTCAGCGAAGGAGATGTTGAAATTCAATTGTTTAAACATTTTGAGAAAGTTCGAAACCTGAATATCATCCTTGCTTTTGAGCTTCTCTTTCCTCAACCTTGAGGGATAAGGTATATCGGAAGAAGAGGAAGGCTTTGGGATCGAAGGATCACTCACATCCTTGGGTAGAGGAGGGGTAGAAGTAAGAGGTGGAGAAATTGGGGAAGTAGAAGGATGAGGAATAGGAGCAGGTGACTCGTTTTCCTTAGTCACAATCACCAGTGGAGGTAGAGGAAGCTCGGGTTCCTTGGTACCTTTGCCACTGCGAGTGGTGATTGCTTTCATCTCCCCACATGGATTCGCAACGGTGTTACTCGGAAGAGTACCCGAAGAAGATGGTTGATTACCTTGGAAGAAACTAGCCATCATGTTCCTTAAGTCATTCGTTTGACTTGCCAAAGTGTTTCTCATATCAGCTCGAAGATCGTTCCCTTGTTTCACCATGTCTGCTTTCAAGTTGAGCACTTCTCACTGGAGATTTTCCACGATCACATCATTGGTCCTCATGTAAGTTTCAACATCTTGATGCAATGCGGTGGGTTGGTTGGGAGGAGGAGCATGGTAGGCGGGTGGTTGATAAGCAGGTTGTTGGTAAACTTGGTTGTTTCTTTGAGGTGGATATGGTTGTTTGTGAGGTGGTATGTATGGTGCACGAGGTTGTTGTTGTTGTTGAGGAGGGCGATTGAGGTTTTGTTGTTGGTTTGGGTTGTTAGGAGGAAAACCGGGTGGGGAAAGAAAGTTGTTAGAGTGGTAGCTAAGCAAGTTGCGGTCACCTTGAGGACGAGCTTGATAAGCGGCCGGAGGATAGGTACCGTATGCTGCATTCACATTCTCAGAAGGATAGTCTTGGGTGGCGGTACAAGTGGTGTAAGAGTGAGGACCCCCACATATCTCACATGGTTGGCTGACAACATTGACTTGAGCGTTTTTAGCGTTGATGTTGTTGGTGTTGCTGGCGGTTTGGGTAGCAAGCGATTCAAGAAGCGCAGTGATTTTGTTAAGTCGCTTGTCGCTGTCACTAGTACTAGCACTGGCGACATTGGTCCGGACACTCTTGGTTTGTACACGAGACTTATTTTCAATAATATCCCAAGCGGCATTGGAAGTCTTAACCAAAATATTACCCCCCGAGGCACTATTTAGTGAATCTTGGTCATTCATGCTTAATCCATTATAAAAGGTATTAATTTGGTGCACTTTGGTAAAACCATGTTTTGGGCACTTTCTTAAAAGATCTTTAAAACGGTCCCAAGATTTACTAAACGACTCATCGTACTTTTGTTCAAAATTAATGATTTCATTCCGTAAAGCGGTAGTACGAGAGGGTGGGAAAAAGTAATTTATGAACTTGGTCTCCAAATCCGTCCACGTCAGAATACTTTGTGGCGGTTCCTTTGCAAGCCAATGCCGGGCTTGTCCCTCTAGGGAGAAAGGAAAAAGTTGCAAACGGATTACCTCTTGTGGAACACCATTGAATTTGACCGTATTCGTGAGTTGCAAGAATCTCTTGATGTGGTCATGAGGATCATCAATGGTACGCCCCAAGAATGGTTGAGCAGAGACCATCTGGATAAAGCCGGATTTGAGCTCAAAGTTGTTGGCTGCAATCGCGGGTATGACAATTGGATCATTGTTGCCCTCCACATGTGCTTGTAACAGTTCAATCATAGGGCGATTATCCGGTAAAGGTTCATTGTTGTTGTTATTATTGTTGTTGAGAGGTGGATTGTTATTGTTTTGAGGTGGGTTATTGTTGTTGTTTTGTACACCGACCATGTCTAAGTCTTCGAGAGGCTCGGGCTCTTGATAAGACGTTGATCGTGTACACATGCACCTGCAAAAGAACTAACAAAGCAAGCAAGAAATAATTTTGGTTTTTATGGTTTTTTAATTTTTTTTTGTATTTTTGAAAATTTTATATTTTTTTAGGGTTTTTGAAATTTTTTATGAAAAAGTAACGTTCACGGTGAACGGATCCCAAAATCCAAGTTCTCACAAAAAACTGGTAATCTTAACGAGAAGAGCCGGCAGCGGCGCCATTTGATACTAGCGTTTTGTATGGGTTCAGAATTAATCTCGGTATCTCCTCGAATTGATCACAGCTAAAAGTGGAATGATTTGTGCTTGGTGACAAATAGTGGGTTTGGTTTTCTATTCTATTAAAAAGGTAAATGAAGTAAATAAAGATTTAAACCAAAAATAGTTAATGAAGTAAAACTTGAATTAAAATTAAACAATTAAACGATAAATCTGAAAAGTAACCTTACTAAAGAAATGGTGCTATTCGGAATAATGATCATGCGGAAGAAATGATGCTATCCGGAATATAGAAGCTATGATTAATCTGAATAAATGATCCTATTCGGAATAAAAAGGCTATAAAATACTACCCGGAATATTAAGGCTATTCAGAATAAAAGTATTATGTGGAATATATTGCTATTCGGAATAACTAAGCCTATGCGGAATAAAGTCCTACCCGGAATAATGAACTCTATGCGGAATAATCAATACTATGCGGAATAAAGTGCTACCCGGAATAAAAATCCTATCCGGAATATTGGGACCATTAGGAATATTGAGACCATTCGGAATAAACGGGCTCTATCCGGAATAAACAATTATTCCGAATAGAAGAAAATGTAAGAAGACTATCCGGAATATAAATATTCCGAATAAGGGAAAAAGTAAACAGACTATTCGGAATGTCTGGGCAGGAAGAACAGTAAGCAGAAATTTAAAACAGGGGAATGATTTTTAACCAAACAAACCAAATTTTACCAAAGGATTCGAACCAAACTAAACACAATTCGTTTACTAACCATAAACAACAAATCCCAATCATAAAAAACACAAAACCCATTAACTTTTGAAGATCAAAATCAACTAAACTAGAACTTTAAAACTTTGAATAAAAAGAGAGGATGAACAAGATGATAGAAAGATTAAATGTAAACTTGAATTGATGATTAAGATTCAACAAACAAAATGGAAGGATTAAACTTACAAGATTCAAGAAGAAATCAAAGAAAATGAAAACCACTCCTTAAGGGAGATGGTTCTTCCTACGAACTAGGAGAAAAAAAATGTAACTGAATAAAAAACTAGTGCCAAATGTGTGAAGGGTTTTCCTTATATAGGCTAGTGGTTGGTTGGTGGAGTGGGCTTTCTTCCTCTCTTCTTGTCTTCTCGTCTTTTCAGAAAAGTTGACGTTTTCGATTCTGATTCGGGATTTGTCGACGATTAAATTCAACTCGTCTTTTAATTTCTTCGTTTAATAGACTTGAGCTTCTTCGACATTTGTAAATCTTCCATCTTTGGTCCTTTTCTTCGATAAATCTTCAAATAGGCCCATTGACTTCAAATCTTTTGCATCTCTTGGACAATAGACTTCGTCTTAAGTCTTTTTCCTCGATAAAACCCGTGCAATCCCATGTTTTCTTCATTATTCATCCGGTTAGCTCTGAAAACACAATAAACACAAAAACCACGCATAATTCCAAACAAATGATATTAAACACGCGTTTTGGTCTTGTTTTAGTAAGAAATAAGTGGTAAAAGGATGGGTGTTTTCACACCTATCAGGGAGGTTACTTCCACATGCTTAAACATTGAGGACAATGTTTATATTAAGTGTAGGGGAGACTTCTATCGAAGTTAAGTGGGCTTTTCCTTGCATTTGTCCTCATTTTAACCAGAAAATCAATTTTTCGACAATTTTCAAAATTTTTAATCTATTTTGGCCTAGTTGTATTTACCTTTGTTATAGTTATTTTCTTTCTTTACTAGAATAAATAAAGTGGTTTTAATTTTTAAACGTTGTGAATCTTTTGAATCAACCCGAGTTTACTTATCTAAGTTTACTCTAGCTAGTATCCTTAACGTGTTTAAGTCAAGTTTTGCTACGCTTTTATATAGGGAACTTTAAAACGCGAAAGTCTTAACTCTCACGGGTTAAGAACAAGAACTTTTCACAAGTTCCTATAATTGATCCTAGAAAGTCGTTTATCAAGGGAACTTAAAAATGCGAATTCTAAACTTGAAAATGACTAAGAAGTTGCAAGATCCTATAGATGACTTGAAAACCCAAAACTTTGATTTAATAGGCTAAGCATCCACGAGTCTCATTCCTAGAGATTTTAAATTGTGGAGAACGAGAGATGATAGAGTCAATTATAAGTTTGGTATTCTTTCATGAATTTATGTGAGTTAATTATGAGCCTTTTCTCCCATCGCTTGCTAATAAATTTAATTGAAATAAATAAGGTCGTACGATTTGAAAAGTTACTTAGCTTCTAGCACAAGATCGTTTAAAAGTTGCTCGGTATTAATTAGAGTTCATAGCCAAGGCATAACTTATTGAAACGGGATGCGAAGATTGGCGAGTCCGAAAAGGTCCTAACAAGACATGAGGGCTACATTTTGTTGCTAAATATCCAAAGTGATGTTAAGAATCATTTATCAAAAATCAATATGAAGGATCAAGACACACGACGAAAAGCAAACACTCCCGTAAAGATCATGGAGAAGTCTATCCAAAAAGGCCCTAACAAGGTATGAGGATAAATAGATCCAAGTCCTAAAAGGAGGCGGATCGTTGTATATCAAAATCCCAAATAAAGATTGGAGAAAAATGAAGAAGTCGTGGTCCAAATATGAAGAATCACTCAAAAAGTTCAAGTGAAGAAATTCCTATTATGAAGAGAAGACCATTATTTCATGAACGTCTCTCAAGATTTGAAGTATGAAGTCGCTGCCAAATATCGGTCCGAGAAAGGTCTCAAATCGTGAAGTGAGTTATGCCAAGATATAAACTTTATGAGGTCCCGAGAAGCAGTTTTAAAAGATTTTGTCCTTTAGCTAACTATTGATTAAATCTTCCTACTTTATTTTCAGCCTAATAACTATCGAAATAAGTCAACAATGCATCTTCGTGATCATTCAAGAAAACAATGAAATATAAGAGATACACCTAGGAATAAGGGAGTTTAAGTGAATAATTGGCCCACGTGAATTTGTGTTAGTTTGCTAACTTATAATAGCAATGATCTCGTTTTTAAGCTTGGTTTGGGGAACGTGAAACTTGAGGGTGATAATCATTCAAGACATTCCAAAACCCAAAGGTAAGTCTTTGATTTCTTAACTTGTTTTCTTCCTTTAATTATTTTGTAATTTTCTATCTCTTTAATAAAGGCCAAGATGGATTGATTATGATGAAAAATGTAAAACTTGCTTTGTAATTAATGCATTGCATGAGGACATTGCAATAGTCAAGTGTAGGGGATTTAATTAGTGTTAAAACACTCATCCTTTTACACCTTAATTATAATAAGAACCAAGCCAAAACGTGTATTTTATGTTGTAAATGTCGGAATTATGCGTGGTTTGTGTTTTTGTTGTTATTTAGGATCAAAATGTGAAAAGGGAAGAAAACGCGGTCTTTCACGGGCTTTTATCGAAGAAAAAGACAAAAGACGAAGTCAAAAGATCAACAGTGCAAAAAGAACGGAAGTCCAAGGCCTATTTTGAGGATTTATCGAAGAAAAAGTCTAGAGACGCAAGTTTAATGAAGTCGAAGAACTCAAGTCTAATTAATGAAGAAATTATAAGACGAGTTCAATTTAACCCGAGACAACGTCGAGAAAGTCGAAGAATTTATAAAGATGAAAAGACGAGAAAAGGAAGAAAAGATCAACACTTGCTAATCTCCCTATGAATACCCTCCTAATGACACATTAGGAGGTGTTAGCTAATTTGACACATTAGTCTTTCCACCTTTATTTATATTGTCATTTAATTACCTTGTCTTACACCTTAAATTTATAAGTTTATTTAATTCTTGATTTTACTTTTATTGTTGAATCCTTAATTTTAATCAAGTTTTATGTTAATCTCTCCTTCTACCTTTCTTATTTTTGTTAATCTTTATGCTTATTATCTTATTGTAATGCTTATTTGATTAATTGTTATGTTTTTATGTGATTGATTGTGTTAGCTTATTGATTTTATAGCTTATTGTGTGTTTGATTTTATTTTAGTTAAGTGTTTTTATTAGTTTATTTTATTAAAAGTTGATTTTTAATTTTTAGATTTATTAGTGTTTTTCAAGTTTTTGATTTGTGGTTGAATTAGTTTTTCTTAAAAGTGTTTTAGATTAAGTTTTGGTTATTTGCTTATTTGATTTTAGCTTATTCGTGGCTTATTTTCTGATTTTTAATAGGGTAAAAGCTATAAAATACCATCTTACTTATTGATTTGTGCCGACTTTAAACACTTACTATTTAATCTCGTGACTTTACCATTCTACTTTCAAAATCGTTTCGAAGATACCAATTTGGTAACTTGTTACCGACAGCGTGGCACGGTAATTTCCACGTCATTATTTTATTACGTTTAATATGGCCACGTCCGATTTTAGTATTTTGGGTAAAAGCTATACAATACCTTCGTACTTATTAAAATGTTTCGACTTTAAACACTTACTAATTAATCTCGTGACTTTACCATTGTACTTTAAAATTATTTTCGAAAAAAAAGTTTCATTTTTGAAAAAAAAAGTGTATTCTCGAAAAAAAGTTTTATTTTCGAAAAAAAAGTTTTTATTTTCGAAAAAAAGTTTTATTTTTGAAATAACTTGTTTCGAATTTTTCTTTAAAAAAAGAATTTAATTTTTTTTCGAAATAATAAAACCTTTTGTTTCTAAAAAAAGTTTAACTTTTTGAAAAAATGTTTGTTTTGAAAAAAAAATAAACTTTTTAAAAAAAATAATTTGTTTCAAAAAAAAATAAAAAATATATTTTTTTAAAAAGTTTTATTTTCGAAAAAAGATGTTTTATCTTTCTCTAAAAAAATAAAAACCATTTTTTCTAATAAAAAAAAAGTTTAATTTTCTAAACAAAGTTTGTTTCGAAAAAAAAATTAGACATTTTGTTTAAAAAAAATTGTTTCGAAAAAGGAAATATGACTTTTTTTTCGAAAAAAAGATCTTATATCTTTTTAAACTTTTTCTCGAAAATAAAACTTTTTTTTTCGAAAATAAAACATTTTTTCGAAAATAAAACATTTTTTTTCGAAAATAAAACTTTTTTTGCGAAAATAAAACTTTTTTTTTCAAAAATAAAACTTTTATTTCGAAAATAAAATTTTTTTTTCTAAAATATTTTTTTAATAATTAATTTTGCTGATGTGTAAATATAACCGGTCATAATGGTAATATTATTACAAAACAAACAAGTAGAATGGTAAAGTCACGAGATTAAATAGTAACTGTGTCTGTTTTTATGTTTTGGGATTAGGGTTTTATTATTCCGAAGTTTTCTCTGAATTTGTCAATTTTTTCTGAAATTATTGCTTTTCCGAATATATGCCATTTCTGTGAAATCTTATTTTTTCTGAAAAAGTAAAAAGTTCTGAAAATATTTATTCCGAAGAAAGTTGTGAAAAAGTATTATTCCGAAGAAATCTCTGAAAAAGAATTATTCCGAAGAAGCAAAAATCTGAAATAGCAAATATTCCGAAAAAGTGAAGTTCTAAAAACTTAGTTATTGCGAAGAACATCATATTGCGAAGAACACTGTTCTTATTGCGAAATAGTTAGACGTGCCTTCTTGCCTGCTTTCTAGTTTTGGCGCCAAAATGACCAGGCAGCTTGCTAGCTTCCAGCTAGCTGCCTGCTAGCTTGTTTATTTATTAGTATTGTTCCGTAATTGTTTAGTTTTATCTGAAAGTTGTTCCGTTTTTAATTTTGAATGTTACGTATTTTTAGTTTAATTTTTCGTCGATTTTTATTAATAATATTTTTTCGTAAAGTTCAAGTTTTATCTTTTATTTAGTACCCGCTTAAGGTTTTTCCTCGTTTAGCTTTAAAGTACCATTTTAGTTTTATTCTCTCCTTTTTCATTAAGTAAACTTTATTTTTCAGTCGAAAGTAAATTTCTTCGCTTAATTTTTATTAATTGTTTCGTTTTAAATTTGTGTTTTATTAGGGCTTCTATCGAAGTTAACTGTGCTTTTCCTTGCATTTGTCCTCATTTTAACCAGAATATCAATTTTTCGACATTTTTCAAAATTTTTAATCTGTTTTGGCCTAGTTGTATTTAACTTCGTTATAGTTATTTTCTTTCTTTACTAGAATAAATAAAGTGGTTTTAATTTTTAAACGTTGTAAATCTTTTGACTCAACCCGAGTTTACTTATCCAAGTTTATTTTAGCTAGTATCCTTAACGTGTTTCAGTCAAGTTTTGCTAGAATTTTATATAGGAAAATTTAAAACGCGAAAGTCTTAACTCTCACGGGTTATGAACAAGAACTTTTCTCAAGTTCCTACAATTGATCCTAGAAAGTCGTTTATCAAGGGAACTTTAAAATGCGAATTCTAAACTTGAAAAAGTCTAAGAAGTTGCAAGATCCTATAGATGACTTGAGAACCCTAAAACTTTGATTTAATAGGCTAAGCATCCACGAGTCTCATTCCTTGAGATTTTAAATTGTGGAGAACAAGAGATGATAGAGTCAATTATAAGTTTGGTATTCTTTCATGAATTTATGTGAGTTAATTATGAGCTTTTTCTCCCATTGTTTGCTAATAAATTTAATTGCAATAAATAAGGTCGTACGATTTGAAAAGTTACTTAGCTTCTAGCACAAGATCGTTTAAAAGTTGCTCGGTATTAATTAGAGTTCATAGCCAAGGTATAACTTATTTAAGCGGGATGCGAAGATTGGCGAGTCCGAAAAGTTCCTAACAAGACATGAGGGCTACATTTTGTTGCTAAAGATCCAAAGTGATGTGAAGAATCATTTATCAAAAATCAATATGAAGGATCAAGACACATGACGAAAATAAAACACTCCCGTAAAGATCATGGAGAAGTCTATCCAAAAAGGCCCTAACAAGGTATGAGGATAAATAGATCCAAGTCCTAAAAGGAGGCGGATCGTTGTATATCAAAATCCCAAATAAAGATTGGAGAAAAATGAAGAAGTCGTCGTACAAATATGAAGAATCTCTCAAAAAGTTCAATTGAAGAAATTCCTATTATGAAGAGAAGACCATTATTTCATGAATGTCTCTCAATATTTGAAGTATGAAGTCGCTGCCAAATATCGGTCCGATAAAGGTCTCAAATCGTGAAGTGAGTTATGCCAATATATGAACTTTATGAGGTCCCGAGAAGCAGTTTTTAAAGATTTTGTCCTTTAGCTAACTATTGATTAAATCGTCCGACTTTATTTTCAGCATAATAACTATCGAAATAAGTCAACAATGCATCTTCGTGATCATTCAAGACAACAATGAAATATAAGAGATACACCTAGGAATAAGGGAGTCTAAGTGAATATTTGGCCCACATGAATTTATGTTAGTTTGCTAACTTATAATAGCAATGATCTCGTTTTTAAGCTTGGTTTGGGGAACGTGAAACTTGAGGGTGATAATCATTCATGACATTCCAAAACCCAAAGGTAAGTCTTTGATTTCTTAACTTGTTTTCTTCCTTTAATTATTTTGTAATTTTCTATCTCTTTAATAAAGTTCAAGATGGATTGATTATGATGAAAAATGTAAAACTTGCTTTGTAATTAATGCATTGCATGAGGACATTGCAATGGTCAAGTGTAGGGGATTTAATAAGTGTGAAAACACTTATCCTTTTACCACTTAATTATAATAATAACCAAGCCAAAACGTGTATTTATGTCGTAAATGTCAGAATTATGCGTGGTTTGTGTTTTTTTGTGATTTAGGATCAAAATGTGAAAAGGGAAGAAAACACGGTCTTTCACGGGCTTTTATCGAAGAAAAAGACAAAAGACGAAGTCAAAAGATCAAGAGTGCAAAAATAACGGAAGTCCAAGGCCTATTTTGAAGATTTATCGAAGAAAAGGTCTAAAGACGGAAGTTTAATGAAGTCGAAGAACTCAAGTCTAATTAATGAAGAAATTATAAGACGATTTCAATTTATCCTGAGACAACGTCGAGAAAGATCAACACTTGCTAATCTCACTATAAATACCCTCCTAATGACACATTAGGAGGTGTTAGCTAATTTGACACATTAGTCTTTCCACCTTTATTTATATTGTCATTTACTTAATTGTCATTTAATTACCTTGTCTTGCACCTTAAATTTGTAAGTTTCTTTAATTCTTGCTTTTACTTTTACTGTTGAATCCTTAATTTTAATCAAGTTTTATATTAATCTCTCCTTCTACCTTTCTTATTTTTGTTAATCTTTATGCTTATTATGTTATTGTCATGCTTATTTGATTAATTGTTATGTTTTTATGTGTTTGATTGTGTTAGCTTATTGATTTTATAGCTTATTGTGTGTTTGATTTGATTTTAGTTAAGTGTTTTTATTAGTTTATTTTATTAAAAGTTGATTTTTAATTTTTAGATTTATTAGTGTTTTTCAAGTTTTTGATTTGTGGTTGAATTAGTTTTTCTTAAAAGTGTTTTAGATTAAGTTTTGGTTATTTGGTTATTTGATTTTAGATTATTCGTGGCTTATTTTCTGATTTTTAATATTACTGAGTCTGTTTTTATGTTTTCGGATTAGGGTTTTATTATTCCGAAGTTTTCTCTGAATTTGGCAATTTTTTATAAAATTATTGCTTTTCCGAATATATGCCATTTCTCTGAAATCTTATTTTTTCTGAAAAAGTAAAAAGTTCTGAAAAGATTTATTCCGAAGAAAGTTGTGAAAAAGTATTATTCCGAAGAAATCTCTGAAAAAGAATTACTCCGAAGAAGCAAAACTCTGAAATAGCAAATATTCCGAAAAAGTGAAAAGTTTTGAAAACTTAGTTATTGCGAAGAAATTCATATTGCGAAGAAAACTGTTCTTATTGCGAAATAGTTAGACGTGCCTTCTTGCCTGCTTTCTAGTTTTGGCGCCAAAATGACCAGGCAGCTTGCTAGCTGCCTGCTAGCTTGTTTACTTATTAGTATTGTTCCGTAATTGTTTAGTTTTATCTAAAAGTTGTTCCGTTTTTAAGTTTGAAAGTTACGTATCTTTAGTTGAATTTTTCGTCGATTTTTAGTATTAATATTTTTTCGTAAAGTTCAAGTTTTATCTTTTATTTAGTACCCGCTTTAGGTTTTGCCTCGTTTAGCTTTAAAGTACCATTTTAGTTTTATTCTCTCCTTTTTCATTAAGTAAACTTTATTTTTCAGTCGAAAGTTAATTTCTTCGCTTAATTTTATTTTTATTAACTGTTTCGTTTTAAATTTACGTTTTATTATTTGTTTCGCCCCTTTATTGTTAGTTATTTGTTTTTATTTCTCGACATTTACGTTTTAATCATTTATAGATTTATTTACCTTGCCTTTTAATTTAAATTTTTGCAATTTAATTTTACTACAACGACCAAACATTTTCTTTTCCACCAAAAGACGACTGAGTCGCACGTTAACCGGAAATCAATTCGATTAGACAAACGACAAAGAACTTAATTTTTATACTAGGTAAAAGCTAGTTATCAATATCATTTATTATAAATATCCCAGTATAAAGATAGATCCCCCGTCATTTTTATGCTCCTAAATGATGTTTAGTCCATGCTAAAATAATCTTGCTTAATTACCTGGGAAAACATGCTTAAAACAGTCAACATAAAGTTGGTGAATTCATAGAGTTTTGGTAAAATCATAGTTTAGAACTTTAAATGTCCTACCTAGTGCTGTTCAATATTTGATATAAAAATCAAGTTCAAAGTGTCCAATTATTCCATTCATTAATGTGCTAAACAATATAGATATTAGTTTAGGAACGCAAACCTTACAGATAGTATCATTGCACAAAGCTATATACTACAAAGTAATTACATTTCTCCTATTTCCAAAACTGAAGCTTAACCTTCCATGGTTCTCAACAGATGAGAACCGGGGCCTTACGAAAAGGCGCCAAACCCTAGTCCCAACATGGTATACATTTGTTGTCCCGGCCAAGGCACATTGGACATGACTCACCAGATGGGGATGGTCAGTCCCAAATAGATCTATTTATAACATTCAGGCAATTACTATAATTTAACAGTTTCTACAATAAGCAAATGTAATTAAAGACGACAGTTCAATTTGCGTTCTATAAAATAATTATCATTCATATTCTCAAAACAAGTTACAGTTATTTAATAGCATGTCTCCCCCTCGCGGGTTAGTAGAATCATAAAAAGATTTAAAATGCGAGGCTATGAACCTGTATAATATAGCTCGAGGATGATCAATAATACAAATCACAAAGCACACAATACATCGAATACCTAAGTAATTAAGTAGGTCTCAGTATATGCATAAATAATAAATGCATGCAGTTTAATTGGTTGTACGTTTATTCTTGTTATCACAATATATTTAATCAATATATATACTGTTATGATGATGGTTAAGTGTGCATGTTGTTCATTCACTGTTTCCACGTACCCCTGATTATAAAACATGTATTACATTGTAGTCTTTAAAAATAAATTATTTAATTTATTTAATAGTTTATTGTGTTCCAAAAATAATTAATAAATTATTATTAATTAAATCTTGATTTAAAACATGTCTCCCGTTGATAAAATATAATTTTTTTTATTCTAAAATTATTAAAATAGATCTTGTGTACCAACAGTGGCTAATAAAAGCTAACAGTGGGTACTTTATTGAAAACAGTGGCTACCTTATAAAAACAGTGGGAACAACATGAAAACAGTTGCTAGGTTTAGGCTACCAGTGGTAACCTTAAAGCTACCAGTGGGAACTTTAAAGTTAACAGTGGTAAGTCTTTGTAATGTATAACTAACGGTGGCAAAATTAAGAAGTCAGTAGGTAATACATAACTAATGGTGGTAATATTACAACTAACGGTTGGAAATACTCCATGCAAGTCTATATTACAACTGGATCATACTCCTATCGCTACAAGTCCAAATTTAACATGATCTTGTCGTCATCAGCAGTCCCAAACGTCCCCTAAGCCTGCTGTTAGTCCCAAACAGCTCCTTAACCAATATAGAGTCCCAAACACCCCCTTATTAGCGGATCCAAATACCGCGAAGCTATTTGCTGTAGATCTTGAACCCAAACTCCATGCATATCGCTCCCATTAGCAGATCCAAACATATCCGTATGGATCTATGCTAATCCAACGCACCTTTTTTCGTTTTATTCCCAAAACCAAATGTCCCTTAATGCTGTCGTAAACAGCATATCCAAACACCCCCGTAGATGTATCAAACCCGAAACAACTCACCACTGTTGGGTGGCGGGATCATGGTCGTGCAGGTAGGGAAAGGTGACGATTGGAGGTGGTGGCTGTGATGATGATGACGGGGCTGTGGTGGATCTAGGGAGGTTCGTGGCTGAGGCCACGGTTATAATAGGTGATGACAACATCCAGGAGGCTGTGATTGTGGCTAGCAGCAAGGGCTGCGATGGTGGCTGGCAGCAGGGGCTGCGATGGTGGTTGGCAGCAGGGGTTGCAATGGTGGCTGGCAGTAGGGGTTGCGATGGTGGCTGGCAGCAGGGGCTGCGATGGTGGTGATGTTGCATGTGGCGGCTGGTGGTTGAGGAGATCATGATGATCACCACAGATGTGGTGGTAAGGTGGTTCGGATGGTGAGTGTATACATATATCTACTTGATCTATAGATTAAAAGTGGCGGCAGAAGTATTCTATGGTGGGCGGAATACTTGCTGGAAAAGTGACGGCTGCCAAGGAGGAGGGAGGAGTGTGTTTGTGTAATATTAGGGTTAGGGTTTGTGAATGAAATGAAACCCTAGTTCTCCTTTTTATATGCATTAGTTAGTTACAAAGTGGAGGGTTTCCCATACAATAGGGGCTAAAACGTAAGTTTTATTATTACTTTTGTTAATACACGGTTCGGGATTGGCTCGTGATTTATAAAAGTAGATTCGTCTTACAATAATTGCGCCACTGATCTTAAAATGATTTCTCCAATAAAATGAAGTATTTATATGCCTTATAAATATAAAAAAATGTGTTTGTTTATTTATATGATAATTATTTATCATTTATCGTTTTAATAAAGTAATTATCGTTTTAATAAGGATACTTCTCATTTAATCTCTCCAAAAATTACTAAAATGAATTATTAAACAGTTTAACCAAATCGTTTTATCAAGTATCTCTCGACAATAATTTATGTAATTAAATTATTAAACTGTCTGTACGCAGGTTGTACGACCTTTGTCTTGTTTTCAAGTCCAATAATTTCTGTATTTCTCAAAACAGATTTTTAAACTATACTTTATTATTATTTAATGTACGAAAAAATCTCGCGTTTTACAGAATAAGCAAATAATTAGGACACATGAGTTTTTGAAAGAATACGAGTACTCTACATTTAGCATAGTAACTTATAATTAACGCTATCATTTCTTGTCCTCAATTTAATGAGACTTAGCCTAATATAGTTAAGGAATCGAAGCTAAGTGCTCAACACGCACGGTCGAGTAAAAAATTACTCTTATTCTCACCATCGGAAAACCTACATTCGTGTCTTAAACACTTATGAAAAACTAGGACTTTTTTAAAATTTGGCCATTTTTAGCCTTATTTTGCATAAAACGATAACAAAAAGATGAAAATTGGATTGCGTGATGACGTAAGCAAGGTTAAGTATCTACTCACCCTATACTAAAACTAAACATTGTCCTCAATGTTTCGAGTCTAGGGGTGAAACACCCCCATACTAGAGACGAAAGTCGAATGCTTAATCTCGATCATGGAAAGGGTAAAACGAATAACCTATAAGCCGTTTATGAATTATGCTAATAAGATAAACGTTAGAACATAAAAGGATATCATCGGATATCGGAATCTTCAAAGACAACGATCGAAGCTCGAGTGGTACGTAAAACGAACACGAGAGGCTTCAATGATGACGATGAACCTAATAAATCACAAATCATAAACAACCATGGAACAAAGGTTGGAAGAGCACAAGTCCCCGCATTAACTAATTAGAACGCAATAATTTGTACAAGGATAAGCATGAGAATCCCTCACGAGGCACCTTGTTTTTTATAACTGAGTCAAAAGTTCGACCTAAATCCCCATAAATGCGATAATTTAGGGATTATCATGGTTTTGTCATTTTTAGTGGGTCTTACATGATAAACAAGGCCCAAAAATACATGGAGTACTTTAAAAATCCGATAAATGTATACCGGGGTCAAAGATAGCGTCCTCGTTTTCAGATGAAATACGAACCAACGCTAATCCAACCAAAAACCCGAGAGGGTCAAAGAAAATAGATGAGAAGAAATAGAATGGTGGGAAAATGAGTGGGGCACAATCATGAGCTACTCGAGGTAAACTCACACCAAGAAAACAAAAATATTTTCCATTTATTGCGTCGGTGGAAGACCGAGATTTCCCTTTACAAGCAATTCCGGGATCGAATATCTCGTCCTCGGTGGTGAAATGTGAAGGAACATAAGGGGCTGTTGATCCGAAACTTAGATCGATTTAGCTTGTGTAAACGAGATTAAATCAAGTTAAACACGTAGAGAAGCTTTGTTGTATATGAAACAATTCAAGTATTATGCGGAATTAATACTCAAACAAGAACACACAAACAAGTTAAACCAAACTTTCACTTTGATTAATAAATCGAACTTGCGTACAATGAAAGTGTAAAAACGTATATTAAACTAAAACCTAAAGGCCTCCTTTTATAGATTAAGGAACCTTGTACAAGAGTCTACGTATCAGCTATTCATGGTAAAGATAAACATAGGAAATACATTGTCGAACATATCTTTACTAGAAACATAAAACGTGTAGACTAAGTCTTCTATCAGTGCTTGACTTCTTCTTATCAACGCTCGACTTCTTCCTATCAACGCTTGTCCTGTCAACGCTTGATTTCTTCTTATCAACGTCCAAATTGCTCTTGTCAGCGTCTAAGTGTTTTGGCTACATTTTATTCCCAACAATGCTCTCCTAGACTTGATATCTACTCTAGTAATCAAGTTTCTGAATAAAAACTAAGAACTAGGAGGATTCTTACAAATCTTATCAAATTGGAAATAAATATATCTAATCAAATCTTTGGCCACGTCACTTGAGTAGTCTATCTCCAGCTGTGTTGTCATCATTTTCTTCAAAACTTCTTTGGATATAGGATACTCAGCATCCACAAGAAGATACTCAGAAAACTTTGTAGTACTCAAATGATACACACCAGCTACTGAATATAGACGCCATTGAAGTCCACTGATATCATCATCAAGATCCTTCCAAAGAGGATCTTCTTCATCTGGTGCACACATTTTCTTGAATGTTGACCAGATCTTTATTCCATTGACTGAAGTAGGTGCTTCAGTCTCATACTTGGCCTACAGTAACCTCCAAAGGTCTGCCAAGTCTTCCCTATCCAAGCTTGCAAACAAAGACATAAGATTAGTAAAAGTATGTACCTCTTTCCCATATCTGCCAATCATCCAGAACCCACTTGAATCTTCTTCATAGCTAACTATAGGGTTTCTAGAATCATGAGGTAATACTTCCACCATATGTGAAACTTCCAAGGATGAGAGCTTAATGCTTATTCTAATAACAGCTTCACTAGGATTCACTCTATCCATATTTCCTGGGAACTCAAGTGGAACTCCCTTCTTCTTAGCTCTTGGTACAATTAAAGCCTGTTGAATCTGCATCTCTTCTGCAAGCTCTTCCTTTCTTTCATCTGAAAGAAGTCTAATAGTGTTCATCTCTTGCACTCTTGCCAAATAGGATAAGCTTTATACTCTAGTTCATCAAAGGAAAATCCCTGCAACATCTGAAAAGTCCAACCCCCTTGATGACATCTAAGCAACATATAATAAAGCTCCATTCTATCCCTTTTAGATTGTGAGAAAACTTTGATGGCCTTATACTTTAAAATTTCCTGACAATCCCTTTGAATCCTAAGTAGAATCTTCAATCCCCAAATCTGATCTGATAAGGACATCTCTGGATTCTCCATGATCTTATTCTCCAATGCAAAGTACATCTAGGCAACTTCAGGCATATCATAATCCACCTTCATTTTCAATTCTGCAAGTTTTTCTCTTGCCAACACATCACCATATTCAAGTCTTTCTGGTTCTTCAATAATCATAACACTTGAATCTATACTCTCATCATCACTGCTTTTCTTACTCTCAATAGCAGTCTCCTTCACCCTATCTTCTTTCTCAAGTTGTGCAACCAACATGGAATCAAATCTTACTTGGGTGCATCCTTGGGAGCCACTGTTTCTACCATAATTCCTTTACCCTTATCTAATGTATCAACGATGGGTAAAGATGATGATGGTACCTGTGAAGACACTTCCTTGATGATAGTTGATGACTGGAATACATCAACCATACATGCAGGTCTATCAACGTCCAAAACCTGTGTGTCGACACCCAACTTACTCCTATCAGCGCTTGGCTTGTCAGCGTCAAAAATCTGCTTGTCAACGCTCACCTTACTATTATCAGCGCTTCTTGTAAGCTGCTCTATCACCTCAGTAAAAGATAAATTCAAATTTGTAGGGGTAGCCAATGAAACATCAAAACCTTGTTTCCTCTTCAAATCTGTTAGAGCTTCAGCTATACCCAAAGATTCTTCTTCATTTGAGCATTTATCACTTAAATTAACTGGCTCAATAGCAGCTTCCTCCCCTTTGTAAGAATCCTCCCCTGAAGAAAGGACTCTTGTTTGCCTTCTCCTAGCCTCAGCAGCTTCCAAAACAACAATCCTCTCCCTCAATTGCTTGAGTTCAAGGCCTTGGGTAGAGACAGTAAGTACAAGGTCTGCATTTTTCTTTTGCAAGCTAATGCAGACAGCCGTCAATTCCAACAATGTATAGGGTTCCAATCTGCCCTCCTCTAGAATGGGTATTTGACCTCCCAAAATAGATTCATGGGGCATGGATGGGGTCTTAATGATGTTAGCACTGGCTTGGTCTGCTTCTAAACGAGTACCAATAGTCCTAGCCCCACCCATGGCACCAACCACACTTGTGGTGGTGGTTTTCTCTGCAACATGGCTAGGACCACCAGAGGAGAACACTCTAATGGTCCTTTGGCGTTTTTCCATCCTAAAATTTGGAGGTGAGGAAGATGATGTGGATTGGGTTTCAGTTTGGAGGTTAAGGGGTGTTTGGGTCTGTTGTAGAAAGGTGTCAACGTTTGGATTTGAAGTGTCAACGCTAACATTTAACGTGTCAGCGTTGAAGGAATCTTGGTCAAGTTCCATATGTTGAGGTGATGGTGATGGTTTAGGTAATGGGTATGGTTGTGGTTTTGGGTCAGGTTGAGGTTGTGCTACTGCAATAAAAGCAAGCATGGCTTGGGAAAGGGGTAAATCTCTGTGTGGGGGTGAATTCATCTTTCCAAAAATTGCTTTCTTTTGCACAGGGATCTTGTAAAAATCATCATGATCCCTGGTGCAATACCTTTGTTCATCAAAAACCATTTGCAAAAATCTAGGGTAAGCCAGAGTAATCTTGCTACCCTTGTTTTTACAATTGCCATCAAATCATTTTAGAAAAATTATATTTTTGCCCATTAGCAATACACACAATGGCACTACCAAT